>JARHVA010001202.1:2200000-2827500 GCA_037957365.1 Torreya grandis
TCTAGAGAAAGGATGAACTTACCCAAATCTCTAAGAGAATATCATATTATCATCATGAAAATTATAGTTTTTCACAACCATTAAATTTAGCTAAAATTCATAAAAGACACCCTCATAGATGTAAAATATATCCATGATCATTATAACATCCTCATGGATGCTAAAACTCAACCCAAGATCAATTAAATATCCTTATGGATGTAAAACATATCTTATAACATCATATCCTCCTTATCGGATTAAAACATACCCATGATCAAAATAAATAGCATCATAGAATCAAAACATATCCACACACTTAATAACTTCTAGCCTTTTAGAGTTATAACACCATAGGCTTCTTCATTCAACTCAAAGGAAGCCAATTTCTCATAACAAAATCAAGCCTTAATTAATTTGATATGCCTATATTTTTTATCACCTCAACATTATGATACATAATACTCATTCACTTTCATATTACAATGGTTGCAATCAGTCAATCATATCAGATTTTTTAGCTAGTAAAACCTGCCCAGTCTTTGCTTATAAGTCTAGTACTTTGGGATAAAATAGTTTTCCTTAAGGATTAGACCCATTACTTAAAAATTTTGCATTATTTCAACCAATCATGTACAATGACACATAATCCATTCAATAAATTACAATTTCTTACCCCAACTATCAATAAAATATAGCTATGTGATTTTTATTTGTCCACAACAAGTTTTGTTAAATTTTAGAAAAAGAAGTAAGGAATAATCCTTGACATTTCTGCCAATCTATAGAGAATATAATTGTGCCTCATAAGTTTGTATTTATGTTTCATATCTCATCATGACATAATTCAATCAATCAGACTGATTTACATAGATGTAAACAAAATAGTTGCATACACATAGCAATTCAACATTACCTTTACCAAGGTCTACTATCACATTTCCCCAAAGGCAAACTTTCCTTAAGATAGCCTTGCTCAACCATCAACAACTTAAACCCAAAAATATATTCTTACTGCACTTACAACCATTCAACTAAAAGTTGCATTTTAGTTCTGTAATTCTAATATTTGAGCTCTTTTCAACAATTTAAACTGGATATTCAGTTTACTAAACAATAATTGTAGTAGTCTTATCAATAATACTAGTAATATATATCATAACCATTTATGCTTCTCAATTCTCAATGGCTCAAGACACTCCCTCTACAAGTGAAGAGCTCAAGTTCAATTGACTTACCCAAGTATATGAGCACCTCATACCCAATTCAACCTTCCAAGTGTGAGTTAAACCCTTGGTCTTCCCTAAATCATAATGTTCTAATCGTCTCATGATGGTTTACCCATACAACACATCAATATATACTGAACACTATTTCTTTAATTTTAAGAGTGAAGCCTTTATCACATATCTTCCATTAACTCACCCATACAAGTCAATGGTCGATAAGTGAGGCTTGCCTAAATGCAACCAAAATTGAGAAGGGTTAACCTAGCCAAGGTCAAGGTAGAAAGAAATATCTATCATAGAAATTTAGACTTCCATCAACCCAATGTTATGTGATAACATTTTCTTATTCACATTAGCTATCATACATTAGAGGTTGACATATTTATGTGTACACATAATCATGTATCAGCTATATCATCAGCTTTTTCACCCATATAAGTAGGTAGTGGGAACTTATTGAGCTCCTTAAATTTTGGGTTAATAATAATGAAAACCCTCTCTTGTAGCACAAGTCATTTTTCTTAACCCACTTTAGATTGGAACAAATCTCTAGAAAACATTCTCAATATTATCCAACTCATGTTCCTATTTTCCAATCATGCTTTGAATGGCTTCTCAAGTTATTAAATCTTATTAAAGACTTAATCCTAGTTATCAAGACACCCATGCCTTGGATTTTCTCAAATGAGCACCACCAGAGCTGAATCTATCTTTATTTTGAGAATCACAAGATAATGTTTCATGCATATTGCCAATTTTAAACATTTGTTAGAGCAACAACTCATAAGAATCCAACAACAAGTATAACTTGATTTAGTTGTAAATTGAATTAATATTGATCTTGATTTTTAGGCAGTGAGAGAAATAAAAATTATTCTCGATAATATTTATAGCAAAAGATTTGATATCAGATGAAATAACCCCAAAAAAATTAGGAATTGTTATATAGAGTATGCATGATGCATCATCTTGCATCTGTATAAAGATGATTAGACAACCCATAAATGGATTGGGTCACATAGACACTTATGTAAAGATGAACATCTCTAGATGATTTCATAGAGAAGAATTTTACCTACAAGATGGTATATTATTCAAGGGGTATTAATGTGTGCATCCACACTGATAACCTTTGAACCTTATAGAAGGCACTCATTTTACGTATCAAAATACCTAGGGATCCTCAACCCTATTTAAGTATCTAATTACCCTGTGTGGTTATGACATAGAAACTCAAGAGGTAAGCAAGATTCATTCATGCTTTGGATTGCCTTAATGTCATAGTCAGTGTCCATTTTAGTTCAATCAAGGTTAAAGACTAAAAAGATAATATTTAGCATAGCAGAGATTATCTTACTTATCATTTGCTAAACATACAAATTTGATGATAAGGTAGTACACAAGAAGTATGACAGGTCACAAAAGAAGAACAAAATAATTATCATACCAATCTCTTGCTTATGCAAGCTTTCTAATAATTTTAAACAAGAAGATGCCATTGGACTACTACCAAGAAAATATGACATAATTGTTAGGATTGTGGAGCTAAAAGCTTCACTGATGCAGACATGGAGGAGGTTGCAGAATGAGTTGCCGAAGTGTCAAAAGTGTTTGGCGTTGGTCTGGCCAACCGGCGTCGGCAGGGTAAGACAGGAAGGCAACCGACGTCGGTCATAGATCGGCCGGCGTCGGCGACCCCAGGCAGACAGGGACCGACGTCGGTCGCCTGTGTGGTTCGACTGCGAGTTAATTACGGGTAGTGGGTTGACGAACCAAGTGTTTGCATGATGAGTGCTAATTTTAGACTCATAGCTGCGGATCTAATTATGGTAATTAGATGTCTAATCATTGTTTGGATGAGATCTATATAATAGACTCATGGTTGTATTGGAAAAGTGTGCTAGGGAGTAAGAGAGCATAATTATAAGCTCCTTCTGTGTGTGAGGTAGAGCAATGGTGCGTTCCTCCTAGTGCCTCAGTACCAGGTGTGTTGGTGCTGGATTGGAGAGCCAGCTGGGTTCTTCAAGAGTGTAGGATCTTGGTCACAGTTGCATGGCCTATATAGGAGATCTACATGGTAAGTAAGATCATTGATCTGCAGGTGTATGTGTGTGCAAGGTCGAGGTTCACAGGGGAATAGAACCGTTGTTTGATTTGCAGGTGTGCAAGGTCATATAGACAGCAACACAACAGGGAGCAGTATCAGGCATGATCTACTTGGAGTACAGGTGTGTACTCGGATAGAGCAAGAGGAAGGCAAGGGAGTTCCTTCCATAAGTATGGTCTGTTGAATTGCAGGTTGTTGCAGATTCATGGGAGATCTACTTGAAGTACCTTGAGTACTTGTGGAGCACGTGGAGTGCTTGTGGAGTGCGTGGAGCACTTGTGGTGTGCGTGGAGCACGGGAGGTGAACACCAACTCTGTATTTGAGTTGGGTGTTGGGACCTGAGAGGGAGAGCTTTGGGGAGAAGAATTACTATTCACTTGAGGTGTGGGAAACCTCTGTAAGGTGGTGGAGAAGAAGTGGCATCTTCTTTATTGTATTCTTTTCTGTATAAAGTGTTAATACAATTTGTGTATTGTCTCTCATATCTTGTGTTATTCTGAATTCTAGTTACTTGGTGAATCTGGGTAATTTCTGCATATTAAGTTGCTTGGTTTGGTAATCAAATTGTGTGCTTCCGATTTATTCTCCCAACAATAATCCCTTAAACATATAACTTTTATGATTGCACATGTGATGATTAGTTCTGGTTTTACTCCCATTAGATCATTGCACCATCATCCATAATCCTAAGGGTCATTGTATCCATAGTCCTTTGTTTGACATATGTCACCATATCGCATATAGCTTTATCATATGGAAAATGATTATCATGGGAATTAGATAACCACATTCTTTTTTACCAACATGAATTATCAATGTTCACCATGAAATAATGCACATGTTGAAAATGAACATAACATCCTTAATAATCTCATAATATAAGCAAGAACTCATCCATTTGGGAGCTATTGCCAGTATAAAATGTATACCAATATTATAATGAACCACTAATAATAGTGGTACTAGGTCAGGATTATATGAATAAATTCCTGGCCATAGGGTCCTGGCACTAAATGGTTCTTTCAACTCCTTATAATAAGGATAAGAAAATGATTTAACCATTCACATGAATAATAACTTATTAAATATTAATTCAACCATTAGGCCATTAGAAATTTCATGAACTAGGTCAGATATGGGCTATAATTATGAATAGATAGCTGCCACATCACATGTTGATTACACATGGCCACAAGATGGTCAATCATGGATCCAAAATAGTAATTTACTAGAATTAGAAAACACATTGAGATTAGAATCTTAAACCCATAAGACTTGCTAATAACCACTTGATCTTAGTTGATTTCATACATTCAAACAAAATAATTCATTTTATTAACTTGTCAATTGCCCAAAGGTTGCAATATGAACAACTATACTATTATCTTAATTAACAAGTTCCAAATTCTATAACACAATACAACAAAATACATTTTCCAGCACTTGCTATAATATATTAGCATAGCTAACACTCATATATATACATAAAATAGACCCTTACACTTGATTTCTTAAGAAATAAGTGTACACAAGATTAAGATCATTAATAAATATATAAGTAATATCTCATGCACCTCACAGCTAAAACTAATAAGAAAGAGGGCAACGTAACAACTTCCACAACATGTTTTAATATCCTTATGCCAGCAGTGTTATCATTAATATATATTATATCTATAATCATGGATAATATAATCTTTATTTTCCAGCTAACCAGGGTATCCTTCCTTTAAAATAAGGATATTTCAATAAAACTGATAACTTAACCATGCTTATAGGCAAGGTCACTCTAGAATACAACTATAATGTATCAGGATTTAACCCCAAAAATATATCCAAGTTATATTTTTAATACTATATAATAGCTAGAGAGATTCATCATAAATTTATCATTATCCTTCCTTTAAATCAAACAGGTTTCATACCAATTCACATATTTAAAAGAGTGATTAGAAAATGTGTATATTATGAGTAGAATATGAAATACTATAAGAAATGCAAGGATACTAATTGCATACAATAATACATAATTACAAGTCTTAGTATCAAATGATTAAGACTAATACAAGTAGTTGAACAATCCTCTAATCACTGATAGTTCTATCATATATAAGCTAGAGGCCATATGTATAAGGAAAAAAATTATACTACTATACATGTATTGAATTTAGAATAGGGTAGCCTCTAGGAAATAAATCCAATTACAATATTAATGCAATATAATTAAAATCAACAATTTGTCTTCATAATCTTGAATTCTATCTTGGGTTAACATTGGTAAGCACAACACTTTAAGTAAGTGATAAAGAGAATCAATTAATCAATTTCATAAAGGTAAGACCAACTATATCATAACCCCTACACTAGAAAGGGTACAATAAGTGTGTCAACATAAAATTGGCAATGTGAATTCCCTTCTAGTCAATATTCTAAAAGTCAAATTCTATTTTAATACAAGTTAAGGAAGAGAAAAACAATCTAACTTAATTCCACATAAAATAAATTTAAGCAACCTCATATTAGTTACTATTGTAACTTTTATTTTTTAGAAGAGTCATCATCAATGAAACTATTGTATAAGCCCTCAAAATAAGTAGGGTAATGTATACCCAAATAGAATCTATAAGATAACATTAGCAATGCACATAACAAGTATATAATGGTCTACAACATCTAAGAGTATTCCAAACTCTCGTCTAGTTTAGTTGTTATGTTATTTAAGTCAATTCAATTTCTCTCTTAATGAGTACAACATCCAAGGTAGGATAAAATAGTTAAAATAATAAAGCAACTGAGATATTTTTGTAAATAAATGTGTTGCAAATCATATAAAAATCTTGTTTGCTCATATTAATATTTCACAACAAAAGGTTCACAAAATAATAAAACTCGGTTTTCTTTCCACTTAGCAGAATTAGATGTATGAAAAATAAGATAATAATAAATTTTTTAAACAATGAAACAATCATAAAAATTAATGGGTTATTCATTTATACAAACTTTCATTAAATGATAATGATCAAATGTCATATGCAAAAAGGCAACCAGTGGATCAAATTTGTCTTCCACAATACAGTGATAAAAATCATTTGTTTGGGATCTTGTTTCAAATAATTTTAGGAACACACCCAAATCTCAAACTCAAAGATAATAGTCCAACACTCTTTTCAATAGTAAACATGGGGTTTTTAACCTAATGTTAAGGTTCAAATAAATCATTCAAAAAGTAATACATAAATAATAACTTTTTCCTTCTCTTGTAAAGATCAATTGCCATCATAATTGTATAAGTAGCTAGCTAAACTACACAGATACATTTCTCATGTCTTAGTAACCAATTAGCAATGTAAACATACAACAAAGTGGTTTTATGTTTATAATTTAAGAAACACATCACATCAATAAACATGTTTAAAGGTTATACGCTATGAATTATCAAAAATGGTATTTGGTTTTTCAATGTGAGCAAGTACAACACACATAATAGTCTATCAACCAATGATCCAAATTTACCATAAGGTTAGGGTAATAAAATTTCCAATTGACAGTAATAATTTCCATTCTAGATGGGCAGGGTCCGATTTGGGAAAATTTGCCACATTTTCCAGCATAAAAAAAAAGACATACAAATTTCAAATCATAACCTTCAACATGAAATATGTATAAACTAGAATAATTTCCAAGCTCACACAAATCCAAATCCATTATAGCCAATGATATAGAATCCATTATGGCGTAATAGAATCAAAAGCAAAAAACCCACTCAATCAATGCAACCCTAACATTATCTAAGGTTATACCTAGATTTATTTCCATTATAACATAATAACAAGATATTTTCACATAAAAAAACACAAACCCTATTACTACCCTGGTCATGGCATAGGCCCATGTGGATATAAAAAAATATATCCACATGAGTATATACCTAGTAGGGTTATCAACAGATCTTGAAATCATTACTATAGAATTTAAACTAGAAAAGGAAAAACACATGCCTATTTTAATATGAGTAGGGTTTTATATTTCCAAATGGTGTCACATCCATCAATAGGATCGACCCATATGTGCCCTTTGTATCGGCCTTCTCTACCATTCCTCATACACCCAGCTCTCTACATCTTTTTCCTTCATTTATATTGCCTTCCTCTCCTTTCCTTCTATGCCCCCCTCTACCTTCATCTCATTTCTCACCCTTCCTTTCTTATTCTTCTCTCTGTTGTTCACTTTCCTCTCATTACCCCATCATGGCATTGGCCAAAATGTAGGCCTGAAAACCCTATCTTTCTCCCATGCTCTCCTCACTCTCCTTCGAAGTCAATGACCCAATGATAGCTAATCAAACACCATCCAACAAACCCTAAAATCAAATAATTTCATCTCAAGATAAATTCCAATGCCATAACAAATTTGTGACCCTATCATGGTCAATAACCTTTTACCATATGAATACCACTTGCCTAGCTAAAAAAACCTGTTATATCACCTACGCATTAAGACTTCAAAATAAATAAAAGTCCTTTATTTACATTTTCCCAAGCATCTCCAAAGCATATACACTTTTACAAATAACCAATACATTAAGAATTTAAAATAAAACAAAAGTATTTTGTTTACACATGCTAAAACATTAACATAGTTCACAATCTTTTATAATAGCTAATACAAGCTTAAGAACCTTTGCGACAATTGCAAGGTTGTATTGCCTAAGCTAGCTATGTAATGGGCTCACCTTTAATACACGCACACACACACACACACACACACACACACACACACACACACACACACACACACACACACACACACACACACACACACACCACTTTAGCATTCAAAGCATGATAAGCATACATTTGTCATGCTTAGAATGCTAAAGTGGCTTGTGTATGTGTGTGTAACCCACAAGATTCATGTTTGGAATAAATAGACAAATTCCAATTGTAATTAATAAAACATGCAACTATGCTTTATCCCATAGTTATATAAAAGTGTCAACATGTGAAGTTATGATAATAAACAACACTTATATAATGTTAATCTTTTAAAAAAATATTATTAAAATTATTCTAATACATGTCCTGTTTTTTTATAATAGTATAAATAACCATATTAAAATGGTCTTACAACCTATTATCATGAATTTGAGTACCTTATTCAAAAAATTAAAATGTTACAATATCTATTATAGATAGTTTGTTGTACCATAATTCACAAATTGACATGGAAAGGGCCAACTTGCTTTGAAGGCTTGATTGTTATTTACTTGTTTGATTGTGATTGATTATTTTATTCAATTATGTTTAATCATATTGCATTGTGATCATTAAGAAATACTTTAAATAGTGCATAAAACTCATTGCAGATTATGATTGTAGTCTGATAAAAACAAATCACAAAATAGTAATCTATCCATAGAGGGATAAAATGATTCCTATGTAAGCCGTAAATAATGTAAATGATTTAATTTGTTCTTAATATTTAATAATTTTCTCCTCATTTATTGATTTTGATAATAATACTTTCTATCAGTTTTGTTCATTATAAAATATTTTAAGCAAAGTCATCACCATTAATACTTCAATTCGAACAAGTCTATATATATTTGACACTTTTTAGAGAATGAATATCAAGGTCTTGGTATTTATTTTAAATACAAAATTTGGTAAAACTTGTAGACTTATATTTGTATTATTTGTATTATTTGATATGTAGTTGTATCAAAATATATCAATAAAATTTAAACCTAAAACTATATCCTAATCTATCTTAAATGCTCCTCTCCAAAGTCCTATTATTTGTATTATTTGATAGGTAGTTGTATCAAAATATATCAATAAAATTTAATAAAGATTATAACCTAAAAATTACACTCTGAATTTAATTCGAATCCAGCCTTGATATACACTTTGAAGAATAAGATTTGCATAGTAGCCTTGAGATTTGTCTTAGTCACGTCACGTAAATGCATGAGTTAATGGAGTTTGATGGAAATTTATAAGTTAAGAGATATATAAACATAATTGGAAAATTATATTTGAATGTTTAAAATAATTTGAGAACATCCAAATTTGGCGATACATTTAGTGAGATACAATTTGTTTTAGATTTAATGTGGCATGGTAATTGGGGTCTAAGTAAAAAAGATTATTGAATTTCATTTGGTATTCCATCTGCCAAGATTTTAGCAGAGGCCATACCATGACACTCTTTCTTTGAACTAATAAGCATTCTTCTTGACATTTTTTGTTCGATCTAAAATCGTTTAAAATATCTACAAGAGATTTTTAGTTTATAAATTTATGTTTAAAGTTTGTGACTGGTTCACTTCGTCTCAAGAGATTTTTAGTTTATAAATTTATGTGTTTGTTATTTCTACGTTTGTATGAGTGGATCTTTCTATTAAAATGAAACTAAGTTTTCATCATCTCGATTCCTTTTTAAGTTATTAAAAAATTGGTATTAAGATGAATATAGTCAAAGAAAAAAATATACAATTTATCTTAAGATATTCATTTGCATTTTTGGTTGAAATATGGTAGATTTAAGAATATGTATGCATGGCAATTTATAGTTTAAATATTTAAATTTGCATTTATTTTTTGTTTCATTGTTTTTTATTCAAACTTATAAATTATGTATCTTGTATGAATATATTGAAAGTATATATCAATAGTTATTTGGATTGTTATAGACACTTAAATATGGTTATGAATATTTGATTATGTTAGTTTTTTTTTTTTTTTTTTTTTAACTAACTTGTGCACTTAATCAATATTTATTTTTCCACTTCACCTTATTCTAAGCACTTATAAAAATCTATTTATTTTCCAAAAAAAAAAAAAAATTAACTTATAAAAGTGTTTTGATTGATAAAAATACCTTTAATAATCTGTATGGACAAACCCAGATCCAAAATTCGACACATTTTCTTAAGGGACAAAAATGCACAATAGAGACATTAGAGGGAGGAGTTCATGTCCCTATAAGATGTTCGTATCTTACCCTATAATTTTCATATGTCAAAATCAAACCCTCATTTATTTTATCTTTCATGTTTTTAGGTTGCCTAGCATGTGGTTTCTCCTTTTATATTGCTATAAAATCACACTCAAGTCACTTATTCAAACACTTGGTAATTTCAATATAGAGTCATATTTACACTATTTCACAATGAGCAAAATTTCCTTATTCTTCCCAAATCTAATTCTAATCACCATAACCAATCCTTAGCCAAGTCCAAATCCTTTTTATTCGACTCTAAGTAAAGTATTATCAAGTATTCAATCCAGTGCTAGATTCATTCATATTATCAAAGAAGCATATTTTCTCAAAACACTTTAAGTGGGGGGGACTACATGGACTTGATTCCCTCCTTAGAGTATTCAATATATAGGTAGTGTTCAGTCATCATGGGGGTGATTAGGGTTAGCTCAACATAATTAAACTTCACATTTTTCTATTTTCAAATTTTTAATCATTGATAGTCTTATTAGGGTTTCAACATTGGGAAAGTTATTTTCAAGTCTTCCACATATTTTCAAAGGTCAAATATGCACATGAAGACCTAACATAAGCTACCACAAGTTATTGTTCCCTAATTTCTTATTTTTTAGAAAAATACTAGATTGACCAAGTAGTATAGTACTGAGAGTCCATATTGTTATTATGTGTTGATCATGTCCTTATTTAGCTTTAGTTCCGACTTCTACACACTTGTAAAGTTTATTTTTTATTTCCTCTTTCCAAAATTTGTTAGTCAACACAATCACATTGAGGTAAAATAGCTCAGTTTTAATTTTTAATTCATAGTAATATTGATTAAAATCATTATACCTTTTCAATTTAAGTCATTTACATGTATTCTTCTTGTCAAAAGTTCATTTACAACACTCTGATATATTATATTAAATTTATAAAAATTTACTTTTTTATCCAAATTTAGATAAAACATGTTGGTGAACCCATTTATTATTTTACATTTCTAAACCCTAAGTGTCCCTTAGGGTTCCAACATTCTAGGTTTTCAAAATTAATTATCTCAAGGTTTAGATAAATTCCTGAATATTCAACACTAAATTTTTTATTTAAACATTGAATCTAAAATAGACATTAAAATAACTTAATTTCAACTATAGATATAATTTATGATACTAAAAATACTTTATTTTGACCTTAGATCTCATATATGATACTGAAAGTATCTTATTTTGACCTTAGATTTCATAATAATTTACTAATCTCCATATATATGAAAAATCCTTCTTTTAGAATTTTTACATTTCATTTTTCTATTCCTTTGCTTTTCCAAAAATATATGGCTATATTGAATGAAATTTTATTTCTTCTAGTTGTTGGAAAATCACATTCTAAAATGCAAGTACCATTAATGTAAAGTTTTTTCAAGTCAAATATGACATTGAACAATAGCAGTTGTACATTCAGAATGCTATAGATATTTCTTAGAAGCAATCTCAATTGATAATAAATTTGCATTGCTTCAATTTTCAATAAGAACTTTACCAATTATAATTAGATGACAAAGGGCATGCATTACTCCTTTCATTGCTCCTCCTCTTAGACCTCAAGATTTTAACAGTTACCATTCGACTCCCATTATTCACCCATAACTTATATTAGATTGTGTGGTCCATGTTATTAATACCCCACATCAGGGAGGTAGTCAACATATTATTTCTCAACCCCCTTGCCCTTCCACAAGACAAACAAACTAATCCAAAGAGAATGATATCTTAGATCAAATAAAAAATATCCATGCAAAAATTTCAATTCTGGACATACTAAAGAGCTCATTAGCTTATAAGGGCATTTTATATTTTGCATTAAGGTATAACACTATCCCTAGTGATATACAACCTACTAATTTCACTTCTATAATGAACACATTTAAAGATATTAAAAATATTATTACCTTTGAAGATGAATAATTTATAATGCAAAATGTAACCATACAAAATATATCACTATTTATTCAAGTTATGATGCAAAATAAAGGAATCAAGCATGTATTAATTGATGTTGGATCATGAGCAAAAATTTGTACCAGTAATTTCTTACAAAAATTAGATTTTAGCATTAATAGTATCCAACACATAGATCAAACTATCAAATTATTTTATTACTATTTAATATAATTACTTGGAATGATTTCTTTAGATATAATGTTGGTACCAAAAATAATGTCTCACATGCAATGTCTAATCAATTGCATTATAATTTGTTATTGGCGAGACCATGGTTACACATGATGGTTATAGTAAAATTGATTGTGCATGTGTTTCTTGAATTCATGCATGAATTATACTTATGAATTTTTTGCAGATGATCGCCCTTTTCAATTTTTTAAAATTCAACCATCCCAATCTTAATCGAATGATCCAACCATTGTCCCTCCTCCTCAAGGTATTTATTAGGATAAAAATATCACATTAAATTAGAGAGTAAATCACTAATAAAAATCAAGTGGATCAAGAGAAGTTATAAGTGGATAAAAAAATATATCAAGCAAAACAAGAACTTGAGAGATTGAAAACAGCACAAGTAAAGATACAAAATCTTTACAAAAGTAACTCCAAAACTTATAAAAAGGTAAGCAATATTACATAAAGAGAATTTTTTTAAAAAAAATAGAATGTCAAAAGTTACAAACAAAACAATTTGAGGCTCAGACAAGGTACAAAATGAGGAATTAAAGATATAAGTGAAATAAAAATGTATATAAAAATAATGATAACATAATGAGAATCAACAATAATCTATTTTTGATATCCCTTTATTGGTTAATTTAAAATTATGATATGGCTACATTTTTTATTATTATGATAGTGATGATGATGAATCCAACATGGTTAATATGATAGACGATCAAATACATCAATTAAGATTTAATCATTTAGATGATTATTTATCTCATACTTTGTTTACACCTATTTCACCAAGA
Organism: Torreya grandis; assembly: GCA_037957365.1. NCBI lineage: Eukaryota > Viridiplantae > Streptophyta > Pinopsida > Cupressales > Taxaceae > Torreya > Torreya grandis. The sequence goes on from JARHVA010001202.1 coordinate 2,213,278, forward strand.
GTTTACTATTATGATTTGAATCCAATTAAAATATAAATCATTTATATTTAAAAAGAAATTAAATCTTAGGTATGCCTAAAGAGGATAAAGTGATTAATTGTTGTAATAATAGATATCATAACAATGTGTAATTATCAAATATAAATTTTTCACAGTTATTATAAAACATGCGACGTCAAGATATGCCCACAATTTTTTTAAATGCTAGTGGAAAATAAGTTTATAATATTACCTACTACTATAAATTGATCAAAACACATATTTTACATACATAAGGTATATTATTTTGTGCTTATCAAAAATCATAATATATGACATAAAACATTGTAAGACATTATAAGAGATAATTCAAAAGTATAAATATCTAGGCACTCGTGAATTAATATAGAATCAACAAACATCTCTTATTATAGGGATTCAAAAATAATTTCCTACAATTCTAATGGGAAAAAACATCCTTGACAAGTAGATTTAACCATCATAATATATATGAAAGGATCTTATTTCAATAATAATCATATATATACTACTAAAAATAAAACTATACGCAATTTAAGTGGATTATCACAAATTGGATATAATAATAATGACTTACACCATAGTGTAGATTTTTAAAAAGCCCTTGGATATATCATATATAAAAATGGTTGTGGAACAAAAGTTGTCACTAAAAACATATGGTTTATTCCTCAGACAAATTGGTTACCATTTACATTAGGACATTCTTGGTTACACAAAATGCAAGATATAATAAATATTAATAAAAAATGCATCATATTTTCACACAAAGGAAGAATAATCCACATACCACATGATGGTAAAAATGATCATGATATTGAATAAGAAGAGGAATATGCTATGTATTTAAATAATGCTAAGAATTTCAATCCTAATGAGGATGATTTACTAGATGATCATTGACTAATTCATTTCATAAATATTCAAAAAATAAAAAAATATGACTATACGTATATTGACTGTTGCATCATGTTATTTTATCTTCTTACACATATGATTAATTTGATTCTTCTAATCACTTGTCTCTTGTTGAATTTTTGACCTCTTAGATCTTTTTCATTATCTAAATCTTAATAGTTAAAAACAATTATCAATTATACTATACTCTACCATTTATCTTTATATGTTCATAGTTTTCACTAATAAGATGTCATTTTTGTCAAGGAAGAATTGAGTAGTTGTGGACATGAATGACTACCTTTTTTGTTCCTAGTTGGTTGATCTTGTCCTATGCAAATTTTCATCCAAAAATCATAGTACGATCACACAAATACTTAATACTTATAAATTTTAGATATTTGACCCATTTTTATTATGCAAAGCATTGTTTTCCATACAAAATATCTCATTTTTTGTATTATATTTCTCATACATATTACATAAATAGATAAGTGTACATTTTAAGAAATGGGGATGTATAATTAGTCTTACATAGATTGGAGGCATCTTACTCATAAATGGACATAGAATCACTTCTAATGCATATTCCACATTGACACATGTCATAAATTATTTAGATCTCTCTCCTCTTCTTCTACTTTTGACACCCTTTTTATCACTTGTTTCCATTGATTTTTTAAAAAAAATGCAAACATAATTCTTATATTTCAAAAGTACATAAATATTCAAAATATTATAAAAAACTAAAATTAGGACTCGAGCATGATTAGACATATATTTTACATCTTTTCAATATGTTATTTATCTCATGATTATTAGATGGCATATTATTTTTATATCATACATGTATTTGATTGGTATGCATGAGTGTAATGCATGACATACATAATTTTATAGGGACTAAAATTTTGGACTTGACTCTACCCAATAGCCTTGCTAACATAGGGTCATCTTATCCATGTGTGATAATATGTATAGTGTTATCATGCCATAACTCTTATATTGTTGATATCTATACTATTTACAAAGGTCTTGATAACATCTCTATCTTACATTATGTACATGAATATTCTACTTTCTAGGATATAATAAAATTACATATGTATGGTTTAGACTACATTTCTAGTTATATATTCTATTGATGTTATTAATTAAATATAGTAGATTATATATTATTTGTATATTATGTATGGCACTTGGCCTTTATGTGAAAATTTGTTTGAGAATCTATATGAGATATTTTTTATTGTGTTCAATGTTTGAACACCTCCATTGATTTTGGCCCTTTTCTCTATGTTGTGTGTGACATTTGAACATGTCCCTTACTATGACATTATTCATGTGCCTTGAATTTTACATTACTCATATCCCTTGCATGTGGTCATTGGCCTTATGTGTGTAATATTTCATTTTGATACATTTGAACATGTCCTTTGTGTGATCCCCTTGACCTTATTGTTTGACATTGCTATTGTTTTGATTATGTGCTTGTTGAACTTGTTAAGTTTGATGAGTGAAATGATTTATGTCATTCACTATTACCATATAATATAAAAATTATACATTATATTATTATGAAATTCATTGACATGTTTCTATAGGCCTTACATCATATGTTACATACATAATTAAAATTAAATAAAAATTATTTTGCTAACATATTTTTCACATATGCTATATTTTTCAATGATTACAACTTACTGTACATGTTATACTTAGATTTTATTTTTATAGAATTAGATTTCATGATCAATTAACTCACCTTAAAAGGGGAGAATTTTAGTGAGATTTTCATACATGAGACAAGCCCCTTCAATAGAAAAAATATTTTTTGCACAAAGTATAATTTCAAAAGTTTCAAAATAGTTCCAAATTTGGTCATTGGTTAAAATTATGGGGGCATATGCCATGGATATGCACTCATATCTCAATATTAAAATAAAAAATACATAGTTTTGAGTGCATGATATAGGATCATTCACAAGTTAATCATTATGTGTACAAGAGAAAAAACTAACATAAATATGGTCATCATGAATACTTATAAGTATTCATGATGACCATATTTAGTTTTGACATATTAATTCTTAAAATTATTATGTGTCACCTATAGAAGTGTTCTAATTTATAAAAATACCCTTGAGCATCTGTATGGAAAAACCTAGATCCAAAATTCTACATTTTCTCCTAAGGGACAAAAATGTCCAGTAGGGAAAATTAGTGGGAGGCATTCTTGTCCCTATGGTATGTTCCTATAATTATCTCTCTAATTGATCCAGGAGAATCTATATTTTGCTCCAAAAATAAAGTCTTCAATTTGTAGGTTTATCAATGGCATGGCAAAGGGCTCATTGAGAGCTTTCTGACACATTTTGTGGTTTGCAAAATGGAGCCTGTATGCATGAGTTATGTCACCTGGAAGATCATTTTGGAAAAATAAAAAAATTGGGTTTTGTCAACAAGCAATGAGAGGTCAATAATTGATGAATTTCAACAAGTGGTGAATGGAGATCAGACCACGTGGTGGGTCCTCAAGCCACCACATGGTTTGCCATCATTCAATGTGATCTAATTTTATAGTATGTAATTAAATTTCATTCCAAGCCCCTCAAAATTCTTTTAAATTCCACCTGAAAGACCCATGCCACATTTCATTAAAATATTCCACATGTTTTCCATGTATTTCCCACAATCCCCACCAAGTTTTCATATGGTTTCCACATACCCCACATGCCACACCACAAGCCATCATTATTCCCACAAAATCAAAGGTAATGCCAATCACTTGGAAATTTTACCATGAATTTCATGGCATTTTAATACTTTTCAAACCTCCCACCTTCCCAATGTGGGATATTAGATTTACATAGACCACCAAAACTGTTGGAGTGGGATTCAAACTTTGCAATATTGGATAAAAGGATAAGCATTTAACCAATGTACCATAGAGCTCAAACACTATAAATTGAGCTGGAGATTGTATTTGAAGGTAACTTTGGTCGTGAAGATTAATTCCAAGGCATGTTTGAGTGGTAGAGAAACTTGGAGATTATTTGAAGGCCTTGAACAAAATATGATTTTTTCGAGAGAATCTCTAGGACAAATTTAAAGACTGTAAGATGATTTTTAAAGACTTATTATTATTGTAAAGCAATTTTTTTCTATAATTAATAAGGAGTGATCCCCATTGCAATGGATCTAAAGACGTAGGCTATATCGCTGAACTCCATTATCAAATCATGTTCAATATTTTCTATCAGTTATTATCTCTTATTTGATTACACTCTTAAAATTATGTCTATTTTAGATATTTAAAAACTAATTTTAATTTTGTAATCAATTAAAATGTTGATTTTAAGTAAATCATTATATTAAGGTTTCGATCTATTGCAAGTGTGTTTTCTACTACTATGACACTTGTATGGTTATGATTACAGAACAAATTTTTGGTATTAGAGTAGAATTTGTATTTAATGATATGGATTGCTAGTGTATGTTGACAAGGTCAAGATAAAGGTGGGGTGAAGGAGAATTAGTAGAGTACGATCCAAAAATTGGATCAAGATGTACTGCAAAAATGAGAGATGACTTTGAGTCTGAATGAAATTTTTGACAATCCTTCTTAGAAATGAAGGACATGGTCAAGGAAATTTACCAGGAACGACAAATTAAGATGGGGCATGATGGAGGTGGTAAAAATTTTGAGAATCCTTCCTCCTCTTTAGGTGATGGTAAAGATAAAAAAGTTATTGAATCTCTTCCTTCACTAAAGCTAGATATTAAGTTTGAATTGTCGATGTTTAATGGTGATATTAATATAGAAAACCTGGATAATTAGATAAAATAAATTGAAGTATATTGTAGGGTATATATGATTGCAAATGATGAGGCTAAAATTTACCTGGCTACTCTTTGAATGGAAGGCATAGATCTCATCTGGTTGGAGACTAAGTTGAAGGAAAATGAGATTAACACAGGTAACTCAATTTCCACTTGAAGTGAATTTGTTGATGCACTCAGAAAGGAATTTTATTTTTTAGGCTATATGCAAAAAGCCATGGTGGATTGGCAATATTTTAGACAAACTAAAGACCAAAGTGTTCAATATTATACACAAGAATTTAGGAAAAAAGCTTTACTTTTGAATATTCCTCTTTATACACAAGAAACACTGGTTAAGTATATAGGTGGGTTGTATAGTTACTTGAAACACATGATTCTGGTTCTCAATCCCACTAGTTTAGATGAAGCATGTTTTAAAGCCATTCATTTAGAGGCTAGAGGAAAATAGATAAAATAATCTTTTCCTAAAGTTAAAAATAAGCAATCTGAAGTTAAGCATTCTAAAGGGCAAATTTTTGGAAAGGGTAAACAAAAATCCACTATTATAGTTCATAAAGAAGAGGATAAGCCATTTTTCAATCATTGCAAGAAAACTCATGTTGAGTCTAAGTGTTAGAAATTACATCCTGATTTAGATCCTTTTAACATGTTTAAGAAGAAAGATAAGAAAGCTAATACTGTAGTTTAGGATATGGGTTGAGATTCTGGGGATGAAACTAAGATCACAGCTATGAGTATGCAAAATTTTTCTCTTTCTAACAGTAAGTCATCTAATGTTGCTTCCTCTTAAAAATATAAATCTGTGTATGATAATAAGAAAATAAATGAGTTGTTCCACATTAGGGTTGTTACAAGACATACTAAGATTAACACCTTATTTGATAGTGGATCGCAAGCAATTTTGATTTTTGAAGAGATTGTTAAAAAGTTGAGCTTAAAAACAACTCCCCATACAAAACCCTATCCACTTGGTTGGGTGTGTGATGATTTAAAATTGTAAGTAACCAAAACTTGTAAATTGAAATTTATCATTGCATCCAAATTCATGGATGAAGTTAATCTAGATGTAGTCCCTTTGGACATATGTGGGATTATTTTAGGAAGCCCTTATCTTTTTGATAGAAAAGAAGTCTTTTATAGGGAAGAGAATAAGTACTTTCTTGATAAAGATGGCATTAAATATATAGTCAGAACACATCATGTGAAGACAAGTCTTTCCTTGGTTACATTAAGGCAAATGAAAAGACTAGTCAATTCAAGCAAGAATTTTTGTCTTATGTTGATCAAGTTTGAGGAAAAAGAATATTCTCAGGCTATGGAAAATTGTGATCCTAAACATAAGAAATAATTGGTTGAAATCATTTATAATTATGTTGATGTGTTTCAGGATCCCAAAGGGTTACCCCCTAAAAGGGAAGTTCAACATGAAATTATTTGTTACAGGATTCTCCTCTCCCTAACATTGGCATGTATAGGTTATTAATGGTGGAAAATGAGAAAATCTAAAAGCGGATAATAGAACTTTTGGAAAAGGGAGTTATTCATCCTAGTACATTTCTTGTTGGTTCACCTATCATTCTATTGCCAAAGAAATATGACACATGGAGAATGTGTGTTGATTTCCATGCTTTGAATAAAATTATTATTAAGAATCATTACCCTCTTCCTTGAGTTGATGATTTGCTAGATTAGTTAATAAATGTTATCTATTTCACTAAGTTAGACTTGAGAAGTGGTTATCATCATGTTAGGATTAATTATGGTGATATTTGGAAAATTGCTTTTAAGACAAAATAGGGATTGTTTGAGTGGTTTGTCATGCCTTTTGGGTTGTATAATGCACCATCTACATTCATGTGATTGATGAATGATGTTTTTAGGCCATTCCTTGATGAATTTGTTATACTCTACTTAGATGATATTTTGATCTTCAATCAGTCTTGGAAAAAGCATGTGATGCATATTAAGAAAGTCATGGATGTATTAAGAAGGGAGAAACTTTATTTGAAATTGTCTAAATGTGAATTCGGCAAGACCTCTTTGATTTACTTGGGTTATATTATAAGACATGGTGAATTTAAAATTGATCTTGAAAAGGTGGAGGTTATAGTTAAATGGCCTAAACCCAATAATGTAACTGAGGTTAGAAGTTTTCTTGGTGCAGTACAATATTATAGAAAATTCATTGCTAATTTCTCACTTATTGCATCACCCTTACATTAATTGACTAGTACAAAATAGGTCTTTCACTAGGGAGGTAAGTAGCAAAGTGCCTTCGGCAGTTTGAAGACAAAGATTAGTACTTCTCTTATCTTGGCACTTCTTGATTTGCAACACCCATTTGAGATTGAGATAGATGCAAGTGATTATGCTATGGGAGTTATTCTAATGTAGGGAAAGAAACCAATATGCTATCATTTTGAGACCTTCATAGGTGTGGTAAGAAACTATCTGACTTATGATAAGAAATTATATGTATTGGTTCAAAGTCTTAAGAAATGGAAACATTACTTGATGGGTAAGGAGATAGTGATACATATAGATCATCAGTCCCTCCAATATCTCTAGTCATAGGCCATGCTACAATAGTCTAGGCATTTTCATTAGATGGGTTTCCTACAGTAGTTTCATCTTGTGATTAGGTATAAGAAAGGTATTTATAATAAAGTTGTTGACATGCTTTCTAGGCATCCCATGGTAGTTGCATCTATTTTTTTGTAGCATAGTTCTTTGACTCATGAAAGTTATAAAAAATAGTATGTTGATGATGTTGACTTTAAAGATATATATAAAGACTTGATGAGTGGAAAATAGGTAGAAGAATCAGACTATCACGTGCATAATGGACTTTTTTATCATTTGGGTAAACTTTGCACTCCTCAAAATGAAAGGGTGCACATGATTAGGGAAGCACATGCTTCTCTTATTTTTAGTCATTTTGGGGTTGGTAAAATGGTTGCACATTTAAAAATGTATTGTTACTAGCCCCATATGTAGGAAAATGTTGCCAAATATATTAAGGAGTGTATTCTTTATGCCACAAACAAACCTAGTAATAGGAAACTAGGACATTACACTCCCTTACCTATTCCTAATCATCCCTGGGAAAGTATTTCAATGGACTTTGTAGGGGGTTTGTCTATGTCACAGAGAAAACATGATTACTTGTATGTGGTAGTGGATAGATTTAGCAAGATGTGTGTTTTGATTCCCTATACTAAGCAGATTATAGGGGAAGGTATGTCACACTTGTTCTTTCAATATGTATAGGTTCATTTTGGTTTGCCCACTTATATTGTTTCTAATTGAGATTCTTGATTTCTTGGGGAATTTTGGTCAACACTATGGGAATTAATGGACACAAAGTTTAATAAGAGTACTACATTTCATCCATAGACCAATGGGTAGATAGAGGTTATAAACCATATAGTGGTACATTTACTTAGGGGTTATTTTAGTAAACATCCCAAGTTGTGGGATAATAATTTATGCTATATACAACATGCTTACAACTGTGCACTTCATTCTTCTACTATGAAATCTCCTTTTCAAGTTATGGATATTTTCCTAAATCTCCTCTAGATGTTTGTTATGGATAGGATTTAGCTATTGATGAATTTAAAGATGCTGTTAAAGCCAAGAAGTTCATTAAAAAGATACACCAGGTACACCAAAAATATTCAAGATCAATTAGAAAAAAGTTAGGCAAAGTACAAAGCAAGACATGACAAACATCATGTTGATCACCAATTTGTTGTAAGTGATTTAGTATGGCTTCACATCAGTAAGGAAAGACTAACATGTGAAGGTAAAATGTTAAAACCAATCCAATATGGTCCTTTCCGTATTATGGAAAAGATTGGTAAAAATGCTTTTTGGTTGGATTTGTCATCTTATATGTAGATTTATTCAATTTTGAATGTGTAAAATCTAAAATTGTATTAGCCTCCAATGATTTTTTATTGTAGATCATGATGAGAGTGTATCCATTCCTTCTATTTATGATTTTTCTCCTGAGTATCTAACGAACTATAGGAAGATATAATACTTGACAGCATCGTTCGAACATCATGAAGGGGAAATGTTGAATATCTTCGTATTGGTCTTAAAGGGATACACAAACAGGGCCAAATGGATGGAAGCCAAAAAAGTAAGGGACAACTACCCTCACTTCTTTACCAATTAATTGAATCTTAGAAGTCCAAAAGCTCCTAGTGGGGAGGATTGATCTAGGAGGATCTATATTTCACTCCAAAAATAAACTCTTCAAATTGTAGGTTTATCAATGCCATGGCAAAGGGCTCATCGAGAGATTTTTGACATATTTTTTAGTTTGAAAAATAGAGCCCATATGAATGAGTTATGGCACCTAGAAGATCATTTTAGGCAAATAAAAAAAATTGGGTTTTGTCGATAAACGATTAGAGGTCAACAATTGATGAATGCCAACAAGTGGTGAATGGAGATCAAACCATGCAATGGGTCCTCAAGCCACCACATGGCTTGCTACCATTTGATATGATCTAATTTTATATTATGTAATTAAAATTCATGCTAATCCCCTCAAAATTCCTTCACATTCCACATGAAAGACTCATGCCACATTTCATTCAAACAATCCACATGTTTTCCATGTATTTCCCATGGTTCCCACCAAGTTTCCACGTAGTTCTCACACACCCCACATGCCACACCACAAACTTCCCACTAGCCACCATCATTCCCATGAAATAAAAGGTAATGCCAATCACTTGGAAATGTTACCATGAATTTTGTGGCATTTAATACTTTTCAAACCTCCCACCTTCTCAATGTGGGATATTAGATTTACATTGACCACCGAAACTGTTGGAGTGGGATTCAAACTTTGCAATCTTAGATGAAAGGATAAGCATTTAACCAATGCACCATGGAGCTCAAACACTATAAATTGAGCTTGAGATTGTATTTTAAGGCAACTGTGGTCATGAAGATTAATTCCAAAGCATGTTTGAGTGGTAGAGAGACTTGGAGATTATTTGAAGGCCTTGAACAAAATATTATTATTTCGAGAGAATCTCTGGGACATATTTAAAGACCTTAAGATGACTTTTGAAGACTTATTATTATTGTAAATCAATTTTTTCTACAATTAATGAGCGATCTCCCATTGGAGCAGATCCGGAGACATAGGATATATAGTCGAACTCCATTATCAAATCATGTTCAGTATTTTTTGTTGATTATTATCTCTTATTTTATTATACTCTTAAAATCATGTCTATTTTGGATATTTAAAAACTAATTTTAATTTCGTAATCAATTAAAATGTCAATTTTAATTAAATCATTATATAAAAGTTTCGATCCATTACAAGTGTATTTTCCACTGCCACGACACTTATATGATTACAATTACGGATCACTAATGGTCATATTTTAAAAGTAAACCCTAACTTATCTCATATTTCATGTTTTCAGGCTATCTAGCATGTGGTTTCCCCTTTTGGATTGTATAAAGGCACACTCAAATCACTTAATCTTACACTTTTAATTTCAATATAAAATCATATTTACACTATTATACATTGAGAAAAAGTTTATTATTCTTATAAATTATGATTATAATCAGTATAAGAAATCCTCAACAAAGTTTAAATCATATTTTATCCATTTTTAATCAAATCATAGTTAAGTATTCAATCCAGTTATAGATGTATTCATATAGTCAAAGGTGCACATTTGCATATATCACTCTAAGTGGGATAACTATGTGGGATTGATTCCCTCATTGGAGTATTGGATACTTAGAAAAAAAATTATAATCATGGGGGTGATTGAGGTTAGCTTTCCCTGATTACACTCCACCTTTTTCTATTTGTAAGTTTTTAATCATTGTTATCCTTTTAGGTTTTCAATATTAGAGACGATATTTGCAAGTGTGCTTCACACTTTTGAAAGTCAAATATATGCATATAAACCCAAATTAAGATATCATAAGTGATCGTCACCTAATTTAATATTTTTTAAATCAAATATAATATTGATTATGACTGTAGTGGGATTCAATCCTATCCTTAGTTTGTTTATCCTATGCTTGTTTAGCTTCAATTCCCACTTTTAGACACTTGTAGGTTCTGACACTGTTTTTCTATTTCCAGCTTCTGTCACTTAGCACAATCAGATCTAGGGTAGAAACAACTAAATTTTTATTTTAAACTTTTAAAAAAAATACACCTTATTAATTTAAGACATTTATTTTCAATTTTTTTGGTCAAAATTTCATTTAAAGCACTTTTATTTATTCTATTTAATTTATCTTAATTTGGGTCAATTCAATTTTTAATCGAAATTTAAATAAAAAGAGTTGTAAAAAAAATTGGTTTGTATATCATTTTAAATACATAATTTTTATTACATGACAGTATATTAACAAACCCTTATTATTTTTAATAAGTAAACTTAGAGATGAACAGGGTTTATTCAAGGCTAATATCATTCTAAATATTCCTAGATTTCGATTTTCAATATTTTTTTTGACTCACCCATAATGATTTTGAGATAAGTTTGATATGAATGCATGTTTATTTTGTGTTTATGTAACCCTTGCAATATATACACACGAGAATGAATGTTTATGCATAAAAGATCTATGTAAGGTTGGTTTTTAAATGAATGATTTCATATTCAAAAGCGTAAGCTCAGTTTTTAGAAGTTTTGGGTGTTGTAGGAAATTGGTTTTCATTGTGGCGAATTAGTTTAAATTTATTTACTTGATTGTGCTAGTCTAATCAAAGCTTTAAAATCAAATAAATTATTCATGGAAATGTTTCCAAAATGGATTTCGATTGATTTATTTATACTTTTGACTCAAATTTCTCACTCAATTGTGATGAATATGATAGAAGGTTTTCAAGATTTTTAAAAATTGAGTCATGGTTTTTAAGTTCAATGTATTTAGTGGAATGCATTATTATGATTGATTGTCTTTCTCTATTTATTTTCATTACAAAAAATTATATCACAATATATGATATTATTTTGAAAAGATAGTTTTGGGGAATTTTGAATAAATGAAATATTGTAAGTTATAAGTTCACATATTTATGGTAATTTTTAGAATCTTTTCAGTTGTATTTATATTTTTTTGTCTTTTTGAAATTGAGATGACAATTGAAAGAGTTTATAAAAACTGATTTCAGAATCATAAATATATTTTAATAATGATAAATAAAAATGTTTGATTGAAAATTATTTAGATATATTATCTCGTGTATTTGTCATTTTCAATATAGAGATAAAATGTCTCGTTTGAGTTGAAATAGTTCACAATTCAAGAAGAAATAATTAGAGTAAAAGTAATTAACAGCAAGATAATTAATTTTTTTTTTTTAAACAACTACCAAGTTAGACCTTTATAGGGTATAAGAGTCGATAATACATTTACGTGACCTTTTAACCCTAGCATTCAAATATTCATACTCTTTGATACTAATGATTTTTGAGATGTATTAAATTCACTACCTTGTGATACTTTATATTATCATGATAATAATTTTTTTATAAGACTATGAAGGTGTAATTTATGGTCTCATGCAATGGGTCATGTCTCACCAAGTAATTATTCTCACCTAATGTATACTTCCAATGATGTGACTATAAAAAATGTTGGCAATGTGCCTAAAGTCCTTGAAATAATTTGTCCTAAAATCAATCAAACCCTTTTTATTGTTAATACCACTTAAACTACCCTATTCACTAATCTAATTTATCCAATTAATGTTTCCACTTCAAGTCATAAATTCATTAGTGACTCTTTATCACGACCTATAGTCACACATTGTCTTAATAGGATCAAACTAAAAGTTGATGATGAATCTAGTGATATGACTTGAATTGAGTTCCCAATATCACCACTTAAGAATATTAAATATTTAACTAAGAATGGTTCACATTTGATATACTTGGTTTCTAATAGAGAATATCCATATGAATAATGAATGAAAAACTATCTTTTTTAAGTAAAGATACTAAACATTTTCAGACTAATTTATTTCAGTTTGATCATAGATATTTAAAGCATGTATCACTTTGTTCTGGTGGATAAAAAATAATGCAAACTTTTCATTCTAGTTTTATTGTAGTTTAATATATGAATGTAAAGTTTTGAATTCACATGGTTGATCATTTTTCATTAATTGGTCTAAAATGGCTGTTTAGTTTTGATTGCAATATATGTTTGTTTATTTTATGGTTTTAGAGAAGTAAAACTATTAAATGCAATTATGAATTAAATTACTTAAGCTTAGTCAATATGATTAATAAATTTTTATGATAGCTTGTATCAATTAATAATTAAGTTATTTTGAGTTAGTTGAGGCCCCACACCATTAGAGATATTGTTTGGTCTATATTTTAATTATTAAGTCTTAAGTTTCATAAATTCATATTATAAATTTATCATAAATTAATTTTATAAATATATTATTTAAATTTAAACTATAAAATTAATTAAATTTTATCAATTTTAATTAAGTTAATAAAAATTTAGTTATAACCTACAAACACAAATACTTTTAAAGTAAAGGCTTTAAAAAGACTTGGAGGACCCATTCAAAGGACAAAAATAACTATATATATATGAGATATATTAAGATATAGTTTCATAATACACTTTTTTGTTTTATTATAAATATCTAAAATAAAATATCATCTATAGGAAGATCGAACAACATCTCCTCTAATGGTTAAGTAATTTACATGGTACACACATGTATATCCAGGTTAATTCTTCAATTTATAAATTGATTATTCAAAGATCACAAAGATTATTAATTATTTGATAATTACATAATAATGTAGTCACATGTGTAGATAATTTTACTTTATCTTATAATGAATAATACTTTGTATTCATACAATAGATTGTTGATTTTTCACTTTTTAATGATTGTATTTTCTCAAAATCATTATAATTAGATATGAAATTTAGTTTCTCAATAATAATTTCATATTTATAATTACATCTCATATCATATATTTTTATTAATTCATATACATAATCTTTTGTTATAATAGTTTTTCTTCATTTTTTAGTTTATTATTTTAGTGTGTTGTTTATTTTAATTTTTGCTTAGTTCTTAGTATAATAGTTTTCATAGTTTAATATTTGGCCTTCCTTCACTTTTGTCTTTATTTTTTTCTCCTAATTTTTTCATATTTATAATTTTTTTATATAATTAATCTAATATCTTTTAACTTCTATGCTATAACCATTTTTTAATTTGCTTTCTTGTCCTTTCTTGTTAGTTTTCCTTCATTTTCTGTGCTTTATTTCATTTGGTGTATTGTTGAGGAGTGATAAGGAAATATCATTTTATAGAAAGGATATCAATAATCAGAGTATTTAATCTTATAATTATTTACATATTTTATAAGATTTATTTTATTATATAAGATTAATAGCATATAATATATAAACTTTGATAAATCTACTTTAAGAATTCAAATTAAGAGGTGATAACACATATGAATTGAGAGATATTCTAATAGTTTTTTAAAGAGTTCTAAAATAAACAATTTAGTTATTTTAAATAAATATATTATTTATCAAAATATGGTAAAGTATAAAGTGTTATTAAACTTATATACTTGACCATAAAAATACCTATCATACATCTTAGAACTAATTCTTAACCAAAGTATTTTATGATTAAACTAGTATAATTCCACCTAAAACTTCATAATAAGCAAATGGGTAGATTCATTGAAATAACATTTTATACTATTAATATGACATAGTGTGATTGGTAATGTGATATCACCAATATGTGTCTATGTGATAATTTCATAGCTCTTAGCCATGTTGTACTAATTATCTCTTTTTTATTATACCCTATACTAGTAATAAATGACATCGTAGATGTGTTTTGAGTTAAACCATTATATACCATAATTCCTTATGTAATTATATGACATGAATCAATAAACAAAAATATACATAGTGAACCATTTTTAGTATCATCATTTGGAATCCTAAGGTCATAAAATTTGACAGATGGAGCTCACTTTCATGAAATTATAAGCATACCTATGGTCAATGTATTATTTTGGAGTATCATTATTTGGAATTGGATTGTAAAATATTTTCAATCATTAGTTTGGTGTAGTAATGAATTAATTTAGTTTTGTATTATATCCTTTCATTTGAATAACATTACTATCATTTATATATTATATCTTATGTCTCAATATATAGCATCAATTGGTAGTATGTCTCAAAAATATATGATACTCATAATATGCATTCATATCATATTTTCTAGGTAATTGTTAAGATGTATTAAACACACATTGTGTAAATAAAGATATCATGTTTCATTCAATTAATTATTAGGTGTTTGGTGATTATTTTTGGGTAACCTTGTAAATTTATTACACTCTTTATAATATGTAACAACAATCCTATTATGTGGTTGTGATAAAAATTTTACTATATTTTTTGTATCATTCTTAGCTTTAAAGTATAAGTACCATTAGCATAGTTTTGAATTTTGACTTAAATTGGCATTTGGAGGTGTTATAGGTAAAGAAATTATACCCATTTATAAACATGTTAGCCTCTAAAATTTTAATCTCATATTTACGATAATATTTTTTAACTCATTATTAGGTATTTGGTGAGACATTTTCTTAAGTATAGTTTTGATTTTAAGTACACACTTACTTAAATAATCATTAAGTCCTTTTTTAAGTTGATAAAGTTGAGAAATTATAACCTTTTGGTTAATTATGATAGAAAATTGAGCAAATAAAATATTGGACAAATCATTTAAATGATGCAAAAAAACCCATTGGTAGGGCATAAAAATAATACAAGGCATAGTTCTTGAGAATTATAGTGAATATCTTAGTCATCAATACATAATATTTTGAAAAAACAAAGCACAAATAAATTGAGGATCGATTATGATGAAAAAGATCACCCTTGTTGTTGTATAATTAATATTTAATAATTATAAATATAGTATGAAAAGGTTAAGTAAGGACCTCATGATCCAATGGATTGTTTAATAGTTATTTGGGAACCTTTAGATTTTTTTTTGATTTGTGCTTGCATATCTCAAAGAGTTTATTGAATAGATGCATCCTTAAATCTTTTAACATGTATATTTATAAAACATTATTATTATTGGTAGGAATGGATTATCTAATACTTTAAATAATATAAATACTAATATAAAAGAATAAGGAGTAACACAATATGGTCTAGTAGCATTAGGAGGTATAAAATAAATTGTAAGTTATGTAGGATTAGTCCTAATGTAGAAACAGAGCCTCCAATAGATGGGTTAGAAGAATCCAAAAGATCATTTCTAACATTATTAAGTATAGATTCCTTAGCCATTTTTAACCTATTTTTTACATCACTTACAATATTAATCATACCATTTATTTTCATATGATTGTTAAAAAAAAATTATTGAAATTGCTTTATCATAGTATCAAATATTGGTAAATAATGTCCATTTCAAGAATTAGAATGATGATAATTCCAATGCTTGTAATGGAAATTATTTACCAAGCTTTGATACTATGACAAAGGAATTTAAATAAATATCTTTTGATATTTCATAAGGAAATAAATGCTATATATATTCCCACCATTCTCATTTGAAGTAATTACCCTAAATAAATATCTTTTGATATTTCATAAGGAAATAAATGTTATATATATTCCCACCATTCTCATTTGAAGCAATTACCCTAACATCCATAGAAGGAGAAAAAGTTTAAATATATTTTTTCATTTTTGAATTAAAACTAACACAAGTACCAAGAAATGGAAACAAAATAATAATATTATTATAACCACTCAATCTATCACTTCACATGGAATGGATTATATGTGTATCCCTCTTAACTATCATAAGATGTAAACATGAGATACATGAAATAATATAATTAAAATGATAAAGGAAAAAAGTAATACTCAAAAATATAAAAATTAAATTTGATGTTTTTAAATCATACCCTAGAGGGAAATGGAAAGTAACAATTTAAATTTGAAAGGTTGATAGGTTCAGATAATGAGAGTGGTTCACCACCTTATTTAACTAAATAGTTACATAATGAATATATTACACTATGAAACAATAATAATAAAATTAACAAATCAAAGTATTTAAGATGATACATTTGATTACATTAATTTTAACTTTCTAATGTTTTGAAATTGAGAATTGAAAGATTGGGTGATGTATAATTGAAGTGAAAAATAGAAAGAGATGGATGAAGAGGAATGCATACCTTAATATAACTTATATAGGTTATATATCTAACTAATACAATGGAAGAAAATTCTATAATAGACATATAATATCACCTAGGAAATAGATTATGTTTCTATAAAAAGTTCAAAAATGATAGACTAATGATTGTGACCCTATTATATTGATTGTGACCCTTTTCCACTATTGTGTCCTCTATTCATTTTTAATATTTGGAAATTTTTGTGACATTTTTATAGGAGATAATAATTATAATATTATTTTTTATTGATTTATTTTATGTATATAAAATTTATAAACTCACTTTATTTTTTGTTATTCTAATTCATCACAATGTCACCAAATATATATAAATGTGTAAGGTTAGTGGCCCAAGGCCCTTTTGAATATTTCAACTACTATATTTCATGCTTATAATAAATACTTAATATATTTTTATTAATTTTTAGTATTCACAACCTAAAAATAGAGAAAGGAATTCACCTCCTCTCCCTAGACAATCTAATGCAACTTATAGATACCTAATTTTGTTCCAAAATCCTTTTTCATTGCATTATTGCCATGCATTTCCAAAACTGGTCCCCTTATGTAAATTAATAAAATTTAGGACACATTTCCACCCACATTAAATTATATAAAACTTTGATTCATCTAGATATACTAGGATTTATATTAGATTTATTTATTATCATTTCAAGATCTTAATCATATATTCTTTGAGCAATTTTTTCTCCATTTTGATCATTTATGCCTCTTAGGTTAGAATTAAGAGTCTAAATTTTTCCCTAATTATAATAAATGGTCTACCAATTCTGACTCTCATGATTTTTTTTCCATTCCACATTGGCTTGATACCTTATTCCTTAAAATATACTTATCACTATTATGTATGGTCGACATATGTTTGATGTGTGCTAGAAATCCATATATCTATAAATAAATAAATCATTAGTCATTTACCAAGTGATATCCAAATATAAATAAACCATTAATCCTCCTTAAGTTATTTATCCACACATTTATTCCATTTATTGATACACTTTTTAAGGATCCTACACATTATTACTTCATTGCACCTACATCAAACACGAGAATTGTGTCATCATCACTTTGTTCCAAAAGAAGGTTATAGTAGGAGAATGTAGTTTTATTTAATTATCTAGGGAGAGAAGGTGATTATCTATTTCAAAATTGTATTTATATTTCAATCACATGTTGTAAAAATGCATTGGCTCTGATTCCAAGTGTGTGAGACATGTAACTACAACTCCTCAAGAGGTTTCCTAATCTAGATAACTTTCACACACTTTTTTATGCACACATTTTTAGTATTATGTCTAGGAGCAAAGGAGAATCATTTTAGTGCATTTTACTTGTGATTTTTTCAAATCACATCTATAGTGATTTTGTCATCATACTATGCACCTTCCTAGAAAATTAGAAAAATTAAAAGGCATAAGACTACATAATCAATGCTTAGATACATAATCAACAATAAAAATATGTCATAATAGATAGCCTATGAATTTTATCCTAATCTGAATCAATACTTAATCATTTATGTCCCTATCATATGCTAGATCTTGATTTGTATGGTTGAAATTACTTTTATCTAAATCCTATTTCTAGTCATATATTTCCATATTTTTTTATACGTGTGTCTTTTTCCAAAATTCTTGCCTCTTATTCATTTTCATTACTTGTTAAATCATCTAATTATACTTTTTAGTCTATTTTTGACATAGTTCATATCTAATTATTATATTTTACCGTTTATCATAGATCTATCTCATGTCATTATTTTAATTCATTTTATACAATGTTATTTTCCATTATGTCATAAATAGTTAAAATAAATCGGTGAACCCTTATGCTCTTCACACACTTGAACCCTTAGGGTTTCTTAGTTTTTATTCCCCATAGGGATTGATTTTCTTGTTTTTTTTTTAATTCATTATTATTTCATTTGATCTAATCCTATACTATTATATGTTTTCATTTTTTCGCATATCCTCCTCTAATTTACATCCACTTCTTTAATTTTCCTAAACTCAATATTGTGATCATACAACCTAGGGTTTCACAAACCTCATCTCCCTAGTGTATGATTTCATATTGTACTCTTGTTAGATCCTATTTTTAGATTTTTTTTCTATTTATCCATCAATAAACCTTGATCCCTTCATGTTTATCATGTTTACATCTTATTCTAATTAGTAAGCTTGGATATATAAACCCTACTAAGAAAAGTGATATATTTAATGATGTTACTTAAGATTTGAATCATGTTCCTTTGTGGCATTCATGTTTATTTTAAATAATAAAGGTATTTTATTAATTTTTTCCCCTCTAAAACTACTCCTATTTTTTATAATGAAAATCCTTAAAATTATCCAAATGTGAATGGTTATTTTGAAAATTACATTTTTTATGATGATTATGAGGATAATGTATTTGATGATATAAATGATGTTGATCCCAATAGAGTTTTTATAATTTATTAATATAAAATTTTAATTCATAAAAATCCTACATGTTTAGAATCTATATTGGTTAATTTAAATAATTACAAAATATAATTAGGAATAAAAAAAAAACCCATACCTAAGAATGTTGATAATGTTCCATTTAATTTTTACAGTCCCCCTATTTGAGATTATACTTATACATCATGTTGTGAGGCTAATGACCATAATAATCCTTATACACCTCCACTTATCATTAATCCTCCTCAAGTTACTCATATTATTTTTTCACAACCTAATGCTTCTTTGGTGAGACTTACTTTTATTCCACCACCTAGACTTATTATTAATGATTTATATCTTAATCATAATCAAGTTATAAATAAAAAAATTATTACTATTAATTCTAATCATAAAATGGCTCCCACGTATCTTAAAACATCTCAATATGAATTTATTCAAAAATAACTTCAAGATATGAAAGTGAAAATCGCACAAATATCTCAAAGATCTCACAAGACATGTCAGGTTGTTACCTCTCAAAACATATTACATAACCAATTAGATTGTAAGGTCGCCACTCATCTTTTTCCTACCAATTTGAATTATACAATAAATAGAGTAATAATTTTTATGACATTCATTCTTAATTTGTTTCATGCTTTATTTTTTCTCATAATTACTTGATGATGACTAATCTATTTCTTAAAATTTCAAGGATTATTTCCATGGATTAGTTATATGCCTTACTTATGGGCTCCATGAATGGACTTAATGTTTTTTCTATTAATATCTCATATCTATATAAACAAATAAAATGTCCCTTCTCAAATAACTTGACTCAAACAAGGAGCTAGTGAGAATTCTATGGAATATATTCCTAGATTTTAGACTATGCTCACAAAGATGTTTCATCAAATCCCTGATAGTGAACTACAAAGTATTTTATCCAATATTGTACTTCCACTCAAAAACAAATTTATATTCAACACTTAAAAATATTTTATATTTATTTTTTATATGGTTTTAAACTTTGATATCAAACTTTTATAGGTAAATATCCTCAAATATGTATCTAACACTTTTTCCTCCACTGCCTCCCATTATCATGTAAAATAAAAATAAAAAATATAAGGATATTGAGGTTCAAATTTTTCAATTAAATAATAAGCTAAGGACTTGTCCTTCCACCTTCTAGGACATATACAATATATATATATATATATATATATATATATTATATATATAATTTAACAATCATATGATAGACTTGTCCTTCCACCTTCTAGGACATTAAAAAAATTACAATATTATTTGAGCCTTCTTACAAGTTGCTTAAACAATTGCTTGAATGAAACATGATTTTCTTACTCTAACCATTTCCATTATATAATTATTAATATTTTCATAAAGTATATGACATAAATAAATATTTTTAATACCATATAGCCTCTAAATAGTATACCAATTTATACCTTTCATTGAAAAATAAAATACAATATCTCATCAATAGTAATAATAATCAAGTTGAAGGCCATAATACTACACTAAATGAATCTATCACAATGTCTAATCAATGATTTAAAATATTTAACAATCCTTTTTCAAATAAAAATAATACAATTTTCATATAACAACATCTATACATCAACCAATAATTTGCATAGAGAATATCATCATTAATATTAATAATAAGTATTGTTTCATGTTGTTAAAAGAAAACACCATCTATTACATTCCATGACCACACAATTCCAAATTATTATTCAAATCTTTAATATATAGACATTCTATTGTTAATCCACGTCCTAAAATTACACATGGTTTTATGGTAGAAAACAAGTTAAGTCAAAATATAATAATGATATCAGTTTAGCTAGTAGAAGATATACTCAAAAATAAATAATTTTAAAAAAAATCAAATTACTTAAGAATAATGGTAGTCATGAATGGACCCCCATCAATGGTTTTACATTACCACTCACCATTAGTCCTAATACCATATTAGTATGGTTATATGTATTATTATATAATGGTACATATAATGTTATAAATTAACACCCTTGGATAGATTAAATGAGAGAAATATCATCCAAATTATATATTTTCCTCAAGTTTTTCGTAATTAAAAAGTACATGAACATGAGTATATGATGAGTCTTTAGGAATATAAATTGTGATAAAAAGGTAATTAAGAAAGGCAAATGAGGTCATTTATGGTTCTCATCACACCCCCCAACTTAATATTTTGCACATATCCTATGCAAACAAAAGGTATCTCATGAAGGTATTGACTAAGAAGCAAACATAATATGGTCACAAATATTTGGAAAGTCATTAGGAGTTTCATCCCATATGGTATATTTTGGAATGCATCTCACGCTCCTTTATAAAGATTCTTATTTTATGGTCTATTCATATTCATTGATACTGCTTAGTTACAGTACATTGTGGGATAAGAGAGAAAATTATTAGCATTCTAAACTTGGCCATATTAGCTTTTAAATAGCTTCTAAACCTGGGAATTCTTCCATTTTCTACTTTGTAATTATGGATAGAATTTAGTTCCCTTTGTTTCATGTGAGGTTATAACTATCCCCATATTAATTTATAGGTATAAATATCACCTTTTTCAATTATTATTGGAAAGATAAATAATATGGTTAATGGTTTCCTTCTTACAAAACTAAGTTATTGCATTAAATTTAGGGTTATGAAGGAGAGTATCCTATTGCTTGATTATTTTGATAGGAATAAGAAATATAATTTGATATTAAATGGGCTAGAGGTTTCTACTATAGAACACATCTCCATTTTATTTCTTGTCCCTAACTCATTTCTAAAATATAAACAATGGGATCTAAGTTATACATCTCCTACTATCACATTTGGATTCCATTATTTGTCAAGGTTTATCACCAACTCAAGCTGATAAAATTCACATAATAATCCCTTGTATTTTTATTTAATAAAAACATATTCATTAAAAAAAATTCAAAATGTTACATTATAGTATTTTTCCAATGAAATCAATCAATCGATCTAAAACTAAATCCATTATTCTTTAAGAAATAAAGAATATACTCTAGGGCAGGTTTGTATTGAAACATTTTCATAATCATCCTAGAAATCTTATGAGCTAAGGACTCAAACCATCAACATTATTTCCTTTTTCCTTAGTTCTCTATCATTTTATAATATATATTACTTTAAGGTGTTGTTATCTTGTATTAATAAATGAATTGTCTTCTACTATATAAATATGTTTTAAACCAACTTAACTTAAAACCTTCAATAATATATTGATGACCTTTTATTGAAACATAATTTGAATGAGTTTTGTCAATACTTTATACCATACCTATTTTTGCAGTAGAGGTTTCAGGTTATTCAATCATGATGACTAAAAGTTTCTCAGGTGCATTGGTTGCATGCTTTATAAGAGTCATTGTTTTGGAGGTAGTTGTAGGTTTTACTATTTCTATTGTAGGTTATTTTGTCTCTACTATATATTCTACTATATTTTATTGTGTTCCAACTCCTATTTATTCATCTTTAACCACCACTTGATCTAGTGTATCTGATCTAATTTTTCTTTCTACTAAATCTAAGATTCTTGTCTTAAGAAGATTTATTTCATGATATGTAAACAAGAGTTTGTCATGATCACTTAGTTCTGGGCTAGGAGGACCAAGGGTGTTTTATCTTTCTTATGACACTATAAAATCATCCCTTTCCTCTTGAGATTCATTTCTTTTAGAAATATTCTCACTTTATTCCTCTTGAATTTATTTACTAACAGGAGGCTCCTCTTCTATTTCTTATTTCTTAGACATTGAACTCCCACTAGCCACTTTCTCATGATTGTCTTCCCCTATTTCCTCTTCACTTACACTCAAAGATTCTTCATAAATGTCTTATCCCAAGAAAATGTTAATTGTTACTAATTTAGAGGAGGAAGGTCTTGTCCTGACTCCCTTGGCTCTCAACCTATGGGAGTTCCTCCTAGGTATACTAGATGAGGTCTCAAAAGTATTTTACCTTTTGATAGGTGGAGGAGATATTATAGGTCTATCTATTATTATTACCCTTGACTGAGTAGATACTTGTGGTGGTAGATGGGGCATAACCACAAAGTCTTCCCAATTCATATTAGACCTATTAGTGGCCAATACTCTCACAATTAGAGTAATTATGAAATGGTGAAAGAGTGTTGTTCATTTCCTTTTTTGATATTGTTTAGCCATTATTATTAATCAATATAGGAATTAATAAAGAACATTTTTAACATGGCCATGCCTCATGTGACTTAATAGATGTGCATGAGGGGTATACAATAAGGATAAGTCATCTTCCCCTATAAAATAATTTATAACAAATATAGCTACCTAGTGTCAATGAGTAGGGAGGGATGGCCTATATTTTACATGAGCATCAAATTCAAATCAATCTCCTTGCCTAAAAAATCTTTCCTTGACATCAACAACTACATGTTGGTATATCCATTATTATCTTATAGTAGGTAAACTAGTTTCCTTAGAAATTAGTTCTTTTATTAATAATATATATAGTCCTTTGGCATTAGATATGTTGTTCTAAAATTTTTGGGCAAAGGATTGGAATATGTCCATATAAAAACCTATAAGTCTCTTTAAAAATACCATCCATCTTGAATTTTTAAAGAGAGCCACTATCCCTATATTTTTTATTAGATTTGTGTGGTTAGTTGGTTCCACTTTCCATATATTACCTCACATTTTGCATGTGTATTTATACTTGGTTGTTGATTATTACTCTCATGGATTCTTTCTAATTCAAAAATAACACATTATTTTCTTAGAATATCAATGTGATAGTGATAATAAGCTGGTAATAGATTTTTAATTCTTTTGCCAACACATTTATGTTTTCAGATCATGTACCATCTCTTGTATTGTTGTATTATGTGTGAATTATTGGTCAATGTGTCATTCCCCCCCCCCCCCACACCCAAATTAAATGCTTAATTTGACCTCAAGTGCAGTATATGGGTAATAAGGTACATGTAGCTAATGAGGTGAGAGGACAAATTATTTTAAAATAATGTTATGATGGTTGCATGACATGGGGTGGTGAAAGGACAATATATTGGGATGACGTGGGAGAAAAAGGTAAAATGGATGTGGGAAAGTGAATATTGAGGGAGTAACCACAATTTTTCATGTCATAGTAATAATAAATAAATATGATAAATTAAATAATATGAAAAAGATAATTTATTCTAAATTTATACAATGAGTATCTAGTTCAATAAATTGGTTTAAGCAGTAGTATCTCTATTGTAGATAAATTAAGGTACTTGCTTGATAACCTCTATCAAGATCCATCAATTGGAATGAATAAATGTAATATAGTTGAGGGTTCATCACATAATGTGGCTTGGTGAATATGTCCTTGGAATTATAAATAAAGTATGTGTTGTTTCACCAATGCCATGAAAAAAAAGAATCTTCAGTGGGAATGTTCGTTTTGAAGTTTAATTCCCCATTTTTGAGCTAATTTATCCGTGATTAACTAAATTTTAAGATATAGGTTTACTTCCTATTATTGATAGGTGAGACTGCTTCCATGGCTAAATAAATCCAAACAATATCAGTCTCTTCTTCACATTCCACTTCAGATTTTAGTAAAGAAGGTGACCATGGAGATGTTACAAATTAATATCTAGTAACATTATTATTATTAGTATTATTATTTTTACATGAGATTTGATTAATAAACCAACTCACTATTATAGGAGTGAGAAATTATTATTAGGAGATTTGTTAGAGCTACCTCCTTGTTTGTAGGAGACCATATTCCTATAAATATGGAAGCTCTATATTGTAATTAGAATCCTGAATGAATCCATTATGTTTTTGAGTTTAATATCATTCCTATGTTTTATTATTTTTGACTTCTCTTTATTTTCATATTGAATCTATGTAGAACTGAACTAGATTTATCATCTGGTATCAAAGTAGATGGCATTATGAGCTTATTTGGGGTATATCCATTATTATTTATGTATGCCCCTTCTATGAGAGTTTTTTTGATTCATTTTATTTTAAAAAAATTGTTCATAGTTTTTGCTATCAGAGTAGTGCAGATAAAAACATGGTGTTGTTTCCTGTTCTTTATAGAGTTATTCAAAATATCATAATTTTCAATTTGATTACAAGGTAGAATCTAATCTTATCTAATGAGAATAATTAATTATTCAATACATTGGTGGCTATAAAATATGAATATTGCAATCCTCATGATTTACAATCTACATGTATTAATCTGTACAGCCTTGAGCATCAACCCTATAGCTTCATGTATCTAACATAGATTATTGATGGACTTATAGTCACTTGATATAATTGATATTGGGTAATTTGTGTGTGACAGTTCATCATCATACCTTTTGTAGTCCATGTCCCTCTTCCTCACATATTGGATTTGTACGAGTGTCCAACCTACATGTAACATGAAGCATGTAGCAGATGAGAAAGTAATGCCAAGTATTAAGGTGCAAAATATAGATTGATTTTTAGCATTACAGACCAACATCTAAATCGATGCTCCTACTCAAACACTAGTCTAGGTGATCTCATCATGTAAATTTCACATGTTTTTACATTCATCATTGAAGCTTGACCTCTATCAAATTAAAAGTGGTTAATAAGATAAAATTTAATTGATGCATTACCTCTTTCATGGTACTCAAAAACTATGAAGGGAAGTACTACAAGTTCTACATCATCCTAGAAGTTATTAGGCTTCAGTGTTTATCTTCTAGATCAACAACTACCATCTATCCTCTATACTCTACATTTGACTCAGCATCATCAAAATCAACTTTAAGTTTTGCCTATAGATTTGAATGTGTTCTATAATGTTTTAGTTTGATTTGGTTCTCCATGTGGCCTATTTTCAAAGTTGACATGATTTCAAAAAGACCTTTGCACAATATAAAGGCTCGTGACATTTCTTCTATCATCATGCTCCATTCATAATCAATGGCTTATTACTATAAGATTAAATAGTCAATTATTTTTGGTTTAGTTGTGGGTTTACTAAATAATTTTAGAATCTTGAATAAGTCAACAAGACTATTTGAGTTTAGTTCTTCTTTTCCTATAAGTTTTTAGATTAATGTTTATAGAGTCATTAGTTTGCAATAGAGTTGTTAATACTTTTTTATAATCTTATATCATTTTTTAAATGTTATATAATAAGTAATAGTCGATAATACTTTTAAAGAGTCTTGATTATAGGTTAGTCAGAAGTCATTTTTTAATGGTCTCCTTACTTATTTTATATCAATTTAAGTCTGATCAAATAAAGTTTGTTATCAAGTCATGGAGTCTTTTGTATTTTAATGTCTTAAGGATTAGTCAAGTTTAAAATTTTATGTCAAGAGTATGTCCATCAAAAATCCAAAGTGTCAATGTTGCCTTTTTGTCAAAGAGTCAAAATTAATTATTTTTATAAGGATGCATTCTCACTTATATGTAACATCCTGAGTCATATGTCCAAACTAAGGGGGGGAATTTATTCCCTTCAAAGTGACATTTAATTAAGCTTCACGACTTCTTCAACTAAGTAAGTAGCATCACATACTAGAGGAAGGAGGCACAAGAGGTTGTAGTTCTTTAAGTGACCTCTCATTAATCACCAACAATGGGGTCAAACCAATGATGTGGTGACTTTTGTTTCAGTTGTATGCAGTGTGTTTGTTTTCTTACTTTGTGTGGTAGATAAATAAGAATAAAAATGCAATTTATATTTGAGAAATAACTATTTCTTTTTGTAGTCCCTCTAAGTTATAAAAACATGGGAATTAAATATGTACTTACATACATGACATCGTTTATGGTAAACCAGTAAAACCACTTGGTTGGTGGTTAGCTATAGGATAAACCATCATTATTTTTCGGTAAGCCATGGGAAAAACCATAATTGTTTTTTGGTTAGCCATGGAAAAACCATTTTTTAGGTTTGTGATCCTTGGAAAAATCACACAATCATAAATTTAGATGTAATATAGAATGATATTCTCCACATGTTCAAATTAAGGAGGTGAATGTTACAAATTAATATCTAGTAACATTATTATTAGTAGTAGTAGTAGTATTTGTATGTGAGATTTGGTTAATAAACCAACTCACTATTATAGGAGTGAGAAATTATTATTGGGAGATTTGTTATAGCTACATCCTTATTTGTAAGAGACCATATTCTTATAAATATGGAAACTCTATATTGTAGTTAGAATCATGAATAAATCCATTATATTTCTAAGTTTAATATCATTCCTATGTTTTATTATTTTTGAGTTCTCTCTATTTTACATCTAATCTATGCAGAACTAAAATATCTTTATTAGGAGAAGAAGCACAAATTTTCACCAATACTAGCCCTAATGTAGTGAAGGAGGAGGAAGAACCTTCAAACCCTCCCACTAAAAATTCACATGGAAATATTGTAAACCTAGATAGTCCTACAAGTATGGAATTTCCAATAATGAAAGTGAGGTGGCTTATAAAAAGTGAGGAGTACAGATGAACATTTTTTGAATCAACCTTCCTCATTAACAAATCCATGACTATACACACATTACGGATCAAATTCCTTGGAGTCTACTCTAGCCATTAGGTATCCATAATGATGGATAGTGGGAAAGTGTATGGAGAAGGTAGGGTAATGCATGGAGTGGGTCTAATGACTAGAAGGCTTGATATCTCAATGGGGTTTATTGTAAGGTTTTGTTAAAAACAGGATGACTACAAAGTGTTTAACAAAATGTCAATTAGGATTTTGGCCTGGTTGAGTAGAGTGGATCTAAATCTAGTGGAAATAGGGCACCAAGTCATGGTTAGATCCATATCTGGGATAACTAAATGCATATGGGTGAATCTGATAGATTTAGTGATGGATCTTAAGCAAAATTTGGAGCTTTCCTTAGGTATTATAATATATTTACAATGTCTAGTTTTTCAAAGAAAGTAACTCTAGAACATGGATCTACTAACAAGTTATAATTTAGGTAAGGATGCAATCATTCATATGACTTCAAGATTGTAGGGAGGTGTTGAAGGGCCAATACAAACATCCACTTATAAACTAGATAATTTTAAAGAAGTAGTTTAAAATATAGTTGCTAATTGGATTACTAAGAAATCTTCCTATAATCTTTACATAGTAGAACAAGCAGAGGAGGTGCCATCTATGTAGATCATAAGTGAGGAAGTGTCTGACTATTGAGATAATTTATCAGAGGATGAAGTAATTTTTAGGTTTAATGGTATTTGGCCTTTAATGGTGATATTATACCAATGGACACATGAGATATGGACAAAATAATGTGTTATATTCCTTTGCTCCAAAGGATTTTTCATTATTCATTTCCTTGATGAGAAAGATTACTAGAAATGTCATTTGAAAGGTCCATGGTTCTAGGGAAGCGTAGGTTTATTTATTACTCTATGGTTTCTATAATTCGACCCAAATTCATTATTAGTTACAAACATGCCAATTTGGATTTAACTCTGAAAATTGCCTTTGTACTTTTTGCATGCACACAAGAAGATTGGGAATGCTTTGGGTTCATTCATAAAAATTTATAATGTGAGCTAAAGGGGGTTTATGAACATTTTCTCAAATATGTTTGGAGATTAATCTAAGTAAAGGATTACTAGATAAAATTATTCTTAGACATGATCAATCCTAACACATTCAAGATTTGGATTATAAAAATACTATTTTTAGATGTTGTATTTGTAAAGTATTGGGTCATATTCATGCTTAATGCCCCCATTGTCAAACTCAAAAGCATAAGAAATAGGGGGTGAATTAAAATTATAGAAGGTGGAACTATCCAGACAAAGATTTAGTGACAGAAGATATTTTTAAGAATCCAAGTACTCAAGGAAATACAAAAGTGGGGGAGAAAAAAGATAAATGTAAAGACACTCCAGATGGAAAATTAGTATCAGATGAAGGGGATAAAGAAAAATTATATAATGTATCTTTGACAATTCTAGTAGGGGGAGTGAAGAGATTTCATGAATCAAATAATTTTGATTCTAATAAAGAGGTAATATCAAATTTGAATTCATATTTTATGTCTTCTGACAAGCAGCTTGTTGTGTTAGAGGCTAGTCAAGCCATATGGAAAGATGTGAAAAACAAAAATGGAAAAAGGTTAGTATTTTTATCCATGTGGATCATATCTCCCATTAAAGGTGAGCTCTTGACTAATTTATTTGGTTTGATATAGTGTTTGTTATAATCATTACTATTATCTTTGCTTTATGTTGTGGGTTTGCATTGGTAGTCGAGGAGTTTTTCCTCTTTTTGGTGTTTTTTTTTTTGTTTCTCCCCAGATCCCTTGGTGATCTTTGGGGTGTTATTTGTTGCTTTTCTAGTGTATTTGCTTTACCCTAGGCTGGTTTACCTTATGGTTTCTAAGTCATAGTTTGTTTGACTATAAGGGATGAGGACCTATCTAACCTCAATATTTACCCAAAAAAAGCCCTAATAAACTCAAACAAACATAAGATGATGGAATTACCCTAAGGACATTCAATTAACTCATGTGGTTGGAAATAAGGAATTGGGGGTTAATGAAAAGTTGTGGATTATTACTAGAGATGAAAATTTTGTAAGGAGATTGGAAGTCGTGGGTAAAAGTTCATTTTGGGGAACCTCAACAACTATGCATATATAAAACCTACTTATTAAAGGAGCAAAAAATATGAAAATATTGTCATCTATTGAGAGAATCTAATATGAGAAATTTTGGATCTACTATGGAAGTGAGGATATATTCTACTAAAGGACTCCAATAGATGTCATGGGTCATATACAAATTTACCTACATCAAGCTAAAAGTAGACTTTATAAAACACATGAGGCTACATGTGTAGATGTTGTAGGTTGTAAAGTTACCCATAACAATTAAAAGTGGATTGGAGCATCTAAGAGATGGTATTTAATTTTATTAGATGAATTATTATTATTATTTTTCTATCCAGGTGGTCATTAAATGAATTTTTCACCTAATTATTTTTTCATGTTTTCTATTTTTTAGATTTTATCTTGAGTGGATAGTAAGTTGGTTTTCTACTATGCCCCATTTTATGTAGTTTTGGCTAGCTAACAAATTGGTTTTATGAAAAAAATTATTACATGTGATATGTTCACCCTAGAGAAATGGGGTTAAAGTGTTTGTTATAGACTTCAACATGTTCTATTGACTGACTAGAGTGATCATCTTGTATGCACGTGAGTTCTATGTTTATATAAGGCTAGTCTTTTGATTGAATATTTTGAATCAATTATTATTTAAGGAGAGGTTTCTTTTACAACTTGAGATGGTGTATATTTACCTTCAAATATAATTTTATTGGATAATTTTGCATTACTTGACTAATCCATTATCAAACACCTTTTCTATTTCATAGGGTCCTAACCACCTGGTCTAAATATTTTCTTTGTGTTCCTTGTATTTGGAATAAAAAATAAATGACCAATCACTTGGATGAAACTTCCTTGTTTTAATGAAATTATCATGCCAGTTGGTCCTTTTCTATTGAATTATTTTTGTATGGTGTAGAGATTCTATTCTCAGCTCATCAAGAGAGTTGAGCTTCAAGATTATTATTTTTATGCTTCCATAAAATCCATGATAAGTTTTAGGGTAGTCCTTAGATTTTTTATTTCAAACTCTATGATTAGAACAATATTTTTACCATAGACTAATTTATAGGGTGTGAACCTCGTGGTTGTCTTATTTATGGTCCTATAATCCCATATAGCATCCAGATGATGTTATGCCCAATCACAATGGTGTATAGCTAGTATTTTGTTAATAACAATATCTAGATACCTATTAGTGACTTATACTTGGCCATTGGATTGTGGATGATATGGAGTGCACTTATTATGTCTAAATTCATATTTTTATATAAGGGATGCAATCAAATTGGACATTATTTGTGGACTTTGATCAATGAATATTTTTCATACAACTCCATATCTTGTGAATATTTCCTCATAATGGAATTTTTCTACCTTTCTTCAAATATCTAACTTATACCCATTTGGTGAGGTAGTTAGTAATACCAAAATGTACTACTTTCCTTGATAAGGTGGATCTATTGTGCCAATGAAATTAATTCCCAAGTTTTCTAAGGTTTTCAATACTAATTATGGATGAATCAACATCTGATTTAAATGAATGGGGTTCCCCATATGTTGGCATCTATCACATTGGTGATTATATAAAATAATATCTTTATGTAGAGTTGGCTAATAGTAATTAGTGGTGATTATATTGTAGGCTATCCTATTTATTTTAAAATGCCCCCCATGGGGTTCATCATGATATACATCAAAGATATCAAATACTTCATCCTCTCTCACACATATTCTCATGATTAAGTTAGGCCTAATGTGGAATAGGTACTCATAACTTCATGAATATAGGATGTTCTTGGCCACCAAGTTACATTTTTCCTTGGGTGAATGTTCTAACCTGTAGTCGACTAATTATCAATATATATAAACTAAGGATTGTTAATAGCCAAAGCAAAGAGATGTTCATTAGGAAAATATTCATATACTAGTAGACTATTTTCATCAAATTTTAATCTAGACAAAAAAATGACAACTACATTACCTTTACTAGGCCTATCCACAATGGTAATGTGAAATTCCTATAAAAAAAATAACCATCTAATTATTGTACAAGTTATTGTCGGTTTGTACATTAATTATTTAATAGAAACATGGTCATTATGGATAGCAATGGGATAACCAATAATGTAATGTCAAAAAAAAAATTATGACATACACTACCATGAGGAACTCCTTCTCTATGACTGTGGAGTTTATTTTTTCATGTTGTAGAGTCTTACTAATGAAATAGATAGTGTAGTTGAGTGACCCATATTTCTTTCCAAGGACTACCCCAAGTTTTGTGTTAGATGCATCAATATGAATGTGTAAGGGTATATTCTAATATGAACTTATCAACACAATGTTATCACAAGTAAGTATTTGAGAGTTTTAAAAACTTACTAACATGCATTAGTCCATACAAAATTAGCATATTTTCTTAGAAAAATAAACAACAAAGCTGATTTCTTGCTAAAATAATTGTTAAACCTATGGTAATATCCAATATATCGTCAAACATTTAGCACATATCATAAATTTTCTGGTATAGGAAAGTTCTTTTATCACTTCTATCTTAGTAGGGTTTACTTTAATTCTTGAATGTGAAAGATGGTGTCTCGGTAAAATACCTTCTATCATCAACATTTAATACTTATCATGGCTCATAGGTATGCTATTATCTTGATAACATTGGATAAATTTATCCAATTTTGTAAGCGATTCATTTTAAGTGTCCCCATAGACTGTGAATTCATCCATATATTTTTTAGCATAGTAATGAGATATATTAGTAAAACTTATAAAAACCACCCTTTGAAAAGTGGCAGGGGCACTGTATATCCCAAATGGGAGGAAAAAATAAGCACAAGTACCCAAAGGGACTATAAATGTTGTCTTATCTTGATCTTCTAGGGTAATTTAATCTAGGTGTATCCACTAAAACCATCAAGTAAAAATATGCCATCAAGAGTGTCAAGAATTTGATAAATGAATGGGAGAGGAAAGTGATTTTTCCTTATGGAAGTGATTAATTATCTATAGTACACATATATATGCCATTTTCCATTCTTCTTTGGGATAATGACAAGTTGAGAGACCCATTGGTTATTGGACATGGGGTATATTAAGTCTACATCCAAGAGTTTTTGTAATTTTGTTTTTACAATTTCCTAGACATAAGGGTTTACCATTCTTTGAGGTTACTTAGTGGGTATGCACTCTTATTTAATGTATATGTAGTGAGTACAAATATCTATGTGTATTC
The DNA here is from genome assembly GCA_037957365.1 of Torreya grandis. Classification (NCBI taxonomy): domain Eukaryota; kingdom Viridiplantae; phylum Streptophyta; class Pinopsida; order Cupressales; family Taxaceae; genus Torreya; species Torreya grandis. The sequence continues at coordinate 2,246,726 of JARHVA010001202.1, forward strand.
CTCACATATCATTATATTCCCATGTACAAAAAAATTTGTGTTTTTTTAACATAGTGATTAGTTGGATTTCTTATTTAGGATCCAACTTATCTTTTATATTGATGGGTATTCTCAATAGTATATCCACTTGTTCAGATAAGGATGTCATGGATTCAATATTTCCTAGAAGTGTTACAAGGTATAAAGTGTGTGGTAGAAGGTGAAAAAATATCCTAATATTTTCCCTTGTTTCTAAGGATTCTTCTGTAGGAAATATATTGTAAAGAGGACAACATGTGCATTCAAGGATGTTATCGATGTTCTATTATGTTATATATGTGTTTTTTATGATGATGGAAGTGATTGTGTCTTCTTTTTATGTTTACAATAAATGGTTGCATTAAATGGTGAGTAGGGTTTTCAAGTCAAATTGGTTATCATCCATAACTTTTACCCATAGATATTTCTCCCGTTATGATGAAGGTTGGAAAAGTGGCTATAAAACTAGTTTCTTTATGGGTTTGCCAATGGAAATGAGTGTGTTTCCTAACCTACATCCAATGAATGCATTAGTTGTATCTAGCTAATATCTACCTAGGATCAAAGTATATTCACCTTGATTTGATTTAGGTTATAATATCATGGAATTATTTTAATATTTGTATGTTTCAACCATGACAATAAGGTGTTATATTAGTTCTTCAAGTTTTACAATTAAATGGTTTACAATTTATAAATTAGTGGGTGTTTCATGAAGTCCTATAAGTCTAAGTTTCCTCATAGTTTTTTCAACAATGACATTAATGACTACTCTTAAATCAATAAAATTATTTTGAATAAGAGTACAATTGATGTAAACATCAATAACTAGGTTTCTTAGGTTGTATTATTTGGTTGGGATAACGTTATCCAGCCATCATATCTACAAGTTGTCCAACTACATAGATAGTCTTGTGATCCTTTAATTTACAACTAGGTTTCTTAAGATAGTTCTTCGATAGATTTATTGTAAATTTTAAAATCCTTAATTACTTGAAAAAATCTATTTTGACACAAAAATTCTTCAACTAGCCTAGAAATTCAAATCTTGATTTTGGCTCTTATTTTTTCAAATTGAGTCTCTCTAGAAAAGAAAGATAATTTGATGCTACTTATTTGGTGGATGTGATAGGTTTAAAAATGAGAATATTATTGGATGGTTTTGGATTAGTAATTATGTTGGGTACCTCATCAAGAGGCTTTGTTATTATGGGTGGAGTTGGATTTGGGAGAGACTTTCTTGAACACATCTAAATATTGTCAACTTCAATCGAATAAGTCATGTAAGTTATCAAATCATTATTATATGTTATTTAAATTGACTTATTATTTGAATTGAGTGTAGGTTGGGTAAAAATTATGGATATCTAGGTATAGTTGGATTGGGATTGCTTGGCATTACTTCTCATTGTTGTTATAGGTGTGGTTGTGGAAGTTATTGAAATGAAGTATTTTGGTTGAGCCAAGGTTGATTCCCTTACTATAAATATTTACATTGGTTAGAGGTTAGATTATATTAATAGTTATGATTTTATTATTTCCATGGTTGTTATTAGGATTAATACTAGTTGGTTTGGGATTGAGGATTTTATAATGCCAATTCTAATTTTGGGTTTGTGGTTGGGGTGGTTGATTCCAAGGATTAGATACATGTCAATTATGAGGAACTATTTTTTTTTTAATTAAAATATGGAGAACTAGATGACATACTTTAATTCTATGGCTTTTTGGACCGTGGTTTTCATTGGGATCCATAAAATATATTCTCTCTATCTCTTCCAATTGCATGAATCTCTAATGCATCAGGATATTCTTCTATGTTGGCTATTTTAACACATACAACATAGAATTTATAATCAATTTTATTCTTATAGTAGTATAGGATAGTATATAGTCAAGCTATTATTATGTTTCTTATTTCTTCTTCTATGTGTGCCATGTATCTAGCTATGTAGCTAACTGAGTGATGATGTCTTGCTTCATGTCTTGTAGTAAATTAATGACTTCTATTCTTGATAATCCATTGGGGGATTTGGATGATGAAAGTGATGATGCCAAATTTTTATGAGTTTTATTCATCATTGATATTGAGTAATTTTTGCATAAGAGAAAGATATTTAAATGGCATCCATGAGACATCTCCACTACTTAGTAGATCCAATGCCTTGAGACATTCTTCCTTGATTCCTTTCAAAAACACCCACCTAATAGAATCTTGATCCAAAGTGGTTTGATTATATTTTTTTAGACTAAATATGAATCTCTCCAAGTAATATTTCAATGGTTCATCTTCATTTTATGACCTCTGGAAGGTGTCATTCCTTGTATAGTCCCTTTGTAGTACTTTTGATAGTTTAAGAGGAATTTATCCTTCATCTATTGCTAAGTAGAAATTGAATCTTTCCCAAAACTTGTAAGCCATATAAGAGATGCACCCTTGAGATTAGATGGAGAGAGTTTTTAATTTTGAGCATATTGATTATAGTCATAACTATGGCACATGACATCAAACTTGGAGAAATGTATCAAGATATTTACTAACCATACCTCTAAAATCAGTCAAGGTAGAGAGGGATGTTTTCATAGGTACATTACCTACAAGCTTATTTAAGGGAAAATTTAAGGTTGTGGCCTCAATTTTTCTTCATGATTGTCCCCTATGATGTTTCATACTATTTGTAAATAAGATATTTTTTCCACTTACTTTTTAAATCCTATATCAACTTTTTCCCATGGTGCATAATGAACAGTGCACGTAAGCTTATTAAAAGGAGAGTAAAGTCTTATGACTAGGGGTGATGGGGTGGGGATTATTAGAAACTATTCTATTAGTTAAATTAATGCTTTTTTTTTAACTAAGTTAGTGGTTTTAGCAAGTTCTACAATTTTATTTGGAGCTAGAAGGGCTTTGAGTTATCTTTTAGAGAGGAGTTTGGGTGAGGGTGGAGGGAGTTGAAGACTTGATTGTTGAGAGTGGGTGGACAAAATGAATTCTTTGGAATGGTGAAAATACATACTTATAAATGGTATGAGGGTCCTCCTATCCTTATTTATCATATTATTTTACCAATTCAGATAATAAGTCCTTTATTGTTGCTTCTTCATCCTCTAATAGTTGGTGTAGATCAATTAATGTGATTTTTCAGTCAATTCAGGGGATATCTCTATTTATATAGGTGATATTTATATTTATACAATATTTTTTTATATTTTTGTAAAGTATACCTATAGACACTTAGTTTTGGCCTCTTTAGTGCCTAAGCTAGGATTCAGTTCAATTTCTAGCAAAAGACACATTTTAAGCCTAGAAATAAATTGAATTTCCCAAATTTATCTATGTAACACATTTAATTTCTTATAAACATGATGAGGTTAGTTTATTTATTATATTACCCTATATGCACCAATAACCTACTTTAGTTTTGACACTAGTCAAATTATGACCTAGTAATTTAACACTTTTATCCTGTCAAGTTATTAATTCATAACATTTAAAACAATTTCCAACAGCTAAAAAACACTAAGCAAGATTAATTTCATTTCAAATATTAATTAACTCGCTTAAATAGAAATTCCAAATCAAATTAGTGAATTTTATTTACCAAAAAAAAGAATTTTTAGCCAAATATGAAGTAAAAGGTCAAAGGAGCTAATAAAATGATTTATTATTTCTTAAAAAATTCAAAATTAAGAGTCACAACCTCACAAATATCTAAAATGGGTTGTCATGTCTCACAAATATATGAAACTGAGGTGTCAAGATTTTATGTGTGATTTAACCTGATTAGGGTTATCTTGACTCAACCTAGGTTAATTTAGGCTCAACCAAAGTTAGAATTTAACCTAACATCCCTAGGGTTAGAGTTAGTTACTAGAGATATAAATATAAGTGCCCACACTATATACCAATAATATATTGTGTGTAAGGTTATTATGCTAGAATACCTTTTTGAAGCCTTTGAGAGTAGTGTTATAATGCCTAATTTATGCCAAGATTCACACCAAGCCATAAGAGACTATTAGAGAGATGATACCACCATGGAAGAGCATTTATAAAAGACTCAAATCATCATAGGCTTAGCACAAACAACATTATGCCAACAATTAAGCATCAAATTTGACAAAGGAGGTAAGAAATTTGTATTGTCTGTATCTCTATTTTGTGATCTTGCTTATTATGTTATGCTCTCCCTAGTTCTTAGGCAAGAGTGTTTAGTCCTAATGTATTATTATGTTTGATTTTTTTCATTTGAATTAATAAGGATCTAATCCACATTTTATTTACTCTTCAAACTCATAAGATACATAATGGCATGCTCGGTGGGACTATGAATCCATATGGCCAAGGATGATGATACACTAACCTTAGTTTTACTATCAAATGCATTTAATTATTTGAGTTTAGAGTTTTAACCTTGAAATTAACATCATTCTAATTATTAGTAATCGATGACTTGACCCTATGCAATAGAGACTTCACCAATCACATATTTTTTTGAAATATTTATGTGTGTAGAAATAATAGATTTTAAAATAATGTTGAGAAATTGATGGTAAGTGTTTTTATTGATGTCTATAAGGCATGTGCAATGACAAAGTGGTCTAGAAGGTATAGTGAGATGGAGCATGGTGGTCTAATGTGCTTGGTTTAGTGAGATGCTTGTATGAAGGTTATTTGGATGAATATATGGTGGCATGGATCATGGTATGGTATTTAAAGACATGATATTAGAATGTTTTATGCAGGTTAGAGTGGTTTCATGAGGTTATCATGAAGTATGTAGGTCTGGTAGGTTTGACCATGCATGGTTACCTATAGGGTTTTGATTCCTATGGCTTGTTCACCATGGTATGGAGCTTAGTGTTCTTATCATATACATTTTATAAATTTATAGGGAGCCAAGAGGCTAGGTACATGACTTAAAAATTCTTGAAAGTGGTCTACAATTTGTTTGGCTCTTGGCCTAGTTAGCCTAGGTGGGCTTGTGAGGCCCTGTGAAGGGTCAAAGGGTGTTTGCAAGTTGGTGAACCTTGTATTTGAATTGGATATGGTTAGTAAATTTTTTTCAAGCATGTTTATGATGTCTAAGGTTAGAGAAGGAGATAGAAAGTCAATAAAAGTCTTCATGTGCTTCAAAGTTGGCTCGAATGGTGTGTTTTGAGCTTGAGATGAAAGTTTAAATGTTTATTAGCTCATGTAGACTTTGCATGGGGACCTAATCCTTTTTTAAAAGGTGGAGAGGCTTTATAAGAAGGATTTATAAGAATTATTTCATTGATTAAGGTCATATACTTTATGAATGATTGTTAAAAAGGTAAGCAAGTTTTTTATGGTTTAAAACCCTAGTCTTGGACTTGATTGAAAAAATCTTGTTGAATATAGACCAAAATATATTTGTTGACCAATTTTGAATATTGGAAGGTATAAAGGACTCCTATATGAATCTCTAATTGGTAGTGGTGTGTTAGGGTAGTGACCAGAAGGTATAGAAATATTCTTGTCTCTAATCATTTTAGTACTACAGATAGAGTTGATTAGGTCAATGCATGTAAATTATTGGATCTTGAAGACTAGGGATTGTTATTTAAGTTCATATAGTTATTTTGGCAAGAAACATGCACTATATCAATTATTTTGGTCAATCAAGTTAACTATTCACTAATTTGTAGACAGTGAAAATAGTGAGAAAGACTAGTTAGAGTGAGAAGATAAATTGGGAAGGTGATCAGGTGTTTAAAGATGACTTTGAGAGATTGGTGTTGATTTAGGGGTTTTATTCACTCTATCCATTCATTTTAATTAGTTCCTATTATTGAGGTATGATTAGGGAGTTGACTCAAAGTCAACCTTCTTGGTCATTTTGAGTTTGTGTGAGCTAGTGAAGAGAAAAAGCCTTGTATAAGAGTTTTTACTATTGGATCCTATGATCTAATTGTAGGAGAGTGATATAAGATTCCATTTTAGGTGAGATAAATTCATGTATCCATGATTGGTTTTTGGAGCTTGTAGGTAGTCTGAAGTGGCCTATTTGGAGAGGCTAGTTTGAGAAGAGTTTGAGGTAAATGAGAGCTTGGTAGTATTCTATGAGCATCATAGCTTTAGTAAATGTATTTGGTATTTATATTTTTCCTCTTTGGTTGGATTAGTCAATGATATTTGACTAAGTTTATGGTGTGCATGACCAATTTGAGTAGGTCATCTAGACTAAATTAGTTTGGATGGTTCTAAGCTATGTGAAGGTGACAAATGAATTTTGAGGTGTTTATTAATTAATGAAGGACCTATGTAAGGCTTTATGTTAGTTTTTCAAGTGGATAAATGAATATCATGCTTAATTTCTTTTTGGTAGTATTTTTTGGGTGTTTTTAGGTCTTGGAGTGATAGAGAGAATAGCTTGGATGGAGTAGTGGCTTGGAGATCCAAATTAATTAGACACCTTGGGAAGTGTGAAATGGTATTCTAAGATCAATTCTTATGTTTTTGATCCCTTTGTTGAATCCTAAAGTGTTCATCTTGCTCAATGTGTGAGCAAGTGGTTTTTAGGCCTATTAGGTCTATTTAGACCTAATGGTGAGTTTTGAGTATATTTGATGTACAAGAATTTGTTGGGATATGAAAAGGTTTGAAGTAACTTTGATTAGATTATCTAATTAGTTCTTATTATTTAATGAGGGATATTATCGATGGAGATGGTCATATGTGGTGAATGACCTATAAGGGTTAATTGGGCCTAGTGTAGCCTAGTAGTTAGATAGGTGCCATTTGAAGTATGGCCAACCTATGGAGTATTTTAGTTTCCTTGGTGACATGTAGATGAGATGTTATTTATCCTTATATTGTATCTTGTCAAGCCAAGATTATATGAGGTGTGGAGAAAGGTATATAAGCAAGACTAGTTGTCTTATTTATCAAGAGTAGAGGGAGTGTGGAAAAAGCAAAGGAAAGAGCTCAATCAAGGAGTAAAGATAGGTCATTGAGGACCATCAAAGGGTGAAGAGGATCAATCATGTTTGTCTAATTAGGTTCATGAGCTAATAAGTCATTATACCTAATTTTTTAATGGGTGACTTAGTTAAGAAAATAAGCTAAGAGTGTCTACCTAGAGAAGAAAAGTTCATGATCAAATGTAGAAGACATCAGAGTTGAATTATTCATCATAGATTGATAATTCATATTCGTGGTGTGTCGGTACTCATCATCAAGACAAGTTATTTCTTGTCACCTTAGGGGTTGGTACTCCTTGTGGAGTTGGTGCTTCATAAAAGGATCTCTTGTTCACTCCATCTTTATAGGATAGTAGTCCATTGTTGTTGCAGGCTTGAGAGTGGGTTTTATTCCCCATGAGGGTTCCCCACATAAATTATGTGTAATTGTGTTGATTTCTCTTGATCTTGCTTATGTGTTGATTTGTTTGTGTTATGCTTAAGTATTTTTTTCATTGAAATAAAATGGAATTTATTATGAGATGTTGAGCAACTGATTAACCCCCCCTCTCAATAGCTACTTCCAACAATTAGTATCAGAGCAGGACCTTTGAAGGACGCTTGACAACCTACAAGTGATCCTAAGTAGCTTAAGGTATGATGAATATAATGTTCATCTTATTTGTAGTGATGGATAAGTTTATGAATATCAAAGTTGAAGTCTACATGTTGGCACTAGCAAGTTTGAAAAAGAAATACTATACTGAAGCCAAATCCAAGATCAAACCTAAGTTTTATGGTAGGGCTTATTGAATATGGTCTCTTAGTTAACAAGCATAATAGGTAAAAATATGTGTAGGTGTCTTGAAATGTAGAGGTCTACAGTTGAAGGAGAAATTGATCATCAAGCAAGACAAGCTACGCATTGTGAAGAGGACCATTGGTGAGTTGATTTATTATTTTTTATCAGGTTTATTCAAGATGTTCAAGAAAGGTTGTGTTAAGCAAAAGAAAGATTATCCTATGTGTATTAGGTCTCCATGAGACCTAATGGAGAAATATAGCCTAATGGTGCCTTGATAGTATATGCAAGTCATTTAAGGGCTTTTAAGCATGGTGAGATATATTAGAAGTTGTCATCAATGTATTTTGACAAAAGTAAGTCATTGTTAAGGACTTTATAGACCATCTTGGTTTATTAGTTGTTTATTGAAGCAAATAGGGGTAATTGGAATTAGGCCTCTTTAAGACCTAAAGAATATATGACAGTCAATGAAGCTTTATAAGTGAAAGAAAATGTCTTATTGATGTTTATGCATGAAGAAGGCTCATATAAAATAGAAACAAAGTATATGATAAGGTTTGGTTCATTTAAGAGATCTAAAAATGTGCATTTAAGCAAGAAATGCACCATGAATATTGACTATGATTGATAGACTAGTGTAAATTACTGAGTTGAATGGTGACCTTAGACTCTCAAGGTGATAGATCAGAGTGTGTGACACTATTCTCAAGGTAATATGGCACGTGTAGATGCTCTAAGAATAATCAGATTGATCTCAAATTTGAAGTACTAGATCAAGATGATATGTAAGAAGTAAGATTTAGAACATAGAATGGATGTTATAGTGACTTCATAAGGTCTTAAAGGAACATGTTGGTATGTTGTGTTTGATTTGAAGTGGCATAGTAGTCTAAGGATGACAAGCTCTGAGTCATCATAAATAGGGTTTTAATTTTTTTGTCAAGTTTAGACAGTGCTTATTGAAGCTTGATTCTTTGAGTATATATGAAGGGTATTAAAGAAAAGTTCTACAGTTTAAGAGTTTAAATATGATCTTAGGATCATGTAGCTTGAGTTCACTCATGTTGGTATTTTGTATTGAGTTTTTTGAAAAGAATAATGCATATCAGATGTCTAACATAAATCAATTATATTCTCAAGTCTAATTAATTGTGTGTCACCATATGTTAAAATGGAGTAGTTTGAAGAATTGTTATCCATAATGGCTTGTGGTGTCTGAAGGATAAATGGTTGAGGGATTAGATGTCTCTTTTTTTGCTTCATGAGATATTTCTGGAGGTGGTGAAGCATGTGAGTTCTTCAAGATGTATGTTCAAGTCTCCTAGTCCTAAAGTACCTTTTTGATCAATTTTTTATGCTAGATTTGAGTGGTGATTTGAAAGAGAAGGAAGAAGTAGTTTGTATGAGGTCATGAGGAAGATAGTCTTGATTCATTCTTAGGTGTTCTAAGTTCTTGATGAGTTCAAACATGAGTTTTGTGGTCAAAAGTTAGAGTTGACCAATTTTGGTAGTGATGACTACTTAGAAGGTGCCCAAAGTGCTCTTATGGTGATTTATGATGGCTAGAAGGTTTGAAATAGATTATTCAAGTTGGATTTGACATGTCATTACAGGATAGGAGGTTTTATGGTGTCCATGAGGTGCTCAGGTATGAATTTGCTTAGTTTGATTGTATGAGGGGTATGTGTCAATTTGCTTAGTTTCAAGGGTCATCTCATGAATGAAGATGTACCATGAGGATTTTGATGTTTAGGAAGGTCTAAAAATATTATTAAGACTTATTTTAGGTGGTTTCATAGGTTGATGAATTATTTTTTGCCAGGTGGAGCATTTTAAGTGGTATTTGGCTCTTCTTCTTAAGAACATATGTTTGGAGGCTTAGAGGAATTCTATGTTCCCAAAGGTGTGAAGGCTTTAAATTTGGCATGGAAATGAGTTTTGATAGTCTCTAGGTGTGGTATATAGCTCAAGGGTCAATGTTGATCAGAGGTTGACTTTTGACCAAGGTTTACTTTGAAGGCCTGGTCATATAAGCATGATTGAAAAAGTGGTCATTATTTATATTTGAGTTATAGAAGCTTAAAATCAGTTGAGTGGACCAAATGGGTTGTTGGAAAAAGTCTTACAGTTGTCTGAAGGTGAGCATATTTCAAGTTTTTTAATTTTTGGTCTTCTAAGAGACCTAGTTAACTAAAAGGCTAAAGAATGAAGTATGCTAAGGAGGATGATTTGGAGGCTCATTTTTGTCTTGTCTAAAGGGGCATGGTAGTGGACTTCAAATATGAATTTTCATGGCTTTAAGTGATTAGGGTAGAGATTTATGAGGTTTGTATTGTCTAGATAGGGCTACAAGGGGTCTAAATAGGCGAAGTGAAGAAAATGAATATTGTTGAAGAAATTTTCAAAATAAGGTTGGCATTTTTGGTTTAAATTGAACATCTTGGTATATTATTATCATGATTTAGGTGTGGTGCTGTGTTTGGAGTGCCCTTGGTGTTCTGTGTGGTGCCTTGTAAGTGATGACAAGTGAGCATGTATGGAGCTTTGGTGCTCTTGTTGTTATTTGAAGTGATGGTAGATATTCTTTGAGGTCCTGTAGGTGTACATGGGTTTTCTAGACTGAGGGGGAGCCTTCAAAGTGGATCAAGGTCCTAAGGGGATCTGTGTTATCATGTAATTGGTGATAAGACCAAGGATCTAGGTAGCTTGGGAGCAGTTTCTTAGTGTAAGCACATTCCAAGGGCGAGTTATGCTTGTTTGAGGTTAGAATGGTATTGTTTCATATGTATTACTATAGGTGAGATTGATTCTATGTGTTTTTTATAGCTTACTTAGTTGATTCTATGGTGCCTAGTGTTGAAGGGAGTCTACTTTATCATTTTAGCAAAGGGGGGGAGAGAAAAAGAGTGTTGCCATCAATGAAAAAGGGGGAGATTGTTTTAAAATTGATGTTAATTGTTTTCATTGATGTCTATAAGTCATGTGCAATGAAAAATTGGTCTAGCATGTATAGTGAGAAGGAGCATGGTGATCTAATGTGCTTGGTGTAGTGAGATGCTTTCATGAAGGTTCTTTAGATGAATGTATGGTGGCATGGATCATGGTATGGTATTGAAATACATGACCTTGGAATGTTATATGTAGGTCAGATTGGTTTCATGAGGTTCTCATAAAGTATGCAGGTCTGGTAGGTTTAACCATGCATGGTTGCCTATAGGGTTTTGAGACTTATGGCTTGTATGCCATGGTATAGAACTTAGTGTGTTTGTAATATGCATGTTATACATGTTTATGGATCCAATAGGATAGGTAGATAACTTCCAAGGGGTTGCAAGTGGTCTATAAGGTTATTTGGCTCTTGGCCTAGTTGGCCTAGGTAGGCTTGTGAGGCCTTATCAAGGGTCAAAGGTTGTTTGTAGGTTGGTGAAGATTGTATTTTCATGGGAGATGTTCAAGAAAGTTTTTTCAATAATTTTATTGGGGTTTGAGGTTAGATAAGGAGATATAAAGTCAATAAAAATTCTTCATGTGCTTTAGAGGTGGCTCAAATGGTGTATTTTGAGCTCGAGATGAAAGTTTCAACATTTATTATCTCATGTAGACTTTGCATGGGGACCTAATACTTTTGAAGAAGGTGGAGAGGGTTATGAATAAGTATTTCCAAGCATTATTTCATTTATTAAGGTCATATCCTTTATGAATGATTGTTAAGAAGGTAAGCAGGTTTTTTATGGTCTAAAACCCTAGTCTTAGACTCAATTGAAGAAATATTATTGAATATAGCCTATAATGGATTGGTTGACAAAGTTTTAACATTTTAAGGTATATGGGAGTCCTCTATTAATCTCCAATTGGTAGTGGTGTGTTAGGGTAGTGAGCAGAAGGTATAGAAATATGCTTTTTTATAAAGATTTTGGTACTACAGATAGAGTTGACTAGGTCAATGCATGTAAATTATTGGATCTTGAAGGCCAATACTTGTTATTTAATTACATAGAATTATTTTGTCTAGAATAAATCACTATGTTTATTTTATTCAATCAATTTGACTAGTCACTAATCTACAAACAATGAAAATAGTGAGAAAGACCAGTTGGAGTGAGAAGATAAATTGGGAAGGTGATCAGGTGTATAGGGATGAATTTTATATCTTGGTGGTGGTTTAAGGGTTTTATTAACTCTATCCATGCATTTTAATTGGATCCTATTCGTGAGTGTATGATCAAGGAGTTGACTCAAAGTTAACCTTCTTGGACTTTTTGAGTATGTGAACTAGTGAAGAGAAAATGGCCTGTAGAAGAGCTTTTGTTATTGAAGCCTATGATCTAATTGCACAAGATTGATCTAAGTTCCTTGCAGGATATCATTCATTCCTTGTAATATCTTTGTGAATCCATTTTAGGTGAGATAAGTTATGTTTCCATGACTAGTTTTTGGAGCTTGTAGGCAGTCTGAAGTGGCCTATTTAGAGAGGCTAGTTTGAGATGTTATGAGAAGAGTTTGAGGTGAGTGAGAGATTGGTATTGTTATGAGTCTTAGATATTTATTACATGGATTTTTTATGTTAAGGTGTGGAGCCTAAAAGCTTCACCAAGTAGCGCATTACCTAAGTTGCAGGTTTACACAGTCACTAGCGTTGGTCAGGAGAGACCGACGTCGATCAGGTGCAGTTGAAGAGACGTCGGCATCGGCAGGGGATCGGCCAACATCGGTCACAGGAAAGTAGGCAAGAACTGGCGTCAGTTACCTGTGCATCCAAAATGCTATTTCTAAGGACAGAATCGAGTGTTTGCATGATGAGTTTAAGTTATAGTCTTAAGTTCGCGTCTCTATTATTAGTAAGACTATTTTTAGGGACCTTGTTTGAGAGGCTTAACTGTTGGTTGTAAGTGCATGCTCAAGTCTCCTAATTCTATATGTAGAATTATATCTTCTTAGCTTATTATTGTAGTAGTTCATTGTATGTGAATGTTGAAGAATAGTACAGAATTGTATAGGTGAATCAATCTAGGCCGTTGGAGTTGATTGTACTTGAGAGAGAGAGCTCTTGAGGGAAAGAGATCTAGAGAGAGATCTTATACATCTGAGAGAGGTGTGGAAGAAAGAAGTTTCTTCAATTGTATTCCTTCTGTAAAGAGTTTAATACAAGTTTTTAGGGTGGTTTCTTGTATCTCTTATTTTTGCTACTATCTGATTCTAGTTACTTATCTATCTGATTTAATTTCGTGGTTTATTACTTTCATAAGTGTAATCATACTGTTGGTTGATCCCCAACAAGTGGTATCAGAGCCTTAGTTGTAGGTTTAGAGCTTGATATCCAATAATTGGTATCAGATCTAGGTTCACTAATAGGTGGTTTAGATCTGTGTAGTGTGTATTGATTATAGATTGTTCACAGGGGTTTCTGCAAGGATTTCTATTTGAGTGGGAGAAGCAATGGCAGAAGAAAGTAAACTGAGAATGGAGAAGTTCAATGGCAAAAATTATCAACATTGGAGAATGCAAATAGAGGACTATCTGTATCAAAAAGATCTATACTTACCGTTAGGTGGAATTGCAAAGAAGCCCACAGACATGAATGATGAAGAATGGGAAGTTCTTGACAGAAAGGCTCTGGGGTCTATAAGACTGAGTCTAGCATCTACTATGAAATCTAATTTATCACAAGAAAAAACAATGGTAGAGTTGATGACTACTTTAGAAAATTTGTACAAAAAACCCTCGGCTTCTAATAAGGTATATCTTATGAAGCAGCTATTTAATTTGCATATGCAGGAAGGTGGATATGTATCTAATCACCTTAATGATTTTCATGGAATTGTAAATCAATTAAGTTCAGTCAAAATTGTATTTGATGATGAAATAAAAGCTCTTTTAATATTATGTTCTTTACCTAAAAGATGGCATAGCTTAGTAATGGCAGTTAGCAATATTGCATCTGCTTCAAATATTTTAAAAGTAGAGGATGTTGTTAGTGTTATCTTGAATGAGGAAATTCACAGGAAAAGCACAGAAGAGACATCCGAGAATGCTTTAAGTTTTGAGAGTAGGGGAAGGAAAAAATAGAAGAGCAAGAAAGGGAGATCAAGATCTAAGTCTAAGGGGAGAGGTAGATCCAAATCCAAAAATGGCAGGAAGCCACAATGTTGGAATTGTGGAAAGATGGGGCACATAAGCAGAGATTGTTGGTCAAAGCCTAAGGAGGACAGTCAGCATGAAGGAAAAGAAGAAGCAAAGGTTGCAGGTATTGCACAAGATGCTTTAATATTCTCTTTGCATAATAATATAGAATCTTGGGTGTTAGATTCTGGTGCATCTTTTCATGCTACCCCTAATAGGGAATATTTTAGTGACTATATCCATAGAGATTTTGGAATAGTGTATCTAGGGGATGATGAGCCTTGTAAAATTATTGGCAAAGGTAAACTGCAGCTGAAAATGCAGAATGGCAACACATGGGTGTTGAGAGATGTGATGCATGTTCCTAGCTTGAAGAGAAATTTGATTTCTGCCAGAAAGTTAGGAGATGAGGGTTGTACAGTAACTCTCACAGTAGAATCTTGGAAGGTGACCAAGGGTGCACTTGTTATGGCCAAAGGTAAGAGAGTAAGTACTCTCTATTTATGTAATTGTGTTACTAACAATTCTCTTTCTGTATTATCTACTTCAGATGTGGATGCAAAATTGTGGCACTCAAGGCTTGGCCACATGAGTGAGAAGGGAATGTCAATTCTTAAGTCTAAAGGTAAGCTTTCATTTTTGAAAAGCATGGATCTAGAATTTTGTGAGCACTGTGTATTTGGAAAACAAAAGAGAGTGAGTTTTCTCAAGACTGGGTCTACAAAGAAGAAGCATAAGTTGCAGCTTGTTCACACAAATGTGTGGGGACCGGCTCAGGTAGCTTCTATTAGAGGATCACAGTACTATTTTTCATTCATAGATGATGCTACAAGAAAGGTATGGATCTATTGTATTAAGAAGAAATATGATGTATTTGAGACTTTTAAGATTTGGAAAGCTATGGTTGAGAATGAAACAGGTAGAAAATTGAAGTGCCTGAGATCTGACAATGGCAGTGAGTTTTATAACTATAAGTTCAATTGGTATTGTTATATGCATGGAATCCACAGGCAAAGGATGGTTCTAAGGACACCTCAGCAGAATGGAATTGTTGAAAGGATGAACAGAATAATCATAGAGCGTGCAAGATGTATGAGATTACATGTTGGTCTGCCCTTAGAGTTTTGGGCAAAAGCTGTTGACACTGCAGTGTACCTAATTAACAGAGGACC
This sequence comes from Torreya grandis, assembly GCA_037957365.1. Taxonomy (NCBI): domain Eukaryota; kingdom Viridiplantae; phylum Streptophyta; class Pinopsida; order Cupressales; family Taxaceae; genus Torreya; species Torreya grandis. The sequence continues at coordinate 2,261,765 of JARHVA010001202.1, forward strand.
CTCTACAGCTCTGGATGGTGGAATTCTAGAAGAGGCATGGATAGGTAAAAAGGTAGATCTCTCTTTTCTCAAAGTTTTTGGTTGTGAAGCCTTTGTGCACGTTGATAAGGAAAATAAAAAGAAGCTGCATGCTAAGTCTATGAGTGCACGTTTATTGGCTATGGCTCAGATAATTTTGGTTTCAGATTTTGGAATCTAGGAACTAACAAGATAATTAGGAGCCATGATGTTGTTTTTAATGAAAAAGTGATGTATAGTGATCAGCTAAAGAAGCTGAATCAATATGGGCAGAGCAATGGTGAATTAGATGAGGTGACAGTCCAAAATGAGCTCGCGGGAAAAAGAAATAATCACTTGCAGGAAAACACAGAGACCGACATCGGTAGGAAAGGAACCAGTGTTGGTAGGACAAAAATTGATGTCGGCCATACAGAGACCAATGTCGGCAGTGCAGAACTGACGTCAGCCAGTAACAAGCTTGGAAGTGATCGAGGTCAGTCACTGTCAAAGAATTTGGGTGGACAGCGTGTTGTGGACGAGTCTCAGACACCCATTAGGAGGTCAAAAAGAGTAAGTAAGCCTCCAATTAGATATTCTCCTTCATTATTCTATTTATTGCTAACTGATGGTGGAAAACTAGAGAGTTTTGAAGAAGCATTATAGGTGGAGTCCAAGAGTCAGTGGGAGTGTGGCATGGTTGAGGAAATGGAGTCCTTAAGACAGAACCAAACATGGGATTTGATTGAGTTGCCAGCTGGTAAGAGGACACTGAAGAACAGATGGACCTATAGGTTGAAAGAAGATGAGAATAGACAGATGAGATATAAGGCCAGATTGGTTATGAAAGGATTTGCACAAAAGCCAAGTATTGATTTTGGTGAGATTTTTTCTCCTATTGTTAAAATGACTTCTATACAGATTGTACTATCTTTGGTTGCTATTGAGGATTTGCATCTTGAGTAGCTAGATGTTAAGACAACGTTTCTTCATGGAGATTTGGATGAGGAAATATATATGGAACAGCCATAAGGATTTGAGGTCAAAGGTAAAGAGAAGTTAGTGTGTAGATTGAAGAAAAGCTTGTATGGCCTCAAGCAAGCTCCTAGATAGTGGTATTTGAAATTTGATAGGTTTATGACTGAGCATGGCTACAGTAGGTGTCAATCTAACCATTGTGTGTATTTTAAGAGATTAGATAATGGTAGATATATTATTCTATTGTTGTATGTAGATGACATGCTGGTTGCAGGATCACACATGCAGGATATCTCTAAGCTTAAGGTGAAATTAGCTCAAACATTTGCTATGAAGGATTTGGGAGTAGTAAAGAAAATCTTTGGCATGAGCATTAAGAGAGACAGGAAAAATCACAGGTTGATATTGTCTCAAGAGGATTATGTGGACAAGGTGTTGAAACAGTTCAATATGCAGGATGTTAAACCTATAAGCACACCTTTGGCTGGACATTTTAAGTTGAGTAAAGAACAATGTCCTAATTCACATGATGAGGTAGAGTACATGAGTAAGGTTCCATATTCTTCCGTAGTAGGGAGTTTGATGTATGCAATGGTGTGTACTAGATCAGATATTTCCCAAGCAATGGGAGTTGTAAATAAGTATATGGCCAATCTAGGTAAGGAACATTGGAAAGCAGTTCAATGGATCCTTATATATCTGAAAGGAACCAGCAGTAGGCACTTGTGCTATGGAGGTTCAGATACTTTTCTACATGGTTATGTAGATTCAGATATGGCAGGTGATTTGGATGGTAGGAGGAGCACCACAGGATATGTTTTCACTGTAGGTGGAACGGCGGTTAGCTGGATATCAAAGTTACAAAAGGTCATTGCCTTGTCAACTACAGAAGTAGAGTATATTGCAGCCATAGAGGCTAGCAAAGAGATGATATGGATGACATGGTTCATGGAAAAGCTTGGAAAGGAGCATGAGAGTTGCAGATTATACAGTGATAGTCAGAGTGCAATTCATTTGGATAAAAATTCAGCCTTTCACTCAAGAACCAAGCACATACAGCTTAGGTACCACTTCATAAGACAGGCATTGGAGGATGGTGAGTTGAAGCTAGAGAAGATCCATACAGATAAGAATCCTGTTGATATGTTAACCAAGCCAGTAACAAAGGAGAAGTTGAATCTTCATTCAACTTCTATTGGTCTTCATGATTGAGTTGAAGATGGAGGAGCTAGAAGATGTTGTTGTATAGGTACTAGTGCAGCTGTTTATCTCCAAGTGGGAGATTGTTAAGGTGTGGAGCCTAAAAGCTTCACCAAGGAGTGCATTACCAAAGTTGCAGGTTTACACAGTCACTAGCGTCGGTCAGGAGAGACTGACATCGGTCAGGTGTAGTTGAAGAGACATCGGTGTCAGCAGGGGATCAGCCGACATCGGTCACAAGCAAGCAGGCAAGAACCAGCGTCGGTTACCTGTGCGTCCAGAATGCTATTTCTGAGGATAGAACCGAGTGTTTTCATGATGAGTTTAAGTTGTAGTCTTAAGTTCACGTCTCTATTATTAGTAAGACTATTTTTAGAGCCCTTGTTTGAGAGGCTTAACTATTGGTTGTAAAAGCATGCTCAAGTCTCCTAATTCTATATGTAGAATTAGATCTTCTTAGCTTATTATTGTAGTAGTTCATTGTATGTGAATGATGAAGAATACTACAAAATTGTATAGGTGAATCAATCCAGGTTGTTGGAGTTGATTGTACTTGAGAGAGAGAGATCTTGAGGGAAAGAGATCTAGAGAGAGATCTTATACATCTGAGAGAGGTGTGGAAGAAAGAAGTTTCTTTAATTGTATTCCTTCTATAAAGAGTTTAATACAAGTTTTCAGGGTGGTTTCTTGTATCTCTTATTTTTGCTATTATCTGATTCTAGTTACTTATCTATCTAATTTAACTCCATAGTTTATTGCTTTCATAAGTGTAATCATATTGTTGGTTGATCCCCAACATTTTATTCATATTTTTCCTTGAGTTTGTTTGGATCAGTCAAAGACCTTTGACTAAGTTTCTAGTGTGCATGACCAATTTGAGTAGGTCATCTAGAGTGAATTAGTTTGGATGGTTCTGAGTTGTGTGAAGGTGAAAAATTAATTTGGAGGTTTTTATTAAGTTTGAATGACTTTTTTAAGGTATTATATTATTTTTTAAAGTATATAAAAGAATATCATGCTTTAGTTATTCTCAGTAGTATTTTTTGGGTGTTTATAGGTCTTGGAGCGAGAGAGAGAATGGCTTGGATGGAGTAGTGGTTTGGATTTATAGGTGAATTAGACACATTTTAAAGTGTGAAATGGTATTATGAGATCTATTATGATGTTTTTTATCCCTTGGTTTAATCCTAAAGTGTTTTTCTTACTTAATGTGTGAGCAAGTGGTTTTTAGGCATATTAGGTCTATTAGGTCTATTTAGACCTAATGGTGAGTTCTAAGTATATTTGATGTATGGGACCTTGTTGGGATATGTATGGTGATTTATTAGGTTTGAAGGTATGGAAATTTTATTATCTTATCTAATTATTTCTTATTCTTTGATGAGGGCTATTATTCATGGAGATGGTCATATGTGGTGAATGACCTATAAGGGCTAATTAGGCCTAATGTATCCTAGTAGTTGAATTGGTTCCATTTGAAGTATGGCCAACCTATGGAGTGTTTTAGTGTCCTTGTTGTCATGTAGAGGATATGTTTTTTATACTTATATTGTATCTTTTCTGACCAAGATGATATGAGGTGTGGAGAAAGGTATATAAGCAAGACTAGTTGTCTTATTTATCATGAGTAGAGGGAGTGTGGATAAAAGTGAAGGAAAGAGATCAATCAAGGAGTAGAGATAGATCATTAAGGATCATCAGAGGGTGAAGAGGATCATTCATGTTTGTCCAATTAGGTTCATGAGCTAACAAGTCATTAGACCTAATAGTCTAGAGGGTGACTTAGTTGAGCGAATGAGCTAAGAGTGTTTGCCTAGAGAAGAGAAGTTCATGATTAGGTGTAGAAGACATCACAGATGAATTATTAATCATGGATTAATAGTTCATATTTTTGGTGTATTGGTTCTCATCATCAATACAAGTTATTTCTTGTCACCTTAGGGTTTGGTTCTCCTTGTGGAGTTGGTGCTTCATAAACGGATCTCTTGTTTGCTCCATCTTTATAAGATAGTAGTCCATTGTCATTTCAATATTGAGAGCAATTTTTACTCCCCATGAGGTTTTCCCACATAGATGATGTGTACTTGTGTTTATTTCTCTTGATCTTCCTTATGTGCTAATTTATTTGTGTTATGCTTAAGTGTTTATTTCATTGAAATAAAATGGACGTTATTATGAGATGTTGAGCAACTGATTCACTCCCCTCTAAGTAGCTACTTCCAACAACTACATCTTTGACCTTTTGAATGACATTTTTGACCTACTAAATGGTGGCTTCGATCTGTGGATTCAATGGATTTGACCTTGTTAAATAGTTGCCTCACCAAGTAACTTTACATTATTTACTTATTTTCTTGATGTTTTTGGCATCTTTGCCTGACTTAATAGACAACATCATCCTTATTAATAGTTAATTTGCCAAAGTTTTTTATGTGTTTGTGTTTTTATGAAAATATCAACTTTGCCTTGCTAAATGGTGGCTTCACTTTGTGTTATTTCCAAAACCCAAGAGATCGAAATGGATTGGTGTTTACTCGATAATCAAACCTTCTAACATTTTATAGGACCTAAGGTGGAGAGAAAGAGGTTTAGGAATTATTAAAATCTCAGATAAACTTTTGTTTGGTGCTTAAAATCCACTTAATCACACTTATTTTTTAGTTTTTAAAGGTTTTACAAGTGCAAATAAGGCCAAGGGGACAAAATTTCAATCACACTTTGATTTAGTGCTATTAAAATGAACATACAATTTAGTTAGATCTCTTAATAGCTTTTTCACTTATGTTTTTTTTTTTTGTTAGCTAAATTTCATAGTTAGATTTATTTGTTTGTGCAAAATTAGAAACTAGTATGTGTATGCTCTCCCCCCATCCCTTTTAGGGAACTCAGGTGACCAAAATCACTTTGTTTATTGCCTTATTTTTTTGTCTTATCATAAATAATCTTGCATATACTCTCCCCAAGATCTGAGTGACTTGGGTAACCCATAAATGACCTCTAAAGTATTTCCAATATATTTTATTGCATTTGGATTATAGGCAAGAGCCCATTTCTCCCTCATAAGTTATATATGGGTATGTTGACCTAGAGTTTCATCTCTCAACATCATACCAACCCCACTCCACAGTTGGGTATATAAATTGGGCACACAATATTGGGATTACCAAGGGTTTGAGTGGTTAGCCTCTCTGATCCTAATGAAAAATTCAATTAGGTATTTCTAAACATCACACTCTACTAAGTAGTACATGGTTGGATTCTCTATGAAAAATTATAAACCTATGCATAGTAAGTTATCATGTATGAACCTAATTGACGTGATTGTGCCCTTGTGTTATCCACACTTAGTACCATTTAGTACATTTGAGATTTATAGATTTTTAGTCAACCCCACTTGTTGTAAAATTTCTTACCAAATTTTAAGTGCTCCTCACTCTAATTTCATGCCACATATCAATGTTTGAGAGACATAGGGGAGTAAAAACTCTATCTACACCTATACTTTAATTTTTGGATTAACACTTAATTCCTCACAAACATTGGTATATTGGTGGAAATTTTGGCAAAAGCTATGCACAACCATGTCATTTTTAACCATATGATGATCCATTAGTGTTATTTATATTTTCTTTGATTTACATGTCTATTTTTAGACAAACTTTTTATTTGTATTATCACATAAAAAAAAGTCCGAAACATCACATTGTTTTCACACCACTTTAGCCTAAGAGGTGTTACTTTGTTTGTTTTGTGTCACACTTTTTTCTTAGAGATTTATTCTAAAATCATTTATTTGTCACTTTTTAAATGGGGTATTTTTATGCTACCCATTTCATCTCAAAAATTTACCTTTGATTTTGAATCCAAAACCATTTTCATAAGATTTTGCTTGAAGGGGCATTGTTATGTTACCTAAATCATTTCAAATCTCTTGTCACTTTTAAAACCAAGTTCCAAGCCATTATTATACATCTCTTAATTTAAATACATGGTTATGCTATCCATTTTATTCTAGCTCTTTGGCCTTACAACATTCAAGTATTTTCAAATTAAATCTAAAACTCAACTTTCCTAAGTGAAAATCCTAAACTAATCAAGTTCACACCAAATTTTCATCTAATTTGGGCTTAAGTTTTCTACCTTTTGTGTTTGGATTGTGTTACCTGGGTTGATTTCCTATTTGATCTAAAATACCCATCACTTAGACCTAGTGATTGTTATTTGTCTTATACCTTATTTAAGAGTCCTTTGAGCCAAGTTGTTGCCATGTACTTTATTTAAAGTTCATTATGCTAAATTTTGATTGTCTTAGTTCAATTATTCCAACAGTCTCTTATGAATCAAATATCGAATCTTAATGAGCCAATTACTAAGTATCATTTGAGTCAATTGCCTTAGTTTAGTTTGTTTTCAAGTTCTTATTTAAGTTTTTTATTTTTGAGTCTAACCTTGTTTTTTGCACTAATGATTATAACCAACTTTGGAAAATAGTTGATATCCTTTTATCTTAATTCTCAATCATTTTACTTTATCTAGACACTTTCATCACTAATTATAACTGCCTTTGTGCAAATCATTAATTTATCCATAGACGAGTTTTGATTTTTTGTGTTACTTTTACCACTGATTATAATTACCTTTGGCCAAATTAGTATCCTTTATTAGACTAGTTTTGAGTTTATTTTATTCTACCTTTACCTAATCTAGTTATTTTGCCCTTTGTGCCTAATTTACAAAGCCAAAGGTTCTTTGTTTGTAGACCTCAATTGTTTGTTACCTTTGGACCCTTTATTTTTCATGATACCTATCTATAGATCTAAACATGCTTTGTTACACATGTAGCAACACCATGTATAATCTGGACTATGAGAACTTTGTGACTAATGACCCTTTTTTTCAAGAGTCTTATGATGACATAGCTTATGAGATGGATCTTTATCCATATCATAACATTTAATGCATTAAATAAAGGCACGACCCTTTAGTGTAATATTTGGTGATTATACTTCCTTATCTAGGCTAAGAACCAGAGCAAACAACATAGTACTTTTTTCAAATTATGCCTAACATTGAAAAAATCCAACACCAAGAGCCCTACTATGTTATAATGCCAACACAGACAAGCTATGAGCCATAGTTTTTTAATGTCATTTATTAAAAAACAAAAATGAAGTTCTTGTTAGGTTATTAAAGTAAGAGCCAAGTTTATGCCAGACTTTCCACATGAAATCCTAAATATTTTGATTAAAACTCCTATTAATGCACCTCAAATTCAACCATTTAAATAAGCATCAACTAGATATAATCAAGATTTAGTCCAAATATTATATCAGGACCAAAGTATACTTACAAAAGGGAAAGGCCCTATGGACAAATAAATGGAACATGTACAACAAGCATACCAAAACTATCTCAACATAGCTCACAATATTAATGCAAGGGTTGTTTCTAACACACTACTTATTAAGATAGTTCCATCAATAGGGAAACAAATGGATGCTTCAAGATATGTAAATCAAAACACAGACTCATTTATCAAAAGCACATTAGTTGGTGACATGTATAATGTCCTATCTTGATGGAAGAGACTATTTCTCAAATGTAATACCTCACTAGAAATGTTTTAGATAGCACACAAGTGCATTATAATCTAAACCAAAGTGGGTCTAGTTTACCATTAATTAATACACATCAAATTCCTCCAAACAATGCCATGAGTAGATTGCAATAGTAAGGAATAGATATGCTTATTTCCTAAAATCAACAAGCAACCTCCACTCCTCAACTAGTTGCTTCCTCTAATGTACAATAGGGGGTAATGAACCAACAACCAACTTACCACCACAACAAGTGTCTAACACTATGTAACTTCAACAGGTGATAATGAATGTTCCACCACAACAAATATAGACCAATATACCTTATCAATCAAAAACATTTTCTAACCAATAATGTGTTCCTATTGGTCAAAAAGTGTTAGTTGGTTAACAATAATAGATGCCAAACCCCCAATAGTTGCCTAACCAATAACAAGTACCTATTCAAATGCAAGTGTTGATTCAATAATAAGTGTTTAACTAAAAACAAGGGTCATATGTATAGCAATTTCAAGGAAATAGGCAACAATTGCCTTTCACCCAATGGGTATCACATGTGTAACAAGGATCCAACTATCAACACCTACAACAACAAGGATCTAGTTAGTAACATGTTCCCTATATACAATAGGGTTCAACAAGTAGGCAATAATTTCCTTCCCAAACCCAATAATACCAACACATTCTTTAGATCCAAATGCTATTACCATAGCCATAATTCACTATCTAGGGTTATGTAGCCAATATAAACTATAATTTATTTCAACAATATCACCTTCTATATCCACATTATAATCCCAATGCACAGATGTAGATACCTAGTCATTCAGACAATTCAACCAACTTACACAATATGCCTACCCTAGTCAAGGTTATCCACCTTTAAACATGCAACCTTAGCAACAAGAGGCCACTCCCTCTTATTTCCTTACCTAAGATTTGTAATAAATGAAGGATGCAATTCAATCTATACAAATTGGAAAACAAACAAAGAAATTAAAAATGGATGAAACATGTTCTTATTCATTTAACATAGAGTATCTAAAAATACCATTTCTTTTAGATTATGAGCCACCTAAATTTGAAAAATACAAAGGCTAAGGTGACCCTAAAGAATGCTTGAAATATTTCTTTGTTTCCATCCAGCTAGTGGCCTATAGCGATATATACTTTTTTCTAATCTTTCCAAGGAGTCTAACTAGATAAGGCTTGGAATGGTTATTGAAATTACCAAATAATTGTGTACCTAAATTTGATGATCTTTCAAATAAATTTTTATAGCGCTTTTCATATAATCTCAAACATGAGATTACTATTATGGATTTAGGTCAAGATAAATAGAAGTCTGGTAAAAGATTTGTTACATACTTACAACATTGGAGAGCACTAGCAAGCTGATTTACTCATAATAATCTAGATAAATAGTTGGCCATGATATTTACTAGGAGTTTACACATCAAGATATCATACCATATTGAGCTACAATGTGCTCATACATTCAAATATGTTCTAGAGAAATGAATACATATTGATAAATCCCTTTTCAATAAAGGGATAATCAAGATATCCTCTTCTATTAAAGAAGGAATATTTCCACAGTCCATGAATTAGGTAGAGAGTTTATGGAAAAAAACCATGTAATCATTTTTTGACCAACTTTTCGGATCATACTACATGAACCATCATCAAGGTATGAGAATGAATAGATAGTTTTGCAAACTGAGTAATTCCTTTATAGATATAGAAAAGAGGCCCATTGATGTCATTGTGATGCAATTTTTAATTATTTAATTTTTATTTTAATAAAATACCTATAATTAATAATAAAATTAAAATAAATTAAATTAAAATTTCAAGTCACAATTAAAAGTCATAAAATTTAAAATCAAATATAAATTAAGAAAATTTGTAAAAACAACTTACTAATAAAATTATTCATTTTAAATTATCCTCTTCTAAACAGAGCTAGAATCAACATCAAAGCTAGCATAACCAAGACCAATTTCAGAACCATAAACAAAACCAAATTCAAATATTGGATTTAACACCACCTCAATATAACAACAATGATAAACCTAAACCTATAATTGTAATAAGAATACTATGGGTAACAGGGTTACTAAATCATTCCATGTTTAGATGGTGCAAACATTGGCTATCCATTTACCTATACCCACTTAGCAACCACCTCCTTCATATATTCAAATAAGACCTCCATAAAACAAACCACCACAAAATCAAAACCAATTACAATCCCCTCCTTCAAGGAGAATATCACCTATTGCCAAACAATTTAGTGACCTTGGTAAGCGTATTGAATTTGTGTTATAAATATTAGTTCAAGAAAATATGATCAATTGACTAATACCAAATACACTTCCTAAAGGTGTTCCTTTTTCTAGTTGGTACAAATAATATGAATTTTGTGAGTATCATCATGCCAGAGGACATTCTATAAGACAGTGTATCCAACTGAAGCATTTGATTAAGAATGTGTTGGAAAATGGAGAGATAGAAAGAGACACCCATGCTTCTATGACCAATCATAACTTGTGTATCTAATAGAATTCATTTTCCCAACATAACAATAATAATAACCTATATTAGTACAAATAATAGAAACTATAGCAGCAGATAACTCTACTATAAAATCAACAACAATAATGTTAGCCATAAAAATAACAACAAAATGGTCAGAACTAAGGGAAAAATAACCAAACCAACCAAATTATCCATCATGCCATTGTGTATACCTATAAAATTTTATAGGGAACATTTTAGGTGGTCATGTTTCCACTATTGCCATTAACCCTAGACCAACTACCAATAGACCTAGACCCTTACCCAACAATGCCTATTTGTCAAACAATACTGACCAATCTCCTTATGTTGGTGATCCTTATACATACCATGTTGATAACCTATCTTTGTGTCATCCTAGGATCATCATTACAATCCTCATTACCTACCCTTCCAATTACTAAATCTAAGTTATAGATAGATATTGTGTAGTCACAACTCAATGATCTAAGATCACTATCAAAAGACTGAAACCAAATACTAAAAATGAGCCTAATCATCCTTCCATGCCATTAAAAATAAACCAATTGATAAAAATAAAGAAACAACATATGATATTATGGAATAACTAAAGAAGACACCTACACACATATCCATCATGGATTTTCTATGCATGTCTACCATCTATAAAGATATCTTGAATGAGTATTTGAACCAATATTTCATGCCAGATGACATCATTCCAAATAAATTCCAAGACATGGTAGGATATTTGGCCCCAATCCAATGTCTCACCTTTGACCAAACTCACATGTCATCTTTGGGAATTTTACATAATAACTCATTTTACTTTGAGGTCAGTATAACAAACCATATAGTTAAATGTGTCCTTGTAGATAATGGTTTAGGTCTCAACATTATGTCTCTTAATTTGGTTAAACATCTTCGATACATAGTAGCTAACTTTTATCCAGATACCATTGTTATCAAGGCATATGATAATCAAAAATGGGAATCTCAAGGTGCTATTATAATACCAGTGGTCATTAGGCCATTGACCCATGATACTCTATGTTGTGTTTTGGACCTAGAAATATCTTACAATCTATTATTGGGTTGACCCTATATCTATGAAATTAGGTTTATACCTTATACATTGCATCAATGTATAAAATTTCTAAATTTATAAATATAAGTGACTATACCAACTGATCTTTAGCCATATTAGTATTGTAAATGCCTTGAAGCTAAGTATAAAATCTATAACTACTAATTTGGCATGAATCTTATGCTAAAATTATATGGATAAATAGCCAAAAAGGGAAAATCCATTAAGTCAAGCCAAGAATCTAATTACATTAACCTAGACAACTTAGCCTCTACCTCAACCATGCCTCCACCAAATATTTCTAACCAATTTTATATAATTGACAAAGATCTCAAAGAATATAATACCCATAATTCAATTCACATTTCCAAATTGCCTAAAAATCTAAAAGCTTATGGGATACCTAAGGAAAAAACTACTCATATGGAGTGGGAAACCAAAGGAAAATATCAGTTAAACAAACCCATTATTTTTAGATCAACCTCTAGCTTAGAACATGACCCCTTAGAAGAATATGATTCATGGCTTTACACTGATGAGTTAGCTAATTATTACCAAAGTGCAAAGTATCATATTCCTAACTAGATTATGGATCACTTAGATTATGAAAGAAGAGGCCTAGGGCTACATCAACAAGGCATGATCAAACTAGTCTCAATGACCAAGTTCAAGGTAACCCATGGTATTATATGTAAACTACCTAGGGTGAACCTGCATACCTTATTCATGTTTCAACACCAACGACTAGCAATGATGATGTTGGCAATAAAATAGGGTCTAATTATAGTATCTATGATGACCTTATTGCTAAAAATGTGTTCAGTCCCCATGCCATCTACATCATTAACCTTATTTATCAACCTTCACATTTAACCCTTTATGATCCACAATTAATAGACTTAGACTACTAAGAGTCAAAAATGCCATTAGACGAGTTTAAAAATGTGGAGGCCATATATGACTTTTTGGGATTGAAGAGTCACATTCCTCTTGGAGACCACAAATAGGGATTTTTTATTAGATTGGATCTTGATACCTATTATAAAGAGTGGGTGAACTTCCTTAGCCAAAATAAAAACTGAGGTCTGAAAGTGAAAACCTTTTTGAGGCACTTTCTAACTATGAAAAAAGTAAAGATAAATGCAAGTCACTTGGTGAAAACCAATTTCTTGTTCCATAAGAAGAGGATATTCACCCCTCTTCCTATAAATCACTAGAGACCTATAACCCAAAGCATATTTATGGATCAAAGATCAATACTAAGGAACAACAAAATTTTACACAAATTATTCAAGAGTGCCCTAGGGTAGTTGTTTCATGGTTGATGCTAGAATGAGGAGATTTTGATTCATCTTGCTAAGGAGAATTAGAAAAGCCAGTCCATCTAAAGAACTTTACCATTGTCAATTAGTTCAACTCTTTGCCAACTATTTTAGATGATGGTTCTACACTTTTTTTGGATGATACTTTAGAGGTGAATATTGGGACTCTAGAGGACCTAAAGTGGATCAAAATAGGCATGTCCCTCACTAAGGAAGAATGTGAAGTTATTACAACCCTTTTGAGGGAATTTGTTGACATATTTGAATGGGCCTATTCATACATGCTAGGTTTAGACCCCATTTTGGTTATACACCATCTCATTATACACCCTAATTAAAATCCTATTAAATAGAATTTGCATAAGATGTATCCTCATATTTCTATGCTAGTCAAGAAAGAGTTGGAAAAACTCTTGGACATGAAATGCATTAGGCCAATTGACTATCTAGAGTGGATTTCAAACATTGTGCTAGTAAGTAAGAAACCATAATGAATCAAAATTTGTGTTAATTTAATAGACATCAATAAAACCTACTTGATAGATGACTTTCCTCTACCTAGTATTGACATGATAGTTGACTCAATAGTCAACTAGGAAATGTTCTCTCTAATGGATGGATTTTTAGGTTATAATTAGATCATAATAGCACCAAAATCATAGCATAAGAATATGTTCACCACTCCACAAAAAATAATTTTTTTATTAGGTAATGCCATTTAGAATTAAGAATGTTGGGGCCACTTACCAAATATCCATGAAAATGATTTTCCATGACATGATTCATGACATTGTTGAGGACTATTTTTATGGCATCCTTGGTAAATCAAAGATCCGTGCTGATCATCTAGTTGTACTATGAAGAATATTTGAAAGACTTCATGAATATAACATTAGGCTTAATCTAAATAAATATGTATTTGGTGTTACTTATGACAAATTATTAGGCTTTATTTTCTCTCATAGGGGCATTGACTTTAACTCAACCAAAGTTCATGCCATTAAAAAATTCCACCACCATCTACCTTGAAGCATCTCCATAGTTTACAAGGCAAATTTTAATCCATCAGATGCTTCATCTCATAATTAGTTGATAAATGCCATATATTTATGCACTTTTTAAAGAAAGGTGTTATGTTCTTCTATAATTAAGAGTGATATAAAGCATTGGATTAGCTTAAAGAATATCTTTCCAACCCACCTATTTTTTTGCTATCAATGCCAAACAAAACAATACTTCTTTACCTATCATCAACTGAGAATGCCCTGGGGGTATTTTTGGCACAACATGATGAACAAGGAAAATAACATGTCATGTATTATCTAAGTTAAATATTGGTCATGTATGAACACAACCATATGATGATTAAAATTTCATGTTTATCAATGGTGTTCATAGCTTAAAAGATACATCATTATATGCTAACAATAAGACCATTTTTATTGCCAAAGTAGACCCACTCAAGTATCTACCTTCTAACTCAGCTCTATAGGTTTGTATGGCAAAAATAAATCATGTTATTGAGAAATTTTGAGATTTAATATGCCAATCAAAAGGATATTAAGGGGAAATTACTCATAAATCATCTCACATAAGCCCCTGTTAAATATACTCAACCTCTTACATTTAGATTTCCATATGAGGCCATTATGACCACTAAAGAAGCATATACACCTCATGAGACTAAATAGTGGAAGATTTACTTTGATGGATCATTCATGACTCTTGGATTAGGGGCCAAAATATTTTTTTTATGCCATAAGGTGATCTCATTCATAAATCCTTTTGTATTGGATTTCCCTGTACCAATAACATGGTCAAGTAAGAATCACTCATTACAAGGCTTCACCAAGTAGTACAATGGAATATTCGACATTTATTGTTTTATGGTTTTTCTCACTTAATCATCAATCATGTTATAAACTAATACCAAACCAAGGATGAGAATTTGGTGCCCTGTAAAGATATGCTCAATATTCTCAAGTAGCAAATTGTTAACATCCAATATGAAATAATACCTTCGGCTAATAACAAAATATTTGATGCCATAGCCACTATTGGTTCCATGATTCATATCACAAATAGAGTAAGGTATTATTAATTTCTTCTTGAACATCTCTTATCACCAGCACATGAACAATCATCCATCAAGATGGTTTGACATTGTTGGTCCCATATCTCCTTAGTACTCAGACATATATGCCTATCTTCAAAACCAAATTATGCCTCTTGATTTATCATGTAAAAAATCAAAATAATTTTCCCACAAATCCTCTCACTATACCCTAATTATATTGACATTGTATCATAAAAACTATGATGGAACTTTTCTTCATTGTTTACCTTCAGTAGAATTTGGACTAGTATTGAGAGTAGTCTATGAAGGAGTGTGTAGAGCCCACACTAATGAGTAAATCTTAGCCAAAAATTTATTACATACTAGTTATTATTAGCCAATGATGTAAATAGATGTAGATGTCTATGTGAAGATGTGTGTCAACTATCATAAGAATGCCAATATGATTCATGTTCTGGCTAAGACACTCAAACCACTGACAATCCCATGGTTGTTCTCAATGTGGGGACTTGAACTCATTTATAAGATCGATCCTACCTCTTTTTATGGACATAAACATGTCCTAAATAATACTGAGTATTTCACTAAGTGGGTGGAAGCCATTTCCCTCACTTACATAATTGGTAAGCATATCTTCAAGTTCATATTCAACCATCTCATATATCATTATGGCATCTCCTCTAGTACTATATCTAATAATGGTGGATCATTCAAGAATAAATTTGTGAAATCATTTTGTTCTCAATACCACATCAAAAAACATTTATCTACTGCATATTATCTATAAGGCAACAACTAAGCTGAGGGTTCTAATAAAACCATTTTCAATATTCTAAAGAAGATTGTCAATGATGTTAGTTGTAATTAGCACTTGCAGCTATTTAACTCCCTTTAGGCATACCATACCAAATTTCATACTCCAAAAAGAGATAAACCTTATTAACTTGTTTATGAAACTAAGGCCATTCTTTCTGTTGAGGTCAAAATGGTTTCTTTCTGAATTTCATTGCAGTATATCATCGATGATAAAGACTACAGAGTAGCTCACTTACAAGAGTTGGACCTACTTGATGGAAAATGATTGGCCACCTTAAATAATCTTTTTGCATGTCATAAAAAACTAAAATTCCAATCAAATAGGCACATTAAGCATTATGAATTTGATCTTGGTGACCTAGTGTTAAAGGAGAATTAGAAAAATGTAAATACTAAAATAAAGAAAAATGAAAGTTCCAACAAAACTAGTTAG
The DNA here is from genome assembly GCA_037957365.1 of Torreya grandis. Lineage (NCBI taxonomy): Eukaryota > Viridiplantae > Streptophyta > Pinopsida > Cupressales > Taxaceae > Torreya > Torreya grandis. The sequence goes on from JARHVA010001202.1 coordinate 2,277,813, forward strand.
GGCCATATGTATTTATTTCCAATTATGGTTATGAAGCATAAATGAGCGCTACACCAGAGAGATATGAAATTAAAGAAATAATGAATGTAATGCACCTCAAATGTTTCCATGCTTGAGGGACTCAAATTATCATCTACAATGATCATCTAAGTTATGCCACATTATACCCATTCTTTGTATTATACCCTTTACCATTCTATCATGCCTTTAACTCTTTTTTATCCAAATCCTTTTACCTAACCCTACCTATCACATTTGGCCTTGGTTCTAATTCATTTTTACTTCAGGCACATTTAGTGGTTGATGATAGACTCAGTTTTTGGTAATTATTTCAAAATCAAATGTTTGAATTTTAGTATATGAAAGTACTATGATAATGATCCTAGCAATTCATCCTTCATTTGTTGTTACATTCCCACAACATGATACTAATTATAACCTCCTATGGGAAAATTATTACCACTGACCCTTTTCCATTATTCCCTAATTATAATTTCCTAGGGGTAAATTAGGAGTAAAACCTTTATGATGCATTATTACATCACCTTTCAATTATTATTACCATCTACCTTGCCATTTACCTTTACCTAAACTTGTTGGTACTTATTCAAACACCTTTTATGTATGTGGACCTATATTGACTTGAGGTTCTATGATACTATGTAGGCAGTGCTCATTTCACATTTAGGTCAGCTTGATCACCCTTAAGCAACACTCTCAACATTTTATGAGCAACCATTGCCTATGCTCTCACCATTTCATGATCAACCTAAACCATGATCTCATAATTTTATAAGCATGTCTAAGCCATGCTCTTGTCATTTTATGATTTTGGACCATGTTGTATCTTATAATTCTCTATTGAGATGAGATACCAAAACACCAACAATATTAAAAATAATTCACCACCTTCACTGCCAAGGCAAACCTATAGTTAATTGAGGTCTTACAATATTATGTAGGAAATGCTTAATTCACATTGAAGTTATTTCAATCACCCCTTTGCCATGATCTCACCATTTTACAAGTAAGTTAAGTTTAAACACTCTTGCCATTTTGTGAGCATGTCTAATCCTTGCTTTTGCTATTTTTTGAGTTGGACCATTTTATATCTCACAATTATTGATTGAGTTTATATTCCTATAAATTTACAAAAACATTGGTAACAACTAAAAAACCCCTAAACATTTGTAAAAGATCCAAAAAAATCCTAAAAATCACAAAATCATGAAAATTGGCCTAGAAATTCCATGTGAGATATAAAGTCATCAAAAAAAATTGGGATGGGTCATCTTATTTTTTCAATCTATTTCTAGACCACCTTGGTATTTTTCCTTTCATTTATATGAAAACTACATCAACCTGAGGTTTGCATGGACTATGTAAATAGTACTTGGATACATGGGGTATCTCAAGTTAGCTCGGCCACACCTTTATTTATTTTTAAACCACTTTTTTACCTTAAGGATTTTGTGACTCCTAACTATTTCATGAGTAATCACTTATCATTTAGTTTCCCCATCCTTATTATCCTCAGCCATACACTCTCATCATTTTTCAATTTGATGTTGTGAGCATTTTTAATCTCCTAAAAGTGGTATTTGGATGCTAAGAGTGTCGCTTGAGTTATCCTATCCCTAGCTGATCCCTAAACCTATCCTAGAGCCTTTACCACACTTTTTTAGTTTTTATACAAACCATATACACCTAAAGTTAGCTTAAACATAGTCTCAAAATAGCTTTCATAGTTCCCAACCTAGTTTGCCTAGTAGACTACTAGGTGGACATTAGTGCCACATTTGGGATACTACAGTCACATGGCACTAATTTCCATAATTGGGCACTATCCTTTGCCCTAACTATCCTAAGAAAATACTTTTTCAAATGTGTGACCCTCCTAAGGTTATCCTAAGCACATCCTATTATTTTCACAACCTATAGATCTCTATAAATACAAGTCTATTTGACATTTATTCACTAGATGGAAAATAGATGCAAAAGCCTATTCAAATAAAAGACAAGTTGAGAAAAATTAAGGTATTTGATCTATATTCTACCTTAATTATACATACTACTATCTACAACATCCCTAAACCCATATTTTAATTATTTCAAATCTCAAGCACATTTAAGGCATCTAAGTACACTCTCATTCTAGCATTCGCTTGCACTTGCATCAAGCACTAGGTGGGAGAACTCCATCGAGCTTAATCCCTCTTTGGAGAATTGGTATGTAGGAAACTCTCTTCATAGTAGGGTGTTGAGGATGTCCATCCTATCCTACTAACTAACACATAATTATTGTTCATGCAATACTTGGAAGGAGGATTAGGGTTTGCATACTAAATCAGGTTTTCTAGGAATAACACAATGTTCCAAATTTCATCTATGTAGGAATAAGACCTAAAAATATAGGCACAAGTACCCCCAAAAAGTATGAATAATCCTACATAGAGGACACTAACGCTACTTTGAGGACACTACAATAACATGGAGCTATTATCCAAGTGGGGTACTTTTGTTCAGTGAGCAAATAGATCTTGAGACCCTATTGATGACACTTAGAACTATTTAGAACTCAATTTTTAGAACCTAGATTATCCATGATAGTCACTTTCTAGATAAGTTTATATTTAATTATATTTATTAATATTTTTAGAAATTCAAAGAAGGTCAAAATCCATAACAAATTAATACTTAATTATTTCATATTATTTAACTAATTTAGATATCTCAGCCCTTTAATCTAAACATAGGATTTACATAGTTAAATGCTAAAAGGTTAAATCATTTAGTGAACCTGCCTTACTTCAAATATTGCTTCAAACCCTAGCTTTCATTAATTCCAATTTTTTTTACAATAATTTAGGACTACATACTTCTAATTTTCTAATTTTTTAGACAACCTAGCTAGATCAAATTAATTTCATATTAGGGTTTTAATTTATTTTACATATAATTTAAATTATTTCAAAAAGACCCTAGATTCAAAAAATCCTATTCCTAGATGTTATTAGGTTTTGTATCCATTTTTCTCCTATTTTCATTAGATGTTATTAATTTTTTAGAATTCATATATTCTATATTAGTATCTCTATTTTGATTTGTTTACTATATGCCATCTAAAAAATCTATCTCTCTTACATTAAAAAGTGTTAGACTAAGTTGTAATCCTATAGAGCATACTCATATTCCTGCTATCTGAACCTATAAAAAGGATAAGGACCCTATTAAAACTTTATATATGAATAATTTAGACCCTAATTATGTGGAATTTCAATGACAATGCATTTGAAGATGAAAAATACAACTAAGAGCAAGATGAGATACACATTGAGAATCAAGACACACTCCCTCTACTTAATAATAATGAAATAATTATGAAAAAAGATAAGGTATTACAAGAATTCAGAGATAGAATTTAGTAAAAACCCCTTGATCATACACAGATCCTATAGGCCATATTGGAAATCAAGAATAAAATAAATAATGGTCAATATTCAACACCCCAATTAATAATGTTGTTACACCTCTAGTGGGGCCAACTCAACCAACTCAGATGGCACAACCCAAATATGATATTCAACCATTAATGATAGTAACACCAATTGTGGATAGTTATTCTACTCCATATGTACAATCCCTTATGCATGAGATTCATACTCTGTAGTCTAAGGTATTACATTTCAAGAAGGGAGCAACTAGGCCATCACATGCCTTGGATTCCAACATTCTCTTGTACACCTTTGAAACATAATATAGCAATAACTCCTTTTCCATAAAATTTTTGTGGCACCCAAGATTGCATTATATTATGGTGAGGGTGACCCAAAGCATCACTTTAGAGCCTTTCATGTATCATGATTGGAATATGTGTCCAACGATTGGTTTCTTACAAAGTTATTTCCACACAGTCTCAAGGATTATTCCCTACAATGGTTACATGATTTCCAAATCAATATATCACATCATTAAATCCTTTAGTATACATGTCCCTATCACACTTCTCTATCAACATCAATGATGATATATCATATGCACAAGTGGCACATTTAAATCAAAAGTCAAATGAGCCTATTTTATATTATGTCTTATCATACAAGATAATATTATCCAAATTAACAAGCCCCATGGTAGACAAAGAGCTTCAGGATAGATTTAAATAGATTTTATTACCAACACTACAGGAACCTATCTTATTCAAGAAGTTTCCTACATTCACCAATTTCTGCCACATAATCAAGCAAAGAGAGGTTAAGATCTTATCAATGGGTAAACTCAAGTACATAAATGGATCAAAATAAACTATTAAGAGTTAAAAAAATGTCTATATAAGGTAAGGGACAAAGAAAACTATAGTGATCAAAAGGCCATAGTCAATAAAGCTTTTAAGCCATCTCTTAGATTGGTTTTATCCACCTCTCAGCATAGAGTCTTCACTAGTCTTCCAGATTCATCAGCACAGGTTATACAATAACTATTGGCATGCAATGTCATATTTATCCCTCCCATTAAATACATTGATAAAACATGGCCTTTTCCAAATATTTATGATTCAAATGCATTTCATGAGTATCATAGGGCATCAGGTGACATGATAAATAGATGCATTAGCTTGAATCACAAGATATATGATCTCATTGAGGCTAATACTATTGATGTGGGCACACCCACAAAGGTACCAAAATAATATCAAAGAGAAGCTAAGTCACTAAAGATATTTTTAGATCCTTTCTCAAAGCATATAATGAATGAGTTAGGTGGCACATCAGGAGTTCACTATAAATACCAGGCATATCCACCACCATATTCATATCACACAATTATAGAGGATACACAACCACTGCATAAAATTATTGGAATGTATCACACAACAATGCCATATAGACCACTTACCACAATTTTAGAGCAGAATATTGTGGATGATGACAAAAATTTACATGCACTCTTCATATGATCATATATAGACCACCATCATATTCACATTGTTATGGTTGATGATGGATCAAGCATAAGCATGTGCACCATGACACTCCTACATCATTTGGGATAAATAAAATGGTATATATCCCCCATAGATATAGTCATCAGTGGTTTCAGTGGCCATGTTCAGAGCTCCATTAGGGATTTTATGCTTCTATTATAGGTGAGACTAGTACACATAACCACTAGGTTCTTAGTGGTACCTAGTGCAAGTGTGTTTGATATATTTTGGGTGGGCCATGATTACAGTAACTCTATGACATCCCATCTATAGTACATTTATGCTTAAAGTATATACATGTTAATCAAGTGGTTAAGGTTTAGGGTGTTCCATATGAGTATCCCCTACCTATCCCATAGGTAGTACCAGTTATAGTTCTAGCACAAACACCAATTATAGCTCCATCACCATTACTAGTTATTACATAGTTATTAGTTAGAGTAGAGAATATAACTCTTATGTATACATCACATTGTTTATTAGTGTCATTAGCGCAGGCTAGGTCTACTCATATGGTATCTACACATATACATAATCTCCCATGAATACCATTACTAGATATACCCTTGCATCAGAGATACATCATGAATTCTAGATGACCTTATTCTACTCATTTTACATCAAGGTTAGTTTTATGGGGTTATAGGGGTTCTTATCACAGGGCACCACATCCCCTACAACCTTTTCTTATACCAGATGGGTCCCTAAGACCCTTATAATTCATAGGGCATCACAGTTAGTGCCATAACATCATAGCATGACTACACAAGTAGCTTTAGACTCATATTATATAGCACAATAGATCATGGTCTCATAATTGCCCTTTCACCCCACACACACAATGACAATTCCCTTATTCAAGTCTCCCATGAGACTCATTGGTTAGTCTGGTTCCTACTTTTATACATAGTTTATTTTCATTTTATTATACGTGGATTTTACTCAAAAAACACAAAAATAATATAACATGTCAAAATACAAAAATATTCAAATATTTCAAAAACACAAAATTTACAAATTGTATGCATTATTATGTTTACATTTTTATTACTTACCAGATATTTTATATTGCTAGGTATCCTAGTATAGTTAATTTTATCATATAGATATGCTTCACTTGTTCTTGTCAAGTGCTTGAAAATTACATATAGGACTCTGGTCCACTACACTGATCTATACTTGCTATCATCTACCCACTGGGGCATATACATTTCTCTAGGTTTATTCATTCAATATATCAACCCACTCAGGGGCATCTCATACATAATTACTACTACTAGGCTCTTTTTTTACATTATATACATTCTATTTTATGCATTGATATATCTTGATGTTGATCATTGCTACTCATTGCTCAAATTGTTGGTCAATTATCACTAGTTAGACTCAGTATATATGCATCTTAGCATCTACATATATTTTTACTACATAGTTATATATGCTTTTATTTATATTTTTTCCTATATTAGACTTGATTGTGTTTCCTATGCTTATTCCATCTTTTAGGGAATTTTCATATGCCATTGTGCTTTGGCTCTACACCACTTGTATATTTATATTCTTTGGACATTTTTCCATGTCCCTTGTGTGTGCTTTCTTTCTTATATATGTGGTCATTTTAACATGTCCTTCTATGTGCCTCTAATACAAATTACTTGTTGTTTGTGTATGTGGACACCTTGTACATGTTCATTCTTAAATTTAATAATATGTGCCTATGTCCCTTGTATTGTGTCCCCTTGGCCTACCTTTTTATGCCTCATGTGCTTGTATGTATGCTTCTTCATCATGACACTTGTATTTACTTGTTACACACACATGAATTTTCTATGCCATGAAGGATATCATGCATCTACCCTTCTTGCTTGGGAGCCATGATGGACATCATGCCCCATCCCCCTAGGTAATTACTTAGAATTTTTATTATACACATTGGCTACACCTATATTGACACCCTTGTGCAATGCTATATTACAACATGCATAATACATGACCTACTTATGCTCATATTAATTTACATTTCAATATTATGTTTGTACATTGTATTGAAATATCATATATATGCTCTAACTAACACATTTTATAGAGATTCTTATTTTGAGGACACTTATTACATAGGTTTCATAACTACCCTAAAAAAGGGGGGAATTCACAAGGGTTTTTCATAGAGATTAGGCTCCTACTTTGCTATGAATAAAAAAAATTCAGCACACAGGCTCACTTTTATAAATCAAACATAGAGCAAACACAAGAAAAAATAGAGACTGAAAAAGTAGTTTAGATCACCCATATTTCAAACCAGGTAGACATTAACACCCATATTGGGATAGTAGTGCCACAAGTTTCTACTATCCACTATATGGCACTATTGTCTAGTAGCCCCAACTTTAGGATAGTCTAGATTAGTCAAACTAGTACACTATGTATAATACATATTTGCACAGATATAGTCACAAGTTTGATAGATATGTTTAAATTTTACTTAGATTCATTTATTATAACTTATATTAATACCTATTAATCATATTTTTGGAATCATATGTGGCATGATCACTCCCATATTTATTTTAGTCATAGAGATTCAATTAATACATACTCAGTTTAGATTCAGTATATTCAGAAACTAGATTGGGGGCATGTGTGAGACACATCATTTCCATATACTCAGCTACACACAAGTTAATCAAATAGAATTTAAAAATCCATAACATCCTCTATATTATATACACTTTTTATCACATTCCATGTTATCACCATAATCATGCCTTACTCCATCTTCAGTGGTTAGCATTCTTGAGTGGCCCAAAGCTACCTAATATACCCAAGTGACCATGGAGCTGACATACACATTTATATTTACTTAGTTAGATACTTTTATCACTTTACATAGTTCAATTATAGATTCATCTACTTCACATGGGTGTGAAATGATGGATTCATGGCCTACTTGAATTCTTGATCTAGCCACATGAGAGGGTTAGACACACTTGCAATCTTATCTAAGTTATTCATAGATCAGGGTCCATAGAGTAAAAATTAGATTGATTTTTTGATCCACCCATATGAGGATTGAGAAATCCATTAGGTTAGTCCAATATAATCAATGATATGATCACTATGTACACTCACACACACAGGTTTTCACTAGGTTCATGTATTGGTTTGCATACCCAATAAGGTGTATTTTTTTCTTTATTCTCTCTTTACTCAATGTTACTCAATTAATTTATTTCAACATAGTCTTTTGCTTTTGATCATCTCTTAAGAAATAATTTTTTTATGTTTCATTATATGTAATTTATTTAGATCATGTTTCACATATGCAAACCTAGATTCACATATGCAAACCTAGATTCACATAATTAGACTCATATACATGAGCTTCACTTCCAAGTTAAGTCCATGTATGATTATTTTTCCTTTATACTAGTCATTTCACTTTGCTACATTTATAGCATAAAGGGGGAGGAAAATTTAATCACCTAAAAGTGGTATTTGGATTCTAAGAGTATCATTTGAATTAGCCTATCCCTAGCTTAGTCCTCAATTTATCCTAGAGCCTTTTCCAAACTTTTTCAATCATTGTGCAGACCACAAGCACTTACAGTCAGCTCAAACACAATCTCAAAATAGTTTTTTTAGATCCCAACCTAGTTTGCCCAGTAGTCTACTAAGTGGACATTGGCACCATATTTAGGACACTACAACCACATGGCACTAGTGTCCACAACTGGGCACTATTGTCTATTGCCCTAATTCTCTTGAATAGATACTTTTTCAAATGTGTGCCCCTTATAAAGTCAAACTAAGCACATATCGTTATTTGCAAAAGCTATAGATCTCTATAAATACAAGTCTATTTGACCTTTATTCACTAGATGGAAAATAGATGCAAAAGCCTATTCAAACAAAAGATAAGTTGATAAAAATTAAGGTATTTGATCCCTATTCTATCTTTATTTTGCATACTACCATATACAACATCCCTAAACCCAGATTTTAAAGATTTAAAATCTCAAGCACATTTAAGGAATCCAAGTGCACTCTCATTCTATCATTCACTTGCACTTGCATTAAGCACTAGGTGGTACAACTACATCAAGCTTTATCCCTCTTTGAAGTATAGGTATGTAAGAAACTCTGTTCATAATGGGGTGTTGAGGATGTCCAACCTATCTTACTAATGAACACACATTTATTGTTCATGCCATACTTGTAAAGAGGATTAGGGTTTGCACACTAAATCAAGTTTTCCAAGTATAACATAGAGTTTTATATTTCATATGCACAAGAATAGGACCTAAAAACATAGGTGTATGTGCTCCAAAAAAATAGGAATAGTCCTGTAAAGAGGACACTAGTTCCAATTTGAGGACACTACAATGATATTACACTACTATATAGGTGGGGCACTACTATCTAGTGAGCAAACAGATCTTTAGACCCTGTTAACAACACTTAGAATTATCTAGAACTCAATTTTTAGAACCCAAATCATTTATGATAGTTAATTTCTAGATAAGTTTCTATTTAAGAATATTTATTACTATTTTTAGAAATTTAAAGAAGGTCAAAAGCCATAATAAATTAGTACTTAATTATTACATATTATTTAACTAATTTAGACATCTCATCCCTTTAATCTAAACATAGGATTTACATAGTTAAACCTTAAGAAAGTTAAATCAGTATTGTGTATTCAAATTTAATACACTAATGACAACTTGGATTTTAATGCTCTTACCATTTTGTGAGTACATTATTTTTTAACACTCTCATCATTTTTTGAGTAACCATTACATACACCCTTACCTTTTTGAAAGCTCATTCTCATTATAAGCCTTAGATGTAATTGACACTATGAATTACTAATTCAGTTCATTTGTGGATACTCATCTCTTGACCTTTAGTGTGGTTTTAGCCTAAATCATACTCTTGCACTTGTGTGATTTGTTTGTGTTAACATTTTCATGATTTTGAAATGTCATCCCCACTTTTATCATGCACTCACCATTTTACGAGATCATTCATACTTTCCTCTACAAGTCAATAAAGTTTTATTATCATCTATTTTTTCTATCACATATCCTAGGAAAACTACATTTGGCTTGAAGTTCACATTGGATCTTGTGTCCATATAATTATGTAGGAAATGTCCACTTGCCTAGCACATGTAGACTCAGCTTGGCTACCCATTCTTTTTCTTTTATTCCCCCCATTTTGTTTATTTATGTAATTGTCTCCTATAGCCTAGGGGAAATGTTTGTCATCTTGTTTTTGTCATTGTCTCCTATAGCTTAGGGGTAATGTTTGTTATCTTATTTGTGTTATTGTTTCTCTATAGTCTAGGAGAAATCGTTAGTCTTGTGTTCATGAATTTTTTACCTGTGTCATTGCTACCTAGCTCAGCGGTCACCCTATCATAAAGAGTAACACTTCTATTACACTTACATGAATAATTTATTTTTAATTCACATTAACATTGTGATTAACCATTGTTTGTGTATTGTTGTTTATTTAGCTTAGTTTATTTTTTTTATGTGTTTGGAGTAGTTTGTTTACTACACTTTTATTTGCTTTGGATTTTTTAGTTGTTTTGATTATTTTATTTACTTTTTGTATAGCTTGGTTTTTTTTAATTTGTTTATTTGTTAATTTTATCTTTCTTTGTTTGTTCTCTTTATTTTGTCCTATTTATAGTCTTTGTTTATATCATGTTTGTTTGTTTATTTTTTTATTGGTGTTTTGTTTGTGTGCTTTGTTGTTTTATTTATTTATTGTTATTTTATCATTGTTTTGTATATGTTTATTTAGTTGTTTATTAGTATTTTGTTTATTGGTGTTTTATTGTTTTATTTATTGGTGTTTTGTTATTTATTTATACAATTTATTTATTTTATTGATTTTTATTTATTTAATAGTTTTGTTTGTTTATATTTTATTGTTTATGTTATTTATTCATTTTTGTTTATATGATGTTTTTTTTGTAGAGTGCTTTGTTTATTTGTGTTTTGTTTGTTTGTGTGTTTATTTTTATATGTTTGTTTGTTTTTATCTTTTTCTTTGTTTTGTTTGTTTGTTTTATTTTTGGCCTGTTTATTCCTTGGGTGCCATAATATTATTATATTTTATCTACACTTAAGTCTTGATTATCCATATCATGAACTTAGATTGTGAATTTTTTTATTTAGTCTTACACTTGGTTTAATTGTTATATTTACACTTATAGTTTGATTATTCATATCTTATTCCTAGGTTGTTTATATTTATATTTAAATTAATTTTTCCATGCATAGGGTATATATTTACATTTTAGTTATCCGTAATTATCCTACATAATATCACAAGATAAAGTAAAAGCATGCACACATAACCTATTCTAGCAATGAAATGGTAGTGCTTCTCCAATATATCAAAAAACTAGTCAAATACCCAAAGACATACCTGAATCTATGAGTAATAAACAAGAGAAACAAATGATTTATTATGTGTTTATATAAATGAGCATCTCTGAATAAGCATACATATGAGTCATACAATATAATCAAATGATAACCAACAAAAAATCCCATAAACATGGCATAAGCAATACATGAATAGAGCATACATAAGCATAAGCATTAACAATGTTAAACATCCATAATGCTAATCAATTCTAAATATGAGATAATCAAGATAATAAGCATGGCATCATATATATATCATAGGAATATCATATACATGTACATCATCTTTGAAGGACCTAAAAATGAATGTCAATGTATCTCAAATGTCATATGCATAGAGAATATATGCATATCATGATGGTGTCTCAAAAATACATTAGTATGTCGATACAATGAGTACAATGCCATATGCCATATACCAAAACTATGCCAAAATACCAAGGTCCCTATGATCAAATCTGGATTTGTATAGCCATAGTACATGTAGCTAGAAGTAACCCTAGTGGCCTTGATGGTCCTAGTGGTGGTGTTCCTGGCTAATGAACAGACTGGACTAAGGAACCTATAACATGATTCTTGGTCTAAGACCAACCAAATCTACTCAATATCCTATGTGCATCCTAGATCTCAAAAGTAACAACCTATTGATCATTAGTTATGGTAGACTCATAGGCTTGCCTATAATAGGATGTCTTATCCTTTGCCTAAAGGTACTCCATAACCATATGTGAGAACCCTACGTGTGTAATATCTCCTTGAATTGTATCTCACTCTCATCTTAGCTTGTCTATGGTAGCCAATGGTTGATCCTACTCACTAATAGAATGACATCTCTTATTAGTGAGCTAGCCCTAAACTTGTACTATCTTAGCTATCTTGACCTTTACTCAAGTGATCTCTATCTACAACCAAATCATATCATCATCCCTTATGTCTAGGGTGATTTTTAAATCAACTAGTTATTGTTGTATCCCTATAATCTCTTATACCTGAGTAATGATATCCTATTCAAGCATGTTATTATCCCTATCTATTGTAGTTGTGAAAGAAGGCCCTACATGGCCTATATCCACCTGTGTCTCTAAGGCCCTACCTATCCTAAGCTAACTTGTCCAACTATCACTACTATTAAACTAGGATTAAGTATCATCACATTTGGACCCCCATCATCTCCCTATCCATCCCCTCCAATATATCCTTCATAAAAACCATCATCATCATCATCATCATCATACCTAGCCTCATTGCCACTCAAGGCCTCGACCTTCTTATCCTCAATATCTATAGGTACCTGATACCCTGCCAATACTAGAACTATCAACCTCAAAGGGCATTATACCCACTAATGTATGTAAGGTAGAGTGACCCCTGCATCCATATCTCCTCTTGTATAGGCCCAAATAACCTATGATATGGTGTTGTATATCATTATGGCCTTGCCCCTCAGAATCATGGGAGTATCTCAGTTGATCTCTCACATAAGATGGTTAAACCATCTCAGCTACTAAGGTACATCCTGCATATATCCAAATTATTTGATTACCTAATCAGGTTGGTAATCCTCTATGATATGGGACTTTATCCTAATAAAAAACCATCTAATTGTCATGAATCCCATGTACCATCCATCCTTGAACCATTACAAATGATAGGTGAGGTATGACCTCTAAATGAAGAAATGTGGTGTCAATTAATTAAACATATGATGATAAAAAGGGTTGTCCCCCATATGACCATGCTTACTAGCTCCTGTATGAGCCCAAGCATATACTATTGGATCCTTAGGATCCTATACTCTATGCATACTAACTGGTCACCCAATTGAGATATGATCCCAACCCCAAACTATAAAAAACATGTAAGCTCTGATGCTACATCGACCTTGGTATGCTATCATGTGCAGGTCTTTATACAACCATGACAAAATACCTAGTCCTCAATAAAAATGTTTAGAATCCTCTATCATGTTCATAATGAATCCACTCAGGGCTATATGTAAATACCATCTATTCTTGTTAGGTAGTAAGATGCTAGTGATAATGGCCATAAAAACAACAACCTCCCAATTAATTAGAGTTGTTGGTGATGGGTCCCCATCAGGTAGATCATCCATCTGAATGTCTATATAAGTCTTTATGAGGTCTATATCAACCTTACCATGAAACATGGGGATACCTTAATAGTTGCATAGATTATCAAAACCCACCTATTGTTGTATTATTTGTGTCTAAAATAATCATCACTCATGCATCAGTAGCTTGAGTATACGCTAGATATCTTCAAGTGTAATGGTAACCTCTCCAATTAGTAAGTGAATGATAGACATCTCACTATACCAATACTCAACTAACACACTCAAATAAGCCTGATTAGCTTAGATAACTAGCATCTATGCCATGTCATGTTGATTTAGCATCTATAGAAATCTAACCATGTCCTTAGTCTAAATTTGTGGGGTCCTCAGATAGTGTAATCATCTCTCATGATATGTAAAAATCACTAATCACTTTTGTAATCAAAAAAATAACATCAACCTCACTACATATATCTACTTTGAGCCTAAGCCTAGCCTATTTAGTCTAATTGATCCTCTTTCAAAGGTTGGACCCATTTTGGGCCTTTGAAATAAATTATTTTTTAGCTTTTATAGAAAATCCATTGATTTCTCTAAGATAAATCCACTGTTTAGGTGATTTTGCACATTTTTAGGTGAAATCGCTAATTTTCATTTTCACAAAAATGAAAACTTCAAATAAAAATGGGTGAAGTAACCATTTTAGTGAATTCCACCCTTATTTGGCATTATCATAATTTATAAGAATGTTTACTTCAATCAAAGTTGTCATTTTCCTTGGCAAAGCCATTTTTTACCCTACCATGTAATGGTAGCTTTGTTGATTTTCACCCTACCAAATGTAATAAATGTTAATTAATGAGTATTAATGATAAGGGTGAGATTATTTACTAGTGCCCCATCATATGGTGACCACATGTGCTCCCTTACTCTGAAACTTGTCATCGATCTCCTCCATGGACCATTTTTCTCTCAACAATATGCATCAAAAACTAGAGTTCAAATTCTCTAAAGGATAGGGTGAAAATGATTTATTTTTCACCCTTAGGGTGAATATATAGCTAAAATTTTGAATGTTTAATACCTAGGGCCTATATTTGATTTTATACACTCTAAGAAGTGTATTTTTCACATCCATGGTCTATTTTACACATCATTTGATCTTATGTGCCTTATTATTCAACCATATTATAATGAGACCACCTTTTTGGGCCTCTTGTAAGACCCATTTAATGAAATTATTTTTCAACCTATATCCTATGTTTTTTGAATGTACATCTTTGGACTCACTTTTTGTCTATAAATGTGTTGTTATCCTTTGCCAACCCATCATAAATCCATTTTATGAATTTTTTTCATAAGCTACCCTTGCCAATTTCCCCATTGTGGCAAATTCTTTTTCAATTGATCAATGATAAATTGTACCCTTCTAAGGAAAACATGTTTTCAATCACTTGATTAGAATGAACAAATGATTATAACCACCATTAGGAAAATCATTATATCTTCAGCCAATTTAATGATTATAACCACTTGTGGGAAAATAATTATTTTTACATCCCATGCTAATGATTATAACTAACTTTAGTCAAATCATTATTTTTACCCACTCCACCTACCCTTTTGGGGAAAATGCTTGTGTCCTAGATTATAACCACCTTTGGGCTAATAAATATTTCTTATTCTATTCTTGATTATAATTACCTTTGGTAAAATTAGTGTTTCCCTTTTCATTATTAATTATAACTACATTTGGCCAAATCATTATCTGTCCCACTACCCTACTAGGGAAACTATCTATGATAATGCTTATTACCACCTTTGGGAAAACTAGTGTCACACCCTTATTTATTTATTACAACTATCTTTAAAAAAATTAGTGACTCAATAGCCATTACTAGTTATAATTACCTTTGGATAATTCAGTAATTCAACCCTCGTTACCATGAGATTGTGTCATTTTATTCATTTCAAGGGAATATTTGATGATTTTATTTACCCATCCACTCCCTCTAGGGGCCATCAAGGGCTTATCGACCACCCTTTGGGGCATGAACTATTCAGATCAATGATTTTGCATTCTTTGAAAATATATTATTGTGCATGTGTTTTGTAATGCCTTCTCAAATAGGGGAAAAGTGTAGACACTTAGTTTTTGTCACTTTTATGCCTAAATCAAGATTCAGTTCAATTTATAACAAATGACACATTTTAATCCTAAAATGAACTAAATTTCCTAAATTCATTCATGTAATAGATTTAATTTCCTAGAAACATGATGAGGCTAGTTTATTTGGCGTAGTACCCTATATGTACTAATAACCTACTTCAATTTTAACCCTAGTCAAATTATGGCCTAGTAATTTGACACTTTTGTCTTGTTAGAATATTAATTAATAACATTTAAAATAATTACCAAAAGCCAAAAATCACTGAGCAAGCTTAATTACATTACAAATCTTAATTAACTTATCTAAACAAAAAATCCAAATCAAATTAGTGAATGTCATTTGTACCAAAAAAGTTTTTTTAGACAAATATGAAGTTAAATGTAAAATGAGCTAATAAAATGATTTATTATTTCTTAAATATTCTAAAATTATGAGTTACAACCTCTCAAATGTCTAAATTGAGTTGTCATGCCTCACAAATATCTAAAATTGAAGTGTCAAGATTTCATGAATGCTTTTACCCAACCTAGGGTTAGCCTGACTCAACCTAGGTTAATTTAGACTCAATAAAAGTTAGAATTTAACCTAACCTCTCTAGGGTTAGAGTTATTTCTTAGATCTATAAATACAAGTTCCCTCACCATATGATAACAAACTTTTTTGTGTAAAGTTATTCTAATGGAATACCTTATTTAAGCCTTTAAGAGTGTGTTATAATCCTAATTTATCCCAAGATTCACACAAAGCCACAAGTGACTATTTTAGATATTATACCACCATGGAATAACATTTATAGAATACTTAAATTATCATAAGCTGAGCATTAACATCTTTATGCCAATAAGTAACTATTGTCAATCAGGAGTGTTACCCTTATGAGAATGTGTGCCACTTCCCACTCCTGATGAAACAATGGAATATCTCCTAAGTTTGGGTGACTTTGAAATGGAGAGAGTATCCAAATAGAGGGTTATTTCCCTTTATACACTCACTTAATTTGATCCTAATCCTACTAACTACTAATTTCTTGATTAAGGGAAAGGGTGAAGGGATAATGTTTGCACTAGAATTGACATGAAAAACCTTGAAATAAATATGATGTACCAATGTTTATGACCACTTTTTATTGAAATTAATACTCTTATGAATCAAAGGATCCTATACACATTCTCTTCACTTCAAGTATATGGATTCTACAATAGTGTTTCATATAAAGGACTTAATAACACTCACTCTTTACATGGAAGGATTGAAAGATTATTGAATTCACATCCAAACTTAGACTGAGATTAAACATAGACACTTAGTATGACCTATAGAAACTGAAATTTGTTGTTATAAGGTAAAAAAACTAGACATTAACATAAGAAATCTATTTATTCACAATGTTATATCAATGGAAATCACACATACACTTCACATAATAACCTAAAAATGGAGGAAAATAAGTTCTTATTTCTTCAAGAGTTGTAGTACAAAAATTTGGAAACATTTCATCATATCCAAAGAAAAAAAGTGATATGTCATTTTGAAAATGATTATACAATATAGAAGAGAGAGAGATGAGAGGAGACAAGATAGCCACAAAATAGGGATGACTCATTTGTCATCACCCTTTCCAAATCCTACATACTAATTCCTTTATTTTCTCATTATTTCCTCCTTCAAAGTGGTGTAGTGGTAAGTTTTAACTTGCTTAGGAATCTTGAAAAAAAAATTAACATTGATTGATCCAGTTTGACCCTTTGAAATGCCTAAATCCTTGTTCATGTTCCCTATATCCTTGCTTTCATGTCATCTTTGATGAATTAGTCTTCTTCCTTGATGATAGGTATTCAAGTATTCATTAATTCCTTAGTTGAAATTTTCTCCACATCCATTTATGAATCATTTTCACCTTGAAAGGATTGTTAGAAGACTCTTTGAAGTATCTTTGACGTTGTCTCCTTGGTTTGGCGTAGGAGAGGAAAATGTCTCTTTCTTGATTGTTGAGACTCTTTAAACCTTTTGAATGTTCCTTTAAACTTAATTTTTATTTTTTATTGTCCTAAAAATGGTTTGGAAGGTAATAAGTAACATTGAAAGGCTTTTTGAAGAATTTTTATGCATTGATTTCGTTGGTTGAGCCCTTAACCTCCTCTTGCATCATAGCATACAAAGGAGAAAACTTAGATTTGTCTTCACAAAAAATTCTCCCTCTATGTTTATATTCTCAAAATTATATCAGACATGAAAAAATATGCTTAGATCCATCTAACCCTCCAAAAGATGTGATTTTTCTCCATTGGCTTGTTTTTCTACATATTCCTTCTAGCCCTCAAAATAGGTAAAACTCCTTGTGTATAATAAACTATGGACGATATTGGAAAAATAATCACATATTTGAGGACTAAATATTACCTTAAATCTCCACTCCAAGTTTCAATACCTAAATCTAAGTGTAAGTGTCCTTTTTAGCCCATTTATTCTCTCTAATTAGGCCTAATTAGGCCTCCTAGGCTTAAAACCTGAGATTTAGATTAAATGGCCTCCTAAACATTTGAAACCTAAAAAAAGTGATTGATTCACTTTATCTATACTAATACCATGCTCCATGTCAAATTTAAATTTTTTAGTCCTTGTGTAGGTGGGCAAACCAAGAAATGGTTATTGCAAGCCTAGGTGTTTGTGCATGCTTTGAGAGGCAGTTTTAGTGTTTTTCATGAAATTTGAAAGTTATGAGACTTATAAATGACTTTTTGAGACATGTAGCACCATTATTCAAGTAATTCCTTGAGATTTAAGTCTCTTATTATACTCATAGGCCTTTATCTAGGCTTTTTGGCTTACAAAACTGGGTTTTACTCACTTTTTAACCAAGTGGCCAACTTATAGAGCTAGTATACCATTTTGAGAGACCTATAGAAGTTTTTTAATGAGAATATAACCTATATATATTATTTATAGTCATATTAAAAAAAAATTATAGATCATGGCATACCTTATGCCTTCACAAACAAGCCTTCAAGTGTTTATTTAGCCTTGTTCCATATGATAATGTACCTAAACATACCAACCACTACCATGCCAAGGTGATCATGAGAATTTAAAAGGTTAATAAATTAATTTTGAGATCAAAAAAAATAAATTTAATGTATTTTAAATTATTTATCTTATATTGGGTTATTATGAAGGTTTAGGGAGGGTTTTAGGTGTCTCTAGCTCTTAAAAGATTGTTCATAAAAAATAGATCCTATTTATTCTTCCTAACACCATAAGGTGGAATTGGGGGGACCTTTCCACCACCTAGAAACACCATTTTTTACCATGCATAACCTCATTATATTTATAATTGAAATTTTATAGCTTCTTGAGTGACAGATTGTGCATTTGTGAAGGTTGAGAGAGATACAAGGCATGTAAGTGATGTTTGACACTTAATTCAAGTTTCTAATGATTGGTTTATATCTAAGATAGATCATGTGAGGTTTTAAAATCACCCTCAATGGTTATTTCCCATCCATAATATTTCTAACCTATGTTTCATACATTAAGGGTTTGAAGTCAAGTATATCACATTGACCTTAGTTATTATGTTTGCCTCCTTTCTTAGTTGTTGTAGGATTTCAAATCTTGTTGTAAATATTGTTGGAAGTTCATATCACCTCTTAGGTATCTCATTTTCTTGTATCATCTTCAAAAAACCAACTTCTTACCATCTTGATACACATAGACCTATATGGTCTTTATTGATTACCATGACTAAGCTATAGGTGACTATAGGGTTTAGAGAGTCTTTTGGTCATCTTTCTCTAAACTCCTTTAAGTTTATTTTATATTTAGTGATTTAAAACACTTTTATATTTACTTGATATGAACTCTAATTTTCCTTAATTGAATTTTATCTCCTCTCCAAACTTGGAACCAACTTGAGTTGTCTGCACCAACCTATAGGTGGTCACAGAGTTTGACTACAATTTTGGAGATTTGGTTCAAACACAATTATTTGAAAACTCAAAGGTCACTACTATTATATTATAATCTTATAACCTTTATTTTAAACTTTCAATAATTTCATCTTAGCAACCATAAACCCTCTTTTTCATGTTTAAACATATATAGTTGTAGGTGGTCATTGTGATGATTATAGTGCTAAGTCCATGAAATGTGACTTCCTCAATTAGGTCATTGGCAACCTGAACATGACTAATATTAATTATATGTTTCTTATTATTTCACTATAATTTCCATTGGACTCTTCATAGTGTTTTACAAACATTTTTCTTCTCATCTTTGTACTCAGAGCTATATTTGAGCATTGGGCTTGTGAACTCAATGAATGACTGTGCCCTTAGCTAATTCAGTCCTTTTTTGGCACTCAACTGACTGAGATGTCTTCATGAGTCTGTGTCCTCTAATATTATTTAATTTAATTCATGTCTCTGTACCAAACTTCTTTGACATGAAACAATTCTTTTTGTTCAAAAAGAGGACCTATAGGTCTCTAACTTGTAGGTCTCCTTTCTTGCTTGCATGGGCTTTTACAAAAAAATTCCTAAGTCTTTAAGCTTGAAGATTATATCAACTCTAGTATCTTTTCCATGTCATATGCTTACACAAATCTATGAATTTTTTTCTAGCATTATACAACCCAAAATATTCCCATGCACACTACAAACTTTGTATATAGCTAGTTTATATGAAAGATCTATATATGAGAGTTGGAGTCTCCTCACTCATTCCTTCTCCTTGATGGTCTTAAATGACTTATTTGGTAGATAAGTGATTCCACATTGCCTTAATAAACAACTTCCATTGTATTCTCACACACACATAGGCCTAAGGCTCCCATATAAAAAATTACGTCCTCCTCCTCCATGCTTGAAGGTAATTTGCATTATCCAAACAAGCATGTAGGTTCTTATTTTGTGCCTTGAATCCTCACTTAGGATAATAATATTTCAATATGGTAACTATCACCCTTTAAATAATCCTCAACTCAATTTAACCCTTATACAAGTTTCCAAACTTCAAGAGCAGGTCTAAAACAAGACACATAAACCTGTAGATAATCATTTGGTCCTCAAATTGAACTTTGTATAGATAGAGGAAAGCATGATAAGGTTATTCAAATGATAAATGTGGTGATAAGACTCTCATTTAATCTCCCTCACCCTACATCAACTTGGAGAAGCATCAACTTTATACTCAAAGGCTTGATTATCATGAAACTAAAAATGACCTTTTACCTTAAATGTTACTAAAAAACCCTAAACTATCCAAATAATGAAAAGGAGTCTTTATTGGTGCTTCAAGAGTGATAATCAGTAGGATGAAAAATCATTAATTTAAACATAACTTGTTATAATCTTAAAGAATACCTAAAGCAACCTCAAAGCCTTTCAAATAATGAAACTACCCTATTACCGTAAAATCTGTTAATAAACCTTAAAGTCTCCAAATGTGCACTTCATAGTCCTCTTTAATGAGATCTATTTTACATTGGTAATATATTGAAGATCCTTCATCCCTCCAAAGTATTATATCACCTTGAATATTCACTTAACATTTTCATAACTTACTTACAGGTGCACATAGTCCATCACAAGCCTTTTCTGTTCATGAAACATAGGCTTGACTATGTCATTTAAGCACACAAGGATTAATTATAACATTATTTATCTATTGAGTATTAATCATCACCCTAAATATTACTAAGAGTATTATGAAACTAATTAGGCTCCTCTAGAAACCACTTTATCTTTATAATTCCATTCGTATCATCTTTAACAATAGGAACTTGTGACTTTATGATTGAAACTTGTTAAAGACCCTCTCGTTATGGCCATCTCAAGGAAGCCATTCTTAAATATGGATATATATGACTTTTTTTTTAAATAAGATTTGTATAATGACTGAAACATGAACTTGAGAACCCCTGAAAAATGAAGATACTCAATTACTAGATCAAACATGCTTTCAAGCTATTGAATTTGATAATCAACATAGGTAAATGGTTTCCTACCAAAATACCCCTTATAAAAAAAAGTACCTAATAATTAAAACATGATAAAGGTCCTATTTGACCCTAAAATTACCCCATTATAACCATTTTTCTCCATCAAGTTCTAAAGTAAATAAATAAAGGCAAACCTAGACCAAATTTGGATGACTAAGACATAGTGAACCCCTTATACTCATAGAGATTGTTCATAAAGATGGGGGAATGACTATGACAAAAAATTCCACTAACTTGAAGCTCATTATGGTCCCTATCATTTCCCAAGATATTTTTTCTTGACCTTCTCTCACCTAGTCTTATTGAGCAAAAATTGATGACCTTCCTTGAGATACTTAAGAAGTTGATAAGAGAGATAGATAGGTTTTATGCATTTTAGCACCTAAAAATCCATAAAAACCATTAATTTGACCTTTAAGGGAATAAATGAAGTCTTTAATATGTTTTAAAATTAATTTTACATTGAAATTTTGTACAAACAACCTTAAAAGAGCCTTTTTTGGCATTAAAACTACCATAACCACTTGAGAAACCTAATGAAACTACTAAAAAAGGTGTTCATTAAACCTTTTCATTTCTAAATAGGTAGATCATAACCTTTTTTTGGTACTATACTACCATTACCTTTCAAAACCTACTCTATAATCAATAAAGTGATTCAAAAAACAACTAATTGGGTTATGAAGTTAACCAAGAATATCACCAACCTGTGAGATCCTTTTTATAGCATTTCATAACCTTTACATCTGATATGAGACATTTAAAGACACCCACAACTACTTTTAACACTTGAAACTCACTAAAATAAGTCAAAAAGTGGTTAGACAAGCACATAGTTATGATGAACAAAACCTTAAACTCATCAAATTTATCTTAAACTCTACGAACTAAGGTTTAAAATGAACATTACAAGGACATAACAAGATAAACACCATGATCCACAAGGTAAAGAAGAATGATGATCAAAGTTTTCAAATTTTAGGGGTGATAATTTGACCTATGAGGTCAAACTTGTCAACATTTTGGTGACTCAGCTGGGAAGCATACCTATTATGCTTATGAACTAGTAACTTTTACATCTCTTTTGGATTCATGAAATATCTCTTATATTCTAAAATTAACACAAACAAAATTTGACCAATGACTACAACTCTTGATTCAATAGGTGTTTCCTTCTAAAAACAAGGAAATGAAGACACATAAGATAAGGGAAACTAACTAACAAGACACATGTGGTAGCTAAAAAGTTATTGAAAACAAGACATAAACAAACTAATGTGTTAGGATAACACTTGGAGGAAAACAAAACAAAATAACTATGTTCAAAATAACTTATCTCTCAGTAGTAATGTTTCAGATGTATCCCATTAAGTTGGATTGGAAGCTCCTCACCATCCATCTTGGTAAGTTGGAAAGCATTGTGGGATTTTCATCTAGAAATTTTTTAAGGGCCACTCCAAAGTGAGTCAAACTTGGTGTGATTTCCTAGTTTACCTTTATCCTCATCCCACTTGTGAACCAAATCTCCTTCCTTGAAAGTTTTGGAGGATTATCTTTTACCAAAGTTTAACTTATGCTTGATGTATTTCCATGACCAACATGGAATAATTTATAATTTATTCTATCTCAATAATCTTATCATACCTTACCTCCATTGGTTCATTCTCCAACAACTCTAATTGATGGATTAGTTCTAAAACAGGGAACTCAAGTGAAATTGACAACCTTGCTTCATTTCCATAGACCATCTTGTATAGTGAATTGGATATAGACCTTTTGTAGGTGATTATATCAACCCATAGATTTGACTTAAGCTTCAAATTGCATGTTCTTTGATTATCTTCAATGGTTATTCTTATGATCTTCAATATGATCTTATTGGTAGACTCAACAATACCATTACCTTGTGGGTAATAATGTGTTGAAGTGTTGAGTTACACACCATGTTAAAAATCCCATTAATTGATCCTAGCTCTCATAAATTCCATAGCATTTTCTTAAATCATGGTGGAGGGAATGTTAAATCTTGTAATTAAATATTCATAAAAATCTAATAGACTAGATTCATTTGCTTCCTTCAAAACTACTACCTATGTCCATCTGAAGAATTAATATTTGACAGTAAGGATCCACTTATGACCCAAGATTTAAGGTAGATTAATGAGTCAAATTAATTCCAAACCCCACTGGATGAAAGGTTGATCCACTAAAATAGGTTGAAGAGATAAGGCATCAAGTCTTTATTTTCTTGTAAATATGGCACATTTCTTGCATTTCCTCACCCAAGTATGGCAATCTCTTAATATGCTTAGCCAATAATACCCACCCCTCATGATATTAAGGGATATTTTCCTTACTGAGAAGTGGCCTCCACCTTGTCCATCATGGAATTCTCAAGCAATATTTTTACTTGGCTTGTCTCTATACACCTTAACAACATACCATTGATGTCCTTCTTGAAACTTACTCCATCAATAAGGAGAAAATGAATGGACTATAATCTAAAATAAATTTTCATTTATGCATTTAAATTGGGAGGATAAAAACCATCTTGGAGGTACCTTACCATTTTTTTAAACTATCTTGATGATGATGTATGATCAGATGCAATTTCTTCATCATTCAGTACTAGAACTACCCTCTTATTCTCTTACAAGTCTTAGACTAGGAGTTCACACAATCTTTTGCATCTAATCAACTAAGTGAGTTTTATCTTAAAATCATATTCCATCACTATTATTATCCAACCTAATCTCTTCTCACTTATGTCCTTATTCAATAAGAAATCCTTGATACTAGGATGAACAACCATCATATAGATCTTATTGTTAGATAGCAAGTGTCTAAACTTCTTAAGACATCTGATTATTGAAAGTACATGTTTCTCTACATAGGTTTATCTTGTCTCATAATCCTCCAAGCCTTGACTGAAGAATGTTATGGGATATTCCAAGGTTTGTTGATTTTGTTGCATGAGTATACCTAAAATTATGTCCACATTATCATATGCATACAAGATGAAATCTATTGAAAAATTAGGATTAATGAGGGTAGGAACACTAGATATTGCTTTTTTTTATCTCTTCAAAATATTCATGCCCTCCTTGGTCCAACTAAAGTTATGATTTTTCTCAAGCATGGTTTTAAGTGGCTTTACTCAAGTTTCAAAATTAGATATGTATCTCCTTAAAACAAAAAATTTGCCTAGAAAAATTTGTAATGCCTTCTTATGTTTATGCAAATTTAAATTAAGTATGGAGTCTATTCTCTCAGGATCAATGCTCAAACCATGTTTATAAACCACATGTCCAAGAAGATTACATTCATGTATTAAAAAGACACATTTCTTGGGGATAAGAGACACCCCAAACTGTCTACATCTCTCAAACACTTCCTTGAGATGAATGATGTGCTCACTTTCATTATTTTAAAATATAGTAATGTCATCCGAGTATAAAAGAAAAAACTATAGTCATATAAAATTTCCAAATTGGTAGTTTGAGTGTGGTTTGTGACACCTTATCCATAACTCCTTTTTTCATGCTCCTGTGACCCTTCTAGACATCTTTTTGCTCATTACCAGTCATCTAAAACCTTTTAAACGATCATTCCACCTTAGCCAAGCTGCTTTTCCTAGGACAATCCTATTCCCCCATGTCTTGAGCTTATAAGACAATATTTTCATACTTGGAATATATTTCTAGACCCTAGGGTGTCCCATTTTTGGAGCCCCTATACCTTTTCAATTTTAGCCCCAATGGTAATTTCCATCCAGTCCCTATCCTTCATTATGTTAGCCTAGAATGAATATATCTAACCCATGAAAGCTTATCCTTTAGTATGTTCCCTATGAAAGCTTATCCAAAGCTCATTTAAAAAGGGATTTGCCAATTCTTAAAAATTAAGAATACAAACAAAGCATTAAGGCAAACTTACCTATTCTCTGCATACAGTCACCTAACATAGTTGCAAACATACTCAAACCCTCATACTAGTCCCTAGCCACCTCAAGCACTCTCAATTTGGAATTTTTAATCTACATCACACTATTACACAAATCACATTAGGTGGGAAAACTACATATGGCTTGATCCCACTTCAGAGTATTGGTATATAGGCAGTGTGCCCACATAAGGGGTGTGGATTACACATTCAGTGTATCTTACACACTAACCCCACCTTTTCCCAAGTGATTAAAACATTGTTTTATTAATCATGATGGATGGTTATGGGTTAAATATCAAATTAGATCTAAAGTGAGTTTTATTATGAATCATCGCTCAAGATTTCACAAGTAGGCCCATAGAGTAATAGCACAAAAACCTAGAAATTTTTAGGTCTTTGTGACTAGTTTGGATAATAGCATCAGGAGTGGACTATATCACCATATCTTGAAGTGTCCTATTTTTGGTTCCCCTATCTTTTCACCAAATGAAAGCTAGATTTAGATTCATAGCACTGTCCTAGTCCTGCATAGCTAGTTCTAGCCTTTGTCTCAACCACCTCAGCTTGTTTCCAGCTAAGTTACATTTCTCCTTATTTATCGTTATGTTTATAAAGGTAAAAAAGATAGATAAATTATACAAATTAGAACTGTATTTATTGAAATATTCTTTACTGGTTTATTAATCTAGACCTTTAACTAAAATAGGAATAAAATTCCATTATTCCCAAAATAGTTAAATAATTTGGTAAACCTGACTTACTTCAAACAAATCTCAAACCCTAGGTACCCCTAGGGTTTTCCTTCACATTTTTGTGCAAAAATTCAATTTCAAAATTCTAATTATTGTATAAATTTTTACATTTATTTTATTCAAATTTATTTTAGAATTCAAATTATTGTAATAAATTTTAAAATTCTAAAACTCTAACCCAAAACCTTAGATTTCTAAACTAGGTCCTCAAACCCCAAGCCTTCATCCCTTACAATTTTTAGATAAAAATTTTGAAATTTTTACAAATTGTTTAGAGTGTCAAAAATATTTTCAAAATCCCTATGTTAGTAGTCATTATTGCATTTATTTGTTTAATAGTACTTTTACATACTCTCTTTGGTGAAAAACAATAAAATGGCCACTAAGGAACTTCTTCCCTCTCATCTTATAGATAAATTTCTAATTTTTTCTCATAATTATGACAATGAATTGACAAAATTTCACATTAGCCAAAAATGAGGAAAATTATTTCATTTACAATAAAAATAACTACTATTTTTGTAATGAGGAATATGATGATGCATATGAAAGTGATAGTGAAGAAAAAGTAGATGCATCTTCTTCTCTCAAACCTATCTCTTTTCTTCCCTCTTCCAAAGAAAATAATTTTGATAAATGGGAAAGTTACTTTTCACCTCATTCTCCTATGCACAATACATCAAATGTACAAATCAATCATGTAATTCCAAGTAAACCTCTCATTGGTGATAATTTACTTGCATTTGAACCTAGTTTTTCCCTCTCATTAGCTACTTCTATTTTCAAATTACAACAATATAAATGAAATAGAATCAAATTTCTAATGCATAATTCAAATGATCAATCTCATGTTCTTATCTCTACTTTATAATCTCAAACAATGACAAAAGAATGTTTAAATGATAACTCTCTTACTCTTACTTCTCAGATTGCAAAATGAAAATAATGCATGTACTCCATTCAAGGATAACATATATGAACATACTATTCCATTTTCACATGACAATTTATTGAATATTATAAAAGAATTAACATCTTCTCTTACCCCTCTCCCTAGTGACAATGAAAGTGATAATGAGTATGATACTGAACATGAAAATTAATGTGACAATGAGCATGAATATTAAAGTGATACTTCTTCTCCTCTTTCAAATGAACAAAATTATAATTGTGATAATGCATGGAATAATGATGACTATTATGCATATAGTGAAGAATAAAATGCATCTCATGCTTCTAACTCTTCTCTCACTCCTCTCAAACATAATTCATTATAAAATATTGCTTATACAATGCATGATTATATTTCAAATGATGCACATGTCAATGATAACATCACATCTTCTATTCAATTATAATGTGATTCACTAAATACTAAATATAGCAATGAATCTCCCAAGCCACCCCTTACTACAATAGCACCTATTTCTCACTCTCCACCCAAAGAGAATGGTAGCCCACATACCTCTAATAAGGTCCAAGTTACCATTCCTATAAAGGTTCAAGTGAGCACACCCCCTCTCTATGATCCAATTGATAAATTTAGCATTCCCATGGCTAAAATAAATGATCAAATTCAACATTTAAATGAACCACTTCAAGATACTAATATACCATCCTAAAAGATTATTTCTTTGATGCATGCAGTTGGTGAATTAAAACACCAAGTACATCTCATTAATTTGGAAAACAAGGATCATAAGTCTTGGATGGATGCCAATGACTTGCATGGTAACCATCTTCTGAAGACATTTGTCAAAGCTTCATTGCCTGAGCATTTACAGATACCATCATTACCTCAATTTGATGAAACTAGAGATCCATTCGTACACTTTAAAACCTTTCAAAAGGATTTTCCATCTCAAGAAATTACTTTGATTCTACTTAATTTTTTTTAGTAGACATTAGTGGATAATGCACATAATTGGTTATTTCATCTACTCCTCAATGGTTCTTTTCATACATATTGTTGACCAAATTTGACTTTTAGGTCAAATTGGGGCACCCCTAGTAAAAAACTTGTCTTTTAATTATTTTACAAGGTTTAATATTTGTTAATGATGTATATCATAGGTCATTTAATGTTATTCAATGTTATATTAGCCTTGGTCACTTATTTTATTAGCTAACAAGTCTTTTTGAGTCATTTTAAGAGTTAAATAAGTATTTAATGAGTTATATAGGTTTCTTGGGAAGTGTGAAGGTTATAATAGATTATTTCACATCCCATGTGTCCTAGTATGTCTTAATTAATTGAAACCAATTGAAAGGTGGCAAGTTCTTCAGAAAAAGGGTAATTTTCTTAAGGAAAAGAAGAAGTTTGGCACTTGTATAGCTCCTTGGGAAGTGTGCCACATGATAAAGGATCATGGTATGTCTTTTGAGCTTCCCCAAACTTAGTTCCATAATTATTTCTCTATTTTTGGGTCAAAACCATTCTACTCCTTTTTCAGTCCTCTTGGCAAGCAGAAGTGACTTTCAAGTTTTTGCTCAATACAAATTGTTGTAGAGGTTTTAATTCAAATGATTCTAGGAGGTTGTATTAAGCTTAGATACATTAATTTTAATATAATTATTTTTAATAATGTTGACATGTGCTTCATGAACCATCCTCATGAAGTTGAATGTATTTTTTTACCTACTTATCTATGCATCTTGTAGGTTTTGCTCTTATTTGGGAAGGTATGTATAATTCACTTGTTGAAATTGGATCCAAAGGATTTTTAATCTATTTTATCATTTTATCCATGATTGGTTTCACATTTAGAGTTTATTTGATGAGCCAACTAACTCAATTTGCAAGGAGTGAATTTACAGTTATTTCTTCTAATTACTAAGATTTTTTTCTATGTTATGGCTCCAAAAAGAAGTGAACTAATGTTTTATTGCTCAAATATGTCTTTTATTCATCTAAAATTATAAATCCAACTTCAAAATCCACTTCAAGAGCTAAGAGAGTAAGCAAATACATAAAATGGTCATCTACAATAGTTGTACGGCCTATCATTTCTTGGAAGAGCATGAAAATTTTGTTTGCACATACTTTGATGTTTAGAGGGTCAAAATATGTTTGGTCATCACTATTAATAAGTTTGAAGTAGGCTATAATAACTAGATAATAAATAAATGGTCTTGGATCAAACTTGTGACATTTTGGGACAATTTCCCAAAACTATCAAAATAAAGGTCCAGGCCCTTTTTTGAGGTTTCCCATACAAGTTTGTCTTGAGTCCTAAGACTTATAAGTATAATCATATTAAATGTCTCACATAGGCCTATAATTTTAAAAAATAATATAGGTGTATAGGTTGATGAATGTGGTTTTTTTAATCCCTCAAGTTACTCTCCAGGACACTAAAATCACTCGGTGCTATCTACAGCCAATAGAGGACTTGTCAAACATTGAAAGCATAGGGAAGGTTTTGAGGTCTTTAGGAGGTATTAAATTAGTTTAGGTAAACCATACACTCTACATTATTTAATTATCCATTAAGACAAATAATACACTCTAATCCTAAATGAGACCCAAGCATAGCACCTACAACCAATATACACAGTTGTAGATGAAGAAGGAGATGCATTGAATAGTCAAGGTGAGGTTGGAGATATTTTTGATACGCATCTTGATTTTTTTCAAATATAATGTGATTATTAAATTGTTTTAATATCTCAAATATCTAAGAAGATAAAAGAGATGTCAAATTACATCCTAAACCTATTGCATACACCTACAACCAGGCCTAAAAGAGGAAAACACGTTCTTGTGAACCAAAAGGAAGGAAAGAAGGCCTTATGCATGTTTTTGAGGAAGTGTAAGAATTAAACATGATTGATGAATGTATTGTACATCATGTAAATACTAATGAAAGTTCAAGACCCTAATTTCACAAAAGGAGGTGGAGACAGTCTATACAATAACCTAAATGCACACCTACATAGGGCATACAAGAAGTAAGCTAGTATGGATGTTTAGGTGTTATTTTAGGACACTCAAACTAAATTTAGGTATATAGGAATACTATTTGACTTTACAGGATTAAAAATATGTCTCCCTACATCATCACCAAAGTTCAAATGGGCCAATGCATACCTACAAGTGCAACTTTTGGAGTAAAACATAGTGATGATAAAAACTCGATCTTGATAGGTTCAAAGTGATTAAAAATGACTAAAAAAGGTGAAAATTTGAATCCAAAGGAATAAAATTATCCCAAGAGGATATAAATTGGTTATAATCATTGTCTCAGGTCTAAAATATAGAAGTGCACCTATAAGTGTCTATTTTAAATAGCATAACACAGTCAGTTGTATTATGTCATATAGTGACCAATCTTGGAAATTGTGAATGTGAGAGATTTATAAAGTGGAGATATAGGTTTAAAACCATGTAAATTATGTTATGATTTTAAATTAATAATATATTCATTTTTTTCTAACTAAACTATATAATGGAACCTACAGGTAGAGTGTCACAGTCAAGATAGGGAAGACAGTATTCTTGGTTTCAAGATGACATGGATAGGAGGCAAATGGACCCAATTGATGACAAGTAACCATGAAATTAGTAAATATAGGTATAATTTTATGTTAAAAATATATTTTTATGCTATTAATACCTACAATAACCTTCTAAAATAGGAAATGTAAGCAAAACATAGTCAAGAGATCATACTCAGTCTTGACTAGTCAAGGTTATAGAAAGAGATATGTGGAGGTTCTAAGTGATGTTCAGAAATTTATCACCTTAATAATAGATTAAAAAATCATTAAAAATATATATATTATATTTTAATTACAAACCAAATATTTGAAGGAACTTCCAAGTGCATACATAGTTCATTTAATGAAACCCTGCATAGTCCAATTTCCCTGCAAGTCTACTCAGACTTTCTTGTTTTTGGAGGGTATATGCATAAGACCAAGAGATAATTTTTTGTGTATAAAATATATAAAACTTTTATAATATTTTTAAACCTTAAATTATTCTATTAAAATAGGGTAATTGACCCCTATTTTGTCTCAGATAGGGTGTACTTCCCTAAGTGCACTAATTGGTAGTTTTGAGGATTGGAGCCAAAGTGATAAATCAAATAATGTTTAAACCTTTAAAATAGGTTTATTAATCTTGAATAAAAAAATAAAAATCATGTAAAATAATCACATGAGGGTTAAAATCAATAGGTTTCTCCATACTCTTGAGGTTACAATTAGGGCTATGAGAAATGGTGAATCCTAGATTCCAAATGAGAGGTCATTTGCACTTCTAACATGAGATACGAACTAAAACACATTTAAAAATGTTAATAATGTCATTATAGGTATTTTAAAACCTAAATATTGGAGGATAAGCCATAAAAAACCATTTTTGAACTCAAAACCAACTCAAACCTATAGGAAAAGAGGAAAACAAGCTCGATATGAGAGGTTCAAGTGTTCATATCTTTCATGAGGCATTTTATGGATTCCATAGGAGTTTGGTAAAGTTATAATTGGTCATAAAAACCACACTAATGGAATTTTTATACAACTCCAATGTTATAATTTTATGAACAAACCTCAAGAGGTCAAATAGGTCTAAAATTCTTGAAAACCCGTGCAAGTGACTAGTTTGTGATAATGGATTTAGAAAGCTAATTTGGTAGCATATTTTTCTCATGAAAGTTATTTAAATTTTTAATTTACTCCCTCAATATACTTCCCACTATTTTTGGTTGTACGGACCTATATAGACATGGTAGAAATAGGATATTTTTTACCATTTTTTGTATTTTTTAGGTTATATATGGATTTTGAGCGTGAAACTAACTTTTAGAGGAATATATAGACTTTTAATAACCCCTCATTCCAATTTAATACTTGAAAAAAACTCCTAAGTGTTCAAAAATAGCTCTCATCTCAACCAGTCAAAATTGGCATATTGGACAAGCTAATGAGAAGGGTGGAAAACTTTAAGTGAGTTTAGGGTGTCCTTGATGCTTATAAGTCTATTTAGGGTATTTATAGGTGTCATTAACTCCCTACCAAGTATTTTTATGAACAAATAATGCTAATTTTGATTCCAAGTGTGCAGGGTGCATGAAGAAGGAGTTTTTTAGACTATAGATGAAGATAGATCACTTCCAAGTGATTATAGATAACCAGGCATACAAATAATGCATGGATAGGCATGTATTATGTCCTTACCATTCATCCCAATCATTTTAAATATTCATAATTAGTTATAAGGTTTTCAAATAGGGATAATAATACATGTAGGTTTTCTAAGCTAGAATGAGTGTTATGCCACTTTGCAAGAATTTGATGACTTGGATGGATACTTGGGTTTATTTACCTTACATGGTTCATCCCATATCCTCTTCTCATGTATATTTAACTACTTATCTCAGCTTTACAAGTGTCTTTGTGACCCTTGTACTTCTCTTTTCTCCTCTCTCTCTAAAGTACTATAAGAACTAACCATTTTAGCATTGTAATCTATGATCCACCTGAGTATGTTGAAGCCCTAATAAAATTCATACCATTTGATCAATAATACTACTGATTTTTACCTCTTCCATGATTTTTCATAGTGTGTTCAATTGGATGATGAATCTTTATTAGTGAAAACTATGGACTCCTTAGCATGTTGTTTCATTCTTTCACCTATTTATAGCCTCTTCTTGTAGGGCATGTGAAGTGTTCTAGGAGATTTCCAAGTTTGAGTGATTTAGTATATTTAATAGTTTCATTCAAGGCCCCTTATCTAGTCCTCCTATCCTAAATCATGCATTCATAACCTCATGATGTAACATTGATGTGAGAAGACATAGATTGAAGAAGTGTATATTTAGTTTATCCTTTGTTCTCATGTGTAACATGCTATTGGTTAGAAGTCATCATGTTATTTGGTGTATCACCTCCATTAAAATATTTTATTTTTAATTATATCTCTCCCTTTTCACCTCCAAATTTTATTTTTGGTTGCAATCCAAAGTGGCACATCAAGGGAGCTAGCCCTATCTAGAGATTCACCACATCCTTAGGATGCCCACAAGCCTAGAGGTGTTTCTATTATGCCACTTGGATAAGGAGAGATTTTCCATCTTATCAAAGGGTTAAAATCAAATTTAAAACACATATAATGACTTATAGGATTCATTTTTCATATATTACATAAAAAAAACATGGGCCCTCATGTTACATATGAGAAACTTGTTGCATTGCATCAGAATCCTTCAAAACCAGTTAGTGATTATATCTTACAATTCAAGAATCATATGTTACACTTTATTTATAAACCAATATAATTAGAGGTACAATATATATTTATTAATGGGATTCACCAAACCCTCATGTAGCATGTATTATATTAGATAGATTCCTCTTTTAGGCACTTATGTTATACAATTTTAGCCTTGGAGAATTAATTGGGATTGATTGAGTCAGATTCAATTGATCAGCTTACTCTAGATTTCATAGCATTACCTCCTTCTATATATCATAACACATAGCACCCACCATGTCCCAAACAAGATAAGATACCATAGCTAGAAAATTAATCATTTAAAAATAGAGAGCCAGTTTCTAGAGCACCACCTATAGTATGCACTATAAAGAATAGCAGTAAGGAACCACTATAGTTTGATTCAGAGTGAGATAGCCCATATGTCATATTATCAACACTAATATATAAGAGGTTAATCACATTTCCTTTTAATCATTTTCAAGACCACATCTCTTACATAGATAGCCACATCAACCCTTTTATAACTATCATCATATCTGTGGACATAAAGATAATGATTGTTATAGACTCAAAGACAATATTAATAGATATGTTGATAATGGCATCATATCATTCACACTAGGGGCACCAAGATCTCCCCCATCATGGATCCATATACCTCATTACTCCATGATTTAATCATTCTAGGGCATTCCTTTATAGGAAATATCAGTTACTCATCATGATAGTAATGTGGTTTCTAGGATAGAGCCTTATAGGAGATCTCCTATCCCACCTACTCAAAAGGTTTGGATACTAGTATAGCAATAACAACCTACATATAGTAGTGTAATCTATGGAGTAAATAATACAGTTCCATAGACATATCTAGCACAGTCACAAGCATTGTAGTAGAGTTTTTAGGGTCTTATCTCATGTAACAACCTGCTATAGTTGAGATTAGATGAACCCACATCATAGAGTACTGATCCAAATAGATATTCACTATAGATGAGTTTTTAGGGTCCTATTTCACATAAAAACCCACTATTATTGAGATTATATGAACCCCCATCATAGGTTATAGTTCTATCTCAATCTAATGTTTAGTCATATGCATCACAGTAGAGGCCACAAGGTGTTATTTTATGTATCAATCCACTATGATTGTGGATAGATGAACCTCCTTAATAAAACAAAGTTTTAGTTGTGCATTTATTGAGGTTACATCTTATAGAGTCTCCATTTACAACTATAGTTAGTGCACCATAGATAACATCAGATACATGGCATTTTATTACATAGCATGAGTATGGCCAATTATTTAGTTGGTCATCAGGGTTCAATTGATATATATACATCATCAAGGCCTCCCTCACCATCATAGAGAGTTCATACACTTCTACGAAGGCCTATTTTAGATCAAACACTACATTAGTGATAGGTTTAGGAATCTAGATAGTTTCTAGCTATAGTATTCACACCTAGTATTATCATTAACATCTCATGCCTCTACATAGAGAGCACACTTTTAGAGAGATTATTCTACTACCAGATGGGTCCCTAAGAGCCCCATAGTTGCATCCTCTTCTTAGAGTTATAGGGGCACCCCATAGTTTCCACTATAGATAATTTAGAGCACTTACAGCACACATCTTTTAGAGCCACAATTTCATCCCTTCCATTGTGCTTCATGATCACGTATGATCCTTCTCCTTGATACAAGACACCATGATAGGGAGCCTCTCATGAGACTCATTATTATCATTTCTTCTTAATCTTTCTTGTACATAATCTTTCAGCTTTCTTGTACATAGTTTCCTTATGATTGCTTGTACATAACTTATTTCAAAAATACCAAAAATAATTTTACATGTCAAAATACAAAAACATTCAAATAAATCAAAACATCAAAAAAAATTCAACTATATGCATTATCCATGCTTTACATTTCTACTACCATGCTTGAATTACATCTTGTTTCTCTATTCTATTATTTATCAATTTATCTACATTACCATGCTTCACTTGATCTTCTTTGAGTGTGTGTAGTAACACCTAGATCCTTGATTTCTTCACTCTACCCATTAAGGGGGCATCATACTTTTACATTCAAGACATAAATTGACATATCTACCCAATGGGGGCATCTTCTACATGACTACACCATCTAGGTTATGTCATTCTTACACCACAAACTCTAGTTATAATGTTGGTGTACATTACTTACTAGATTACATAGATTATTCTATTAACACTCACTATTATATAACACTTTTGTATTTATTAGCATCTACATAGTCTTATACTCCATGTTTTGCATACTTTCACTTCTTGATTTGATTAGTTAGATGTGATAGTATTTCAATTATTTACATGTTTTCCTTTCTTGCTTTGAGTAGCTAGATGTGATTGCATTTCTCAGTTCTTATTTATTACTCATTTGTGTACCTTCATATATTTGCTAATGTCATTTGCTTATACTCTTATATGTTCTTGTGGCCCTCATTCCAACCTTGCTTGTTTTCAATTGTATGTTTATGTGGCATTTAAACATGCCTTGTATGCTTGTTTTCCTAGTTTGAGTGACATGTGCCCATATCCCTTATTTTCTTGGCCCCTTGGCCTCTTTTGTATGTTTCCTTATTCTTTCCTTGAATGCGTGTTTTCTTCTCAATTGTTTACAATGCCCTGATCCATATCTTACATTATCTTTCTTTCTTGGATGCCATGATGGACATCATGTTCCATCCTTCCTTGAAAACTAAAAACCAAAAACTAACCATATTGTTAGTTTCAATTTAGTATATTGTACATGATATTACATTGTTATATCTATCTAGGCATACCCCTATTGATCTAATAATCTCTAATACAAACTATGTTATATCTTGAGACATCTTTTCAATTATCCTTACTATATCATGTATTTCATAGCATAACACACTTATAAGGATCTTTCTTCTAAGGAAAAACATTTTAGGGTACTCATTCCTACCCTTAAAAGGAGAGGAAACAAATAGGGGTTTTTTCAACAAATATCAAAGCCCTATACTAGTCAAAAAATATTTTGTAAAACTCTCAGAATAACATTCAAAATTCAAACCAGGTAGAGAAGACTAAAAAGATAGTGATGAATATAGAATAGTGATTAGAAATAGTAAAAGACAAGAGCACCATAATTGGACTATAACACTAGACATCAAAGTGTCCCATTTTTAGTGCTCCTATTTAAATAGAAAAAAATCCAAAATTTCCAAAAAAAAATAAAAATGTAAGATTAGTTACAATTTTGTCAGCTATACTACAGTTTAGATTTAGTAGTTTTAGTATAGTTTTACTTAGATTATATAGATATAGGTGGCATCATGCATGGCAGGGTGGCTCTACTTCTAGTTTGAGATTAGGTAATTGGTACAACTTCTAGATCATAATACATGTTATAGACACCAGTGATTAGGGGCAATGTGCATAGCACATTTGCCTTCTTTTCTTTCTAGTTCATTGTATTACTTAGGTATTCTCAACATGTGCATGCCTTATTCTATGTGTAGGTGGTTAGAATCATTTCAAATTATATTTCATATAAGCTTAGTTCTCAATTTAGAGTAGCTTTCATACAAGCCTAATCTCCACCTTTAAGAGTGGCCAAGATTGGCCTTGTTCTTAGTACACATTTGGCTATCCATGACACATTATCAGATTAAAAAGTATTCATGAGCTTTAGGATCCATCTCGTATGACACACATTCATAATGGTATTAGTTCATAGCCACACTTAGTGGGTAATGATGGAGCCAAAGGACTAGCTAGCCTTTGTATTCTTGTGCCACCTACTCAGAGGGATTAGACACACAATCTAAACATCGATTAACACATGCATAATTAGATATCTTCACTTAGTGGGTGATGATGGATCCAAAGGTCTAGCCTTTATATTCTTAATCCACTCTTAGGGAATTGAGTACTCAGATCTATTCATGATATTACTTTTGGTACAGCACATACCTATCATTACTCAACATCACACATCTTCATAGGCCTCACCCTTGTAGGTAAGTTTAAGTACGCTTTCTCCTTTTCCTTTATCCTAGTATTTTGCTTTGTTGCATTAGTAAAATAAAATTAGGGGAAATTTAGTCTTATAAAATGTCTAAATTGGTAATTTGAGTGTGGTTTGTGACACCCTATCCATAGCTCCTTTTTTCATGCTCTTTTGACCCTTCTAGACATATTGTTGCTCATTACCAGTCATCCAAAACCTTCTAAATCATCATTCCACCTTATCCAAGATGTTCTTCCCAAGCTAATCCTATTCCCCCAGGTCTTGAGCCTATAGGATAGGAGTGTCATACTTGGACTATAGCACCAAACCCTAGGGTGTCTCATTTTTAGTGCTCTTGTCCCTTTGTAATTTGATCCCCAATGGTTGTTTCCATTTGGTCCCTATCCTTCATTATGTCAACCTAGCATGAAAAAATATAACCCATGAATAATTGTTCCCTATAAAACCCTAACCAAAGCTAATTTATAAAGGGAGGTGATAAATATTACAAAGCAATAAAGAATACAAACAAATCACTAAGGAAAACTTCCCTATTTTTTTCATATAGACACCCAACATAGTTGCAAACATACTCAAACCCTCATACCAATCCCTAGCCACCTCAAGCACTCTCAATTTTGAATTTTTTTATTTTCATCACACTATTAAACAAAACATATTAGGTGGGAGAAATACATATGGCTTGATCCATCTTTGGAGTATTGGTATCCAGGCAACATGCCCACACAAGGGGTGTGGATTACATGTTCAGTACATCTTACACACTAACCCCCCTTTTTCTCAAGTCATTAAAACATTTTTTTATCAAGAATGATGGAGGGTTAGGGTTTTAAGATTAAATAATCTCTACAACAAGTTATATCATGAATCATCACTCAAAATTTCACAAGCAAGGTCACACAAGAACAGTGCAAAAACCCTAAAAGTTCCAGGTCTCTATGACTAGTTTGGATAATAGAAGCAAGAGTGGAGTTTAATTTTGGACCTCAAAGTGTCCTATTTTTAGTGCTCATATCATTTTATTAAATTAAATATGGATTTATATTCATGACATTATCTCAGTCTTGCACAACTAGTTCTAGCCTTTGTCTTAGCCATCTCAGCCTATTTCTAGCTAAGTTACATTTCTCCTTATTTATTTCTATTTTTAGAAAGGTAAAAAAGATAGATAAATTATACAAATCAAGACTATATTTATTTCAATATTATTTACTAATTTATTAATCTAGACCCTTAACTAAAATAGGAATAAAATTCCATTATTCCCAAAATAGTTAAATCACAAACCTATTGATTAGACCTTGAAATTCCATATCCATGGCTCTTTGGAATGTTGCTCTAACATTAGACAAGCTGAATGGAATTTTCATATAGGTAATATTCCCCCACTTGGTGGTGAAGTTTTTTTTAAACTAATCTTCCTCCTTGATAATAATCTAGTTATATCCTTTATAACCATCTAATAATGAGAACCTTTTTGAACCAATTACTAGCTGCAATATTTGCTCCATGGATGCCAATGGATAATGATCTTTGAGAGAGGCCTAGTTAAAATCATGTGAATCCAAAAAAAAATTGATTTCTCCATTATTATTTATCATAGGAAAAAGTTTTTCCACCCAAGTAAAATTCTTGATGGGGAAATGATGGTTGATTCAATTAGTTTATGAAGTTCAGTTCTCATCAAAGGCTGAAGTTTTGGATTTATTGGTCTTTGCCTTTATCTAATTGGTTTTGTATCAACCTCTTTCTCAATGGTGTGTTGAGATAAATTGTGATTAAATCCCTTCAATTCATTATACTTCCATACAAAGACATTAGTAAACTCCTTACATAAATCAACAAATGATTCCTTTTGAGATGGAGTACATACTTTACCCAGTTTGAGAGTCTTTCCAAATACTATCTCAATATTAGAATAGTGTTATTCCTTGGTAGACAATGAATACTTATCTCTCATCATCTCTAATGAATATGTTTTCAAGAGTGACCAAACCTTTGGGTAGCTTATAGACTTATGTTGCATAACCTGATCTCCATACTATTGAAAGAACTTTAACTAATTTTTTGAAGAGAATTTAGCCTCCTATTATAAGAAGTGAACAATATAATTATCATCTTAAAAAACATACCAATTCTCATGATTTTTAGGAATTTAAGGCCTCACCATAATCTTGATATGTGACTAATTTTTTTCATTCCTTACATCAGCTGGAATGTTGAACTAAGATCCTATGGCAACCAACCTATCTGCATGTTTATTGCTTTCTTATTACACTACTCAGATATCAAAAGCATAAAAATACTCAAGGATATCCAAAATTATATGTTTTTAAGACCTTTTAAAATAATTTTTCATACATTTAGTCTTCTCACTTGGTGAACCACAAGTTCACTATAACCAAAATATTGTAAACCACTTATTCCCATCTTCCTAGCCCATTGTAAAACATGACTAGAGCTTCATACTCTGTTATACTATTAGAATAACTAAACTAAAATTTATATAATTAAAATACCATTATTTATTAGGTTATATAATCATCATTAAAAACCCTAGTACTATGCTTGTTCCTTAACCCATCAATGTAATGCTACCAAAGACCATCTTTTGACTCATCCTCCTTCATTATAGCTAGAATTTGTGCATAATTTTCATGAAGACAATAGATACCAAGTACCTCATCTTCAATAATTTTATATATATCATGTTCATGAAATTATAATCCCATTAATCAATAAATATATCAATAACTCCTTCAAGAGGTGAGTTGGCTTCTACTTCACTAACTTGTTCCACCTCATCTGAAATGACACAGTTTATATTCACAACACTTGGCATGTAAGGTTTTAAATGAAAGTGTGAAATAATTTAAAATTTAATAGCAACCTTGGACCCATAAATTTTTTTTAAAACCAAATAAGTCCAATTATCTGATAATTAACTGCCAATATTTGATGTGAAATCTCTAGACAAGCACATCACAAAATATGGAGGCAGGTCCACCACCACTACATCCTTATAAATGGTTATGTTTGGTCAAGAATGTAAAGTTAATTTTATGTTATTTATCATTAAAAAATTATTATTTTTGGATACATCAATATTAAATACACCTTTGGTGTTTGGTTCATACACCAAACCTAGCTTGTCTGCAATCTGTTTAGGCATAATTATACTACTAGCTCTACTATCAACCATACAATTATGGACTAAGGTGTTACCAAAAATTAAAGAGAGATAAAATGTAGGTGTTTTATTTATTTTTACCTCATATTTATTCAATTTTAACTCCTTATGTACCTATTATACTTTTGGTTTCATCAGTTAATCTGAAATGGCCAAAACTACACTCTCCTTCTCAACTAGTTTTGAAGACAACTTGAGGTTTGAAAGCTCTTGAATAAGCATGTATTTTTGTCCTAGGATTTATAAATAATCCCACATAATCATTCTAATATTATAATTTTTCATATGATCAATAATACTAAAAAGAGTTTCACTCACCTTTGGTTACACTCTTGGCACAAATGGATGATCTTTCAATTGAGGTACTTGATGAGTTTTTTCAACTTCCATATTCTGATTTTTTTAAGGTTTTAGGATTAAAAACTAATTATTAACACATTTATTAATAATTAAAGGAACTATTGAAACATGAGGTACATCTTTAGTCTCATCAATGGTCCTTTTATTTTCTCTAGTGATAGTTGTAACCATATTGTTTGAAGAACTAGAGTCACCAACCTGATTAAAAGCCACATGGTCATCAATTTGCCAATTTTCAAAGGTTTTACCCAGCTTCCCTTATCCATTATTAACATTTTATTGTTATTTCATACCCTCACTATGTTGACTTTTTTTAAGAGAAGCTTATTCTTGGGTCATTTGAGGCATCACCATAGATTGATTCACTAACACTTAATTATGCATATAATTTGGATTAGATGGCTACCAACCTAAATATGGAATCATGTTGTTTTGTGTTGGCATAGGTATAATAGCTTTAGATGAAGAAGGAGCATTTGGATCAAATACAACATAAGGTTTGGCATGTGTAATAGATTTTTAAGCTTGATATAAAGGTCTTTGCTCTCAAACCTTGATAAGGAGGTCTATTGCCTATAAAAGGCTAATAGGTAGGTTGATTAGGTGATTGGTAAGTCTTATTTTCTTGGTATTACTACTCTTTTAGCTAAACAATTTCATTCCCAAAGGATTGAAGCATTCCCTTGAGTTCTCTAATCTCACTTGTTTGACTAGGAGGGGCTATAAATTATGTTTGAGGGGATGGAATAGGAGCCATTGAAGGAGCTTGAGGGGATGAAATGGGTTGTGTTTATGGGAAAAAAAGGCATAGGAGGTCTAGGAGATAGATTTTCATCCTGAATCAAATTGTTTTCTATTTTAATAGCCACTTCATACACATTTAGAAGTGTAGTGCTACCCATAGACTAAATCATAACATTGATATCTCAATTTAGAG
The DNA here is from genome assembly GCA_037957365.1 of Torreya grandis. Classification (NCBI taxonomy): domain Eukaryota; kingdom Viridiplantae; phylum Streptophyta; class Pinopsida; order Cupressales; family Taxaceae; genus Torreya; species Torreya grandis. Next base: position 2,319,940 of record JARHVA010001202.1, read on the forward strand.
CTATTATATAATACAAAAAATCATACTATAGAGATGGACTAATCATAAGAGGTATTTTATTCCATGTCTTTTTAAACCTAAGGTTAAAATTGGTCATGAACTCATGGGGATCCCTCTTAATGCTTGTGGGTTGTTCAACTAGGGATAAGTGATTAGATTTATCCTCAAATTGCATAAAAATTCCTACACCTAAGTCATCATAAGAAGAATAGAGTTGAGAGGGAGGTTTATATACCAATTCAATGATTTTCCTTTGAATGATACATCAATAAAATGTATATGAACGTTCTCTTGGATAACATTATGGACATAATAAAGGTTAGATACATATTTTATGTTCTCAATAGGCATGGTTTATTATTCCCATAATAAATAAGGTATTACCTTAATATCTGAATCTAGTATATAATCATATTGATAAATATTAAATGGGCTTCCTTTATTGAATGAGATAAACCCCTGGTTTCTAGGCAAAGCCATTTGGATAGTGGGGATTGAATTGTCTTAAACAATGAGATAATTAGGAGATTGGAAAAAAAATATAAGATAGGTTTTTTTTATTATAAACCTTTTAATTTTATATTAATGATAATTCAACTCAAAAAATTCAAAAGGAATACCTTTGCTTGAAGATCTTATGGTAACCTCTGGCATGAAACTTGTGCTAGCCTACTGCTAAGAATACTGCAACCTCAAAAAAAATTCTGGTTCAAAAGATGATGATTGATCTTTGCTTATAAAAATGCTTTTCTCCATCTCTAAAATTCATCTATTCTAAGCAATATGGGTCCCACTAGGCATACCAAAAACTATTATCAGTTAGGAGTGCTACCCTTGTGAGAATGTGTGCCACTTCCCACTCCTATTGAAATAATGGAATCTCTCATAAGTGTGGGTGACTTTGAGATGGAGAGAGTATCTATATAGAGGTTTTTTTCCCTTGATTCACTTAATAAATTTGATCTTAATCTTACTAACTACATATTCCTTGACTAATCGAAAGGGTGAAGGGATAATGTTTTCACTAAAATTGACATGAAAAAATGTTAAATAAAGGTGATGTACCAATGTTTATGACTAATTTTTCTTGTAATGGATACTCTTAAGAATAAAATTATCCTACACACATTCTCTTCACTTAATGTATATGGATTATAAAATATTTTTTCATACAAAGGACTTAAAAACACTCACTCTTTGCATGGAAGGAATGAAATATTGTTGAATTCACATCCAAACTTAGACTAAGATTGAACTTAGAAACTTAGTATGACCTATAGAAACTCAAAGATGATATAATAAGATATAAAATAAATACATTAACATATGAAATATATTGATTCATAATTTTATATCAATGGAAATCACACATACACTTCACACAATAACTTGAAAATGGAAGAAAACAACTTCTTATTTCTTCAAGAGGTGTAGTATAAATTTTTGGCAGCCTTTTAGCATAGCCAAAGAAAAAATGTAATGTGTCATTATAAAAATTATTATACAATATATAATAGATATAGGTGAGAGTAGATAAGATAGCCCTAAAATAGGGATGACTCACTTGTCATCACCCTTTTCAACTACTACATACTAATTCCTCTATTTTCTCATTATTTCCTTCTTTAAAGTTGTGTAGGGGTAAGGTTGAACTTTCTTAGGAATCTAAATAAATTATTGAACATGATTGGTCTAGTTTTACCCTTTTAAATGCCTAAATCTTTGTTCACATTCCCTATATCCTTGCTTGCATGTCCTCCTTAATGAATTAGTCTTCTTTCTTGATGATAGGTCTTCAAGTCTTCATTAATTCCTTAATTAAAACCTTCTCCTCATCCATTTATGAATTATTTCCATCTTGAAATGGATTTTATAAGATTATTTTAAGTATCTTTGACTTTGTCTCCGTGGTTTAGTGTAGGAGAGGAAAATGTCTCTGTATTGATTGTTGAGACTATTTCAAACTTTTGAATGTTCCTTGAAACTAAATGTTGACTTTTTCTTATCCTCTAAATGGTTTGGCTCAAATAGCTTCCAACATGTTTGAAACCTCCCAAAAGTTCTTGATTCACTTTACCTATAATAATATTGTTCTCCATGTCAAATTTCAATTTTTGGGGCCTTTTCTAGGTGGGCAAATCAATAAATGGTTATTAGCAGACATAAGTGCTTGTGCATGCTTTGAGAGGTAGTTTGAGTATTTTTCATGAATTTTTCAAGTTATAATACTTTTAAATTACTTTTTGATAATTTTAACACCATTATAAAACTCATTCATTGATATCTATTTCTCTTATTTTAATCATAGGCCTTCATCTAGACTTCTTGGCTTGTAAAACTAGGTTATCCTCACTTTTTAACCAAGTGGCCAACTTGAAACACTGGTATAAAATTTTGAGAGACATTAAAAAGTGTTTTAATGATCATATAAAATATTTAAATTCCATATATTCCTCTTCACTTGGTTTAGAGATCATGCCATACCTTACACCTTCACAAACAAGCCTTCAGATGTATATTTAACCTTGTTTTATATGGTACTATACCTGCATGTCTCAACCACTCCCATGACAAGGTGCTCATGAGAACTAATAATTTAAATAAATTTTTTTTGAGACAAAAACAATTAATTTAAATTCATTTTAAAGTATGTTTCTCATATTTGGGTGCTATGAAGAGTTTAGGGAAGGTTTTAGGTGTCTCCAACTCTTAAGGATTGTTCATAAAGAACATATCCTATTTCTTCTTCTTAATACCATAAGTTATAATTTGGGAGATTTAAACCACCTAAAAACACCACTTTTCCCTATGCATAACCTCATGATGGTTCTTAGTGAAATTTGGTAGCTTTTTTATTGACAAACTGTGCATTTGTGAAGGTTAAGAGAGATATGAGGGTTGTAGGTGATGTTTGACTCTTAATTTAAGTTTTCAATGATTGGTTTAGATCTGATATATCTCATGTGAGGTTTTAGAATCAGCCTCAATGGTCATTTCCCCTCCATAATATTTTTAACCTATGTTTCATACATCAAGGGTTTGAAGTCAAGTATATCACATTGACCTTAGCTATTGTGTCTGTCTCCTTTCTTGGTTATTGTAGGAGTTCAAATCTTGTTGTTAAAATTGTTGTAAGTTACTATCACCTTATTAGGTCTCTAATTTTTTTTTATCATCTTCAACAAACCAACTTTTCACCATATTGATACACATAGGCCTATATAGTCTTTGTTGAATGCTATGATTGAGTTGTATGTGATTATAGGGTTTAGAGAGTCTTTTGGTCATCTTGATCTAAACCCATTTAATTCTCTTTTCTATTTAGTGATTTAAAATAGTTGTCTATTACCTGAGATAAACTCCAATTATCCTCAATTGAATTTTGTCTTCTCTTCAAACTTGGAATGAGTTTGAGTTATCTAGACCAACCTATAAGCGGTCATGGAGTTTGACTATAATTTTGGAGTTTTTGTTCAAACACAATTAATTAAACACTCTAAGGTCACTACTATTATATTATAATATTCAAATATATATTTTATACTTTCAATACTTGAAACCATAAACCCTCTTTTTCATGTTTAAACTATACAATTGTAGGTGGTCATTGTGATGATTGTAGTGCTACGTCCATGAAATGTGAATTCCTCAATTAGGTCGTTGACAACCTATACGTGACTAATATTCATTAGAGGTTTCTTATTATTATAATAAAAGTTCCATTGGCTTTTTCATAGTGTTTTATAAACATTTGTCTTCTCATCTTTGTACTCAAGCCTATATATGAGCATTGGGCTTGTGAACTCAATGAATGACTATGACCTTAGCTAATTCAGTCCTTTTTTCGCACTCAACTAACTGATATGTATTCATGATTCTATGTCCTCTAATATTATTTAATTTAATTCATGTTTCCCTACTAAACCTCTTTGGCATGAACCAATTCTTTTTGTTCAAAAAGAGGACCTATAGGCCTATAACCTATAGATCTATTTTCTTGTTTGCATATATTGCTAGAGACAATTTTGTGAGTCTTAAAACTTGAATATTATATCAACTCTGGTCTCTTTCCCATTTAATTTTTATCCATAACTCTATGAAATTTTTTAAAGCATTATACAACCCAAAATGTGGCCATTCAACTACTTTAGGTTCCTCTATAAACCACTTTATCTTCATTATTCCATTTTTATGATCTTTAACAACATGAACTCATGAATTTATGATTGAACCTTGCTAAAGACCCTCTCACTATGACTATCTCAAGGAATCCATTATTAAATATGGAGGTATATGAATTTTTTTAAAATTAATAGGTGTATCATGACTGAAACATGAACTTGATAACCCCTAAATATGAAGAAACTCAATTACTAGATCAAACATTCTTTCAAGTTGTTTAATTTGACAATCAACATAGGCAAATAGTTTCCTACCAAAATAACCCTTATAGAAACAAATTACCTGATTATTCCAACATTAATAAGGTCATATTTGACCCTAAAATCACCCCACCATAACCATTTTTCTCCATCAAGTTCTAAAGTGAGTAAATAGAGGCAAACCTGGACCCTGTCTAGATGATTAGGACATAGTGACCCCCTTATACTCTTAGTGATTGTTCATAAAGATGAGGGGATTAATATGAAACTAAATTAAAGTTAATTATTTTCCCTATCATTTCCCAATATATTTTGGTTTTACCTTCTCTATCTTGATCGTACTGAGCAAAAATTGATGACCTTCCTTAAGCTACCAAAGAAGCCAATAAGAAAGATAGATAGGTTTTCTTCATTTTATCACCTAAAAATCATTCCAAATGATGAATTTAACCTTAAATGGAATAAATTAAGTCTTTAATATTCCTATAAGTTAATTTTACCTTGAAAACTTATATGGATAGTCTTTAAAATAGCCTTTTTAGCACTAAAAATACCATAAGCACCTGAGAAACCTAATGAAATTTCTTGAAAAGGTGCTCATTAGACCTTTTCATGTCTAAAAAATTACATCATGACCTTATTCTAGTACTATACTACCATTATCTTTCAAAAATTACTTTGGAATCCATAACATGATCCAAAAGACAACCAATTGGGTTATGAAGTTAGCCAAGAATATCACCAACATATTAGATCCTTTGTAGAGCATGTCATGACCTTTACACCTATTATGAGACCTATCAAGACACCTTAGACTCTATTCAACACTTGAAACTCACTAAAACAGGTCAATAAGTGGCTAGACAAGCACATAGTTATGATGAACAAAACCTTAAACTCATCAAATTTACCTTAAAATCTGTTAACTAAGGTTTCAAATGAACATTATAAGGACATAACAAGATAAACACCATGATCCATAGGGTAAACAAGCATGATTATCAAAGTTTCAAACTGTAGGGGTGATATTTTGACCTATGAGGTCAAACTTGTCAATAGTAAGCATCAAATTTCACAAAGGAAGTAAGACATTTGTATTATCCTTATCTCTATTTTTTTATCTTGCTTATTATGTTATGATCTTCCTAGTTTTTAGGTAAAAGTGTTTAGTCCTAGTGTATTGTTATGTTTTATTTTTGCCATTTGGATTAAAAAGGGACTAATCTACATTTTATTTAATCTTTGAACCCCTAAGGTACAATATATCTACTATTGTAGGTGATATTCTATCCTCTTCAACTTGGTCTTTTAGTCAAAAGTATTCCCAAATAACTTCTTTCAAATTGTATACAAACACTTTCACCTTATTTTTTTGTATTTTTCAGCCCTAACCTACACAAGAATAGTTCAAAAATTGATTTTTTTGTGTTTTACCAATTACAATTTGCATAAATTTAAAATCTATTTTAGAAACTAGTAAATTCACTCTTGAAAGTAAGAAAATTTAATCTAGAAAATAGGAAATTTTACACTAGTAAGCAGGAAATTTTACTCTAAAAATTAGAAAAAAAATATTTCTATGAAAGTAATAAATTTTACTTTAAAAAATTATGAAATTTATCTCAACCCTTGGAGATTCTAATGTTTGACACCTTTCCTAGGATTAGCACCAAAAGTACTATCAAAATAACCCCTAATTAAACTGGCATAGTCTAATCATTATACATACAACCTGATAGAATGTGCTCTAGAGGTGTATCCACTTGGTTTATTGAAAATGATCATTCTTAAATTTCTAACCTAGGGTATGTATACTTTGGTAATATGACATAAATTTATAGGCACACCAGAATATTTGAAAGGCTAAGGTACCAATCATTGCAAAATTGAAACACACTGTGCAAAAATGTAAATGGAAGAATGCAAATACACTTGCATGAAGGGAAAAGTCCATAAAGGAAATCAACATGGTTTTGGAAGCTTCCTATACTTTGAACTAAAGACACATTATTTATAATATGTAAGGACCATTAATTGTAATGAAATTAACTATGGAAATGAAAGATATACACACAAAGTTAGAATGTAAAGACACAACTAAATTGAAATATCTACTTAAGGGATGGGATTGTCACATCAAATCCTCACAATTGGGCCTTGCTTGGTTGGACTTTTGATTTAGATCACATCCTTGATGTAAAATAATTTAACTCAAATCACTTTAATTGCATTGTTCATTTTATGTATCAATAGAAAGATTGCTACAAGAAAATATAGAATATTGTAACAACTCTCTCACTCTTAATCAATATCTTCTTATCCAATATCATGTTAAAATTGTAATTACCTAAAACTCTTCTCATTACATATGGAGGGTAGGTAATTATTCTTATAATAGAGACATGATAATTAAAAGCCTTAGATAATACACAATGAAAGAAACTAATTGGAAATAAAAAGGGTGTTATGATGGTTAAAACCACATGACCATACAATCTAATAATGAAATCTTGGTCAAATGTAGTTCCCATATATTTATAACAACTTCTCATCTCATTACATGACTATTTGAATTTTTTGAGTGAGCTAGAAGATGGTTTGAAGTGCCAGTTGTAAGTTTTGTTGTAATTTGGGAAATGTCCACCTATAGTTGTTATTAGGGGTGCACTCAATTATTTGTTGTGAGTGATCATTTCTAGTGGCTACAGGTGATTCCTAGCTGGATTTAGTGTTATGTGTTTCTAAATTCCATCCAATCAATAGCTGTGGGTGTCCCTATCAGAGTGGGATTGGGATACTAAATATAACAAACAAATATCTTTGCCATTCCATTTAGCCATGAAAATACCAAACCATTATGAAACCATTAAACCATATTATAAAACTTAGAAATAGTATATCAAACTCAATATTTAATTTGCGTACATGTACACAGACGCATTTTACATATGCACATGAGTATATTATGATCTTTAGTAATAGAAATTATGACAAAAAGGAACTAGTTAGAAAAGTATTAAATAGGTAGATGATGCCATCTATGGGTCTCATCTTTACATATAATAATGGACATATAAATGATATATGACTAAATTCATGCCCATATCATGGGGGCATTGTCATATTGGCGATATGCCTTATATTGAGGGTATCGTTCTACAATGTATTTCAGGTTATATCCTTCCTACCTTCCATTTATCATATAGAATATTTGAATTAAATATACATATCCTTTAATTTCATATAACTTGTATGTTACATGGATACATTTTATGTTTTATTTTATTCCATGGATTTATAGATTATATGCATGTGTGTGTTTGTGCTTGTGTGTTATTTTTAAATGTATTTTACACTCTCATCCATACAGGATCCTATAGTCATCATTATCTGTGAGTCATATGTTAAAGTGTGATGATTTTTTATTCTATCTATATTATTATGTGTAGTTGATTGTCTATACTATAAAATATACTATGTTTGATATCATGATCCATATCATTCATGTTACTACTTATAGTATACTATGTTTGTTACTTATATTTACATGGTCCTTACCATGCATCTATTGGCTAATATTAACATTATTTTGTGTGTGTTTCATTATTATACACAGCCTCTTAGAGACACATCGCTACATTGGATCATATCATTTTCTCGTGTCTTGTATTTCCATTTGGGGAATTGTACCCTTGCCTATATCCTAGATATTATTATCCATATATTATGCATAAAATCATCATATACAGGTTTATATTAATCTTAAATTTATTATATATTAGGTCACTATATTATCTTACTTAGAATTACTCACAAGGGGTTTATTTATCTATGTTGGGTAATTCCATGTCTTAACACATTAGGGAATAACTTTTTTTCTAATCACGAATCTATATTGGGCAAAATTTATTACCCCTCACTATATTATCCTCAAAATAAGGTTGAATATTACTATTTATCTTTAAATGATGATATTTTTATATAACTACATACATGTGTTCACGTATATTTCTCAAAATATCATAAAAATTATGGTTATATTACATGATAACTCAAGATCTACATAGAATTTTATTTTGAGACAAGTGATTACAGGAACAAATACCAGTCCCTCACCTCAAAATAAAGACATATATTCATATTTTCTACATTTACAGTTTTCAAGAAGTATTAGGATGAATTGAGAAGATATAGATATTTTCTTCCATAATCAAGAAGTAGACTTGAGTTTTTAGAACTTATTTTAAAATCTCTTAAGGCTTAAGAAGACCCAAAAAAATTTCAATTCATATTTTAATTTAGATACCTAGAAACATGGTTCTTATACCATTTGTTTTATTCAATTATATGCTCATATTTTTTTATTTCCATTTCATTTTAATATATTCTTATGGATATATTGAGATATGGATTACTTTCATCCACTCATGATTGTTTGAAAAAAAATCAATATCCACTAAATTCACTAGGATGAAAAAACACATGGGTGTAGTCTAGCCCAAGCATCCATATGCTTTATCCTTCCTTCCCCTAGTAAAATTCAATAACATGCTTTAATAACTTATTTTAATTTGGTATATGCATGCATTCACACATAGGCACATCAAAGTGGGGCATTATGTAGTCACTTATTTTTTTTGTAGTACCATTTTCCATTGCATTTTTGTCATATGTTTTTGCACATGGTCCACTTGTGTACATTTGGCTATTTTTATACACCTTTTATTACAAATTAGAGTTTATCCAACATTGATTCATCTATATCTCCTTATATTCTTATCATATTTGTCTTTTTTTAACTTTAGGATATTAGTCCTATGTTATTTAAATAGTCTTATCTCCATTATAATCCTTTCTACCTCCTATGTAAAATCCAACATTCAATTGATTCTATCTAGGTCAAAATTTATGGTTTGTATATTATGACCCTCTTAATTTTTTGGATCTATTTTTCCTTTGCCTAATTCCCCACTCACTGATTTTTTCTTATCACTATTTGACATGGTCAACCTATTTTCAATGTGTATTGTAGTTTTTATATTTAAATAGATCCTTAGGAATTTACCAAGTGATATCATAGTATTAATCAATTGATAATACTCCTTATGTTATTGATTAACACATTAATTCCATTTATTGCTACACTTTTCAAGGAGCATGCACAATGATTATTCATTACATCTACATCAAATTCAAGTCTTGTGCCATCATCACCTTATTCCAAAATAAGGTTATACTAGGATAATACAATTACATTTTATTATCTAAGGAGAGAAGGTAAATCCATATCTCTAACTTAGGTTGGTATTTCATTAACATGCTATATAGATACATTTACTCTAATTTTAATAGTGCATGATGTGTAGCTATAAATCCTCAACATGTTTCCTAAGCAAGATAAATTACAAACACTCTTGTATGCACACATTTTTTAGGATTAGGTAAATGAGAAAAGGAAAAACTTTTAAATTCATTTTTCCTCTCAATTTATCAAATCAAAATCATAACTATATTTGTTGTCATGCTATGCACTTGCCTATAAAATCATAGAACAAGAAAAATAACAAAGGAAATAATAATGCCCAAATACATAATTATTAGAAAAAAATATCACAATTGGTGGTTTACGAATTCCTTCCTAGTTATAATTGACACTCTAATTATTTATTATCTTTCACATTTTAGATCTATATTTTCAAGGTTTTAGTATATTCAGCTCCAACTTGTAATAAACCCATTTTTTTAAATAGCAACACAACTACAAAACTTAAGGAATTACTCTCAAAAATACATAAATGAGGGTTCACAAAATATAAATACCTTATAAATAGGTGTTTTTAACCAAGCTTATAATAAATTATTCAACCCCTCATTATATAAGAGGCTTAATATGTATAAGGGTACTTATATACTATTATAAATTTTGATCTAAATACATATTCATGTGATTCATCTTTACTCATAAGACTGATTAATTAAGACTCACTCCTAAAGAGTCCATACTTCATGTAAGTGTAGAACACAACCAAAATTATCATAAAGGAATATTATTAATATTCCCTCCTAAAAGTAGCATGGTTAAATTAGTCCCTGAAGCTTAAGAATAGGAAACTAATCAAACATCTTACTTCTAAAAGTACAAGAGAGACATATAGATATTTAGTATAAAGTAAAGATTAAATTAATAATAATAGTGATCTTATTAACCCATTTCATCCAAAAAATTATCTAATATATTTAGTCCATAATAAACATTTACATAAACAATCAAATAACACATTAACATCCACACAATGCTACCCAATCAAATTGCTTACATTCAGCATTAGGGTCACCACATTTCTTGATGGATTCAATGAAAAATTTCATTCCCATGAAACCATCTTAAAAAAATAATTATATTCATTATATTTTAATTTCATACATTAATATAATTTTAGTAGGATACCACCGAAGGGTAAACATGCCTATTAAGCCATTAGCTCACAATAACCAACTTAAGATAAGCTTTATTTATAACAATGATGCTCTCCTTGAATTTTGATATATCACATGGATATAATCTATTTTGATGGTCATAAATCCCATTATCTTATCCACTAAATAACTTTACATATAAAAATATTCAAAGAACATTATAATCTACATAGTTTAAAGACTACATTAAAATCAAAACACTTAAAGCTTAATAGTTTCCAAGTGACAACATACAACATGATTCTATACCTAATAATTTATAATCACCAACACTAAAATTTATCTTCAGTATATAAATAACCTTATTAATCTTTTTAATGAAATGCAATATCCATCAAGATGAAGATGAAAATTTACTAGTCCACTACTAAATAAATCTAAGTGGAACCCAATGGTTTCCCACATTAAGATAATTCTTTATCATAAGTTATATTCATTGGATTCCAATTATAACTCTAAATTAGGTAACTAATGTACATGATTACATCATCTAAATAACCATTTTATCTAAGAATATAAACCACAACTAACAAACAAAATTATTTTTCTAGTGTATTTACTATTGCAAAGAAATATAATTATCAATATCTTTATCATATTTAGATATTTGTTATAATTTTTTTAATTAATACAACCTTCATCTTACTACTTATCTCTATTTCCTTTTAATCAATAAATTCATTGGAAGTTTAAACACGCCAATCATGTAACAATAAACTAAATCAAGTAACTTGTATCAAACAAAAAAACCATTTACATCATCTACCCATAAGAGTTTTAATCATCCAACTATTATTTATAAGTCTAAATCTAATTGTCTTAAGATACGAAGGTTTAAGAAAAATTTCATACACCATCAATCCCTTTTTGAATCAGTTAATGGCCTAATAAAACCACATAAAAACATCATCTTAGAACTAGGTAAATATGAGTATGACACATATCACACATATATAATATTTAGGCACAAGAAAGATAAAGACATCTATTTATAAACACATTATAATAATTTACAATAAATAATTATATGTATTTAGCTACCAAACTCCTTGACTTAGAAAGATGTTATTGAACTAAAATATACAAAGTCATACTCAATTATTAATACTACCTTTTCAATTAAAGCTTCAATCGCAAACATAAAAAACCCACATATATATCCCCATCAAAAACCAAACATTACAATCAGTAATTGAATATAATAAGATGCCACATAATCTTCAATATTTCAAAACACATAACTCAAATATAAACACCTACAATTGACTTTCAACCCAATCAAAGTCACTACCTTATAATTTAACCAACAAATCATGGTACCCCTCCAATATTTAAACTAATTATGCAAACATAAGATCACTACATAGTCATTATATTTAATTAGGTAAGATTACTTAAAAACAATCTCCCGGGTCATCACCTTAGAATCCCTAAATTAGAAAGGATAAATAATGATTTATTAAGCTATAAGGAATAAATAATTAATGCACTCCATAATAGAGTGTACACAACTTCTAATAATAGAATAAGAAAAATTGAAGCCTCATAGACTTATGAACATCAAAAAAAGTGAGAAGAACTCCACAAACCTTTTTATACAATCAATCCTAGATTTTATATATATACATAAGTAGTCAACTACAAAACTTTAATTCAACAATAAAATTATTTAATCATATCAGAATGGTTGATGCATTGGTCAAACATATAACAAGTATCATTACTAAAAAATATAATCTTTACTGCAGTCATTAATTTATATAATGATTAAAAGCTAACAATTTCAACACAGTTTGACGATCAAGTCAATAAGCAATGGTCTAAAGAGACCACAAATAAGGGGCATGTTTAAATGTTATTTAATTGAAATGGACATGATTTAGTCAAATGTCCATACAATAAGTAATGAAATATGCAAATGTTAATGAAAGCATATATAGGCATAGGGGACATAAACAAAGGAGTATATTTAAATGCTCGAAAAATCAAGAAAAGACACTCAAGGAAGAGCTTAAAGTAATGCATAAGCAACCAACATAAGCATCTCATAGTGGTCCATGAATCCAATGTGTTAGAAAATTATGTCAATTGTATAACATATGAAGTACCCTATGTAAGATATAATCATGGATAACAATCATATGTAAATACATATGTAAGATCAAACATGATAGTGTGGGGTGATCACCAAATCATATAACATGTGTGTAACAAGATCGAATAAGTAGATGCCCCAATGTCCATATGACATGAGTACAAGGAAATCCAAACATCCAAAATAGGAGTGTATCATGTATTTGTAGATTCCTATATCACACCCAATGTATACCTATGACACATATGTGTATGTAGGATTAATTGACTATGCGATCCATCAATATGGAAGTAACATATGGATGTCAAGGATTGAATAGAACATGTAAGAGTCAAAAGTTTTTTTAAGATATTTTTGGATTTTTTTATATTAGAATGGTTGATGCATTGGTCAAACATATACCAAGTATCATTACTAAAAAATATACTCTTTACTGTAGTCATTAATTTATATAATGATTAAAAGCTAATAATTTCAACACGGTTTGACGATCAAGTCAATAAGCAATGGTCTTAAGAGACCACAAAAAAGGGGCATGTTTAAATGTTATTTAATTTAAATGGACATGATTTAGTCAAATGTCCATACAAGAAGTAATGACATATGAAAATGTTAATGAAAGCATATATAGGCATAGGGGACATAAACAAAGGAGTATATTTTAATGCTCAAAAAATCAAGAAAAGACACTCAAGGAAGAGCTTAAAGTAATGCATAAGCAACCAACATAAGCATCTCATAGTGGTCCATGAATCCAATGTGTTAGAAAATTATGTCAATTGTATAACATATGAAGTACCCTATGTAAGATATAATCATGGATAATAAGCATATGTAAATACATATGTAAGATCAAACATGATAGTGTGGGGTGATCACCAAATCATATAACATGTGTGTAACAAGATCGAATAAGTAGATGCCCCCAATGTCCATATGACATGAGTACAAGGAAATCCAAACATCCAAAATAGGAGTGTATCATGTATTTGTAGATTCCTATATCACACCCAATGTATACCAATGATACATATGTGTATGTAGGATTAATTGACTATGTGATCCATTAATATGGAAGTAACATATGGATGTCAAGGATTGAATAGAACATGTAAGAGTCAAAATCTTTTTTTAAGATTGTTTTGGATGTTTTTATATTTTTTTTGTATATTTAGAAGTTTTAGAGAGACAAAGCTATGATCCTATCTAATAGATGATCATAATTATCTCCCCCATTCATTGCCTTGCATCTTTAAGTTGGATCTTTTATATTGTTTACATCATTATTGGATAGGTTGAAAAGATACATAACATGTTCCTCCTCACATTTTTCATGTGTAGTAGAAGAGATAGTGTTATCATTTAAAATATGTATTATTATGCCTTTGTGAGGAAAATAAATACCTTGTTGTGTCAAAATATATAAAATTTGTTGTGAAGCCTTTTTAGAAGATCCCACATTATTCACATGATGTATTTGCATTTGGCCCTTATAAGGTTGACTCAATAATTTTAACCAAGAGGGATGTATGGAATAATAGGCATTTGCATGCTCCTTAGTTAGTTTTGTTTTGCCCTTATCTAAATTTTTTCTCTATATTTTATGTAAATGGGTTTAGTTTATACATATCAGGCCCTGTAGGCTCAAATAGGTTATGTGATAGGTGTTATAGTGGGTCAAGTTTTAAATTATATATTTTCTCATTTGTTATATCATAAGTTGTATCACCATCACTATCATAGTAATCTAAGATGTGTCCATATGTTTGCTCTGTATTGACCAATAAAGGAAGTTCAAATGTTGGAGGCTCTTTTATTTGTACTAGCATTTTTGATAATGGTTCTTGATCTTTATGTGGATCTATATGCACTTTAGGATGTTGTGCCTTGTTTGAATTTTGATAAAATGGATTCATTTTACTTGACTCACCTATTTTAGAAATGTTAATATGCTCGATAGGGATATATTTTTGAGGTGGTACCACTGTAGGAATGCCCTCAATTTCAAAATGTATTATTTTTCAAAATTTTAAAGGCTCATCATTGGCAAGCATGGAAAATAAGGTCCCCTCATATATGAATTTGACACATCGATGAATTGTAGATGGGATAACTTCCATTAAACATATCCAAGGTCTACCCAAGAGTAAATTATAATGTAAATATTGAGACATGATTTGAAAAGTAGATGAAAATTTTTTTGGTCCTAAGGTCACGTCCAATGTAATTTATCCAATTTGAGGGTTATGTGAATTTTCAAATAATTTTATATGCATAACAGTGCTTTAGATAAGATTTGTGTTGATACCCATGGTTTTTAGGAATTGTATGTTATAAATATTTAGGCATGATCCATTATCAATGAGAACTTTTTTGATACCTTTATTTTGTATTGTTACTTGTATGAACAAAGGCAAATTTTGGTCAATAACATCTTTGGAAGGTAAATATATTGGTTCAAAGTTGATTATCTTGTCATTATTCTTAATATATTGCATAATATCTACAAAATAAGTAGGCTTAATATTACTTGGGACTTGTATTTCACATAATTCTTCATATAATATATCTTTACTAACATTAGATTATTTTATAATCTCAAGGATTGAAATCTTATCATGTCTTTTGGTCAATAATGTCATATCCCTTGGATTTTATTACAAGCTTGGGTTTAGGTAGAACTTGTTGTGTATTGATAGGTGGCAGGATGGGTTAGGCAACCTTACATCTTTGATTAGTAAAATATGATGCATAATCCAATATAAGTCATGGGTAAATAATGGGTGCAAGCTAGTATCTATCATTAGAATAAGATATAAGAAGTTAAAAATGATGAGAGCATACTTGTTTTCATCTATATATTGGATCTATAATATTTTTAAATGAATTTTTAAAAGAGATTAATTGTTGTGTTTACTTTAAGACCTTTTAATTACTGGTATGTGTTTGCTTATAAGATTTGATAAGGTAATTAATGTATCAAACTATAATAAATATGACATATTATAATCCAAAATGGATAATGGATGCATCCATGTTGCACATATTTTATGACAATCAGGGCCAACAAAATAGATAAATCATAAAACCCTAGGTGACATAGGGTTTGATGTTCAAAGATCGGGTTCACCAAATGTTTAACCCTAAAATGAAATATGTGGGTATGTTATTTAATTTTAATCTTAGGGTTAATAACATATAAATGAAATGGCACAAGGGTGATAATAATATCTATATCAATCTAATTAAGTGTTAAACTTAGATATATGCATACACTGAATTTATTATGTTGTGATAGTCTAAATATGGAAAGTACAACTAGTACAGATATAGAAATGACAAATAAGAGAAGAATTTAGATTATTCTAATTCTAATGTAGTTTTATATATGGAATACACTGAAAGAAGGTAGGAACACAACTCTATAACACTTTCTAGATTTTGGATCTAGTGTTTTTGGTTATCTGGACAGTTATGTCAACCCTAAATGGTTACATTGACACTACTATATAAGTTTGATGATAGTATCCTATATGGAATATCTAGTGTAATAATATGCAATCATTTGGACACTTTTGTGTTTGTTTTTTCCTTCTCTCTAGTGTATTTAGATATGGGTCATGGACTATCACTCTTTATAAAATGGCAAAACCCTAACTTTCCATCTTTAATGTGAACTTGGGTAAAAATTGGTTAGTGGGAATACGGTGTTGAGCTGACCCCATTATCAAAGTATGTTGCCTACATAGCCAATAATTCAAAGAGGACCTCATATTTATGTATTTATACCCTATGTGTTGGCTTTTGTGTGAATCATGTACTGTTAGTAAATCAAGTACAATAGTGACCTAGCTTTTAACTTAGAAAATTAGGATCTTGGGCTTATCCTTTAGTAATTTAGATATGAAGATATGAAGTCCCTATTATTGGTTTGGAAATATGAATAAATATGCAAGTTTTTCTCAATTAAATTATCTTTTAGTCTAATTGTTAAGTTTCATAGGTCAAGAATGAATGGGATTAATCTTATATTTATATCAATCCCTTTGGAGTAATAACTTGCATTAAAGCACTTAGGCTAACCATTAGGATATGTTTAATTTTAAAATTGGATGAATTTAGGGTATTGTACATTTATGCCAAGGTATGAAAATAATTTCAATGTTATTATCTATCCTAAATGTTAGTGTTTAGGGAGTAGCAAAATAGGTATAGGATCAAAACTTATAGAGGTGTATAATAAGTATATTTTAAGCATTTTGGACAAGATAGAATGTCTGTGTCATTAATATAAGACTAAGATATAGGATAAAGGACACAAGATAGAGAATATACAAGGCTTGTATAATCAAGGAGAGTGTATAGATAAGAATAATAGCCAATTTTTGAGTTTTCCATGTGTACAAGACTGAGGTGTTACATAATCATGAAATATCATCTACATAAACACATCAGAAATAGATTCCCCTTTGGAGGCAACATTGTTATCAACATTAACCTCAGGATTATGTTTTTTTTTTAGACCAATATAAAAATTTGGTTCCATTCTAAAACCAATACAAGATTGAACATTATAAGTAGAATCAACATCAGTCTCAACATCGGGTTCAGAACCTCTTGAGTTAAAATCCACTTTAAAATCAAAATACATTAATGGGTATTATGACATTATTTATACACTTATACTAAATCCCATTAATTTTTCATTAACTTTAAAATCATCATACCTTAGTATATGTTACGACATTGGCTGCATATTCCTTGCATATTAGATTAGATATATGTATGATCCTTCTAAAGTTGTTGAGAAGTTTCCTTTTATATCAATGCAATTTCTCATAGTAGCCTCTATGAATATTATGTTTCCTTTTACCTTTCCATTGATGTTACACATACCTTTCACATTAAATAACCAATTCATTATATTAACATCCATCCACCCACAACCATTGATTGGGATCGATAGAATCACACATTGTTGAAATCCTTCAATGGCAACGTCTTAGTGGCATAATTTTTGGGGATCTAAGATACCATTCAAGTAGAAAAATAATCTCCTCATGAAACCTTGTTTGAGGTGCTAAAAGATAATCAAAGTATAAACTTAGTATCTTCTATTCAAACCTTATTTAAGGTGCTAGATGATAATCAAAATCCTTTAGTGAAACATTACTTAAGGTGGTAAGGGACAATAAAAATGAATTATTATCATCCCTTAGTGAAACCTTATTCAAGGAATTATTGGACAATCCAAATTAGAACAATTAAGAAGACTTTATTGATGAAAACGTCTTTAAAGCACCAATAATTGAGCTAATTAGTTCCTCATTACTTGGTGAAAACATTATTGAAGTCAATATTGGTCTTGCTATAACCAAAATCAAGTCGAATCCAAAATTAACAATAATGTGTGTGACTAAAAATCCTAATATTCATTTATCCTTCAACCACCATGTATTCTATGGTGATCCCATTATTCATTCAAGACCTTTATTCCATTATCCAATTAGATAATTTATCCAATGCCTATCCATATATATACTATCTGGCATTACTCTTTTTCAAAGATACTATGAAGATAGCTTGTTTAGAGGTTTACATGAAGCAAACTCAATGACCAACAACGATCACAATAACATTAGTATAGTCTACATCAATAACAGAATTCTATCAGAGAAGCTATTCAGAATCGATATGGGTTAGAGATTAAACATTAAACATTGTGCATCTTGTAATCTTCCATTGAGTTGAGATGATAAAAAATTTTAAAAAAAATCAAAAGAGAAAGATAAATAATTTGTCCAATGGTGAAAACCATATTTGTGGCACCTTGGGTAAATACCATGATGAAAACTAGGTGTTTGGCATCATGTGTAAATAATTTGTTGTCTACAAGTACCTTTACACTTGGGGGCATCCTTATCTACATTTAAATTCATTCCATTCTCATCATATTAACCATTTTACCTCGTCCTAAACCATCTTTTTGTTCATCCTACCCTAGTCCAATTTTTCCACCCCATCTTGATTTTAATAAGAAAATAGAATTATTTTTAGCCCTATTTTAGAAAATAACTTGGCATGTCCTCTTAAAAACACTTTGACAATTAGACATTTGGTTTCCACATAACATGGTACTTAGATATTCATTATTCTCTTATCATCCATCATTATCCAATCCAATCATTCTAATCCTATCATTGTTTATTTAATCCCATCTTAATGCTAGAATAGATTTTTTCCTTTGTTAGTGATCCCTTATGGGTATAATGTTTAAAACACTACAAAACATTCTCATTTCTAATCTCTCACCATTTTATGAGTTAATCCTATGCTCTCACCATTTTATGAGTTAATCCTATGCTCTCACCATTTTATGAGTTAAATTTCATGTTCTCACCATTTTACACGTGCATATTTCATACTCTCATCATTTTGTGAGTTTAACAATTTTATCGCAAACATTTCTTTCTTATCTTAATCATACTTATCAGTTTTTGTGCTCAATTTTTCATCGAACTAAAATGGCTTGAGGTCCAATTGGACTATGTAAGAAATGATCAATTTTCTAAAGTTAGCTTGGCCATCCCTTATCCCATGTTATTTACATTTTTATGAGCATGTCTATTATCATTTTTTTAATCCTATTCCTTATACACTCCTTATTTTGTGAGCTTCTTGTCTTATTTTTCCTCTATAATCTATCTTTTTAATTATCAATTTTCTTCTTTCCTAAATCCTTGAGAGGACTACATTTGGCTTGAAGTCTATAGGACTATGTAGGTAGCATCCACTTGTATGGGGAATTTGGAGACAACTCAACCACCCTTCTTTATTCTTCGACTCCCCATTCCCTGATCATGATTGTTTTACCATACCCTTAGTCTCAAAGAGTAATGACTTATTATCACAGTCACGACTTTATCAATTGAATGTTTATTTACTTTTTCTTGTGTGTTTGTGTGTTTATTATTTGTTTCCTTATTGGTATGTTGTTTAGTTACTTGGTTGTCTTGATTTAGTATGTTCATTTTCTTACTTAATTCTTGATTATAGATATCAAGATTTTAAGTGATGAACAATGTGTATCTAAATTAGAATTTATTTAATTACATTATGTTTTACATTTGAAGTTTGATTTTCCATATCTTATTTTAATTTGTATACATTTGCATTTTTATTTCACATTTATGTATATTGACAAACAAAATCTATCATTATTCATTAAATCAAGATTATCATGAACATTATCATATAAAATATTAAAAATCAAGTCTCAAGTAGTCTAGCAACAATGTTCAACTCAAAAATCTCTTTATCCAATCATAAGACTAACAAACATCATGATAATTTGTATCAAGGTAATTAAATCAACTGAGCATAGCATCAATCTCATAAAATATAAATAGTTGGAGCATTTATAAATCAAGTCACAGAAATAATGTCTAATCTAAGTACAACAGACATAATCAAATGAAATAAGCATCACATGAGATAAAAATCAGATTCATGGATCCCTCTATAATCATTTCTTCCTTTCACGAGTCTACTCATCTAAATTTTTTTCCCAACTCTCACATTGAGGGGAAATCCAAGGCTTATTAATCACCACTTTAAGACATATTTGAACCCATTTGCTATTACTTTTATAAAAAATATTTAAAACTAGCATCCATTAATTTTCTTTTATGATCATTTTAATGGCTTTTTTATTCTTTGAAAAGTTGTTGCTTCATCTACATCTCACAATGCCTTCTCAAATAGGAGAAAATATAGACACTCCACTTTTATCACTACTGTTCAAAATTTAAAAATGGAATCAGTTACTGTAATTACACACAAATTGGTATGAATTCATCTATTCATCTAACATACAAGTTTGAATTCACCTTTGAGAATCTTTAAGTGGGATAAGTCACCATATTGTATATGCTTAATTGTTATTCCGATCATTTTCTTTGGTCAATTCTTGTACATTGATCAATTCACTAATTTTCCTTTGTTAATCAATTAATACAATCAACTCCCCTTCTCTACATCATTATTCTAATCAAAATTCCCCACATTGTATTAATTAAATTGACATTTAATTAATTGAATTAATCATTCTTCTCAGTATAATTATATGCAAATGGAATTATAATTTTGTTTCAATTATTAATTTTTCTCTTTCTCCCTCCAAAAGATATCTTCATTCAAGAATGAATCTTGGGATCCTATGGAATATTCTTTAATGAGACAATAAAATTTCTAAATGAATTAATATGCAAGATTATTCTCCACCCGGGGCCCACAATAAATCTTGTGAGATATTTTAGGAACATTCTCAACCCTTCATCTTGGAAATAAGATGAAGGGTCCACATTGGTTATCCATGTGATTTCTTAGGAATGATTTTCCACCCTTCATATTATAAACAAGATAAAGGGCCCTATTGTCACCAACTCTTGCACCCTAGAAGAAGTTATTCAGGCTTCTTCCAAATTTGGGAAACATGGGAACATTTCTAGGTATGTGGGTGTACCTATATTGGAAATGAGTCTTTAGATTTAATGGCTAGCTCCCTGAATGTATCTTGAAATACTTTTATCTATACTGACTGATTACTTATGGAGAAAAAACTTAGAGAATACACGAATTGAACCTACTCTAAAGGAGGTGATGCATTGAATATTCAAAAATTCACTCTCAAGATTGACTCATTCACACACTAATAGACCGTGAATATAACTAATACAATGTCTACAATGATTTTCAAGAAATAGTGTTTCACCTAGAGGTTGATTTGATGGGATTATGCCTAAGAAAGATGAGAGCAAGGCTTGATTGAAAGCACTTATATTCAACTATCCACTCTACACCTGAAACATCAACCTTAAGACACTCTAGATGACATGTAAGAAAGTTTATTAGAACTTAGGTTGAACTTAGACCTATAAATGGAAGATGAAAACCACTTTTGCATATCATACCAATGTAACGCACTAAGCATAGATTAGTAAACAATTGAAAAATGCTCTATTCATTACTCCAAGAGGTACAAAATATAAATTCTAGCAGAGTTTAGTCATACCAGCCTAAGGGATGCTCAATAATATCTCAAAGGCTATATTTATAGAAAAGGAGAGTAAGAGAGAGGGATTTTGGCACTAAAAAAATGAATCAAATGAGCACAACTCCATTTTAATCATATTTAAAATTGACTCTACAAAATATGTTCATTCAAACCTTTTGATTGATCTGGGTCACTTCAATTGGTTACATAATTACATTATTCCCTCCTTGATCTTACCCAACGATTACAATGGTGGGATCAAATTGTTTCAAGTTGAGTTCTAACATCAATATAGTTATAAAAATTAGATCAATCTGTTAGAGCTTTGTCTTAGTGCTAACTACTCTTCACTAGTTTTTCATGGCATGAAATAATAGAGAGAAGGGTCCCTTTCATGTAGTTGGTCCTAGAGATGAAACTATTAAATTATGTGTATGGCATCCTTCAAAATGTTGGCTTTGATCTGAACTAGACCATTCTCAAACTTGGCTCTATGCCTTTTATTTAACTTACCCCATCAAAAATTACTTTTTCAACCTTCATCTAAGTTTATTGGGCTCACCTTCATTTGATTATCCATTGAAAACTAGCTTAGATCATAGATATTTTGACTCATCTCACTCTATTTATCTGCCTAATGTGAATGAATGAAATCTATAGATACTATACTAGGACCTACATGCTTTTTCCACTTATCACCTACACATTTACACTTAGGGTTCATTAAACTCTTTAACCCTTGCTCACCATTGATCCTAATTTGCATGATTAAACATGCTCCATCGATCTTATATTAGCTTGAGTATGCTCATACCACTTTTCAATCATGCATTGATCTCAGGATCATAGATATTTTGACTCATCTCAATCTATTTATCTATCTGATGTGAATGAATGCAATCTACAGATACTCTATTACGACCCACATGCTTGTGCCACTTATCAGCTACATATTTACACTCAGGGTTCATTGACTTCTTTGACCCTTGCTCCCCATTGATCTTAATTTTCATGATTAAACATGCTCCATCAATCTTATATTAGCTTGAATGTGCTCATGCCACTTGTTAATCATGTGTTGATCTTAGGATCCTACTATCAATCTACTACTTTACGTGCTTACACCACGTGGTGGCCTCTCAAGCTTTTTGACCCTTTGAATCATCTCACACCGTTAGATCAAGATGAATGATGCAATATGGATCATTGAATTTAACTAGACCCACTATTTGAACTCAAATGTCTATTTTATGAAGCCTAAGTTTGATGTTTTCAGACTCATTAATTGACATTTGTGGGAATGTTAAAGACATATGCATAACCATCAAACTTTGGATCCCAATAGATGACTTATAAGCTTTATTTTTATGTTTGCACACCTATCACCACCTTTTTAGATCAACTTTACTAAAACAAATTGGCTAATGTAATTATGTCTTTGGGTAAATTATTGCATAATAATTTTCCCAAAAGAATTTTCTTGTTTGTAACTTTTGCATCAGGCTATTTTCCTTGGTACTTTGACAATGATCTTTTACTTCAAACATTTTATCCAAAAATATTTTTTCTTCAAAAAGATTGTCTTGGACATTTTGTTTGAAATAAATAGGTCTTCAAGAAATTTACTCAGCCACTTTCCCCAAAATAAATAAGTCTGTAACTTTTTTATTTCAGATAAAATGACTAAAATAATTTGTACTTAACCTTTTGCCTTCAGGACAAATTCTCTAAAAGAATTTTGTCTTTGGGAAAAAAAATTCAAAATAAATCAAACACTTAGCCAAAAGTTGAAATATTTCCTAAGTATAAACTTAGGTTTTTTTTAACATGTTCTCACAACTGCTCATCACCATGAAAACCTACCACTTGCATATATGACCATAAAATTACCCCTAAGACACCAAATGATATAAGGACTAAGAGAGACTATAACCAAAGCTTAGAATGGCATATGAAATGACATTAAATGATCTGCAACATAACCCATCACATTATAAAAAATCCCCTATACAAGATTCTGACTATAGAGAGTTGACCTATTTTATCCTAAGTTAAAAATGGTCGGCATCTTTGGTGATTTCCCAAAGGTAGAATGCCTTTTATGCCATGACCAATTGCCTAATCAAGTCCATTTGGATATGGAGTCACATGTATACAAGCTTGACATAAAAACTTCCCTTTGTAATGCACTAAAAGTAGAAAGCAATATGAATAAAATGGAAACATGCATATGGTTCAAAAACACTTATTGGAACACAACACAATAAGAAGGGAAACACATGCCTAATCTAATATTTATAATACTGACCTTTAGTTCTCAATATTAGGGTTTTAAATGTATCCCATTCAAAAGGATAAGCAACTCTTCTCCATTCATCCTTACTAATTGAAAAGAGTTACTTTGATTACACTTGATGATGACATATGGTCTGCTTTATAGGGTATCAAATTTGGTATGGCTCCCTGGATTTTCTCTATCTTCAACCCATTTCAATACTATATCACCTTATTTAAATTATCTTTGAGTTGCCTTCTTATCAAAATACCTCTTCATTAGTACTTGGTGATGTTCCATAACTTGATGAGCTTTATCTCTAGTCTCTTGCAACTCCATTAATTATATTAACCTCGCCTCCATTGGAGTGTTCTCAAAAAAAATTAGTTGATGTGCTAACTCTAAGGAAGACATCTCTTAAGAGATAGACAACCGAGTTTCCCTTCCATAGATAAACACAAAAGGAGAATTCCTTGTTGACCTCTTAGGAGTTATCCTATCAACCCATAAGGTTGTCTTCAATTTGGTGTACCAATTTCTTTGGTTATGCTCCAAGGTTCTCTTGATGATTTTGATCATATTTTTTTTAATAGATTCATCCAACCCATTACCTTGAAGGTAATAGTTAGATGAAGTGATCAAGAATATACCATTACTATTTTCCCAATCAGCTATTTTAGCACCCATAAAAGGAAGAACATCATCTAAAATAATAGTAAGAGTGTCAAACCTTGTTATGATACTCTCATAGAACACTAAGATAGCACTCTCATTAGCTTATTTCAATGCTACTACCTCAACCCATATTTTAAAATATTCAATTATTGTGAGTATCCATTTATGACTAGCACTTGATGGAGGATTTATCATGCCAATGAAATCAAGGCCCTATTGTATAAAAGGTTGGTCTACTTGGATAGGCTTCAAAAGAATAGATTCAAACTTTTGTTTTCCTATAAAGAAAGCATATTATCCACACCTTCTCACCCAAGCATGGAAATATTTAAAGAGGCTAGGCCAATAATAGCTATCCCTCATGATCTTGGTAGTTGTGGTTCTTGGAGAGAATGACCTCTTGTTATCCCATCATGAAACTTCTCAAGCAACACTCCAAACTGATCATTATTAATGCATCTCAATAACACACCATTGATGTATCTCCTAAAAATAACACCATACACAAGACAAAATGGAATATATCACAATCTAAAATATCTCATTTATGATCTATTCATATTATTAGGATACTCACCATTTTAAAGAAATCTAATTGCATCTCATGTCTAACTTTGTGGAGGCAATAAACTAGTTGATTGGGAATAATCATTATTGACTAGAGCCTTTTCATTTGACTCATAAAGATCTAAAGCTAGATGTTCACAAAGGTCTTTACCCCTCATCAATTTTTTCACTTTGATATCAACATCATATTCCATTACCTTAGTGATCTACCCTACCCTCTTTTCACTAAGATATTTGTTCAAGAGAAACTCTTTGGTACTAGGATGAGAGACCATAACATGAATCTTATTTTTTTAAACCATATGTCTAAACTTCTTTAGTCCCTTTACAATAACAAGGACTTGTTTCTCCATAAAGTTTTACTTGACTTCATAATCTTCTAAACCTTGACTAAATAATGTGATTCGCTGCTCCACACCTTCATCATTCTTCTACATTAGCATGGTTGAGATAGTATCAAGGTTAGAAAATGAGTAAAACATGAAGTATTTAGTAAAATCAAGATTCACAAGAGTAGAAGATTCTATAATTTCTTTCTTTATGACTTCAAAACTACTCTTCCCCTCTTTGGTCTAGGAAAAGACTTGATTCTTCTTGAGCATAGTTGTGATAGGTTTCACCAAAGATGCAAAACCAGGTATGAACCTCCTTAAAAAATTTATCTTGCTTAAGAAACTTTGAATACCTTTATTATGCAAGGGAAATGATAAGCCTAAAATATCCTATATTATTTTGAGATCAATAGTCAAACCATCCTTGGAAATAATATGTCCTAAGAGCTTACCTTCGTGAACAAAAAGATGCACTTATTTAGATTAAGAGACACTCCATATTTCCTACATATTTCAAACACTTGTCTCAAGTGTTACATGTGTTCATTAGAATCTTTAAAATATATTTTTATACCATCTAGATAAATCAATAGCATCTCATTGATCAAACCTTTGAAGGCCATGTCCATTGCTCTTTGAAATGTGGCACCAGCATTGGATAGACCAAAGGGCATCTTTATATGAGAAAAAGTCCCCCATTTAATAGTAAAGGATATCTTAAATTGATCATCTTTATTGACTAAAATTTTATTATATCTTGAATATCTATCTAGAAGAGAAAAATATTAAGAACTTGAAACCATTTGTGAAATATAATCCATTAAGGGTAGAGGATAGTGATCTTTGAGTGACACTCTGTTAAGATATCTAAAGTCCACACAAAGTCTTATCTCCCCATTCTTCTTTATAATAGACACATGGTTAGCTACCCATTTTGAATGCTTAATAGAAAATATTATCTCATATTCAAGGAGTTTTGTGAGCTCTAACCTCATGAGTTGCTCAACTTTGGGGTTGATGGGTCTTTGCTTCTATCTAACAGATTTGACTCTAGGTTTCAACTCAATGGTATGGTGTGCTAGGATAGGATCAAATCCTTTGAGGTCCTTATACTCCCAAGTAAATAAATCATGAAACTCTCTACACATCTCAATGAATGTTTACTTCTCTAATGTAGAACATACCTTACCTAGCTTGAGGAATTTGTCCTTGAAGATCAAGACTCTTTCATAATTATCTTGTCTTGTAGATATAATTTATCCTTATTATTTTGATCACTCTCATTGAAGATACTTTATAAGGTCACAAAATCCTTAGTTATATTATTAGTTCTTAGTTTCACAATCTAATCACCCAATTGTTCTTGGAGCCTCCTTTGATTTTTTGAAGAAAACTCAATCTCATTTTGCAAGAATTATGCAATGTGTTTGTCATTATCAAACACTTACCAAGACACTCCATTATTAGGTATAGAAGATATGATAATGACCTTAATATGATATTATTTTCCCTCCTCCTTTATGGAAGTTGGAGTATCAAATTGAGCTCCTATGGCAACTAGTCTATCAACATGACTATTATGCTCCCTTGGGATTGATTGTATATTAAATTCATTGAAGTCCTCAAGAAAATCCCATATCCTATACTTAATGACTTAATCAAAGGGTTCTTGGTAGTAACCACATTCCTCACCTGATGCACAACCAATTCACTATCTCCATATACTTGTAAGTTCTTGATTCCTTTTCTCCTTGCCCATTGAAGACCATGAATTAAATCTTCCTACTTAGTCATATTATAAGTGAAATTAAAATAAGACCTATATGAAGCATAATACTATTATTTAGATGGAGAGACCAACATAACACCATCTCTAGCACCAACTTTACTTCTTGAATCATCAAAAAACATCTTCCATAGCTCATAATATTCACCCTCTTCTTTGACAAGTAGATGTGTTGGTACTTCTTCTTCATGTATACGATACACTCCTAAATCAGTTTCCTCCAAAAAAGCATAGGGATCTTGCTCATAAGTATTAGTGTCATATTCATAAAGAAACTAATATGAAATACCCTCAATCTTGAAAGAAGTGTCATCATCTATAATAGATTCTTTTTCTTCATGAACAACACAATTTAAATTATAACTTGTCTCAATGTAAGGTTCTATATAGAACCTTGAAAGAGGTTGTGTCCTAATTTTCACCTTGCCCTCATACATTTTTTTAAAGGCCAAGAAAGACCAATAAGCTAAGAGATAGCTACCTATCTTGTCTATGAAGTCCCTTGATAGGTAGATTTCAAAGTGGGCTAGGAGATCAACCATAAGTATGTCTTATAAGATAGAAAAACTAGGAAAATGTTGGAAATAAGCCACACCCAGACCAACAATGGGCTAGCCATACAGGGGCTATTAGCTCAGTTGGTAGAGAACTCTAGTAGAAAATGGAAGGTCTTAGGTTTGAGTCCTAGCTAGTCCATATGAGTTGTAGCTCACATGTGGTATTATAGCTAGGTTAGGATCCCCAAGAACCTATAATGTGGCTTAAGGGGGGGTTTTGGAAATAAGCCACACCTAAACCAATGATGGGTTGGCCATAGAGGGGTTATTAGCTTAGGTGCTAGAGCACTCCAATAGAAAATGGAAGGTCTTAGGTTTGAGTCGTAGTTGGTCCATATGAGTTATAGCTCACATGTGGGTTATGGGCCCACCACACTTCCATTATACCACTTTGATACCCCAAATTACTAACCTATGTCAATCAAAGGTTAATAACACCTTGAGATATTTATTACAATATAGATTAGATTAATTAAATATTCTTTCATTCCCCCCTTAATTGATCATAACATGAAGAGAAGAGGAGAGAGAATTCCTAAATGCCTCAAACTTATCATGTGTAAATGAGTACATGAATATATTTACACACTGATTTTGAGTGGGTCAATACTGGAGCTATATGTTGTGTTGTTGAACATGTTCATGTATGAAATGAATATGAAGCTCTATGTGCTTGGTTATCTCATGAAACACCAGATTATAAACAAGATGTATAATGCCTTAATTGTCATAATTCAAAACTATAGGCCAAGTTTATGAAACTCCAAGTCCTAAAAGAATGTGATATATCCATATCGCTTCATAGATAGCTCCTACTGTAATGTGATATTTTGCCTTTGTGGGAGATCTAGAAACATAATTTTGCTTCTTACTTCCCCATGAAATCATACTAGATCCTAGAAAGAACACAAATCTAGAAGTGGATTTCTTGTCATCAATATAAACTACATAATCTATATCCATACATCTTATCAAGAAGAACTTATCATTCTTCTTATACTCTATGCCATACTCAACTATACCTCTAATGTATCTTAACACCCACTTTTTCACTTTCCAATGTACCACCTTTGGTTCTTGCATGAATTAGGAAAGATAGCTAACAACATAGCTAATATTTGGCCTATTATATATCAAGAAAATGAGACTCCCAATCAACTACCAATAGAGACTTTCATTTACTTTTAGTGATGGATCTATACAAGACAACTAAAGTATTGTCTCCATAGGTGTTGCAATAGGCTTGTAGTACATCATCCTAAATTTCTCAATCAATGTCTTGGTATACTTCATCTATGAAATAAAAATGTAATGTTATTTTTTCCATACCTCCAAACCAAGACAATAATGTAGTAGCTCGAGATCTATCATGTCAAATGATCACTTGAGATCAATCTTAGTTGCATCGATCATCTTCACTGTGATGCCAGTGATTACTAGATCATCAACATAAACAATCACTATAAAAAGCTCCCCTCATGTTCTTTGAGGTAGAGGTTAGGATCATAAGGACTCTTATTGAATATATGTTGTATGATATACTCATCAATCTTGATGTACTAGGCTTGGAGACCCTATTTTAGCCCATAGAGAGACTTGATAAGCCTACACACTTTATGTTCTTAATTAGGTGCCACAAATCCTTCAAGTTCAATCATGTAGACTTACTCTTTCAAATATCCATTAAGAAAGGTAATTTTTACATCCATTTTATTGAATTTCCATCCAAACTATGTAGCCATAGTAAAAACCATTCTAATAGTCTTTATCTCAGTTGTGGGAGCAAAAGTCTCCTCATAGTCAATGCCTTCTTTCTTAGCATACCCTTTTGAAACAAGACTTGCCTTGTACTTATCAATACTACCATCTACTTTTTACTTGGTATTAAAGACCCACTTTCATCCAATAGGTTTATTTCCTAGTGGAAGATCAACAAGCTTCCAAATGTTATTCTTCATCAGTGACTGATATTCTACATCCATGGCATCTTTCCAAGTTCTAGACCATAGGGCTTATGTTACTATAGAGGGCTCATATGTTTCTTGCACAATACTCATAAGGGCAATATTTACCTCTTCTCAGAGTCTTAAATATTGAAGTGGATGTATTTGGTACTCCATTAAAGTTAGCATTTTGTATAGTACTTGTATACCACTTGGGTATATATTGAACTATAGGTGGTGGTGTTGGATATCCTATTTGACTATATTCCTATTCACTTTCACCATCACTATCTAAAAATATTATAGGAATTTTTATTATATCATTTTCTTATGTAGAAGGTGGATTTATTCCACTCTTTTCATCAAACACTACATCTCTATTGATTAGTACCTTCTTTGTTTCTAGATCAAGGAGCCTATATGCCTTTGATTGAGCATTGTAGCCCACAAAAATACATTCCTTTAATTTCTTATCCAACTTCTTTATTTTCTTCTTAGGAACATGCATATATGCCTTGTAACCAAAAACTCAAAAGTGAGTTACTTTTGGTTTATTCCCTGTCCAAGCTTCATGTGGTGTGATTCCGTCAAGAGCTTCTGTGGGTGACCTGTTCAACAAGTAGACTCAAGTGTGACAAGCTTCTACCCAATATTTATTAGGCAATTTTGCATCCTCAACCATGCTACAAAACATTTCCATAATGACTCTATTAAGTCATTCTATAACTCCATTCTATTGAGGTGAATATGGAGTTGTCAATTGATGATTGATTCTATTTGCACTGAGATAGGCTGAGAATTGTTTACTTGTGTATTCCCCCCCATGACCTAAGTAGAGGGTCTTGATTTTCCTACCAATTTTATTTTCAATAGTGGCCTTGAATTCTTTGAAGACTTGAAAATCTTTATCCTTAGTCTTCAATAAATGTACCAACATTTTTTGTGAGTAATCATTAACAAAAATTTGAAAGTATTTATACCCTTTGAGACTAGGAGCAAAATGTCTGCAAAGATCGGTGTGCACCAAGTCCAACTTACTAAGTGACTGACACTCAGTATTTCCAAAAGGATCTCTTCTTTGTTTTCCCACTAAGCAACTAGTTTATATATCATAAGATTGCTTGAGTTTGGGAAGACCATGAACTATATCTTATATTCTCATTTAGACCAAATATCCATAACTCAAGTGACCATATCTTCTATGCCATAAATTTATTAGTTTTGTATCTTTGACCACAAGTGCTTGATGATCATTTTGAACAAAATCAAGGTTGAAACATTTTGTCAATGTTGGAAGCTTTGGAAATCATGTTGAAATGCCTAGAATTATCTTTGAAATTGAAAATCTTTTGACCATTTTGATGATCAAATTCAACCATGAGGTTGTGGTCAAGTAGCTAATTAATAGATAAAAGATTTTTTGTAAGGCCTAGAACATATAAAACATTTGAAATGTTGAAATTTTTGTTTCCAAGTTAATTTTTTATGTCACCACTACCCTATACTGTATATGAGGTATAATCTCCAAGTGATACATCTCCCTTTGATTCTGATTTTGTCAAAGTAGAAAACTAGTCTTTTCTTCCTGACATGTGTCTAGTTGTTCCTAAATCAACATACCAAATTGCACTTGGATGGTGGGTAGACTCATGTGATTGAGTAGTTAAACCATATTCTTCATTTGAATAATCATTGTCTTTAGCAATATTGCCATGTTTAGGCTTGGAATTTTTTTCTTTCCACCTATTTTATTGTTGTGGTTGCTTTTTTTTAGTTTGTGGTGACTTGTTGAAAGATGACTTCTTGTTTGATAAGCCTTGTTGAAATGTGTTATACCAATAATGTTTCAAGTCATGTCCTTATTTTCCATAAATTTGGCATGCTTTAAGAAACAGTGAATTGTTCCCTTATTGGTTTTGTTGTTTATTCAATGTGAGCGCATGTTCATCATTGACTTCCTCTAAATTATGAATAGCTTCCTCTTATTACAACAAATTAACCATTTCCTCAAAGGTTGGTTTTTGTCCTATGACATTCAATTTGGCTATAAAGATCCTATATGCGGGGACAGTGCTCTAAAGACTATAGGGACCAAATATTCATCTGTCACTAGTTCACTCAAAGATTGAATTGAAGCCTACAAAGTTGTAACCCTTCCAAGGAATGCTTCTACATTTTCATTTGATTTGAGCTTAAGAGTGTGCAATTGGCTCTGAAGATGCAAGATTTGATTTTGATTCTTAGCTTCATAAATAGTTTTAAGCTTATCCCATGCATCTTTTGTAGTTGTAGCACTATGGATATAAGGTTTTACCTCATCGGAAACACCAAACATGATTATAAACTTAGCCTTCTTATTAGCTTTGTCATATTTTTGTTCTTGATCAACATCTATTGTATGTCTGACCCATGTGCCTTCAACTACTGACCAAATATCTTCAAACTCTATATGTGTTTATACTTTTGTTTTCTATGCTACATAATTATCACCACAAAGCAATTATGTGTCGGGGAGCACAAAACATGGTCCCAAACTAGACATTTTACAAGTTGCGTATGACAAAGAAATACAAGTGTGTTTAAGTGCAAAAATGAAATTTGCATTTGAAAAATGTAAGTAAAATCAAAAAACACATACAAAGAGATAAAAAATTTCACACTATCACATAATGGACATTGGACTCTACCAAAAATGCATCTAAACAAGCAATGGAAAATTAGACGTCGGTCTTAATCGAAAATGCATCCAAGGAGTAAATGAGGCTACAATTTTTTATTTTTTATTTTTAAAATTTAATGACTCCAATATATATATAGTCTAAAAATATGCACTTTTTAAAAAGATAGCATGCAAATTGGAGTTACCAGTCAAAAGTTATGGCCTCTTAAAGGTCCAAAATACATGCACTGGTCGGCTAAAGTGGCAAGAAACTAAAAATTATGTAAATATGGGTGATCATAATGTAAAAAATAGCCTTAAAAATTCATAAATCTCAAAATCATATCTGAGGTTAAAAAAAATCACCTTCCTAGGCTTCACGGATCAAAAGTAATGAACCTTGAAAGAAAAGATCTTTAAATATGGCTCATAGTGGTGAAGGACAAGCTCTCATGGGATTAAAAAATGCCCAATAGGTGGTCATCTGGAGTGAATAGAGGATTAAATACTCTGGTGGTGTGATGGTGGTACTTATTCTAGAAGTGGTGGATATGGGTGGTGCTCCACCCAGAAAATTGACCTTGCACCAAATAAAAACTTCTAAATTACACTCTACCTTCAAACTTTCACCACGAGTGCCTTGGTGCTCCATTTTCAGAAAACAAATACTTTTTAGAAATATCTCAATAAGAATAATTTGTTGATATAATATTTAATCCATGATTATAAAAAAAATTCAAAAAAAATGCCATTTTTTTGTTGTTCCTCACTTATTCTACAAAATAGAAACTTAAAAAAATTGTAGAAAATCATCAGAAGCTCCAAAAATTCTAATGTTTTTTTAAATAGTATTTTTCTAAGTAAAATTTATAAAAATTACAAGATCATTTCCATATATACTATATTTTTTTATATCTAACAAATAATACAAATTTTCATCACAATGGCATTTACAATCATCTCAAAAACTTAGATCTATTCCTCCACCAATTTAGAATTGAATCTTGACCAAAAATAATAAAATCAAATTCAAATTTCTCAAATGTGATCTCAGATCTAAAATTTAGCCCAAAATTTAATATAAATATGGCTAAAATTTATCAAAATAAAAAAAAATTGCCTATTTTGATAACTATTCTCCTACAAAATTAGCCAAAATTCTAGCAGCATTTCAGCTTGGGATGGCTAAAATTGGATCAGCATGATGCGTCCAAGGTTCACACAAATGTTTCTCTTGATCTCCACCAAATATTCAATGATTCAAAAAAACTCTTCAAGAATTTCCTACTCTGGTACCAAATGAAATCTAGAATAAATTGCATTAACTAAATTATCTAAATTATGAAAAGCACTACTAGAGGTGCTTATTTATACAATAAGAAATGAGATTAGATCTCCTAATCTATAGGAGATTAAAACTAATTACACATATAAAATACCTCAAATAACTAACCCATGTCAATCAAAGGTTAATAACACCTTGAGACATTTATTACAATATAGCTAGGATTAATTAATTATTCTAACAAACAATCATGAAAGAAAACCTTCAAGCCTTTTATCAATCTTACTATCTTGGTAGGTGTACTATCTAATTGAAGGACCCCTTTTCTATGTGGATCATATTTCAATCCTACTTTGTTAGCTACAACTTTGGGAATGTTATAAGTATAATCTCCACTATCGATTATGCAATTGTATACCAACTTATCACATATAATGAGGGTGAGGTAAAATGGAGGTTTTTCAGCCCTAGTAGATGGTTCAACAATTGTATTAGGATAATTTTCAAGAGAAACATGGCCATGACTTTGATTTTAGGGTGAGACACTGGTAGGGATAGTAGATAAATACTTTTGTAGGAGTTTTTTTTACCAAGCATATGAAGAACATCCCAAAGAGAAATGGATATTTTAGTGTTCTTCAAAGAATCTACAATGTTTAAAGAAGTGATACCTACTTTATCTAATCTTTTAGGTAGATAATTACCTATAACTTGAGGAATAGGAGCAGACCTTACCACATTTTGACTTGAAAGAGATGTATAAGCTCTAGGAAATATCACACTTGAAGTTGTGTCTTATTGCCTTTTAGGAGTATCGGATGAGCCTGTGGGAATACTACTACCACCTCCTAGATCATTCCTCTTGGCCCTTGTATTTTCTATGATAGAGGCTCCTTGATTTAGCATAAAAGTTTTCTCAACCAAAAAATTGGTGAATATCTCTCCTTGAGGTTACCAATCCTCATTAACTTACATCATCACCCCATCTTCATTTAATAGAAGGGGAGTAAAAATTCCTTGAGCCACCAGAGCTTATTCTCTATTCTCATTAGCATCAATTAATTGGTCTTGCTTCCAATCTTCTCCCTACATGAAATTGCTATGAACTGGTACTATATCCCTTGCATTGGTGGTAGAGTTAGGACTGTATACATTGGTAGGCTTGTTGAAATTAGGCTACCATTAGACTCTTCCTCTTTCATATTATTGAATGTATTATTGTTGATAAGGATATGAATTCTGATGGATACCTTTTTGCATATTAGCTTGCCTATTTTGAGCCTCTAAGGCTAAGAAATTTCCTCTCCAATTAATATTACTTTTTACTTGTCTAAGAGTAACCTTGGGCTTGGTATTGGCATTAAGAATTTGAGCTGCTTTCGGGGTGCTAATAGAAATATGAAACAAAGGAGGCATAGACATCTTAGGGGGAAATATTCCATATTAGATGAGATTATTCTTAGCTCTAATATCAATATCATACACTTTGAGAAGATTAGAACCTCCCATAGATTGAAGCATGGCAAGAATTTTAGTCCCTATGGTTTTCAAGTAGGTAGGGAACACAAAACTAGTAGGTGGTCTCATGGGAGGAGGTAATCTATGACAAGTCTTCTAAAAACTTCTATTAAATTCATGCATTATTTCTTTGGGTCCCCTTTTTATCACATTAAGCTGATGTATGAGAGAGGCATGGTCACTTTCATTTCCAAATCTGGAAGTTAATAACACTTCAAACTCTTCCCATGTTATGATGCATCCACTTTCTAGAGTCCTATTCCAATCAATAGCCTTTCCTCTAAGGGACATGTCAAGGAGTATAATGGCAATGTTATCTGAAACAATGTTATAGAGACTAAAAAAGTTAAAAACATTTATAATATGCTCACCATGTGTGACATGACTCTCACCATTGAATGCGGGCACACCTTTAGTGGCATTAGGAGGAATGGCATCATATACTTTAAGTTGAATTGGATTTTTAGTATTGAAGGTAGGGAAATCATGAGGTCTAGCCATGTCTTCTTCTTCAATATCTTCAACCTCTTCCTCCCTAGAAAAATGTACTAATTCTTTGAAGGGTAGATTAGGCTATGGATACTAAATTTCAAGAATAATTTTAGGTTGAATGGGTGGGTTAATAGGATTTGATGTTCTAGCAGAGGATGATGTAGTGAGAACCATGATTTAAGAGGGCACATTTATAACAAAACAAATGGCCTTGAACTAGATTTACCAGGGAGTCACCAAATGTTGAGTAGCACACCAAGTTTCAGCTCATGTTATCAATATTGGCTCACCTTGACAAGTTGTCTTGAAGATAATGGGTCCCATCAAGCATGCTAGAACTATTGTCACCAAATATTTCACCCTAGAAGAAGTTGATTAGGCTTTTTCTAGATTTGGGAAACATGGGAACATTTTTTGGTATGTGGGTGTACCTATATTGGAAATGAGCCTCTAGATTTAAGGGTTAGCTCCCTGAATGTATCTTGAAATAATTTTATCTATACCAAATAATTACTTATGGGGAAAAGAGTTACATAATGCATGAATTGAACCTACTCTAAAGGAGGTGATGCATCAAATATTCAAATATCCACTCTCAATATTGACTCATTAGCACACTAATAGACAATGAATAAAACTAATGAAATGTCTACAATGATTTTCAATAAATAGTGTTTCACCTAGAGGTCAATTTGATGGGATTAGGCCTAAGTGTAATGAGAGCAAGGCTTTATTGAAATCAATCATAATCAACTATCCACTTTAAAACTGAGACATTAACCTTAAGATAATCTAGATGACCTACAACAAAGTTTATTAGCACTTAGGTTGAACTTGGACCTACAAAGGGAAGATGATAGACACTTTTGCATATTATACCAATGTAACACACTAAGCATATATTAGTAAAAAACAATGAAATTTTATACTCATTACTCTAAGAAGTGCAAAATATAAATTCTGGTAGAGTCTAGTCATACCAACCTAAGGGATAGTCAACAATTGCTCAAAGGCTATATTTATACAAAAGGAGAGAAGGAGAGAGGGATTTTGGTGATGAGAAAAGGAATCAAATGAGCATAACTCTATTTGAATCATGGTTACAACTACCTGTTGGTCAAATTTCACCCCCAGGTTTACACCTTTCAAATTTGGCCAATATATTACTTAGTTTTCCTTTAGAAAAATGTTCTTTGACAAAGCTCATAAAATACCAAGTGTTATTTCTTTTAGAAAGTTCATTATAGTCTTTGTTCTAAACCTTTGTCTTATTCTTTTGATTTCTTTGTCTTAAGCCCTTGTTGAATTCTTTCAAACTTTTGATTCGAAGCATTTTTCCTTAAGTATATTTATTTCAAACATTTTTTTCTCAACTTTGCCAAAGGATAAGTCTCCAAAAGTGACCCTACACATTTTCTTTGAAATATATCTTTTTAAATCCAAAGGGTACTTTGTAACTTTTTTGAAGGGTATGTTTTCCTTCCAAATGGTCCAATTTCAACTTTTTTGAAGGAATTCTTGTGGAGAAAGTGCCCCTTTCAAAAAAAGTTTGAAGGGTACATTTCAAAAGTCTGAAGGGCACTTTAGTTTTTCTGAGGGGTAGTTTTCAACTTTTTTGAAAGACTCTTTCAAGCCAAAAAGGACCCTTGTAACTTTTCTAAAGGGTATGTCACAACTTTTTCAAAGGGACATTTTAAGGCTAAATGGACACTTTCAAATCTTTTAAAGGACCATTTCAAATTCTCCAAAGGGACCAATCAAAAATTTATAGGAAAAGATGAGGAGAAGTGACTAAAGAAGAAACCCCAAAAGAATTCCTTCAAACTTTTTGTTTGAAGGAAATCAAGAGAAGGAACTCTGAAAGAATTCTTTCAAACTTTTTATTTGAAGGAAATAAATAAGAAGAATTCCTTCAAAAAATTTGTCCAAAATAAATGAATAAGTAATGAGCCCAAATGAAAAGACTATACAAAATGTCTAAGGAAGTAAACAAAAATAAATAGTCATGGACAATTTCTCTAAAGAAAAGGTCCAGAAATAAAATTCTAAAGAAAATACCCAAAGGAGTGATGGCCCACAGGTACTCAATTTTAAACTATAGAGAATAACCATTGTTATTCAAAAGACTTGGCAAGAACATGAGAGTAGACAAAGCAAGCAAAGTAGACAAGATGATGGTTTGAGTCACTGCTTCTATGAAATCGACAAATATAGGTGTCCAGAGGATAACTAGTAGTTAGAAAGAGCATTCTTTAACTGTCATCATGAGTTTTAGTCATGTGATGTGTCATCTTTTCTATTTTCAATTTCAAACTCTCATGGATGATCTTCGATATAATAAATTTCTTGTGCCACTCTTGAAGGTTTGATGCCACTTTCCACCATTCTCATGACTTATTTTGGACAATTAAGGCTCTTAACATGGCATGGCTCACTCATCCATCTCTCTCATGGATTTATAAATAATTTTCATGTCAATGACACATGTCTTTATGCCTCTTCAACTTCTCTTCTCTCTCTTCCCCAAGGTTATATAAATTGAACCATTTTGGCCACTATAGATAACCACATTTTTGGTATGGTGAAACCCTACTAAAATCACATTGCACTTTTCTTTTAAAAATTGAATACAAGACTAATTTTGAGTTGTGAATTTTTTGTCTGAGTATGTGAGTGATGTATAGTGGATCTAAGTGATAGCATCATCCTTACTCCATTTATACATCACGTTTGAATAAAGGTTCTAATGTTAATAAGTCATGTGAAGTGTTTTAAATGCATTAAACTCTCTTTCAAGTCTATAATTATATCTATGGTGTGCAATCTACCCCTTAGGTTGATTATCTTGTTGATTGTCTCAAGCATGTTACCTTCACATTGAAACATTATGTTAGTATCTTTCAATGCATGAAACTTGTCTTGGTAAGCATTATTATTTAGTAGAAGTGTAATCATCAATGGAATAAATTCTTATTGGATCACCTCTTTAGCATAGTTTTTTATTTTATGCAAACTCTTGACTCTTTTCATGAACAAGTAGTAGATTAGGTGATAGACACTTATGGTAATAAGTATGATAAGCCCAAAGGGTATAGAATAGCTACAAGTGCCAAACTCAATTAGCATTATTGATCATCTTTTTAAGAATATTAACATGATCTTGTTAGATGCCTCTAATTGGCCATTACCTTGTGGGTAATATGCAGTGGAAAAGTGTTGGGTAATTTTAAACTTAGCACATAGTGCTTTGACATAATTATTCTTAAATGATCTACCATTATCAAATATAATGTTAGATGGTATACCATAATGACAAATGAGATAGTTGAATATGAATTTAAAAATTTGATTTTCAGTCACGTAACTAAGGGGTATAGCTTCAATCCACTTAGTGAAATACTCAGTGGTAGTAAGGATATGTTTATAGTCATCTAAAGAGGTAGGATTAATATTCCTGATGAAATTGGGTCCCCACTTTAAAAATGGCCATGGTGTAGTCATCAGTTTGAGTGTTCTAGCTAAAGCATAAATTAAATTTTCATGCCTCTAACATTTGTTACATCTTTTTACATAAACAACTACATCTACTTCCATGGTTGGCCAATAGTAACTAGTACATAGGAGCTTTTTGGTAAGGATGGCCCCATTAATGTGGGATCCAAAAACTCCTTCATGAACTTCTCTCACTACTAATGTGGCTTCTACTAAATTCAAACAATGAAGCATAGTTCTATAAAAGCTTTTGTGGTAAAGGGTTCGACTGACTAGGGTATATAAAGAGGTTTGGTCTATAAATGATTTTTATTATCTTCATGAAAGTTCTAGTGGAATGACTTGGTCATGAAGGTAGTTATATAGTTATAAATACCAAATAGAATTAGGACCAATAATTTCATAGATCATTTCAATGGTTGAAGACTCATGATTAGGCATTAAAAGATGTTCAATGAAGAATTGATTGTCTTTTACCTTCTCTATGTGTGGATCAAAGAACCAATGGTATCCATGGCATCTATTGTTATTGGATTTTTATGTGTGTTAAAATTGTATGTGGGTAATTTTTTTCTTGAGAATGTCCACCATGGCCTTGTATGGTACCAACTTATCATCTTTAATTTAGAAATGGTTTATAACCTAATTAATGATTAACTAAGAATCACCATGAAATAAGATATGTTAAATGTTCTAGTATACTTCTTGATGAAACCTTACAATAAGTGGTTCATATTCATCCATGTTATTTGTACAAGGAAAGCTGATAAAAAATGATTTGGGAATGAAATCCCCTTATGGTGTAACAAATAGTAGGCCTACTCTTGATTTATGAGATGTGAATGACCCATGAATTATATAGCTTCCAATGTTGATCCTTAAGAGGTGTTTCAAAGATGGTCATAATGGA
The DNA here is from genome assembly GCA_037957365.1 of Torreya grandis. Classification (NCBI taxonomy): domain Eukaryota; kingdom Viridiplantae; phylum Streptophyta; class Pinopsida; order Cupressales; family Taxaceae; genus Torreya; species Torreya grandis. Next base: position 2,360,440 of record JARHVA010001202.1, read on the forward strand.
CTCATTTGGAATGCAAAAGTGAGTCGTTTAGTATCTGAAAGGGGAGATTTAGCAATTTGATCTGAAAGCACTTATCCCTTTATGGATTTTTGATTGACATACTCAATCTCAAATTCACTTGAAATCATGATCCACTTAGCCATACATCCCTATAAGGCTATTTTTTATAGTAGATACTTGAGGGGATCTACTTTAGCAATGATTATGGTCTTATTGTTAAGCATATAATGGTGTAGCTTCTTAATTACAAATACCATAGCTAAACAAGTTTTTTCTATTGGCTTATAATTATGTTCATACAATACTAGTAGATAGTACATGGAATATTCTTTCCCATTGTCATCATGCTGAGGTAAAAATTCCCCCAAGGCATTATCAATGGTAGATAAGTACAATATAAATGGCCTACTTGACATTGGTGGTAATAGAATAGGTGGGTTGGCTAAATATTGATTCAGTCACTCAAAGGCTTTTTGACATTCTTTATCCCAAATAAATATAATACCTTTATTCAATAAATGAGTGAAATGATGGCATTTATCGACCAAATGTGAAATAAAGCATCTGATAGACTATGTTTTGCCTTATAAATTATGCAATTGCTTTAAAGTGGAAGGTGGAAGCATCTTGGTGAGGGCTTGTACCTTGGTAAGATCAACTTATATGCCTCGATGAGAGAAAATAAAACCTAACAATTTTCTTGAAGTAGCACTGAAGACACACTTATTGGGATTAAGTCAAAACTTGTATTCATGATACCTTTTAAATATCCTTTGTAGTATAGTTAGATGATCTGCATGGATCTTATATTTAACCAATATGTCATCGACATAGTCTTTGATAATATCATGCATCATATCATTAAATATGATAGTCATATCCCTTTGGTATGTGGCCCCAACATTCTTGAGGTTAAATGGCATAACCTAATATTAAAACATTGTGGTGAACATTGTCTTGTGTTGGTCCTTTGCCATGATCCTGATCTAATTATATATTGAAAATCTATCCATGAGGGAAAGCATTTCATACCCAACTATGGATTCAACTATCATGTTGATATTTGATAGAGAAAAGTCATCATTGGGGTAGGACTTATTGATGTCTTTGAAATCAATGCAAATTCTTGTCCCTTCTAGATTTTTACTAGCAGGCACAATGTTTGACATCCATTCTAAATAGTTGATCAGTTTGATGCATCTCACTTCCAAGAGTTTTTCCAACTCTTTCTTGACTAACAAATTAATATGAGGATGCATTTTATGTAACTTCTTCTTCACATGTTTGGCATTAATATGTACAAGGATATGGTGTACAAGCAAGGTCGATTATAAACTTGGCATGTCCAATTAGGCCCATGAAAATATGTCACTAAACTCCCTCAAAAGGGTTATAAAAACTTCATGTTCCTCCTCAGTGAAGGATGCACCTAATTTGATCTAATTTGGATCTTTTTGAGTGCTTAGGTTGAATTTTGTAGTATCTTCTACTAGGAGACTAGAGACATCTTCCAAAATAGTTAGTAAGGATATGAACTAGCCAGCAATGAAAAAGTCCTTTAGTTAGACTGGTTCTTAGAGTTCTCCTAAATAGGATGAATCTAAATATCTTAATGGTATCAATTGCCATGTAACAAATATTGTAGGACATTCTTGAAAATTTTGATCAAAGGCATGTTGTTCCTTTATACTAAAATTAGACCCAAAATTAAGTTCATTATTGGTGGTCTCTTGAGCTTCATTCGAGGAAAGGTAAACATCCTCATCTAATGGCACCTAAAATAGGTTTTCACCAAGAGACTAGCCTTTTTCTTTACTTTTACCCTAGTCCGGAAGTGCCTCAAATATTTTTTCACTTTGGCACCTCAATGTTTTATTCTTTTGCTTTTGACTAAGGGTGTTCACCCACTCTCTAAAATAGGTTTTAGGATCTATTCTGATAGAAAACCCTTATTTGTGGTCTACCAATAGAATATTATCTCTTAGGCCTAGAAAATCACAAAAGGCCTCATCATTTTCAAACTCATCTAAAGGTAATGTGGATTATTGTTGGTCTCAATCTATAAGTTTAGGATGATAAAGAGGAATCAGGGAATGTCAAATTACTTGCATAATGGTGCAAATGGTATATAAGTCCAATAAGTTATTACTAGTAAGGTCTTCATATATGCTATGATCAACTCTACTTTGTTATTGGCATTATCATCACTAGTCATTGGTGTTGGATCATGAATAAGATACGTGGGGTCACCCCCAAGTGGTTTAAATTTGAAACCAAGAGTTCCTTTATATTTGGTCATAAAAATGGGCTCAAGATTACCGTATTAATTTTCCCCTAGGATTTTTCCCTTATATGCTTGGTTATTCATTATCTTGTTAGGGATGGGATACTTTTCACTTTGATATCAATCAGCCAATTTTTCATTGTATAGCTATAAATCATCATTATCAAGTGGGTCTTATTCTTGTCTAGTGTCAGGTGTGAAAATAATAGGCATTAGGCTATGAAGATTTCTTTTTCCCTTTTATCCTCATTCCATGCAAATTGGTTTAGCTTTGGGCCTTCCATAGGTCTTGGGATTCTAAGGAAGCTTGGCTATTTAAAATGTATCATAGGTAAAATACTCTCTTAGAACATTATCTAAAATGGAAAAATGATTAGACATTTCAATAGGAGCCACATGTGAAGATGAGGCAAGGCTATCAGGGTCTATGCAATTGGTCTCTAACAATTCAACAAGTATCTCTTTATCTTTATCCTTCTTTGGTATTAGGTCTAGACCAAAATGATAATTGTAACTTTCATATTCAACCTTCAAATGTGTAAAATATTCATATGGATGTAAATCTCCATGGATAATGACATCCATCTCAAAGTGAGTAAACTTGATACATGAGTACAATGTTGAAGGGATTGCATGAATTTCATGCATCCATGATCTACACAAAATCAAATTGTATGATAAATCTAGGTCTAGTACACAACAAAGTGTATCGTGGGTCAAAGTCCCAATAATCACTGACAAAATTATAGTTCCTTGTGATTCTTACTCTTCATTGTCATATGATTTGATATTAATAGTCTTCAGATAAAGATTAGTTGTTGTATATCATAGATGCTTAATGAGATTCAAAGACAATATTTACGACCGAACCATTGTCTATAAGGACATATTTAACCTTGTGACGTGTGATGACAACTTCAATGTATAATGGGTTATTATGGAGAGGACCAAGGGATGACATATTATATACACATAATATTTTCAAACTTTATCAATTATTGACATTTTTGCTCTTGCAAGAACCCATTAAGTCTCAATCTCTCTGAGTGCATGCCTTAAAGGGTGCACCAAGAAAGGGGTGGGTATACCATTGGTGATTTATAGGATTGTTTTATTGTATACCATCATTTGTTATCAATCCAATCATATCCTACACAGTTCTCTAAGCTTTATCTCCTCTCTTGCACACTCCTCCAAGCATTCACCACCTTAATTAACCCCTTCCCAAGCCTAAGACCCTTTTTTATATTTTATGTTACACTATCATCCCAATCAACCTTGTATTCAAATTGATAAAAGCATGTTACAGGTCTAGGTTGATTTTAGATTACCTAGACCAAGACCTTACTTATTTTTAGAAAATAATGATACATAGTTGAGTGTGTCGACCCTGTCATCTAAACTTTCATAAAGGTTTAAGGTTAGATTAAACTATATATACACATTCATTTTACCATTTCTTAGAGAGATAAGGAGTTAATAAATCATTTGTACTTATTTACAATCTAATCTTCTACCATTATACTTGAGAGGTTATAGCTTAGGGTTTATAGTTGGAGAAGAATCTTGTCTTATGTAAAAGTCTTGGATGTTTTAGCCTTTCTTAGTGATCCTTAAAAACCACAATAACCTCTTGTGAAAAACCTTTATCTAAGGGAGAGATTGAGTCTTGATGGGTTCATATTCAAGATATCTCTATTTTACTCTATTTTTGTAGATAAAAGTAGCACAAGTAATGGATTTTGAATATATTTCTCTCTCCATGCATTAGAGTTTTATCTATATATAGATTAATTAGGATTATCCTATGCATATTTAATTTTTATGTTTATTATCCCCTACTTTGTGTCATAAGCTTTGGTGAACACTAAATTAGATTTTAATTTATTTATCATTATACTTAGTGCATATGAAGACATAAGACCTAGCTAAGGTTATTACATGGTGTTGCTTGATTAAAGGCTTTGAAAACCTCTCTAGTGATGTTATTATGGTAAGTGATACCTTAGTTAGTTATATCAGATCCATCTTGGTCATAACCTTAAGTATTTAATATATCACAAAATTGAAAGTGTAATTAGGATTTGTCTTCTCTAAGCTAGGATTGATAAATAGATCAGTTGCATTTCCCTTTGCATACATTTTGGTCAACCTAAAATGAACCAAACCCTTATGATTTTCTTTCATGCTTTCATTTTATCATTATATTATATACTTATATTTTTTTAGTATTGTATCAAACCTTTTAGTATAGTTATAATAGTCTATGTACAAGCTAATAAATAATGACTCCAAAATGACTCTATTCTTTTTATGTACATATTTTCTAGATACAGGTGACTATATCAATCATTTTAGTATAGTTTTATTTTTCAGTTCTAGATTTGCATACATAGTCAAATTAGTTTAATTTCTTCATAATTATTTTCTTTCAACATATAGGTCTGTAAACATAGTCGAACTAGTCAAATTTATTTGTAACTTCTTTTTCATCACACAGGTTTTGAAAAATATATCAAATTTAGAGAATCTATTAGTATAATACTTGAATTAGCATTTGAGCATCACAACATAAAATTTTACAATCTAAATATCTTCCAATGCACTAAGACTCATCTTTACTCTTTCTATAATTTTATTTCTTTCTCTTTAGTACTATTTTTCACAAGTTTATAGGCTATAAAAATATAGCCCTATAGCCAACTAGGTCAACCAACTCAACACATTTCTATAGTATGTCTTCTATCTCAAAGACAATGTCAACCTATTTGGTTGTGTTCTTATAATTCTTGATTTTACAAAATAATAACAACCCATTCAACTCTATTCTACATTGTTTGCATACAATGTCACCTAAATTGACTCTATACTCTTCACAATCAAGGAATTAACATTTTCTTTCTAGTAATTAATTCATCTTTCCTTTCAATTTATTGCATGCTTAGAGTAACAAACATTTATTAGTTGGGTGTTGTTTCAAATTACCATTTTAGTCACACTATTTTTTCTCTTTTGCATGTACTTCCAAATTGCTTTACATAAAATGAACATTAAATATTTGTCTTCATAAGGGCTACCTACTTGGATTTCATCACCAAAGGGGAAGCCAACTTGGTTTTTTGGTCAAGTATAAACACATGGTTGATGGTATATATTGGCAAAGAACTCGACACCCTTATCATTTCAAAATTGTGAAGTAAGGGGGTAGTCCCCAATACCAATATAATACCATCACCAATACATAATCATTTTAGCCCAAACTTCCTAAAACTAGCCTTAGATTATTTTCTAGTTTCTCATTACAACCAAATTTTCAGTCACATTAAAATTTAATTTCATTATAGTTTAATAACTCTTAGGAATGACCAATTAGTTAGCACTTACTTTCAAGTTGCTACTTACTCTTTAATCATTGTATTTTGTATTACAAAACTTACATTAGCTAGCATTGGTGTAAGGTTTGTGCTATGTGTTCCAATTAGATCATTCACCTTTATCTAATTGTTTGTGTGTTTCATTTCATTTACTTAGATATTATCTTGCAAAACCTTTCTCTATTTTCATAACACTATCATCCCTATCGACATAGTCTACTATATATTGCTAAACATTACTACCTACAATACATAGATGACCTATCCAACTATGTGCCTTTATCTTTCTATTTAGCCCTATCTAAGTAATAAATAGTCTATGTATCTAACTATGTCTTCTTATTTCTTGGCATGTTCCCTATTTATTATTACACTATTGACCCATATGATGGTGTATCTCTTTAACTTATTTCAATTTTATCCCTTTCCAACACACAATTGACCAGCTTGACTATGTCCTTTTGTTATCATATTCTATGAATTTTCTTCACATAATCTGTCGACCAAGTTGACTTTTTACCTATTGACCGACATTGTTCTCTATCTAGATCACTGTGTCCTTATTTTTCATTATTTTTTCTTGATCTCAATTTCTTTCTTCAAGCATCATGAAATCTCCTATCATAATCTTTTTAGATAACTTAAATCCATTTAGATGTTATATGGGATGCTCTTTTCTTCTTACCTTTACTTCCCAAGAGGACCCTCACTTTGGGAGCACATCTTCTCCTCCCTCGTGTTTTGATTTCAACATGATTCAAATCACTCAAACATAAGAGATTGGTGGTGTTAGGAAATAGTTAGTACTCACAGTAATTTGTATGTGATAATATGAATAATTACAAGAGTAAAAATTCATTATTACATATAGGTTATTTGTTAATTATATTTGGTATTAATTGGTTATTAGAATATTATTATAAATAATATTATGATAATATATTATCATATATTATTTGTTTAGATATATTTTTGAGTTATAACAATATATTATATATAGGAGATTGAGATTTTATGGGTCTGAAAATGATGGAGAAAATATAGGAATGATATTCTTATAAATATGTAAACTCATGTATGAATTAAAATCAAAGTGTGTGAATAAAATAATATTATAGTGTGATTAAATACTCTCTATATTTAGCCTATGGATTTTATTAAACTTTATGTGCATGAAATGAAGCTTTGGTAAACTCTGATCGATCCTAACAGTGGTATCAAAGCAAGCTATTTTCAAATCAGGTTGGTCATTAGCCATGAGAGTCTATGATGGGCCATATTTCAAGATATTAGATTAGTTTTGTGATTTATATCAAACTACATACAAATTTGGCATCGAAGGGTTTTTAAACAACACATCCTTGTCACTCCTTATGCATACATCAGTTGAAATCTTCATCATCTGGATTCAATTATCAAGACATTACCATTGGAATGAGAGATTATTTAATTTACACAATTTGGAAAACATTTAGATCTCTTCTTCAAATTATTCTCTCTACCTTGATTTTCACATATGCATTTAATATCTTTATAAACTAGAGCATACTTCTAATAAATAGTTTTTTGTGCATGTGAAGAATTATTAAAAAGTCTATAGATCCATGTTCACTTTTTTGGTTTACTTATATCATTTATAACCATGATAATTTTATGAATGATGTACCTATCCACAATTAAATCCTCGTGTTGACTATTATCTGTGGTTTTTTCATGAGAGTAGTTGAACCCCACATGTGTCGATGCATTCATACATATTTGTTGTATGTCTATCACACTAGTAAAATATTTTTCTTAGGTCTATTGTGTTCCTATTTCAAGCTATCAAATTCATGTCCTAGATCTATCTTATGTGCAGTGTATCCATTCATATTGTTAAGGCTTGCAGCTAAGTTTTGTGTTATTTTTCTATGTCAAGATTTGTTTTGGGTATGAAATATATAATGGTTTTATTTAACAAGGTTATTTTATAGTCATTATTAGTTTTTTTTTCATTATCATAAGCATTGGTAAATAAGTTGTGTCATTTGATTAGGTTTATTTATTTTTTTAAAAATTAGTGAGTCAATAGTTAGTTGTGTTAAAGTAGTTTTGAGTTTATTTATTTATTTTATATTAGAGTCTTATAGGTTATGACATTAGAATCAATATTAATATCCAAAGTATCTTTTATCATAAATGTTTTTTAAAGTGGTCACATATATGTGTCGATATCAAACATTCTTTAAAATGTCACAAAAGTCATAATAGTTATTATTGTTTATCATCATATAATTAAAAATGGTCATTTTTATGTTATGTGTTTCAATCCATAAAAAGTATCATCATTTTTTAAAATTCATGTATGTTGGTCAATTGTCAAAGTCAAATTCTTTGTTACAGATGCATTATCACTTTTACACAACATCCAAATTATGGGGGCGGGGAGGGGCGAGGCGGGGCGGAGTTTCTCAAGAAAAAAATCATGCATCTAAGCTTTATGACATAATCAGCTAAGTAAGAAGCAACCTACTAGAGGTTGGAGTATATTGGAGGATGGAGAATTTATACACCTCTCATTAGCCACTAATGAATGGGTGTTTCTTACAATATTAATGTGTATATGTATGTATATTTCATATTTTTAGCATTTGTATGTGTAAAAAATAAGAGGTGTATTTTCTATTTTCTCACTAAGGCATTGCATAAAAAATGTGTTTATAAGAAACAAGAATGTGTTAATAGTTAGGATAGAAGCTACTGTATATATCTCATGACTACCTTACTTCTTTATGGAGATGATCCACCAGTGGCACATCCATTATGGTCATGTAAAGTAAATGTGGGATGCATTCCTTCACATAGTAGTGGTCATATGCAGTAAGATTGTGTTAGTAGTATGAAGACTTAAGATTATGTGGTGTCATATAGTTTTGTTCATGCCAATTCTTGGAGGAAGGAGTTAAAGTTAAATAGATGGTGTTCCTATCGTGGTTCCCACACTGTTAGGTTGATGTGTTCTCTCAGTGATTGGTTGATGGAAAATGTCCCTATTCTAAGTTTCCACACTAATTTGATTGATGTGTTCTCGATAGAGAATGGTTGATAATAAGTTGATGTGTTCCTTCATACTTTCATTAAGTCCTATGAAACACAAATTACCATGTAAGGCCTAAGGGGAATTTTATGGAATAGTTAGTCCTCATAGTAATTTGTATGTCATAATATGAATAATTATGAGAGCAATAATTCCTTATTACGTATAAGTTATTTTTTAGTTATTTTTGGTAGTAATTTTTTATCACAATATTGTTATAAAAAAATATTATGATAATAGATTAACATATATTATTTGGTTAGATATATTATTATGAGTTATAATAATATATCATATATAAGATATTAAGAGATTTTGGGTGAGAGAATGATGGAAAAAATATAGGAATGATGTTCCTATAAATATGTAAACTCCCATATGAATTATAATTGAAGTGTGTGAATAAAATAATATTCTAGTGTGATTAAATACTCTCTGTATTTGGCCTGTGGATTCTATTAAACTTTTTGTGCATGAAATGAAGCTATGGTAAACTCTAATCAATCTGAATAGGTGGATCGAATCCTTTTCATACTTATCAAGATAATTCCCATATTCAAACATCTCACCATAATGTGGAGGTAATTGACACAAATTTATCCAATAACCCCACATGAAATCTACCACATAACAACCCTCCCCCTAATACCAATTTAGGGAATCCTCATACAAACACTAACCCACCAATTGATATAACTTGTATTCTTATGTAGATAGTAAAAAAATGAACATAATTCAAACATATAACACCTCCCAAGTGATGTAGCTACAACATAATTTGATCAACATGGCTAATCAACCTCTTATTCTTCTCCCTCAAAATAATCAAAACTTTATTCTTCCACCTCTTATAAATGTCATGGGTCATGTCATCCCCCAACTTGTCATGCATAATAAAATGTTTCAACACATCCAAGATGAGCCTTTATCCCCTTTCATTGTTTCTATTGATATTGGTAATATATCTCCAACTATTAAATATGATGGGATAAAGAGCTTGCATCTTTTATTAAGGCATTTAGTAATATTTATAAATAATGGATCCAAATTAATACTTTCACCACAACAAAAATTTTAATTAAAATATTCACCAACAATGTATTATAATGGTATAACTAACTTCCCCAACATTTTATATGATAATTAGAGGATTTAGTCAATCCTCTAGTTAAATAGTTTCAACACAATGACTTTACTAAAAATTGTCTTAGTTACTTCATCAATGCTAAGCAATATCCTACCATATCAGCTCATGATTTTATCAAATGATGGAAATAATTGGATCATAAATTTAATCACAACTTGACTGATGACAACTTGTTTAAACTCTTTATAATAGCATTAACACTTTTAATCCAATATAAGGTTCAAACTTTCGCTCCCCAAATGTTAAATGAAGCTCTTGATCAAGCTAAGCACCAAGACATCTTAATGAAATATCTTGAACCTAATACTAAAATCATTAAGGTATCTTTTCAACATTCAAAAAATGTGATAACTAACAATCCCCTTCAACCCAAACTAGGATGGCAAAAACTAATAATCCCCAAACTTCTCATATGCCATTGACTATGTAATAAATGAAATAATTTTTAGCACCCTCTAAGCAATTTTTGTAATGTAATAATCCCCCTAAATGGTTTGATCCCAATAAAAAAAAAATCCACACTAATATAGGTCATTCCTAAGAAATATTTAGAGGGCTTACAAAAAAAAATATTTCTTTTATGCTTGGTGATTCATTTAATCATGATGTCATGATTCAAATCCATCATCAAGATTACTTTAATGCTTCTTAAAATAAATAATCTTCCAAATATTCCTCTTCTAATAACCCCAAATATTTCTCTACATCTAACCCTCAATAAGAAAATATATATATTTATGCAATTGAAGCCGATTATGACCAATATTACACTAGTTCTCAATACATAAATGTGGATAAGTTCAATTATCAACACAAAGTAACCCACAAATATCCCGTCACCAAACCAAAAAAACATATTTATAATAAAAACTTCTCAAAGATACTATTACTACTAAGTTATATTCAAAAACCAATAAGTAAACATCTCCTCCCTCTGAACCTCTAATCACTTCTCTTCCTCCTAAACCTATTTTGCCTTTTAAGATGCATGTTGGCTCTTCCTCTTCCAAAACCCATCGAAACTTATTAGAAAAACTCGACTCTATGCCTTATAAGATTCCTCTCATGGATTTAGTTCATACATCTCATTATCATAATAATTTCTTCATGTAACAACTTAAATAAATTGAAGAGCCATCTCCTTTAGAAAAGGAACCATCTTATTATGAGCCTCAACCAATAAAAGCATACCATTGAATCAATTTTTCCTTCTTCAAAACATTCCATAGAGTTCCTTGAATAAGACATGCTCAAGGATGAAATCCTCTTTTGAGATGATGATCCACCCTTCTTTATTAAAATAGCCATGAAAACCACCCTCATTCATAAAGTATTAGTAGATGAAGAGTCAGGAATTAATGTGACATATCTTTGGCTCATTCAACAATTCATATATAATAAAGATTATCTCAAATAAACTCATTTTAAATTTCATGGATTCAACAAAACTTATCAAAAGTCATTTGGTTGTGTTTGGATCCCTCTTACTATTGGACCCAAAATTATATGAACTAAGCTTATGGTCATCGATTTACCATTATCTTACAGTATACTCCTAAGATGCCCATAGACTTATCGTATGAGGTTTATCACCTCTTCCAAAATCCAATGCATCAATTTAATTCATAATGTAAAAAGGTATAAACATGAGGTCGATCCTAACCCATGGAGTATTCAACTTCCTAATCCTAAACCTCAATATTGGATTCCCACTATTTTGAAGATTAATAGTGCCCATTTACCTAAATTCATCAATATGAATCTAGATTTACATGTCACTCTAGTTAATTCTAATGATGATGGCCCCAATTACTTGTGAAATACATGTAATACTACCAAGCTACCTCATTACATCTCAAAGTGGTCACCTCTTTATTATTACCTCATGATTGTACCATCCCCCTTATCAATGAGATCATTGATTTCCTTCGTACATGAAAAGCCCATGAATCATCTTATATAGAAGATGAATTCATGTATAATGATTATGGAGTGGATAAATTATTTATAGATCCTTTAATCATGTCATTATGTAAATTCAATGATTTAGGCATCTCACCTTCTGAATTTCCTTTTAAGTCAGAAGCATGTATAATTTATCCAACTTCTGATGATAAATACATCATGTCCCAAGCTCAATCATGAGACTTAGATGTTCAACCTTATCAAAAAACCTTAGGCCAAATACATGCTTTCAGCCATGATGTGCATGCCATTTCCATAGATTTTGAGTTAGAACCTGAAGGTCGTGTACCTCTAATCAATTCTCCACTTCTCTATACTCCTTAGGTGGTTGAAAAAATCTTACCTCTCACACTTTCAAAACTTTTAGAACCTTATATACCTCCTCTCACACTAGTTACGTTGTTTAATTCCTTTCCCATCAATAATTACAACAATAAACTGATTGAATATGATCAACCTTCCTCTACAGCTTTACCTACTCCTGAGATCACCCTTAATGCCAAATCCACAAATGTATGTTAGATAAATTCTAAATATGACTTTCATGGTAATAAAATTATTAATATTGAATTATATGTGGAATATTATGTCCCTTTACCTATGTTACCTAGTGATGAAGCCATCCTTGAATTACTTCATGCCTAAGAAACTCAACTTCCTTGAAAACATCACAAACTTAGGAATTTCAATCAAAATACCCCTTATTTTAACAACTTCATCACTATCATTGATCCTAAAAAAAATCCCTTTCCTCTATTCTTAATTTTCCATATCCTTTTCAAGATGAAAATCTATGCTTATCAAGGAAAATACAAGAATCGAATATGGCACACCCTCATGCCCTCAACATATAACAGTCTCTAGAGAACTCAAAGCAACTAAACATGATAACTTTAGTTTATTATTTGATAAATATAGTGAGATTTTCATTTGGTCATATAAATGCATACCTGACATTGATCCTAGTATCGTGGTGCATAACATCATCTCCTATCATGATGCCAAACCCGTTTGGAAAAAATAGATAAAATTCCCTCCAAAGTTTCCAAATTATGCCATAAATAAATCATTAAATTTTTTAATTCCAAATTTATCAAACTAGTGGACTATTTTGAATGGGTCTCTAACATTGTCCTTATTCACAAAAAATTCACCATGGTCATTCATATTTGCATCGATTATTGTAACCTCAATCTTACTTATCCCAAGGAAAACTTTCCATTACCTTTGATAGATGCCATCATCGATTCCATTATTGGCTATGAAATTTTGTCCCTCATAGATGGTTTGTTGGGTTATAATCAAATTCATATTACCCCTAAAGATCAACACAAGACAACTTTCACCATAGAATGGGGCACCTATTATTACTTAAAATACCCTTTGGCTTTTAAAATGTTAGAGCTACCTATTAGTGGGATATGAACCACATTTTTCATGACCTTATCTATAAGATTATGGAAACATATGCGGATTATTTTATCACCAAATCTAAAAGATTCAAAACTCATCTTTCTGATCTTGTGATCATCTTCGATTAACTCATCAAATATAAAGTTAGACTAAATCCCTACAAATGTGTCTTTGGCATCACATTTGGTAAATTTATAGAGTTCTTAGTCTCTCTTCATGGTGTTTATCTCAATCTCACTAAAATTAATGCTATTATTAACATTCCTATTATTTGTTCTATTCCAAACATCTGTACTTACCTTGAAAAGCTTGGGGCAATACAATGATTTATCTCCAAAATGGTTTATCACATTTATTTTGTTAATTCTCTTCTTAAAAAAGGTAATTCTCTCAAATGGATTGATCCTTGTCTAAAATCATTTGACAATATGAAATATAATTTCTCCATCCACTCACCCTTCATCCACCTTTTAATGATCATCCTTTAATTTTGTACACTTCTTCCACCTCGTATCAGTTGTAGCAATGGTTTTAAAATAAGATGATACTACAAGAAAGTATGACATATTATATCAGTTTAAATCTCATTTATTATGAAAAAATTTATACCAAATTAGAGCATGATTTCCTCACTATCTATTTTACAACTGAAAATCTCTGTCATTACATGTTTTATCAAACAACTTATGTTATAGTTTATTTTGACCCACTTCATCACTTTTTCTCTAAATTTTTCTCCTTGGAGATGTAATTATCAAGTGTATGGTTATTTTAATGGAATTTTATCTCTGTATTATCACACAAAAGTCTATCAAAGGAAAATTCATTACTGACCAACTCGTGGCAGTTCTCATACCCACTATCAATCACCTTCTAGATAGTCTCCCTAATGATATTATATTCTATATTAAAGGTATTGATAAAGATGTTTCTCTCAAATATTACTTCTATAACTTCACTATTGATTTATAATCAAGTAATCAATAATATTCCTACATCATTCCCAATATTGTAAAATCTAAAGTAGTCATCAAATAACTTTCCAAATTAAACATTGATTTACATGAAGATACTTGAACACTTCATTTTGATGGCACCAAATGTCTCCAAGGATTTGGGGCAAGTAGTATACTCATTATTCCTCATGGTAAAATTATCCATTTTAAAAAAAAATAAAGATAAATACTAGGGTTGATGGGACCCTTGCCCTTTATTAAAAGAAAAGATTACATGAAAATTCCAAGCAAAATGCCATGGCCATACAAGTACCAATTACACCAACTGACCAAAAAGCCATTAAAAATATGAAAAAAAAAATTATACAAACACATAAATACCAAAAGCTAAAAAAAAATCCTTTAATTAGTGTGAAATTAGTCTAAATTATTGACTATCTTTCCCTTTTTAACTTTATTCTTGTTTACCTCTTGTCAAGCTCCTTGTTCAGTGTTCACTACAACCAGTTTAATTTATTTATCCTTAATTTTTGAACCAATTTTTGCAATCAACACTTTGTCTAAATATAAACTATCAGATTCATGTCCTCTCTACATTCCCCCTACTATCTTAACTATGAGGGGTAACTAGGCTTTCTCTATTAGCCCTACAGTTGGTTTAGCTTCTTTCTTAGGTTTACCTTTTTATTCCTTCTCTCTCTCTAAGATCTACATTTTCTTGATTTTTTGGTTCTTGAAAACTTGTTTCAACCACTACTATTGGATCTAGCATGATCCACTTGCTCAAGGTTGACTTCACACCAATTTTCTTACCAAAGTTGAAATGCCCCTGAGGACAAGAAACATGAATATGTCCTGGTGCTTTGCAATTACGACATCTAAATTTTGTATTCTCATAGTCTTAAGCTTGAACATGAATATTTTTACCATATTTCAAAATAATTTTCTCTAGAATCCCTTTGTTCAAGTCAATTTCTACATAAATTCTAGTAAAATTACATAGGCTAGCAACTGCCCTCTTATGATCATTCTTTATATAAGACCCCAAGGTATTACCTATTTCCTTATATGCATGCTAGAAATGCAAAGGAAGATTATGTAACCACACCTAAACTAGCATCTTTGTTATTGAAAGAGAGTTTGAATCAAACTCCAAAAACCATGGAGTGATGAACGACCCTGTATTGCCCCAAAACCAAGGGCCTTCTGATAGACATTTCTGATAATCCTTATCCTCTCTAAAATTAACAATAAAAAAACCTTTATATCATAAATAAATCTCACATTGGAAGGACCAATTCACATGTATCCATTGATATAAGGCCATTGTGAAGGGCCACAGTCCATTGAAGCTATAGATAACTGCATCCTTTATCAAAGTTTAGAAGTACTCATCCACTAACTGATTTGAAACCTCCATTGAAGGAATCTCTTTTCCTTGTTCCATAATATAGGCTTGAGGTGGTGGAGGGATGTTTACTAGTTTTGACTTGAAGGTAGCATTTTTTAAAGTTTTTTTGAAAATAGTTGGTTTTGAAGAGGAAGCTTGATTTTTACCTTCCATCCCTCACCTCAATCTTGATGCCATGAAGATGAGAAAATCTTCACCCAATGGATAGGAATATATTGGATGATGATCTTATAATTCCTTACCCTAGTGCACCAGGCATTGAAACATAGCTGAGACCTCTAAGGAAACTACTAGTCTCTATTTTAATTCTTTTACTAAATCTATCCCTTTAACCGAGATGCAAATTGTTTTACTTGATAGGGATTTGATCAAGATCTGAAACCTCTTATTTTCTTTCTTTGTACCCTGATGAGTTTTTGATTCTCCCCCAATAATACCAGGGCCATCCTTAAAATAGAATTCCTTGGTAATAAAGTTTGCTAAAACATTTTGTCGAATGGTTCACCTCCATCATCCTACTTACCAAACTTGTTACCAGATTTATCCATTCCTCTATTCTTTCTTCCAACAATACCCCTAATTATTACCAAATTCTTTGCCTTCACATTTGAGTTTAATATGTCTATGGTGCTCAAAAGACTTTTATGTATTTTTTCAAATAGATGGCTTATAACCTCCTCACAAAACCCAAAGTGATCCATTATGTAGAAAGGCCTAACAAAAGCCTCTAAAGGGCTGGAAGAGGCTTGAAGATAGCCATTCAAGGTACTGAAAAAGTAGACAGGGTAGATATAGTTGTCCATTATGTCATGAAGATCCACCCATGTCAAATGTTCATCACTAAAAATTCCAAAGAGAAAGCCCAACCAAGGAGACATGTGTGGGAATGGAGGGTTTATAAGAGCATGCAATCCTCCAACAAAAGGTAATGAGTCAGAGAGTGATTTAAGTATCACATGGAAGAGGGCAACAACATTTTGTAAAAGGTTAATGTAAAGGTGCTACGACTACCTTCTCCAAGTCTACACAACAATCCCATGGTAAACGATCTAATACAAACCATCGATCCAAACCTTCTCCCTAAAGATGTATTATCATATAACTACCTCTTATCAGGTTATTCCTACAGTAGAAAGGACTGGTTTAGTGCCCAAAACATTAGATATCAGGAGCTCCATTTTAAGTTCTAAATCACACCTTTCAATACTCCCTAACTCACCCTTACCTTCACCCCTTTTAAATTTTGACTTACCTTTGATGTAACCAAGAACATGGTAAAATATCAAGAATTAATCTTAGGCATAAGAGTGGCATTTGACTTAGACATTGCATATCTGCACATTTTGGGTGACTCCCAACTCATCTACTGATAAGTGTCAGGATCTTGCTCCACCAAAAGAGCACAATATGATTACCAAACCAAGCAACTTAATATGCGGAAATTAATCAGATTCACCAAGTAACTAGAATTCAGAATAACACAAGATATGAGAGACAATACACAAATTGTATTAACACTTTATACAGAAAAGAATACAATAAAGAAGATGCCACTTCTTCTCCACCACCTTATAGAGGTTTCCCACACCTCAAGTGAATAGTAAATCTTCTCCCCAAAGCTCTCCCTCTCAGGTCCCAACACCCAACTCAAATACAGAGTTGGTGTTCACCTCCCGTGCTCCACGCACAACACAAGTGCTCCACGCACTCCACAAGTACTCAAGGTACTTCAAGTAGATCTCCCATGAACCTGCAATAACCTGCACTTCAACAGACCATACTTATGGAAGGAACTCCCTTGCCTTCCTCTCTTGCTCTATCCGAGTACAAACCTGTACTCCAAGTAGATCCTGCCTGATACTGCTCCCTGTTGTGTTGTTGTCTATATGATCCTGCACACCTGCAAATCAAACATGGTTCTGCTCCCCTGTGAACCTTGACCTTGCACACACATACACCTGCAGATCAATGATCTTACTTACCATGTAGATCTCTTATATAGGCCATGCAACTGTGACTAAGATCCTACATACATGAAGAACCCTGCTGATTCTCCAATCCAGCACCTACACCTGGTACTGTGGAACTAGGAGGAACACCCTTGCTCACCTCATACACAGAAGGAACAAACTTTGCTCAACTCAAACTAGAACACTTTTCCAATACAACCATGAGTCTATTATATAGATCTCATCCAAACAATTATTAGACATCTAATTACAATAATTAGATCCGCAGCTCTCAGTCTAAAAATAGCTCTAATCATGCAAACACTTGGTTCATTAGCTAACTACCCATAATAAGCTCGCAGTCAAACCACACAGGCGACCAACATCGGTCCCTATTTGCCTGGAGGTGACCGACGTCGGTTACTTCTCTTCACTATCCTGCCGACGTCGGTTGATCAGACCGACGCCGGTTTCCCTGACGCTTAGCAACCTTCAGCAACCCCTCCAATGGCCTTCTCCGTGTCTGCATCAGTGAAGCTTTTAGCTCCACACCCTAACAATCTCCCACTTGGAGATAAACAGCTACACTATACCTGTACCTGTACTCCGTCTAATCTATTTCCTGGTTTGTATCCCTCTTCAAGCTCAACCCTGAAGACAACCCACCACACAACCTGTGGTGTACCTCCTGTCATCCAAGTACCCTGCCACATCTAAACCTACAAATACATGTAGTGAAGTCTTGACCCTGCATAGCATGAATCCCTACTACCGGTCCCTCTCAAATACCTGAGAACTCACTTCCCTGAATTGGCTCCTAACTCTCTGACAGCTCCCACTGCATGGGAATACTCAGGTCTATACCAGACCTCATGTGATTTCGGACACTGTACCTATCCAGCCCTTAGTGTGCTCCGGCTCTACATCCTGAACCTCGCCAACACCTGATTCACATCAGCTCCCACTCGAGACAAAATCAACCTATGATCTCCATGTCTCCCATGTCAAAGAATTTCGCTGCTCCAAACTCCTCCTGACATGCCACTGAACTAATCTTACCCTTAGCTCAGCGAAACCCTGTATGTAAACCCCTGCTAGCTAGCATACTATCCACATACAGTAACAGAATGATGTCATGACTCATCATCCACCTAGTAAGACAAAACCACAGTAGTTACCCTGACATTGACTGAAGCCATGCTTCGTCCTCCACCTGTCAAAACCTGTACCACTGTCCTGTAGCTCTACAAGACCATATACCTGGTCTTCCATCTCACATATCCATTCTCTCTATTCTTCTACTAAGGAATCCATTCGTCTCTGTGCTTTCATACCAGCTGGCAACCCTACCAAAAACACCTGTTTGGTTCTCTTCCAAGGAATCACATCCTCATCCATGCCAAGCTCACACCTGTTTCCTGGATCCTTCCTGCTCTACAATCAGCAACATGTATAAAGAAGAGGAACAATGAATTTGAGGGCCTACTTACGTCTTCAGTCCTCCGTATGGGTGTTTGAGACTCCTTGACAGCGTGCTATCCACCAAAAATCTGTTACAATGACCGACCTCGGTCACCCCACAGTCTGCATCCGACTGACGTCGGTTCCCATGCGTCTGTCCCTGACTACCGACCCTACGGTGTCCCTGCTGCCGACGTCGGTCCTCTGACCGACATCGGTCTTACATGCTGCCGACGTCGGTCCCATGACTGACGTCGGTCTTACCCTGCCCGACATCGCCGGCTTTGGTCTGCACATGACCGACATCGGCACCTGTCTGTTCGACGCTGGTTCCTCTTGATCAACATCGGTACCTGTGTTCGCCTGTGAGTGATGACTTTTTACCCGCAAGCTTCTTTGAATCAAAACCCATGTCCAAACTGCCCTGCTCCGAAGTATCCAGCACCATCCACTGGATTCTGTCCGCCATCTCCTCCATAAACACCAAGGCTTTCCAGTTCTTAAGCCTATCAAATATATCTATCTTCCGGTTAAGAACATGCATCTCCTTCCTGCTCATGTGACCAAGCCTACGAAGCCACGTCTCCGCAACAAAAGAAGAATCAGTAATATAAACAAGTAGATAAAGGGTACCTGTTTTCTTACCACCAGCTAATTCAAGTGCATCCGCTGTGAGAGTTCTTGTGCATCTCTCATCACCCAATCTTTCTGAAGAAATTATCCATATCTCCAAACCTGGGACCTGCATGACCTTCATCAACACCTGTGTGTTGGCCGCCTGCAATTTCAGCTTCACTTCCCCTTTGCCAATTCTTTGGCAAGGCTCACCAGCTCCTCTACATAGGGCTGCATGGAAAGAGGCAACCAAATCTTTTATCCAAGATTCAACTTTATCCAAGAAACCTCCTATCCTGTGCAACAACACCTGCTACATTTGCTTCTTCAGTCTCTTCATGCTGATCTGCTACCAACCAACAATAATCTTTTATGCTCTTTCTTTCCATAAGACCGTGAGTGACCATCTGTGCTTTTCAACTCCTCCATTCTTAGCTTACTTTCATTTGCCATTGCTCTACTCCCACTCAATCAGAAACCCCTGAGAGTGACCTGTAATCAAAACACACTACCCAGATCTAAACCAATCTGTTAGTATCCCAACCAAAAGCTCTGATACCACTTGTCAGTGGTATCAAGCTATGAGCCAACAACCTTGCTCTGATACCACTTGTCAGGATCTTGCTCCACCAAAAGAGCACAATATGATTACCAAACCAAGCAACTTAATATGCGGAAATTAACCAGATTCACCAAGTAACTAGAATTCAGAATAACACAAGATATGAGAGACAATACACAAATTGTATTAACACTTTATCAAAAAAGAATACAATTGCCACTTCTTCTCCACCACCTTACAGAGGTTTCCCACACCTCAAGTGAACAGTAAATCTTCTCCCCAAAGCTCTCCCTCTCAGGTCCCAACACCCAACTCAAATACAGAGTTGGTGTTCACCTCCCGTGCTCCACGCACAACACAAGTGCTCCACGCACTCCACAAGTACTCAAGGTACTTCAAGTAGATCTCCCATGAACCTGCAATAACCTGCACTTCAACAGAATACTTATGGAAGGAACTCCCTTGCCTTCCTCTCTTTCTCTATCCGAGTACACACCTGTACTCCAAGTAGATCCTGCCTGATATTGCTCCCTGTTGTGTTGCTGTCTATATGATCCTGCACACCTGCAAATCAAACATGATTCTGCTCCCCTGTGAACCTTGACCTTGCACACACATACACCTGCAGATCAATGATCTTACTTACCATGTAGATCTCCTATATAGGCCATGCAACTATGACCAAGATCTTACATACATGAAGAACCCTACTAATTCTCCAATCCAGCACCTACACCTGGTACTGTGGAACTAGGAGGAACACCCTTGCTCACCTCATACACAGAAGGAACAAACTTTGCTCAACTCAAACTAGAACACTTTTCTAATACAACCATGAGTCTATTATATAGATCTCATCCAAACAATGATTAGACCTAATTACAATAATTAGATCCGCAGCTCTTAGTCTAAAAATAGCTCTAATCATGCAAACACTTGGTTCGTTAGCTAACTGCCCGTAATAAGCTCGCAGTCGAACCACATAGGCGATCGACGTCGGTCCCTGTCTGCCTAGAGGTGATCGACACCGGCCGACCCATGACCGACATCGGTTACTTCTCTTCACTGTCCTGCCGACGTCGGCTGATCAGACCGACGCCGGTTTCCCTGACACTTAGCAACCTTCAGCAACCCCTCCAATGGCCTTCTCCGTGTCTGCATCAGTGAAGCTTTTAGCTCCACACCCTAACAATAAGTTAATGGTGATTATCAGTGTAAAAGTGAAAATATTATTTCTTATCATCAAATGGCCACTAACCTTGCCAAATAACTCACTTATTTTACCATCAAGCCCATCCCTAGAGATCAAAAGTCTATTGATGGTTCCCTTCCTTCTTCAACATCTTTATTTCAGCCACACCTAGTTCTCACTGAATCTACCTTTATTATTCAAATAAGAAAGCCCCATCTTCCATCCAATAATAATATTCACTTATCTATCATATTGAGGTTGTCACTATTTGATAAATCCCATGGTATAAATATATTATCTAATTATTTGAGCATCAAACCTATCCTCTAAACATGGATTCTTATGAAAATACTCAAATTCTTAAATAAGATTTCAAATATCTCTTTCTCTATAACCTCCTTTATTACCACAATGTTTAAGGTACCCTACTCTATTATGTAATGAAAGTAGAGGTTCCTCCTCTCCTTGAACAAGCACGTGGGGGAATTTGCAATGGTTATTGTAGTGAACATGCTACAACATGAAAATGCCTAGATATGGATATTTTTGGCCTACTCTTAAAAAGGATGCTATCAAATTTACTAAAAAGTGTAGTCCTTACCAACTGCATGATGATCTAATCCATTCACCACTAGTTGAGCTCTAAATAGTGGAATATCCTTAGCCATTCCCCATATGAGGATTAGATCTCATAGGAAAACTACCTAGATCATAGGATGGGCATGTCTTCATCATCATGGCTATTGAATATTTTACCAAATGGGTAGAATCCATGCCTCTCATCAATGTTGGGGGAACCACTATTTATAAATTCATCCTCAATAAAATCATTTATCATTTTGGAGTTCCCCATATTATCATTTTTTATAATGGTAGTAATTTCAAAAATAAAGACATGAAATAGCCTGGTGCTAAATTCAAAATATCTCACAAATTTTCCATACCCTATCATCTAAAATGAAATGGCCAACTTGAGGCCACTAATAAAATTATCAATAAAATCCTCCATAAGATAATCCATGAAATTCACATAGATTAGCATCTTCATTTATATCCTGCACTTTGGGCCTATCACAATAGCATACGCACTGCCACTAGGGCAACACCATTCTCATAAGTCTATGGTTTTGAATCCATCTTCCCATTAGAATTTAGCTCCCCTCTCTTTATATATCTCTTCATGATATAATACCTGATGAGGAATCATATGAAGCTCACCTTCATGCTCTTGATTTTCTTAATAAACATTGTCTCTCTACTCTGTAACATAATCACCAATACAAGGATTGTATCACCAAACAACATACCAAAAAGGTTAAAGTCTGTACTTTCAATGTTGGTGATTTAGAATAAATTAGACTATACCCATGACAAAGAAGGAAAATACACTCAAAAATGGTGGGGCCCTTATTTATTAAAATATATACTTGATCCTAGCACTTATCACCTCCAAACTAATGAAGGCCATATTTTTAAAGAGCCCACCAATGCATAATTATTAAAATAATTACGTTGCTTAGATATTTCCCTTCTTATCATGTTTTCTATATGCTATCATACTAACACTTTTTGTAGAATATCTACATGGGTCTCACCCTCTGAAGTAGTTTCTTTTTCCATAAACCTTAATTCCTTATCTTGGTCATTTGATTTATTTTCTTCTCATGAATTTCATTATAAAACTATGGATAGGACATAGTCTTCCTCATGGATTTATTTGTTCTTATTGTTTCATTACTTTCCAATGTATTTTACACCCCCACGGGTTTCTCTTTGGTGAGTTGTAGTGTAATACCATGGATAGGACCAAGCATTCCACACAAATATCATCTTTTTTATTTTTATTTTCACATGATTTTTTCACCCTTTTGGGTTTCTCTTTTATGAGTTACAATGTAAGACCATGGATAGAACCAGGCCCTCCTCATAAAGTCACCATCTTTACTTAATTCCATGATTCCTTTTCTAGAATATCAATAAATGGTTACAAGTTTGTGATCCCTTGTTCTCAACTTTGAATTTGGTTTCTTTTTTAGATAAAAATTACACAACAAACTATGCTAGCATGTTTCCTTACACTTCCAATATTCTTATGATAAGGAAGCATACTTACCTATCATTATATCCCTTTTCACCTTTGTCACATTTTTTTGTGATTTGAAGTAATTCAAATTATTTCATGTTTGATTCCTCTTAATTTCCTTTCATTTCATTCCACTTTAGATAAAACAAGGTTGAATTCAAGATAGCACTTTTATTTCACATGCATAAACAAGACTCTTAGACACCATGCTCTCTAAGTTATCTTTCTTAACAACCAAGTCCAAAATTTTCAAATGATAGTCTTTTTAAGCACCCATGTTTTTCCATCTAAATCCATATGGAGGAGAAATAGAAAATCCATCAAAATTTAAAGCCAAATCATTTGACATAAAAGGTAATGATCAAAAGGCAACATATAAATTTTAATTCAAATCACATAAAAAGATGTGATTCATATCACATCTCCTATCTCCAATCGAAGCTCAAACTCCATAGTCGGCCTCATGATAGATCTAAGGTCTATTGGGGTGTAGTATGCCAGTAGACTAGGATAGGATAATTCAAAATAATCTATGGTGTTACCTAATTTATATTACAAGTACCCAATATTCATAGTAGACTAGTGACTTTGTAAGGGGTCCTGAGGAATGGGAAACACATTGTGAGAGGGTAGGTCTATTTTAATTTTCATGCATATAAACATCATGGGATGATATTAGACTTCATTAGATGAACTAATATTTGTGTGATTAAGAAATTTTATTTAAAGTCCTTACTGTTGAGTGTCCTCTTATTTTGAAAAACTTAATTTAAGTGTCTTGACATTGATAACGAGTTTCTCTACCTTGTTTTTTCCTTCATTTCCCCTCCACCCATTTCATTTCCCCCTTGACATGTAAGTTTGATTATAAATATATTTTCCCAGTTATATATTTCTTCTTCTTCATATCTTATAAATATGCTAACACTACTTTGTTTCAGTTTTATCTATCCTTAAAACAAAATAATATGCTTGAGTGACTATGGATCATTTTCTTTACACCATTGCTTTATATTTTTAGAATTGCATTATTTTTTTTAACATTTTCCATTTTTTTACCTCATTTTTTTGGACAACTATGTCCATTCCTACTTTCATGTAATTTTTCCATTGTTGAGTGAGGTTGGATTGTTACTTCTCACTCACCAATGTTGTTTTCCCTTTTATGCACTTTTTTCATTACTAATTGAGTAAGGATTATTACTGCTCACGTATCAATGTTGTTTTACCATTTACTTGTCCATATTTATTTATGTAATGATTTTTACTAATTTTATATTAATGTTTGATTACCATTTTTGACATGTATCCTTGGTTTGACTTGGTTGGTTTACCTTTATTACTTAAGGTTTATTTGTTTGAGTTTTTTGATCATATAGTAACCTTGGCTTTTCAGTTACCTAATTTACTCTAAATTTGACTTGGTCATTTGGTCCTAACTTAGCATTTGACACCCTAACTTACTAAATTTACAAGTATATCTTGCCTACACCACATCATTTATCTTGGCTTTCCTACTTTTGTTTGTTTTTTCTCTTTAGTTTTGTATCCTTGGGTTTATCCAAAGTAGTCTCTATGCCCTCCACAATTAAAATTATAAACATAGCAAATAACCATCTAGTAATAAAGGTAAGTTAAGGTAGGCATACATTACCTTTATTTTCAATTATTTCCATTTCATTTATTTAATTTCAATTATTTTATGCTTTAAAATACTACAATTTATTTAGCTTTAGTGTTGTGTGTTGTTATGTTCTTTCCTCGAAGCACCATCCCCTATTGCACCTAAGTGACACATGATGAGATTTGAGTGGATAATATGTATACACATAATATTTTAAAACTTTATCAATTACTAATGATTTCTCTCTTATAGTAACCCATCTAGTCTCAGTCTCTCTGAGTGCATGCATTAAAGGGTGCATTGGGAAAGAGGTGGGTAGACCATTGGTGCTTTGTAGGATTATTGTCCCCTATACCACCACTTGATATCAATATAATCATCTCCTACACACTTCTTTAAGCCTTATATCCTCTCTTGTACACTCCTAAAAGCATTCACCACTTTACTTAACCCCTTCCTAAGCCTAAAACCCTTTTTGATAGTTTACATTACATTGTTGGCCCATTGACCCTATATTCAAAATGATAAAAGTATGTTATAGAGCCAACCTAGACCAAGACCTAACTTATTTTTAACAAATAATGATATATATTCAATTGGGCCAAGACTATCGTCTAAACTTTTAGAAACATTTAGGTTCATATTCAGCTATAATACGCATTCATTTTTCCATTTCTTAGAGATATAAGGAGTTAATTATTCATTTATACTACTTTACAATATAATTTTTAGCCATTCTACTTGAGGATTTATAGCTTATGGTTTATACTTGGATAAAAATATTGTCTTGTAAAAAAATCTTGGATGCTTTAGCCTTTCTTAGTGATCCTTATAAACCATAACAACCTCTTATGAAGCACCTTTGGCTAAAGGAGAGATTGAGTCTTGATGGGCTCATCTTCAAGTTAATTATCTCTAACTTTATTCCTCTAATTTATTAGATATAAGTATCATAAGTAATGGCTTTTGAATATATTGTTCTCTCCATGCATTAGGTTTTCACCTATATGTATCTTAATTAGGATTCTCCTATGCATGTTTATTTTCTATGTTTATTACCCCCTACTTTGTGTCACAAGCTTTGGTGAGAAATAGATTAGATTTTACTTTATTTATCATCATACTTAGTGAATATAAAAACATAGGACCTATTTAGGATTATTGCATGGTGTTACTTGACTAGGGCTTTGTAACCCTCTTAGTTATGTTACTGTGGTAATATATCCCTTGGTTAGGTCTAGTAGATTCGTCTTGGTCATGACCTCAAATATTTAATGTATCAATAATCAAAAGTGTAAGTAGGATTTATCTTCTCCAAGATAGGATTGATTAATAGATCAATTGCATTTCCCTTTATATATACATATCATATTGGTCAAAGGTTAACTATTGGCTTAGGCCTAGGTGTCCAACCAAATCTTGAAATTTGCCTAGTGTAATTTCATTTGGCACTTCGGATTATGCTAGGAGTTCTGTAAGGATATTCTTATGGATGGTAGACATACATAAAAAATCTAAAATAGATATTTATATGGGTGTCTTTTGGATTTGTTCCATAATATCATACATATTTTCCTTAATAGTGGTAATTGTTTTACTCTTAGCTAGCATTGTAGGTTAGATTGGGTCATTGGTAGGGGGTTGTGGCCTTGGGATGGTGATTTTAGACCACCAAGTTGTAATTGCATAATCTAAATTGGATTTAAGACTGTCATAACTAGAAAATGATGGAGATGGACTAGAGAGGATAATTATTGATTGTCTGTGTATTTGGCTATAGTCAT
The DNA here is from genome assembly GCA_037957365.1 of Torreya grandis. Classification (NCBI taxonomy): domain Eukaryota; kingdom Viridiplantae; phylum Streptophyta; class Pinopsida; order Cupressales; family Taxaceae; genus Torreya; species Torreya grandis. The sequence goes on from JARHVA010001202.1 coordinate 2,387,336, forward strand.
GGGGCAATGAAGATTTATCAGCGTAGGGTCCTAAAATGGTAATCTTTGGTTTTTATTGCACTTGGTTGTGGTCACAAGTCAAGGAAGGATTACCAACATTGGTAGGTTGAATGGTATTATTAAATAATTATCTTTGTCTATTGATATTTATTCTAGGATTGATGGTAATGGAAGATACATGACCTCCCACAATATGCCCTACAACTTTATTATAGTCATGTACAACTATGTGATAGGTATGTTGGTTATTGGGGTCATTTTTGGCCTTGGTTCCTTCCATTGTATGGTTTACATTGTTATTTTTATTACTAATACTATTTTTGTTATTGTTATTTTTGTTGTGGTCTTCATTGTTGTTATTATTGATTGGCATTATTATGTTATGGAAAAGGATTTTGGTAGATACCTAGATTTTGATTAGAACTAGATGTTCTATTATCTGATTAGATTTTTCCAATTTCCAACGTATTCTCTATAAGGTGCTTCAACTGCACAAAATATCATATATAATGTCCATAAACATAATGGTATTCATAAAACTCATGTTATTCTTACCAATATGGATAAGGTATACCCTCGAGAAAGTGTTTTGGAATTGACAAACTAATCATATTGGCCATGGCTAGTTTGTGAAACATTGCTTTAATAGGCTCACCAAGGTCACTGAAGAAACTAAGAATGAGTCTTCTTATTTGAGGAGGGGTTTTTAAATGTGGTGGATATATCATTTGATTAACTAGCCTAGGATATATTTTCTAGATAGGCTACATTTATGTAATAAGTTATATTTAGAGCATATGTTGAGCAAATGGTGTTTACATTATTTGAACATGGCATGACTCAATTACTCCATTACTTACAACATTCTTATTTTAGTTTTATAGATTAGGTTTTTAATAATTATTAGCCTAATTAGGTGTAGATGTTTATGCTTAGACTGTGTTAAGATTCTAATTTAGGCCTAAGTTTTGGTTTGGCTCTAATTCACGTTTAAAAAAGATAACTTGATAATCCCTTTGTTAATAAGGTATTTTTTATCTGTATGCCTTTTTCAATGATCTCTTTGAATGTGTGTGTGTGTAATAAAGCTCCAAATGATAAGATATTTCACTGTGAAGATTTTTAATAAACATAATTTCTAATTATTTATCTAGTGAGTTATGGGTGAAATGACTAGAAAATACTATCCATCATTATAAGTAGCTCACAAAGCTCTCACCAGTTTTCTTCGTGGCCTGACTAAAATCTACTACTAAATTCTCATGTTTAAGATTGTAGGAGAACTATTATATAAAACTATCTGATAAATCATCAAAATTATATACTAGGTTTTTTGGCAACTTAAGAAGCCACTCCAAAGCCTGTCTAGCTAAGCTTCAAGGAAAAAGAAGTAGGTAGATGTCACTATAGGCCACTAGTTGGCAAGTGACAAAAAAGTCTTTTAAATGATCTTTAGGGCCTCCTTTACTTTTTTACTTGTCAAAATTTGGTGTCTCATAACCTAGAGGAAATGGTATCTAAATATACTCCATGTTAAATGGGTATGAACACATATCATCCAATTTGAAATTTTTGGTCTACCATTTTGTTTAAATGGCTATAATTGAATCCTTCATTTGTTTCAATTCTTGAGCCAAGAAACTTGATGGAACCTTTGGTTGTGGTTATAGCTAGGTGATCAAAGGTGGATTACCTTGACTTGGGTATAATGGAGGTATGGAGTATTGTGGAACATTGGTTTGATGGACCAATCAACTAGGAATATGCAATCATGCATTAGGATGAGGTTTTTGATACTATATCCATTGTTGGTAAACATTTTAGTTTGGTTTTAGAATATGGCCTTGGGTTTGAGGGAATTGTGGTTATGATAGAAGTATGTGGCTTTGTGGAAGGTACTATACCTATTAATTTTAAGTAGGGACTTACTATCAACTAGTTGAACTTGTATGAATAAATGGGACTTATTGTTGATTAAATCCCTATCTTTGAATATGTAACACATGTTGGGTAAAACTAAATGTTTACCTAATAGGTACTTAATGGATGTTACCACCTCTTTATTGAACAAACACCTATTGTGAACTAGATACTTGTTTTAGAAATATTTTCATTGATGTCAAAGGTCTAGCATTATTGGTGATAAAGGCCCCATTGCATTTAATATTGTTTGTAATAGATATATCTTGGCTAATGTGAATTAATATTTATTTAATATTAATGAATATATTTTTGGTTGCATATGAGACAAAAGAGGGCCCATGGAGAAGTCAAAGAGTCATGGGGTAAAGAAAAAAGAAGGATGGGACACATTTTCCCATGAAGAGTCATCTTGGGGAATTCCAAGAGTCACCAAGTGAAGACAAAAGAGGAAGGGTGCAATTTCTCATGAAGGGACACTTTGAGGAATACAAAAAGTCACCAAGATAAGGACAAAAGTGGAAAGGATGTTTTTGCTCATGAAGGGTCACCACATGACTTTTCAAAGGCAAGGATATGAAGGGTCATACAAGTTTGGCACCATTTTCCATGAGGATTGAAGGGTCACAAAGGGGGTAGGCCAAAGGTCATTTGGAAAGCTATAAATAAAGGCTTGAGAAGCCATTTGTAATATGAGAGATAGAGGTTGATTTGATATTGTAATGTCTATCTTAGAAGAGCATTTTGAGAGAGAAGAATATGATTTGTATTTGTTATATCTAGCTTAGAAGAGCAAAGGTGAGAGAGAGGAAAGAGATGTTGTATTGAACTATCATTTATTGAGATAGCAACATTGAGATATAGGTGTGTGGTATACACAAAGGGGTTGGTGCTCCTGTGGGTTAGTGCTCACGAATAGTTGTTGGGTTGGTGCTCATCAAAGGGGTTGGTGCTCCTGTAGGTTGGTGCTCACGAATTTTTGTTGGGTTGGTGCTCTGCAAAGGGGTTGGTGCTCCTGTGGGTTGGTGCTCACAAATTGTTATTGGGTTGGTGCTCGACAAAGGGGTTGGTGCTCTTGTGGGTTAGTGCTCATGAATTGTTGCTAGGTTAGTACTCGGCAAAGGGGTTGGTGCTCCTATGGGTTGGTGCTCATGAATTGTTGTTGGGTTGGTACTTAGCAAAGGGGTTGGTGCTCCTATGGGTTGGTGCTCATGAATAGTTTTTGGGTTAGTGCTCAGCAAAGGGGTTGGTGCTCTTGCAATTTGGTGCTTGCAAATATTGTTTGGGTTGGTGCTCATTCATATACTTGAGATTGTTCTCTGTGGTTTTTCTCACATTGGGTTTCCATGTTATATCTGGTGTCTCTCTATCTTGTGTGGTGTTTATTGTTTGAGTTTTATTGTATATCTTGAATGTTTGATTAAGTGGAATTTGGTTAAGGGAAATATTTATAAGATATATGATATACTGATTCACCCCCCCTCTTAGTATATCTCGTGCTTAACAATTGGTATCAGAGCAGTTTCCTTTTTGAAAAGTTTTACAGCTTGAAGGTAGATCGAGAAAGCACGATGGCTGGGTCACATGAAGGATTTTCTACAAATAAGGCACCTTTGTTTGATGGGACAAATTATGCTTTTTGAAGCATGAGAATGAAGTTTTATTTGATGGCCCTTGGATTCAACATATGGAAAGCAGTGGTGGAGGAATATGAAGAACCACAGACATCTACAATTACTCCAGCAAAAAAGAAGGCAAGTGAATGTAATGATAAAGCTTTAAATTCTATATTATGTGGTTTATGTGAAACTAAATTTGTCAAAGTTAATCAATGTAAATCTGCTTATGAAACTTGGGTAAAACTTGAGAATATTTACAAAGGTGATGGAAAGGTTCAGCAAGCTAAGCTTCAGACTTTTAGAAGACAGTTTGAAAATTTGAAGATGGAAGAAGAAGAAGATATAGCAATTTATCTTTTGTGAGTTGATCAAATCATAAATCAGATTCAAGGTCTTGGAGAAACTTTGGATGAGTCAATGGTGGTGCAAAAGGTTTTGAGATCTCTACCAATGAGATATGATGCAAAGGTTTCAGCAATCGAGGAGATGAAGAATTTATCCAAGCTAAAGATGGATGAGTTTCATGGTATACTCATAGCATATGAGATGCGGATAGAACAAGATAAACCCTCAAAGAGAGAAGTAGCTTTCAAGAAATCAAAGAAAGAGAAAGCTAAGATTCAAGAATCAAGTGATAGTTCCAGTGATGATGAAGATGACAATGGATAACTTTTCATAAATATCAAGGAAAATTACCTATTAAATGTTTTAATTGTGGAAAGATTGGACATTTTTTAGCTATATGCCCAAATAAGGGTAATGATGATGAAGAAAAAAATCCTACATACAAGAAAAATTTCAAAGGCAAATCTAAGAAGGGATTCGAGAAGAAGAGCATGTATTCTATAAGATCCTAGCTCAGTCGAAGATAGTGGAGTCAAACTAAGACTAAGAATGTTTTATATGTAGAAGGTCTTAAGCATAATCTATTGAGTTTTAGTCAAATATGTGATCAAGAATACATATTAAAGTTTCATAAAGAAGGTTGTGAGATTAGAAGAAAAGATTCAAATGACTTGATTACAAATGCTCAAAAGACAGGGAACAATGTATATGTATTGTCAGATATCTTCTCAAAGGCACAATCAAAGGACACATTCAAAGATCTGTGAGAGAAGTTGGAAGTAATTTCTATTACTTCCTGCCATTGATGTTTAGCATCAATTGAGGGGGAGCTAAGTGTTAGCTCCAAGTAGGCCCTTTTCCATTGATGTCAAAGGGGGAGAATAATAGGTATAGGTATAGGTGCAAAAATAGGTACAAGGAATAGGTACAGGTTGCTACAGTAAGGGGGAGTTACTGTATGTTTTCAGATGATAGGATATGTAGGTGATAGGATGTGGTAGTTTCAAGATTGAGGTTGCCATCAATGACAAAGGGGGAGATTGTTGGAAATATTGTCATTGATGTCAAAGGTCTAGCATTATTGGTGATAAAGGCCCCATTGCATTTAATATTGTTTGTAATAGATATATCTTGGCTAATGTGAGTTAATATTTATTTAATATTAATGAATATATTTTTGGTTTCATATGAGACAAAAAAAAGGCCCATGGAGAAGTCAAAGAGTCATGGGGTAAAGACAAAAGAAGGATGGGACGCATTTTCCCATGAAGAGTCATCTTGGGGAATTCCAAGATTCACCAAGTGAAGACAAAAGAGGAAGGGTGTAATTTTTCATGAAGGGACACTTTGAGGAATATGAAAAGTCACCAAGATAAGGACAAAAGTGGGAAGGATGTTTTTGCTCATGAAGGGTGACCACATGACTTTTCAAAGGCAAGGATATGAAGGGTCATACAAGTTTGGTGCCATTTTCCATGAGGATTGAAGGGTCATAAAGGGGGAAGGCCAAAGGTCATTTGGAAAGTTATAAATAAAGGCTTGAGAAGCCATTTGTAATATGAGAGATAGAGGTTGATTTGATATTGTAATAGCTAGCTTAGAAGAGCATTTTGAGAGAGAATAATATGATTTGTATTTGTTATATCTAGCTTAGAAGAGCAAAGGTGAGAGAGAGGAAAGAGATGTATTAAACTATCATTTGTTGAGATAGCAACATTGAGAGATAAGTGTGTGGTATACACAAAGGGGTTGGTGCTCCTGTGGGTTGGTGCTCATGAATAGTTGCTAGGTTGGTGCTCATCAAAGGGGTTGGTGCTCCTATGGGTTGGTGCTCATGAATTGTTGTTGGGTTGGTGCTTGACAAAGGGGTTAGTGCTCCTATGGGTTGGTGCTCATGAATTGTTGTTGGGTTGGTGCTCGGCAAAGGGGTTAGTGCTCCTATGGGTTAGTGTTCATGAATTGTTGCTGGGTTGGTGCTTGGCAAAGGGGTTGGTGCTCCTATGGGTTGGTGCTCATGAATTTTTGCTAGGTTAGTGCTCAGCAAAGGGGTTGGTGCTCCTTTGGGTTGGTGATCATGAATAGTTGTTGGGTTGGTGCTCAGCAAAGGGGTTGGTGCTCTTGCAAGTTGGTGCTTGCAAATATTGTTTGGGTTGGTGCTCATTCATATACTTAAGATTGTTCTCTATGGTTTTTCCCACATTGGGTTTCCATGTTATATCTGGTGTCTCTCTCTATCTTGTGTGGTGTTTATTGTTTGAGTTTTATTGCATATATTGAATGTTTGATTAAGTGGAATTTGGTTAAGGGAAAGATTTATAAGATATATGATATACTGATTCACCCCCCCTCTTAGTATATCTTGTGATTAATAACTTGTTGGATGTTTAACATTTTTCATTAACCAATATAAATACATTATTTAATAGAAAACATCTATGATTGTTGAGGCACATTGGTCTAAAACTATTGAGGTACATTCATCACTACCTATTGAGGTGGAACATTTTTTCCCCTATTGAGTGGCATAGAGTTCTAACTCTATGGAGGGGTTAAATTGGTATGTGCCTATGGATTTATAATATTAGTCATCACCTATTGAGGTAGGATAGCATTCATCATTTTTTGAGGTAAAACATTAGTTGGTACCTGATTAATTATCCCCTATTATTGTGTGCTTGAAGAAGTAGTTAGTTGAGGAGGGGGAGTAACCTATTGTGATTAGGAATTAGGCATTATTTCCCCCTATTATTATGAACCAATCATGGTATTATCAAGAGTTACTTGTTGTTGTGTATTATTTGGTAATGCATTTACCTCATGTTAGCCTAAAGTGGAAGACACTTGCATGTTATCCACTATATTTTGCATTTGGTCCTAAGTAGAGACCACAGTCACTTTCTCAACGAATGGGACATTAAACATGTCACCTACTAAATTACTTTATGAAAAGGGGTCCACACCTAGATTAGCATGACCTAATGAATCAATTGTCACTCCTATTAAAAGAGTTAATTCTGAAAATAGAGCATTCGATATGGCCATAGCATTGAAATTATGTGCTAGATATGATAAATTTGACATGATCATTACATTTGCATGAATTGGTCCTCTATGAGTCCCTTTCCCTTTGTAATCATATTTGGATCTTAGTGTGATATTAGCATGAGTGTCTAAGGGTAACTAGTAGAGTCATATTTGATATTTGGGTATAAGGTACATTTTTAGGCACTCTAATTAGACTAGGTAGGTTTTCATGGGGAAAATCTTCTAAAAACTTGGCCTCTACCTCTATAATGCTAACCAAAACTTCTTCTTTTTTCTCAATCAAGTGAAAATCAAAAAAGTATGGGTCATAGATTGATGTCATGGTAACATAGTAAGGTTTTTGTTAAAATTGATCAATTTATGGCACACTAGGAAGGTATTGAGTTGTTTGTTCTTATTCTTGACCTAAATAAGGAGGTGTATCAACAAGGTGGTGTGCTAATGGATCTTTTCCTTGTTATTCATATTGAGTAGTGTAATGGGGGTATGGATCCATCTAATAAACTACATCATCACCATATGGGTCTTAAACAAAGGCATCATTTGTGACTATGTTTTCCTAATCTAGATTATATATGGTTACACTATATGTGTAACGAGGCATATCTGAATCCATGACTAACATCTCATAAAGAAAATGTTGAGAGTTTAAAAAAACTCTTGTAACATGATCTAAAATAATTTTTTGATGCTCGATACATCTAGAAACTTGGTCTAAATGGTTAACTTGGTCTATTTTTATAAATGACTAACTTTGGCCTAGAATGGAGCTCTTTTTGAAAATTGTCAATGATAAACTTGGTCTCAAATATTTTCAAGGTTTAATTTCTTGCACACAAATGGTCAAATGAAAGGTAAGTTTGAATCTTGGTTTTGGTAAAAGTGTTTTGAACAAATATAATTTAGGTCTAAAATTAAAATAGTGCTAGGTCTTTGGAAACAAGGCATAAAGCTAGACTCAAAAGGCATGAACTAAATCTAAAAACTAAATAAAATTCTAGGTATTTGGAAACAAGGCACAAAACTAGACTTTGAAACAAACTAGGTTTAAAAAATGAAATCCAAATCCTAGGTCTTTGGAAACAAGGCATAAAGCTAGACTTTTAAAACAAACTAGGTCATGGTAAAAACTTGCAATTTTATCTAATATCTAAGGTAAATAGTTCAAAACACTTGAAATTGATAGAGGCACGTGGAAAAAAAAATTAACTTTGGTATAAGACATTCACTCTAGGAATATTTCTAAAACTAATTGGGAAATTCAATCTCAAGTAAGAAAAAATAAGATCGATGAGTAAAGCATTCAAACCCAAGTGATAAGCAAGCCTCCAATGTAAACTAATTATGCTGAAAGTTGTACTTGAAAAGAGAATTTCAACCTTAGTTCAAGGCAACAAATAGATGTGAGGCACATAGAAAATAGACCACTTCTAATATCTAGGCAAAGGAATATTTAAATCAAACAAGGAATTAGTCTAAGTTAACACAATTCAAAGGTAAGAAGTAAACACCCAATTCAAAATTAAGTCATAGGTATAAACCACTCAATTTTGAATCTAAACTTTGCAAGACAAATTTCAGACTTAGTTTAAAATACTTGGATGCTTCAAATGGATAGCATGTTAGACTTAAATGGATGGCATAATGACACTAGTTTTAGGCCAAAGGCAAACATGGTTTTGAACTTGATTGGTCACAAGGTAATTTTTTTTAAATAACATGAGCAATGTAACCATGTTATCTTGATTAAAAGGTATGACAATGTCTTTTATTTTAAAACTCTATGGTAAATACTTGGGATGAAACAAGAAACTTTATAATGCCCCATTTAAACAAGTGACACATACACACATAAATGTTTTGACAAAGTTTAAGGCAAAGTGTAGTATCAAATAGACAAAATAACACCTCTTACGATAAAGTGATGTAAAAACATGTGATTGGTTTATGACTCATTTTGACATAATAATACAAATAGTTTTAGTCTAAAAACATGTGTAAATCAAATAAAAATAGAATTAGTACAAATATTTTGTCCTATTCCCTATAATTGACACAAGTGTGCCTAGCTTTAGCCAAATTTTTCACCAATATACCAATGCTTGTGAGGAATTAAGTGTTAATCCAAAAATTAAAGTACATGTATAGGTAGAATTTTTATACCCCCTCTATCTCTCCAACATTGGTACATGGGATGAACTTAGAGTGAGGAACACTTGACATTTGGAATGAAATTCCATAACAAGTGAGTTATTACTAAAATATATAAGTTTTACATGTACTAGATGGTACCAAGTGTGGCTAACACAAGGGCATAAATATGTCATTTGAATCCAAACTACGTAGATTACTATGCAATGTTCTATTCCTTTACATAGTGACTCTAACTATGTACTACTTAGTAGAGTCTAATGTTTGGTTATTTCATGGACCAAGTTGGTCAAGCTAACCAGTCACCATCACCCCATCCAACGATCTTCCCAATTTGTATGTCTCACCTTGCAATGGGGTTGGCACAAATCTAGGAGATGAATCCTCAGGTCAATGTACCCCTAAAGAACTTATGGGGAAGCAAAGAACTCCCACCCATAAGCCAAATGCATAAAATAACCAATAGAAAAGATGGAAAGACTTTAGAGGTCAATTTTGAATCACCTAAGTCACTCAGATCTTGGGGATAGCATACACGACATTTTTTCTGATACATTTTTTACAAACAATTGTAATAAATTAAGCATTTTTGGTCACCTAAGTTACCTAAAGGGAATGGGGGAGAGTATACATGCTAGAGTTTATTTTTTCTGAAAATTTTCCAAAATCAAAGAATATAATCTAATTAATTTTAAACTAGTCTAAAAAATAAACATTAATTAAAAAAGCTCTTAAGAGCTCTAACTAAAGATGTAAGTTCTTTTTACTAACACCAAATCAAAATGTGTTTGAAATTTTTGGCCCCTTGGTAGTGTTTGCACTTGTAAAAACTTGTAAAGTGTTAAAAGACAAATTATTTTTAAAATGCCTTAACTAAATGTGAATGAGTTTTAACCTTTGTAAAATTTTGACTTTACAAAATGAAAATTTGATTAAAAACCACCCAAACTTCTTTCTTGGATTAACTCCCTGAAAATAAGTTAGCAGAATAATTTGTGTTTGAGTTAATATTATATTCCTATAACTTAGCTCAATAAAAACACAAATTTTAGCTCTCAGGTTTATTAAAAATAAAAACATAGAGAAATTTTTGATGATCTATAGGGATTGTGGTCGATTCCTGTGATCAACACCAATTATATTGTGATCGTATTCTAGTGATCATTGCCAATTCTAACAATTAATGTCAATTCTCTTGCAATCATTTTTTATTCTAGGGATTGACCCTAATTCTATAAATACACCAAAAACAAACATGTTTTGATAGTAAATTGCTTGAAAAACAATGTTTTAAATTCAAAACTTCTCACTACCTGTTAATGCCTAAATATGTATCATAGGTGTCTAGAGTGTTTAAGAAACACTTTTCATTTTAGAATTCAGAGTATGAGTTATAGTTTGTGATAATCCTATTATCTATGGCATAATAGAGGTAGAACAAATTACTATTTCACAATATTTATATTAGTTGGTGGTTGGGAGCCACCTTGGCCTATATCTTTGTAAATAAGAATATGATCTATGCTAATTAAGATGATTTATGCCCAAATATAAGTCTAAATCTAAGATAAGATTGTCATATATAATGAAGCTTTAATCTAAAGTGACTTGGTTAAAAAAAAAAGCAAAAGGCAGGGTAAGGTAGAGAAGAAAGATATGACTAATATTTATTTTAGACGCCATGATAAAGTTTAAATGTTTTCCAAGCATGCACTTAAAACCATTATATGAAGTGAAATAGCTTAAGCTTTAATCACAACATATATTAGGTGAACTTCTAAGGAAGATAAAAAATAATGCAAATAAGAACAAGCTTACTTTAAATATTTACTCCTTTAAGCAAATAGCTGATGCACATGTATAAATATAGAGCAAATAAAATGAAGTAAACTAGAGAACCTTCAGTTATCTTAGCATAATCATAAGTTATTAATTCTACATTCAAAGGTGCACAACAAGAACTCACAAGAATAATTCAAATCTGAAATTTAGAATAGACAATTGAGAAAGAAGCCATGTAACAATTTACATAAATAAAATGAGACAATCCTTTCAGAATTATTTACTTGTATTAGTTTCTCAAAGTTTACAATAGTTTTTGTAGCTCAAAAACTCTCTCCTTTTTACAATAGACAATACTCCTTTTATAGAAACAAGGAAGTATATCAGTCAGTTTCCTTAACTTACAAGTGTATAAATGTAAAGGACAGCTATCCTTTTTATAAATTTTCTCGAATACACTAAACTTCTAAAAATGAACTGACCTATAGGCAAATGTGTTAACAAAATGCACATGCCTTTACAAAAGAATATCCCATTTTAAAAAATTTTAATGCTTCAATAAAAGAGAATATTCTTAACTAACTGGTGGACCCTATGTTGATGAAGTCTATTGGTTATGCTAAAGTAGCCTTACTACCTTTTGATGTTACTCATCAATAAGTCTCAAATTAACTACAGGTTCAAGGAAGAGTTCATCTTCTTGCTCAACTAAGTCTTCAAGGTCTTTGTTATTTCTCTCCAACTTGCTTCGGCAATCTTTTATTTTATCGTTAGGATCATATCCATGACCTTGTTATTGTCAGTTCTAGACCTACCTTGGCTCTTGTTCTTTACCTCTTGCATGACCAAAGTGGTCCTATGCTTGAATTCATCATCTTTAATGATGCCTATGGAGCTAAGTGTTGTAGGTTTGGCAATCATGGTCTTAAGGAATTATTCTATCCTATCTAGTAACTCTTTATCATCTCTAAGGATTCTTTCTACGCTCTTTAACCATATGCTCAATCCTTGAATTTTATCTATAATTAGTCCCATGACTGTGTTGAGATGGGCTAGGTTGATGGTCTTGAAACTTGAGATGTATCCCCTATCAAGATGCTAATTAAATCCTCCATTTTATCTTTTGAACTCTTCCATTGAGTAATTAAACCCCTGGTTATTGCATCTTGCTGACCTAATACACCCTATCTTGCTTTTGTTATTTTTAGAGAATTAAACATATCATAAAAGGATGCCTCAAACATCTCTATCATAGGATCCGGGATAGATAAAATACCCTGCCTCTTTAGATTTTCCATTTGCTTCTTTGGGTTCTCTATTTATTGTTTCATGACCTTGATACTAGTTTGCAGTTGGGTTGATTAATATTGGGCCAATCCAAGTATATCTTCTTCAAATATAGGGTCTTTACCCAGCTTATAACCTTCCACTAGAGTTAAAATAACAAATGGTTCCACTTTTTGAAAAAATAACTCTTTACCAGTAACCATGTCTCTCTTTTCAGTCACCATCTCTAAACCTATAGTTTTTGGATTGAATTAGAATCCAACTAATGATCGATTTATTTAAGGATGCTATGGAATCTCTATTTGGGTGCCACTTGAATCCCCAAGAGTATTTATATGATTTCTACTTGGCTCTCTAAGGGCATCTATCTTTCTTTTTTTTCCTCCTTCTATAAGGTGATTATCCATGGTTTGGGCTCATCATGAACAGTTATATTCATTGACTCAATCATGGTCCAAGAGTGTTGCAGAGTAGGAATATTTTATAACTTATTATAGATGAACCATTTATGGATGGTTGGTCCTTATATCACATTTTATTCACTAAATACATTGACCTTACTTAATGGGTGAGTGAAGGTTAATCTAGGCCTTTTGGGTCCTACTAAAACTAGCGCAAGCTCAGCTTTTCTCTTTTGTGGGGGAACAACTAGAATTATACTCAAAGTTAATTCCTTCCCTTTTTCTATCTCTACCTCTTATATTTAGGGTTGGGCTTCCTCCATCTGCATTTCCTCTTCATTAGATTGATAAGTAGTGGACAACATCTACAATGCATCATCCACTATCTCACCCAGGTCCAATCCCACCACATCAATGTACTCAATTAGATATCCTGGTTCATTGGGTTGGGTTGAAGATGATGTCTCCTCCCTAGGTGTCCTTTATTTAGGATTATATTTAGCTTATACTTCAATATTTGGGACTTATACTTGTGATTATGGTTGTATGGGGGAGGATTAGGGGATTTACCTCCTATCAAGTGGTATTGCCTCAAACCAAGTTTCCAAATATCATCACTTCCCTTTTGGTCCCTCATCAATCTAGCTTCTAGATTGATGCCCAATTTCTTCAACCTTGTCAATACCACTTTGAATGATGCAACCTTGGTGTATAATGAATGAGTCATGGACTCTAGGCTGATATTCATAGTTCAAACTTATTTGTTTGGCCTTCAAATGTTTCATAACTCTGTCATTGGGGTCCCACTACCTCAATTCATCATGTTAAAACTTAAAAGATTTTATATGCCTAAAAATATATTCAATGTTGTCCCAATAGTGGAAGATGGTTCTACCAATAACCAAGGGTAGAGTATGCAGCAGTCCTTTCCTTTTGCCTCTACAAACACCATCAATACCATTGCATTTATGGAATACAACTTCCTACTCAGCTAATTTGTTAGGAACATGGACTGGCAGTCTAAGTGGAGTACACTATGTTCCTTTAATCCTTATGATTATGTAGTCCAGATAAAACTAGATGTCCCCAATGGACTCAATGGACTTATTTACCAATGGTCTGACTCTTGTCATTGGGTTTCTTGTTATAGCCTCAATCAAGGTAGGGTATATCAATCATAGATAAAATGAATATGGTGCTTATACTTGAAGATATGTAAACTTAACTAAATTGAGACACTATTTATGTCTTTTTAGGTGACCATCCTCTAAAGTTGAGGATCTCAATTATGGCAAGCAGGGCATCCAGGATATAGGACATCATATAGAAGTTTTTCCTAGACCCTTTCTTTTTTGTGGAGATTTGCCCACATAAACACGTGGTGATAACTTCACCAATGGGAGGGGTGAGCTACTTCTCAATCATAAAGTATACTAGGGTTACCCAAATGCTATCAACTTAAGTGGTAGTAGGGTTTCCACATAGCTTGTTCATTAATTTCATTATCATCCTGATTCTAGGTTAAAATTCATTAATGGGAATGTTTCCATTAAGGTCAAAAATCACATGGTTCCTAAAATATAACCATGGGGCTAGGATGGTTTTGAGGTCATTATTATTAGCCCATTCATTAAGTGTGGGTACATCTACTCGAGGCTTAGGTAACTTATAATAGTTTTCAAAAGTAATGGGAAACATATAAGTAATGAATTTGTGAGTACATTCATTGATCAACATACCCTTTTCAATTTTACATTTTTTAAACATAGGAAGACATCTATACAATGAAGTACTTCTAGTTTTGTTGTTTCATGGTAAAGGCTCATCATTTATGTTGTAATCAAGTCATAATACCTTATTTTGAAGGATGTAATTTTCTCGTCCTCCTTTATTATGGGCTATAATTCTTCAATTTCCCAAAAGAGCTTGGTTCAATTATTGTCTCCAGTGTTCAACACCATAGCATCAAATATTGTGTCCTTAAAGACTCTTCCTTCTGAATATGTGGTTAAGTAGAGCTTTATGTCCTCTCTATGTTGCTTTTATGCTACCATGACTCTGAGCTTTATAAATTGCTCACTAGTGGTCTACAAATTGCCTCTAGATTGATCTACACTTGCTCATATGATAATTGAGCTCCCTTTAGTTCAATTATGGTAAATTTGAGATCAAATTAAGGATTTGTGGATGCTAGGGTTTCTCTACAAGTCTTTTCTAAGCATTAATGGTGATAATTTTTTGGACTTAAGTGAATTTTGTGCCTTGTATTTGATTTGGACCTCTGCCTTTATACCTTTGCTTTTCCATGACCATAAAATCTTTGGTTTTGTCATTTTTTGCTTAGGTGGCATCTATGTGGCATCTAGTTGGAAATTTTGTGGTACTTTGTTCATTAATATTCAAAAATTTATTGTTTCCCTTTGAAAATATTACTTGGTCTCATTATATTGGATCATCTTTCACAAATCAATGTGAGCCATTCATCTTAATCTGGTGAGTTACATGCCATTAGTTGTTGTTTGTACTAGGCTTTATGGTTACACCACTTGGTAGTCCCATGTGGCTTCTCGAGATCTACACCTTATTAGCTTTGTTAGTTAGCATGTGTTCACCATGTGGTAATCTCGTGGTTCCTCAAAGGTTCCATTGAATAGTCCACAGAGATCTCACTCCATTCAATCATGTTCTTTCGATCACACATAAGCCATAGATCCTGCAAAGTTGCATGATGTTTAGGTTAGCATTGAGACATATAAAAACTTGGGTTAAAGACTTTAGACTATGGTTTATTTCATGTTAATGAACACGATATAAACCATAGGTTAAAGTATTTAATCTAAGTCTAGATCATGATAAAAGGGGGCGTATAATAATAAAAGGATCAAGTAAAATGTTTTTCTAAACTAAGGTTTTACTTTTTTAATAAATACAATAAAACTTTAGGGTAAAAAGTTCTAATCTAACTTTTTAATAATGAGACCTTATATTTGTTATGTTAAGTTGATAGAATAGACCCAAATAATATCATGGGACATATGAGGACCAAGCATGATATTTTGGACCAAAGTTTAGTCAAATGTTTAGAAACATGACCATACTTTAGGATAAAATTTGAGCTAATTTCATGGTGTTTATAATCAATACCATGCAAATTTTAACTTGGTCTATGATGGGCTAAAGGCTAAATGAAAGGCCAGTTTTATCTTTGAAGTACAAAACTCAAAACATGCTTATTCTCCAAATGGGTCTCCATTGATCTTGCAACACAAGCAATGAGCCTTAACCATATTTAACATGTTCATTTATCTAAATGAGATTAGTTTTTAAGCTTGAATTTGATGGTCTTGGAGATGTCAATGATAGCCTCATGGGCATTAATTACCTATCATGAGAATGTCAAATTTAAGCTCATATAATTATTCATAGGGACTAAAATTTTACAATCTCATAGACGTAAACGATGGCCTCATGGATGTCAATTGATGGTCATGAGAACATCAATTTTAAGCTCACATAATTAACCATAGGGACTAAAATTTGATGGCCTCATAGATGTCAATGACAACCTTGCAGACATCAATTAATGGGCACAAGAACATCAAATTTAAGTCCCATGAATAGTAAGTCCCATAAAAATTTTGAATTGATACACATTGTTCGATCATTTCTTATGAGTAAACATGAACCATCGATCATGATCTAAGTAGATAGCTATGATTGGTCCTTAGCATTTTAACATTATGTTCACTCCATTGGGTAACTTTTGTATGAGCAACCATGGATAATTGATTACAATCCATGTGATTGAGAGAGATTGTCTCCATGGATCAAAGTCTTTGAATCATTGGGTCTACCTCACTCTATTTGATTAAATTAGCCCAATTAAATGTAGGTCATTGATCCTATAAACATTCACACACTTTAAGTTAGGACTAGAGACATAAAGGGACTTAGGTTAAAGTATTTGGACTAAGGTCTTGTTCATGTTAATAAACACAAATGGGGCCTTAGGACTAAGACATTAGTATAAGTTCGTAATAAGGGAGACCATGAATAATAAAGTTGAACAAGCTAGGAACATAATAAAAGGACCCTGTAAACATGAAGTTAGACCATGCTAAAAGGGAACAAAGGGATTTGGATATAAAGGGGACCAAGCATATAATTTTTAGGATATGGTCTGGTTGTGTTGAAAAACATGACTAAGCCTTCCTAAAGTGTTCCTACCAATTTTATTCCCACCAAATTTGAATGAGAGGTCTAAGCTAAGATTTCTAAATGAGGGTTTTAGGAAGCTTGATCATGGACTTCTACAGACCAAAGGCTAGTAAAATCTTGAATATGGATTTAAACTATAAAATCCAAACAAAATCCATCCAATGAGAGTTTTATTAAGCCTGCAACTTGAAACATGAAGATCAAAGGTAAGAAACATTAGGCAAAGTTAAGGAAAAACTTTGAAAAAATAGACCAAAGTATAACATATCTTAGATGATCTTAAAATGCAAATAATTCACAAACCTCTCAAATGATATTTTGATCAAGTAAATTTCAACTTTGAAGTAGAAATTTGCATAGTTTTAACATAAGGGTCCCCAATTTTTAGAAATAGGGGGTATGTTGACCTTAACACTAACCTATAATAAGAATGTTAAACATGTAATAAATATACTGTTAGGTACCAAGAAAAGCAAGAAAAACTTTAATTTTACTATGTTTCTAATTCTTAATTCAACTATGTTTTTGACACAGAATTGTTAGTGATTCCTTCGATCAACATTGATGATAACGATCAATTGTGATTATTTATAGTCATCACTGATCCTTGTGGCTCATTTGAGAGTTCAAACTTCTTCACGTTTTTGAGAATTTAATTATAAATTTGGCATAAAAATGGTTAGTAAAACATCCTTAAAATTATCTATAAGAGCTTTATGGAGTGTGGGTCCCACTAGTCATGCCATTATGTGATCAATATGAATCCAAGAGGGGAGATTAGTATCATATTAGTATGATGAAAATCAAAACAAAACACACTAATAAAAGTAATACCTCAAACCTAAATGCTCAAGGATCAAAATAATAATACAAGTAACTCTCAATAGAAGACAAAACAACCATTATGTACCTTCTTTGAGAACAAGAGTTGTATGTTGGCCATGCAAGAATGTGCTAAGTCATGTGATCAAAGAATATTTGGCAATGGTATTCCTTGCTTAATCTCTCCTTTTCACCTTGCCAATGTTGGGTGTGGATTGACTTTAGATTGTCTTGGATCTCTCAACAAATGAGCATTATAACACTACAAAAAAGGTCTTTGAAAGTATTTTTGCATCATAACATTATACCAAAAGATATTATTGAATAATGGGTGAGGCCTTGTATTTATAGCCTTCCAAACTAACTTTAACCCAAGTGTAGTTAGGTTAAATTTAATTACGGTTGAGTTTAGATTAACCCTAGTTGATTTTAGGATGGGACAATTAATTATTATTTGGGATAGAGATCCCATTTATTAAGCATGTCTCTCCATTTCTAAATTTAAGGCTTTAGGGAAGACATTTTCTATTATTTGACTTCGAAGATGATGACATCATCATGACCTCAATTTTATTAAAATTTCCTTTTTTCAAAATTCATTTTCACTAATTACACATTAAAATTTCTCTTAAGCATTTAATTTGATTTACTTAGTTAATTCATTCTACTTAAAATTGTACTTTAAGAATTATTTAACTACCCCACTTAATGGGTCCAAAAGCCAAACTATCAATTTGATATGTCATAAGTTGACTAGAGATGAATTCATGAGAGGTTACTATTGCATACAAGATAATACCCTAAATAGGGATTCCTTAACATTATTTTGAGCACTAATGTTCGATGCACGGATGAAATTGGGACATTCAGTGATTCCTATGCTTAATTTACATTATTTGGTATAAATCAATTTGAAGTCTAGTTGGAACTCAGTTGTGGCTAAAATGCAGTGTCTACAATTTGTCTCCCAAATATGAAGGCACCCTATTGTTCAACTATGATCTTATCCAAAAAAAATTGGATCCATAGAATAAGATTTTTGGTACATATTTTATAAAACATGGTATAGAGGCTAAAAGGTCTGAAATCTTTAAGTTGATTAGCTCCCACTATATTTGGAATTAGAGTCAGAATGTTATTTAATTCCTTAATAATAGTCCCCAAGAAGAAGAATTCAATCACCACTGCCACTACCTCTGTTGGATTATCTTCCAATACTATTGGAATAAGAATGGGGGTTAGCCATCAAGGCCTGGGGTTTTATCTCCTTCCATGGAGAAGACCATAGTTTTGACTTCTTCTAGAGGAGGCTTGAGGATGGTCAAATTTTCTAACTAGATTACTAGTTTTGGAAGGAGCCTTGACATTTGGTCTTCTTTATGAAGGTCCACAAGAGAACTATTTGAAATAAGTTTCTTGAAGTACAGGATAATCTGTTCATCCCTCTTAGCTTCTTCCCTATAAAATATTCTATTTTCCTTAATGATTTCATTGATTCTATTAGAATTTATGTTCTTAGAGGCTAATTGATGAAAAAATGGTTTTTTATCTCCTTTTAACCATTTCTATCTTGAATTTTATCTCCAAAATGCTTCCTTTCTTGCTTCCAAATTATATAAAGTGTTGAGGGGATATTTTTCCTATTTTTTGGAGAAGATCATTTGCTCCTTTCTTGCTAATTTATTCTTCTATCTTTCACAAATCTTCTTCAATAATTTTTTAATGGGTGAAAATGTTCCCAAACACTTATTTATTCCATATTTTAAGCTTTTGATTAAAAAATTTAAGCTTTATATCAAGAATGTATATATTTGTTCTAGAGATAGGTACTTTCCACCACTCTTTGATTGAATCTACTAAATCTAGATGGAATGTCCACATCTTTTAAATTATAAAAAGTATTTTTTTTTTCTCATCATTATTTTGTTAGAGTATGGGTTTTTTTTTTTCCCATATTTATTTATTATGGTCTTTTTTCCCTCACTTGGAGTTTTCCTACTTTCATGGAGAAGTTTGTTTATATGTTTAGATTAACTGGGTGACTAGGAATTAACTCCTTTGACCAATTTATTTAGGTATGGGAGTTAATCCTCTATTCTTGGCCCTATTAAACACCTTTATTGGAGGAGTTACTTGTCTATTTTGGAGGTATATTGACCAAATTTTATGGAGGAGTTACTTGTTTACTCTCCTATCTTTACTCATCTCATTTGAGAGCTTTTCACTTAATGAAAGATTGGGTTTTGTTATATTCATTTTTTATCTCTTAAAATATTATCTTTGAGTGATTTCATTTTGCTTCAACAACATTATGGTGTGCACAAGCTTCATCTCATGTTATCTAAACCTTTATATTCATGTTATCCAAAACTGGTGACATCTTTAATATGGTATCAAAGCCAACCCGATAAATGATTATTTGGTCTTGTTAGTTATTAGATTTCATTTTAAATATTAAGTTATTTTATTGGATTTATCTTAGATTAGCAAAACCTTTAGTTGAATTTATATTTTTAGATGATATATTCTCTTTATGGTATTAGTTTGGAGGTTTATCTGCATGTTGGTACCTTGACATGCATTATGTACATAGTTAATGACTCATCTCAAACCTTTAAGTGCTTCAACATTTGGTGCAAATCCATTCTAGTTTACATACTTTTCCTTTACAAGATACACATCCTGCATGTATAGCTTTTTACATTAAAGTAGAGTGTAGTTTTCTTGCTCAACCTTGGTTCCAAACCAAAGAAGCATGCAGACATTTGTGACTTGCTTGGTGGTACTACTAGCCTCCTTTCTAGACCATCCTAGCTGCTTGGAATCCTCCCCAAACTTGCCATTTACCTACATACCACTTTAACATGGTCAAAGGATATTCTCCCACTACCATTGGAGACCACTATATAGGCATTGAGGTATCCTACTACCAATGGAAGCCACTCCATGGTTATTGAGGTCTCCATTCCTATACTCCTTCCTCATCATTTCATTTGGTAAAGTCATTCTATAACCTACATACTTACTTCCACCCTCTCATTAGTCTATTAAATAAAAACCATCTATAATTTTAAACAAAACTTCCATTTGTTTCGTTTCATGGTATTTATAAATTAAAATGTGGTTTTGTTCTTTGAGTCAAGCTGGAAAGTTTTTTTTTTTTTGAAAAATCAAAACACTTTTATAAAGTAGATTTTTTTTTAAAAAGGGGATGGGGAAGTTTTTTATAAAAGTGTCCTTATTGTTTGTTTGTTTTTTATTTATTTTAAATTATATAATATTTGGGGGACCTTTTATTGTAGAAGGTGCATTTCAAGATTTTTTAAACTTTGACTTATATCCAAGGTGGAGTTAGTATTATAGATTTTAACCCACATTTAGAAAGGGAGAGCCGAAGCTTGAGTGTGCACAAACACGATTCAACCAATCATCTTCGACATTTTATTTAATCATAAACATTACAATATATATGAATATGTTTCTAATAGCACTCTCTAACAATAGCTTAGTTTTTCTAACAACTAACTTCCCTATCACTAATTTAGGATTGGTTGTTCTAACAGCCAATATTATTTGACTCTAACACAATATACATGATTTGCATATCAAATCACATACAATAGTATATTGTATTATTTCATGCTTATTAATGCTCACACTAAAGCTATGTTCACACTATAATTTCTCAACATTCCCTCCCATAATGTGAATTTATGGACATCAGTTTCAACTAATAATGCATCCATTACAAATATTGGAGAGCCCAATAATATAAATATCTTTCAAGATTTTATTTTACAACTTTAAACAGACTTGAACAAGACAACAATAAAATGTGACTCTAGACATAAATAAATTTAAAAATATCCTATTGATATAAAATAACTATGAAAATAAAACTTAAACCTTGAAAAAAATTATTACCTTGACACCTTGATAACTTCTCTATGACTGGATAAAAACATGTTAAAACACTTAATGCAAGTTTTAAATATATAAAAAATGAATTAAACAAATTAATTAAAACTAAAAAAACACATAACCACTTATAAAACATAAACTTAAAATAACAAAATCAAAACAAAAAAAACAAGAACTCGATGTAAGATGGCTAGAATACCTTATTAAAAAAAAAAAAAAAAAAAAAATTAAAAAAAACTCTTAAAAAATAAATAAAATAAGACTCAACCAAAACCTAATTATGCGAACTTTGTTGGATATGCGAAGCGAATGGTGAGAGGAGGGTGGCGAGAGTTGAGGGGAGACCGTAGCATAGTTGATAGTGAACTAAACGAGAGAGTGAGCTGAGAGATAGCTTTGCCAAGGTGGAGCTCGATGCAAGTCAAAGATGGATTTTTGGTCTTCTATAGATTGGAGATGCCACGATCAAGGAAGTTCAGACATTAAATCAAGTTCTAGCAACATTAAAATCCTTCACTATAGGTTTAATGAGTAGTGATATTCAAGAATTCCTTATATCCAAGTGACGCAGGGTCAAGTGCTGATAGCAACCATTGAGGCAAGTTGCCAAAAGGTTTTGGATGACTCGAGTTGTGATCTTTGTAAAGTATATTAGATCATGCAAAGCCTAAGGCAAGTTTAGATTCAAATCCGATTTTAATAAAATTGAGGGAGTTGCCTCACTATGGATCTAAATGTTGGATGTCTTTCAATCGATGACAAATCACCAAAATAAATTCAAAGTAAAGCTCGCTTGATTCGGAGGGAGGAAAGGGTTTGTAGCTTTTCCTTGTCAATGTCGATCCAAAGCAAGTCTTCCAAATGCAATATTTCTGAATCGCCGATGTAAGGTTTAGATCTCGGGAGAGGTTGAGTTGGGAGCCGAACTAGTGCCAAAGTAAATTCAAATAACCCACAATTCTGATGCTGATCTAGATGCTGAGTATCTTCCAATTCAGACAACTAATCAAACTCTTTTGTAGAGAGGCTTGATTGTAAATGTATGACTTTGTGTAAACTATGTAGAATATATAAAAATATAAAATTATTTTTGATTTTACAGATTTTTGGAAGCAAACAACTCTAAAAACAACAAATACATAGATAAAACAATAAAAAACATATATGTGTGTGTGTGTGTGTTTTTTTCTAATGTTTAAATGCATACAAGGAACAAAATGGATGAAAAAAACTATGAATAGAGTGGAAGGATGGAGAGAGAAAAGTATGCAGGGGGATGGTGGAGCCAATGGGTTCACACATGGGTTGCACTATTAGACAATTAGCAGCATGCAATAACTATAGATGAACAGAGTAATGATTGTTACAAGTGGTTTATACTACTTAGTCATTGAGTCACTTTGGTACAAACAAACAATGAGTGGGTGAAGCAACAATGCTTGGAGAAGCCACATAAATCTTGCTCTGATACTAAATATAGATTTTAATCCATATTTAGAAAGGGAGAGTTAAAGCTTCGGTGTGCACAAGCATGATTTAGTCAATCATCTTCAACATGTTATTTAATCACTAACATTACAATATATACAAATTTGTTTCTAACATCACTCCCTAAAAATAGCTTAGTTTTTCTAACAACTAACTTCCATATCACTAATTTAGGATTGGTTGTTCTAACAACCAATATTATTTGACTCTAACACAATATATGTGATTTGCATATCAAATCATCTATAAGAGTATATTGTATTATTTCATGCTTATTAATTCTCACAATAAAGCTACTTTCAAACTATAATTTCTCAACAAGTAAAAGGAGGGATTTTTATTTTTTTTTAGTACAAAAAATATATTGCATTGTGATCTATTAAAGATAGAAAAATTGTAATTGTTTTGACTCTTCATATTTTTGTTCGATGAAGACTGTAGGGTGAGGTTCAGTTTAGTAGAAGGCCAAACCCCCTCGCATACAAAATAAATATTTCTCTTCTTCTTGATTGCTCACATTGAACTTGCTTTTTTAGACACACTATCAGCTAAGACTAACATTTGCATTTGTTTTAAAAATTTCATTTCTTTGACTCATTTCTCTAGATGCACTCTTGATTGTGCCTGACGTCTTTGGAGTATGTATCTAATTTCTGACATTCGAGGGGATATTCACCATTTCATAGTTCAAGTGGGGTGTACTTTATTTTATATCACTTTCCATTCTATTTTTGTGTTTTCATTTCTACAATAATAACTTCAACTTTCATTACTTTAACTTTATTTCTACACTAATGGATTCAAGATCAATTACTCTACTATTGTCATTTAACTACTATGAATGGAAAACCAAAATACAAATTATATTAAAGAGCAAGGGTTTACATTGTATTACAATGGGCAATGAAACTAAACTTAGTACAAAAGTATAAAAAATTAAGTGGTATAACCATTGTGATGAAGCCTATAGTTTATTGTGTCTCCTAGTATTCTATTTCACTTAGATCTTTCTAAATCACCCAATGAAGTGTGGATTACCTTGGAAAAGCTTTTTGGGAATCTAGATGTGATGAGAGGTCATGAGCTTGAAAATTAAATTATCAGCTTAAGTCCTAGCAATTTTGATACCCTTTAGGATTTCTTCACAAAGTTAAAGTCTTTGAGATTGCAGTTAAAATAATGTGGAATAAATAAGAAATATGACCAACTTATTCTTTCTATACTCTCTAAGCTAGGTCCTAACTACTAAGTCTTTGTCTCTACTTTCCATGCTAATAAAAGTGCTCTAGGCACTACATGGAAAATTTACTCTTTAAATGTCTTTGTTTTCAACTTGACTCGAGATCAAAATAATTTAATACATATGGGCACATTGACGTCCACAAAACTTCAATCCCTAATTTCTAGGAATGGAAAATTAAATACTTCAAATAAAGAGAATAAGAAGAATAATAAGGATCAAGAGAAGAAGAAAGAATCAACCTTTGCCAAAACAACCACTGAAACCTCCTCTTCCAATGACAAACCTAAGAAAGAGCAGGTTAAGTGTGTATATTAAAATAAAAATGGTCATGATGAGAACAAGTGCATGAAAAAATAAATTGATCACTTAACTCATCTTATAGAGAAAAATAACATAGGTGTTCCTGAGTCTATCAAGCAGAATTCATCAACTCAAGATTCTTCTAAGGAAAAAGGCAAAGGTAAAGAGAAAGAAAAGGGCAAGGCTCTTATAGTAGTTGTAGCTCCAACCTCTTCATGGATTATTGACTCGAGTGCTTCCCACCATGTGGTCTCTTCACAAGTTGATTTTTCTTCTTTTGAGCCTTGTAGCATGGCTTCTATCACTTTGGGTGATAACACTTTAGTATAAATTGTAGAGAGAGGGTCTATTCAAATAGATGGTGGAACATTCAATAATGTTTTAAGTGTTTTATCACTTTCAACTAATCTCCTATCAGTGTACCAAATCACTCACATCAATAAGAGCATATGAGTAGAGTTTTCACTAGATTCAGTCATAATTAAAGAATTTCATAATGATTTTATAGTGGTAGTGGGTAGGGTAGATCACCAAGCTAGGTTATATAACTTCTCACATTTTTCACTTGTTTCTTCTCTAACTATGTTGTTGACTCATTCAAATGGAGTTATAAAATTTTGGCATGAGCAGTTTGGACACCTCAACTACCACTACTAGAACAACTCAGCAAAAATGACATGATCACGGGCTTGCCTTGATTCCATTTATCTAAGGGTATTTGTGAGGGTTTTTACCTAAGGAAACATCGTGAAGATAAATTTGATAAAGGCAAAGCTTGGAGGGATTCACAAGCATCGGATTTAGTACATCGTGATATATCTAGGACTTTTCCTAGTCTATTTTTTATAAGGGCTAACTACATTCTCACTTTCATTGGTGATATTTCAAGATACACATGGGTTTACTTCATTAGACAAAAGTATGAAGTTTTTTAATATTTTCAATACTTCAAGGCACTTTTTGAGAAACAATCTGAGAAATCCATCAAGGTTCTTTGAACGCACAATGGAGGTGAATATGTCAACAACAGATTTGAGTAGGTTTTCACCATAGAGGGGAGTGATTTGTAGCGGATAATTACTTATAGTCCTTCACATAATAAAGTTGTAGAATGTAAAAATAGATCCCTGAAGGAGATGGCTAGTTATAATATTCACTCTAAGTCCTTAGCACCTTATTTTTAGGCCGAAGCCATCAATTATGCTTGTTATATTAAAAATAGGGTTCCTCACAAAGTTTTAAAAGACATAACTCTATTTGAAGTTTGTCATAGAAGGAAACCTAAAGTTGATCACTTTAGGGTTTTCATATCCCTGGCTATTGCATGCATACCAAATAAGAAATGTAAAGCTATGGAACCTCAGTCCAAGCCTTGCATCTTTGTAGGTTATCCAGATGGTGTCAAGGGGTACTACCTTATTTATTTAACCATACATGAGTTGTTCATATAAATAAGTGTTCACTTTTAAGAGATTCCCAAAGAGAAAACAATTGACACTTATTTTCCTTCATTGGATTCACATAGACTTGATTATTCTTATTCTAAATCAGATCATCCATAGTAGGTTCATGAGCTAGGGTCTTCTTTTTCTTCCAATTCTGATAGTGAGGGTAGTGATGGGGAGTATTTTACATCCACCTATAGTCATGTTTTAGAGGATGAGGAGTCAACACCTAACTCACCCACATCTAGGCCCCTTTCATCTAGGGAGACACTTCCGAGTGTATGCACTTGGGTATGGGATCTAGTAGATGATAGATGTACTTGGGAAGATGATTAGAGTGGTCCACATGCCTTTTTTGCTTTGATTTTAGATTCATAAACATTCTAAGAGGCTTCAAGTGTACCTGAGTGGGATTGTTATATGAAATAATAATATTTTACTTAATCAAAAATCACACTTAGGATTTGACTTCACTTCCTAAGGGAAAGAAGATGGTTTGATGTAGGTGGATATATTAGACCAAGTTTACAGTAGATGGGTCAGTCAATAATTACAAGGTGTGATTGGTCACTAAGGGTTTTTCATAGATAACTAGTATTGACTACTTAGAGACCTTTGTACCTATTGTAAAGATGACTTTGATCCAACTCACAATAGCTATAACCATAACACATGGTTTGGATGTGCACCAAATGGATGTGAAGAGTATGTTTATTCATGGAGATCTTTAAGAGGAGATCTACATAGAGCATCCACATATGTTTGCTCAAGATTCATCCTTAGTCTATAGACTTAGGAAATCCATCTATCAGATAGGCCCCTCGATCTTGGTACACCAAGATGGATTCCTTCCTCTTTCCTTCAAGTTTCACTGGATGTCATTCAGACCCCAGTGTATACTTCTTATGGTAAGATGATTCTTTATTGATATTGGTCCTTTATGTTAATGATATTTTAATCATCAAGAGTTCCTCATCATCTATTTTAGTGGTGAAGACATCTCTATAGGACAAATTTGACATGACAGACTTGGGTCTTCTACTTTACTTCCTTGGTATTGAGATTTTATAATCTGATTCAAGAATTTCACTTACAGAGCCCAAGTATGCTCTTGATCTTTTGGCTTGGTTTCACATGGATGGTTTTAAGCCATATCCAACTCCGTCTCTATTAGGATTCAAGCTTAAGGCTAAGTATTCCACAACCTTAGTCAATGCCACTCATTATTGATAGTTTATTGGTATCCTCATTTATATAACTCATACCAAGCCTGATATTTGATATGCAGTAGGCATTATTTCATGATTCATGCATGACCCATATGAACTACATTGGAAAGCATCCAAGTGGATACTCCACTACATTTAAGGATCTTATAGATTTGGGATTCAATACAGATTTGGCATATAGGTTGACTTGGTTGGATTTTTAGATTCATGTTGGGTTGTTGATACTTATAATCTCAAGTCCATTTTAGGTTACATTTTTCTTTAGGTTCTGGTCTTATTAATTGGTCTATCAAGAATCAAAATTTTATTACTATATCATCCATAGAGGTAAAATACAAGGGATTTTTTAACATAACTATTGAGGCTATTTGGATTCAAGGGATTCTATCCAAGTTAGACGTTCCTTTCAGTCAACCCACCATCATCTATTATGACAATCAGAGTACTATACATATATACAAGAATCTAGTTCATCACTAACAAGCCAAATATATTAAGATTCACATGCATTTTATCTAGGAGCTTATTCATGGTTAGGTCATCAACTTGAGATTTTTTCAATCTTTAGAGTAGGTTAAAGATATCTTTACCAAACCCTTTATCGAGAACAAACTCATTCATCTATGAGATCTTCTTAGGGTGCAATCCACATCAACAGTAGTATCATCTTTAGAGGCCTTACAGCCTCTTCACTTCTTCTATGTCTCTCTTTTGGGGGCATTTTTTCCTACAACTTTTCTCTTTTTCTCTAATTTATGGGAGATTACTTTTGTACATGGGTACCTAATCAGGCCTAGTTGTCAGGACCTATTTATTTTTCACATTATCCACCTAAGTTACACTTATGGGGTGGTGTTAGAGTAGGTTTTTTATTTGTTCCCATATTTATTTATTAAGGGATTTTTTTCCTCACTTGGAGTTTTTCTACTTTCATGGAGAATCTTGCTTATGTGTGTAGGTTGATTAGTTGACTAAGAAGTAACTCCCTTGACCAGTTATTCTGAGTATGGGAGTTATTCCTTTATTTTTGGTCTTGTTGACCAACTTTTATGGAGGAGTTACTTGTCTATTCTGGGGTTTTTTTACCACCTTTTGTGAAGTAGTTACTTGCTTACTCTCCTATGTGTACTCATCTCATTTGATATCTTTTCACTTAATGAAATATTGGGTTTTGCTCCACTTGTTTTTTGTCTCTTACAATATTATATTTGAGTGATTAAATTTTGATTCAATAATAGTATGGTTTGCACAAGCTTCATCTTGTGTGATCTTGACCTTTGCATTTGAACTGTCCATAAATGGAAACATCTCTGATATTTTTCCCTAATTAACATAATTGGGTTGTACTCAGACCCAATTCTAGGTAGAGAGGTCAAAATGCTACTAAATTGAATATCTTAGTTCATAGAAACCAAAAATTTATTATTCAGCGTTACTGGAATTAAACTATCTCCTAGTCTTCTATTAGATCAAGTGTAGATATTTTCCCTGAGGTCCACATCCATAAGTCATGTTTCAATGATGAACTCATTTAGATCAAACATAATTTCACTAAAGTCTTGTATCCCTCTCATTTTTTTCCATTGGGGTGAGTTGAAGTCTCTATCTACCAAATAATTCGATTCCTCACAATTTTTCCTAAATTATTTCATCTCACTCCAAAGATTTTTACAACCTGGTTTGGAATTAGGGCCATAAATATTAGATAAAATCCACTCAAAGTTGTTTATTACATCCCTAAAAATGATGGCAATGTGATTACCATTTTTAGTCAAGACAATCCCCTCAATGATTTGAGGATCCTAATAGATCACAAGACCTCCTACATCTCCTTTCAAACTACTTCCTATGTAATTAACCTTGTTTCATAGTTTATTATTATTTTGAGAAAGGGTTTCTTCTAACATTTTTGCTTCTTTTACTATAAAAAAATAAGGGTTATACTTCTTTATCAAGTTTCTAATCAATGTATGTTTCTTAGGGTTATTAATCTCCCTTCCATTCCAAGAGATAATCTTTATTTTTTAATACTTGGAAAATGCTTCTGAAGAGTCTTTTGGCTACACTTTTATACTTATTTATTTGTTTCCTTGGGTATGATTTTTTGTGAAGGGTATCTACCTACATAACTTGGTTCTTCACCCACTTTTGCCTTCTTGTTTCCTTTTCTTGTGGCAATTTGAGTTCAATGTTCTTCTTCTTTCATTTTTTCCTATTATTTTTTCTTAGAAAAAGAACATTATTCTTGTTAATTGATATTGCTTTGGTAAATTTCTTCTCTACATGAGGTTAAACTATCCATATTAGACTTGATAAGGTTTGGGTGATCAGCTCCTTCTCAATACATGAACCTGACCAACTTTTGCCAAACTTCTTGGTGTAAATAGATCTAAAGCCTCTTTCATTTCCTTGCTCAAATATTTGATCCTTTCTCTTAGCATGCATGTTTCTTATATATAAAAAAATTCACCCTCTCCTTCCATTCCCAAATAAATTTTGGGGCTATGTCCCTTTTAGGGGCTATTCTTTCCTTTTACTTGGTGGATAATTTCCTTACTAGTCTCACTCTCTATTGAAGCTTAATCTCAACCTTATTTATGGTTTCCATTGATTTTTATTTGATAAGGGGATCACCTTATCTGAGGGTTTCTCCATGTGGTTTATGTTGACTCTTCAAGTCACCTTGATCTCTTATGGAACAAGTAGAGCTCTCAGTGCCAAATCAGTCTACACAGTGCTTTTTAGGAGCAATTTTGTAGGGATAAATCATGCTCATTTATATCTAAAACTTTTATTATGTTATTCAAATGTTATAAGAATATAATGGTGAAGGTGGTCACAAAGAATTTTTCTTCACTTGAAAATATTGCAGTCATGAAAACTGTCCAATGTGTAGATTTTTGTGTGTTTCTAGTTGCCAAATCAACCTACACAGTGTTTTTCAAACCCAATTTCCTAGAACCAAATGAATTTAAAACACCTAAAAATTTCACATGATGGTATAAAAATTTGGTAATAATGCGTAGGTCAATAAATTTTCAAACAATTCTCTCCCACATGCAAAATGTGTAGGGTTAAAAATTGACTTCTAAGTTGATTTTTACTTAGTCAATTTTTTGTGTTTTTAGTTTTCTAATATGAACAATGCATATATTCCAAGATCATTTTTGAAATAGTAAAGGAGGTTAAATATTGTTTAATAGTCATGAAAACTACCCAATGTGCAGATTTTTATGTATTTTTAGTTGCCAAATTAACCTGCACAATGCTTTTCAAACCCAATTTCCCAGAACCAAATGAATTCCAATCACCTTAAAATTTCACATGATGGTGGAAAAATGTGGGAATAATGTGTAGGTCAATAAATTTTCAAACAATTATCTCCCATATGTAAAATGTGCAAGGTTAAAAATTAACTTTTGGGCTGAATTTTACTTAGTCAATTTTTTGTGTTTTCAGTTTTCTAATATGAACAATGCGCACATTCCAAGCTCATTTTTGTAGCAGTAAAGGAGGTTAAATATTATTTGAATTTACCATGGTGATATCTAAATTTAATTATAGTTTAATGAGAAAGATAGTGCACAAATATTAGATATAATGTGTGGAATGCATAGCTATCAAAATCAACTTTTGTGTTGATTTTTACTTTGTCATTTTTTGCATCTCCTAGTTGCTAAATCTGCCCAGTGAGAACATTTGAATCTTATTTTCATAGGATTAAATGTAGTCTAAATTCAATGAAATTTTTTTGATTATATCCTAATGGAATGAGAAGATAATGCATATGGTTTCGTAGCCATTGAAATTTCTAGTGAAAAGTTATCATGGTGCGAAGTGACACTCCCAAGAAGATTTATCACTTAACTAACTATTCACCCAAAAACACTCATAGGGTAGTTTGAAAGGGTTAATTTGGTCCTTTCAAAAAATTAAAAAAACCCTTTTGAGCTTCTTTTCAAGATATTTCTTTAAA
The DNA here is from genome assembly GCA_037957365.1 of Torreya grandis. NCBI lineage: Eukaryota > Viridiplantae > Streptophyta > Pinopsida > Cupressales > Taxaceae > Torreya > Torreya grandis. The sequence continues at coordinate 2,418,528 of JARHVA010001202.1, forward strand.
TATAAGATATGATGGGTTTTGCTCATATCTTGCTCAATGATTTTCTATTTTTCTATAAAGTCTATGGACTTCAATGCTAAAGCAGCTCAAGGCATTAAATGAGACTTATAGAAGAGGAATACTTTTCTTCCAAATAGTGGATGATGACATTAGCAGTCATAAATCACTTTTTGTCCTCAATTGCCTTTTTGGGCCAATCAAAGCTCTTGAAGCCCCTTTTGATCAAAGAAGATTAACAAACAAATCATGATCAGCCCCTAAGAGACATGGAATGTTGTTGAAATAAATTTTAATCCTCCTCCTCTACGTTGGATGGCCAAAGATGGTGGTTGAAGCATATTTATGGAGGATTGAAAGCTTTCTCTTCATTTTCTTCTTCCCTTATTTTATATCTCTTTTCTTCTCATTGTAAGATATACTCTCATTTGACAAGGCAAAACCCTATCAAAATTTTGTAAGAAACAACCTTTGAAGCAATAAGATCACATATTTTACCCATCTCTCTGACTGCACTTTGTGTTCTAGATATTTTTTACATGACTACCTTATGAAGAGGTCTTCTTCCTTGGTGTTTGTCCTCTTGTTCTTGCCTCTTTACAGGTGGTTTAAGGTGTTTTCAAGTCTAAGTTTGTTTAATTTCAGTCAGAGGTGGGGTTATAGTGTGATTTTTGCCCTTGTCTAAGATGTCTTACTTGGAATCATTTATGTAAAACTAGTTAGTGTAAGAGATTATGTGAGTGAAAGATCTTTAAGCTATCCTTGAGTTTGTTTTAGAGCAATGGGAGTGTCTTTTAATTTGGTGCATCACCATGTTTATGCTTTTAGTCATTTTATGCAACTCTTCTACCCCTTTCCCAAGTAAAAGTAGTAGTTTAGGTGATCTACCAAGAGGAACCAACCTTCTCTTGAGGTTCAACCCCATTATATGATACCCACATCCTGGGATTGATCCCATTATGTGGCTAGGAGTGAGAGAGCCTGAATAACCCTCTCATAGGGTGAAATTATAAGCCACAATAGGTTAAACCTTCCCTAGGAAGGCTTGTAGAATCTTTCTTTACCAATAGTGGATTTTTAGTCTAAGGTACTTGTTTGTTCTTAGGACACTCTTTACCAAATGACTCAAGACATTACATGTTGTACAAATATTTTCATCCCTCTCGTACTCAATTTTTCCAATCCTCATATTTAGACATGATTTTGATGGATTGTTGTAGAGGTTTGTTAGCAAAAACAAATAAATTAAATCTTGTTTCAACCATTCTCCTTCAAGAATTTGTTACCAAATATATTATAATTGGTTGACCCAAAGCCTTAGTAATATCCATGATGACCTCTAGTTCCCAATATTCTAATGGAATATCCAGAAAGTTCACCAACATAGGAACATCCTCCAAAGCCAAACAGTCCAGATTAGTGCTTGCTTTCCATTTTTTAAGACTAAGGTTATATTTGCTCATTTACCAAGGCCCTCCTATTATATCCCTGATGTAGTCCTCTAGATTTTTGAAACTCAATAAGAATAATTTTTTATCTAGAGCCATAACTTCCATTAGGTCCTTTGGCTTCCATTTTTAATTAGTCCATTTCCTAAAAGAATCAATGTTTGGTCTAAACCTGTTGAATCTAACTAGCAAGAATTTTCCTAGTTTCAAATCAACTTTTTCAATAGTAAATTTGGTACATTTATACATACCTCATCATTTTCCATTGTGGGGTCTAGAGAGTAATCTTCCATATCTTGGTTCAATAAATGCTTACCCAATGATTTTTTACCCATGAAAAGGGTGATTTTATAATATTTCTTGTAAAACTTGACACTCCCCCCCATGGGGCCCTTTCTTCAACCTGGTTCTTGAACCTTGAATTTGATATATGTGAATGTGTTCCTACCACCATCCTATCGACTATGATAGTTCTTGATGGTGGCTCATCAGATTCTCTTGTTACAAAATCCCATGTCTCTTTTTCTTATGTGACTCTAGATTTAAATTTTGACTTCTCATTCACCTTCACTTATTCTCCTCCACTCCACTCCTCCATATATACTTCCTTATTTTGAAAATTCTAATTAATTTCATTATAAGTGGTCTCATAGTATTGATTTGGGTGATTTTTTGTGGTGTTTTTTGGATCTCTTGTTGCAAAAATATGAATATCTATAGGATTAAAAAATATAACTTGTGTTCCAAGAAGATTTTAATTTTTAACCATTATAATATTATTTTAAGTATTTTTTTGGAAAAAATAAAAAACCACCCTTGTGTAAATTAATAGTCATTAGATTATCTCAACAAGGCAGTTACAATGGTGTAATTTGTTGGTATATTTTTTTAGGCCTAAAACCCTCAATACAAGGGTTTGTACATGGTTGGTCCCAACAATCACATATGAGAGAAAAGTAAAGACACTCCAAAAACTCCTCACAAGGATGGCATGGAGTCTAAAATTTTAGATCCATCAATTTCTGAGGTGGTTTAACAAATTCCATTAGATATACACAACATGGTAAGGAAGGATGACCTTGATGTAGTAAAAGGGGAATGAGTTATATGAAGCATCAGTTATCAATTATGAGAGCTTAGTTGACCACTATTACAACTTAGATTCATCAAAATAATCCTCCACCACTCTAATCAAGTTTGCCCACTTTGAATAATCACAACTCCAATACTAGTTCAAAGCACATGCTACCAAAATTAAAAGTGTGTAAGTTTAATGGTAAGGATCCATTCACTTAAATCAATAAATTAGAATATGTATTTGATCTATGTTAGACCCCATGTGCACAAAATGTGATCACAACATCTCTTTATCTAAGTAGATTATTTTGTATAGGTGGTTGTGTTCTCAAAAAAAAAATAAGGGCACTCTTGTTACCAATAGGTGTTTAATAAAGAGTTCTAGATGCATTGTCACAACAAAATCTTAGAAAACTACTTTAGTTACTTATTAAATTTATGACAATTAGGTATTATTAAGGATTATATTTAAAAATTATATAATATATCCTTATTCATGGATGACATCAATGAAAACAACATGACTAACTTATTCTGGGGAGGCTCAAGAATAACATCTAAATTGAGGTTCGCATGTTAAATTCAATGACCATTACTAAAGCCATACCATTCACATTCTAGGTAGAGGAAAATATGTGTCAAAATAAAGGCTTTCACTCATAACCACAAATATACTTTCATGACACCATCATTCTACAACCTACAATATTGACCCCTCAATAAACTAAAGAGAAGTGTGCCAAAGGGTTATGTTTTGGTAGTGACAACAAGTGGAGAAAAGGACATAAATGTGCTAAAAATAAATTACCCTACATGGAAGGAGCTAACGACTATGAAAATAATGATGAGACCTAAGGTGAGGGTATGGAAGAGCCAAAAGAGGAATCTAAACATTCTCACCCTACTATTTCCTATCATGCCCTTTCGGGTATAAGTACTCCTCAAACTCCTAAGGTGGTGGGATTCCTCAATAAATAGAAAGTCAAAATATTTATTGACTAAGTAAATACACATAATTTCATCAATATTAAGTTGGCTACTTGTTTAAACTATTTTATTTATCCAACTCTATAATTTTAAGATGTGACTATAGATGGTGGCATAGTCAATCATTTTAGAAAATGACATAGTATTAAGATTGTCATGGGGGACTACCTGCTTAATTATCCTATGTTTATTATTCCCATGGGTGGAAATGACATTATTTTTGGAGTACAATGGCTCATGAATTTGGTCAAAATCTATTGAGACCAATAGGAGTTTAACCCTATAATTACTTTGGCTATGTATCTACAATCTAACCCATGAGTAATCATGTGCCATACAATGAGGCATTACCTAAAGCTTGAAACTAGTATAATCTACCCTTGTGTTAATTTGTGCACTATAATCAAGTGTTGTCTTAACCTTGTGATGAAGCTAACATCCTAGTGATGGATGATAACCCTATTATTGATTTTAATGTGCCTAATTTTTCTCATGCAATTTATAACTAATGGGTTATTTTCCCTTTGATTAGTAATCAAGCCTCTTTTAATGTTATGACTAATCCATACCATTTATTGTAGGAGAACATTAGACAATGCAAAATCTAAGCTATGAGACCAGATTCCAAACTTTACCATTTTGAGCATGCCAAGATGGAACTGGGAATCAAGTTGAAGTCGTCATGCTGACTAAGAATGTACCATTTCACAAGCATGATACATTTTTTTAGAGCATTAATGATGATGAGTCTGAAGATGAAAATACATTAGAGGTTACAAGTTGGATAAAAGGCAAATTCATAAAAGGTTATCTACAGAATAGCAACAACTTGGTATCTGTAGTGATCAGTTGGAACCATAATTCAAAGATCTTGATTAATTAGAGGAGGAAGGTGCATATAATGCTTTTGAATCACACTTCTCGTACATTCCTACTCATACATTTGACAAGCTAGTCCAAGATGATCAACAACTTTATTTCAATGATTTGGCTTTATCCCTCATCATTAGAGAGAGATATAATTGAATAAATATAGGATGAATTGAATTGTTTATGCCAAGAAGAAGAATACCAATATGAAGTTGGTTATTTCTTTGAAGAGAACAAGTTCAAAGAACTTGAAATGATTGATCTATCTCCTTAGTTCAGCCCTACCTTCAAACTTATTGACAACACTCATGTGATCCTCTTAGTATTAGAGGCACTCAAAGGGTAAGGATAGAAATATAGTGGCCTAAATGAAGAAGTCATGCCAAGGTAAATGCAAGCTAGAGATGATTTGATTCAACCTAGCTCTCCACACACTTCAGCCATAGATGGTAAATCTAGAAGGTCTCTAACGTGGGAAGAACCACTCCCATACCTTCTTGATAATGAAAAAAACCAAGAGGATGCTACCAAAATGTCCATTATAGTCCAAGATCAGCTCATAATTGGTTTATATATTAGCTAAAATAAAGAGGATACCCCTGCCAGGTTGGATATGCAATATGTTCTAGTATGCATCGTTGATCATCCCTACTCCTTAACATAGTTTAATTTATGGGTTGACGTATTTCTCATACCCTATCCCTCATGATTTCTATAAATTAGATGCAATCATAAATTAAAAAATTATAGTCATGTTTTGTTTAATTTGCATGGAAAACACATAGATGACTCTCTTTGGGATAGTGTGCATGAATGAATAGGACAATATAGGTGTAAGTATATGCATTCTCTTCATTTGTGGGATCCATACCAATCTTCTCAAATTCCTATTTTAGGTGTCTAACTTTTTTAATGTCTTATTACTTGCTAATAGATATCTTCTCCAGATTTTATTTTCAAGCATGCATTTGCCTACGAACCTCTATAAATAACTTATTTTATTTTCCTACTTTTCATTTATGTTTTTCCTTCTTGTCCCTTGTTATTAGTATAATCTTGCTTTCATTTTCTTTCTATTTATTTCATCCTAATTTTCATTACCTGGTTTTGTCTCGTTGTTATTCCCTTTTGAGTTGAACCTTCTTGTATTGACCTAAGGGTTGTCATGTCAATCAATAAATTATAAATGAAAGCTTATAATGTAGGTAACATGGATGGCACTCTAAGAGTTTAATAATAAATGCTTACATGAACTACTATGTTTTTTTATGAATTTTTAGAAATCTAAAGGCCTATGATTCCAAAGGGAACATGTGAATTTAGATACGTTATTTTCTTATCTCAAAGCTGTCAAATGCACTTAATATAAATAAATATAAGATAATGAGCATTGAATTTATTTAGACTTGTCATAGTAGTCATGAATTTATTGAATTTCATTTTACCCATGGCTTGGTTCCCAACCCACAATGGATTAAACCTGAAAATATTTTTCAAAAAGAAATAAAATTCAAAGGAAACTAAAAACAAGTGCAAAATTCAGAGTTTTTGTTGAAAGGGTGATCCAGGCGACTCCACCATGGGTTTTCCTGCCTGGCTAGCATTGGACTAAGGCCTTGAACAAAGCCAAAGGTATCTCTATTGAGGATATAAACACTTGTCTGTAAATATAACAATGCCCATACAATTCCCCCTAAGCGAAATTATAATATCATTTTCCTTCAAAAAATTTAATTTATTGAACAACCCTGGTTGAATGTGTGTGAATGCAAAATTATAACTAAATCAATCATTTTATCCCACATTGATAGTTTTAGGAAGTAATAGAAATTAGTATTTTCTTAAAATACTAGGGAGTATTTTCTAGTAGAGTCATCATTTTTTATCACTTTCACAACATGACATAATTTCATCAATGAAATCATGGAACTTGTTTTTGCTCAAGAGTCTAATCTTTGTTCCTCATAGGAGCTTTGCTAGTTTATCAATTTATGCTACCATTTTCTGGTTTGAAAGTGTTAGGTGTGAGCATATAAATCTGTGCTTCATTATTTTTGACAAAGTCTGCATAATAAATATGAATCATAATGTTTGGTCGAAGAAAAAACATCTAGATCTTGATTATTTTAAATATTTGAATTTTTGTGAGTATGTAGAGTCCAATCCTTCCAATTTTATCCTTTGAGAATATTTGACTCACACTTGGAAAAATAATTTGATTCTCTTTGGAGTTCTTAATAGCTTCCCCATAGTGGATTTGGTCTATGACGGTGCCTTTTTTCATGATTAAATCTTTGTCCTTACCTTTTGATATAAATCTTCATACTTTCAAATAAAATGATCCCTTTCTTGTTTTCCCAATGATGTTTTTTTATTTCATTATCTTTGGCTTTTGCGTGCTTGTTGTTGCCTTAACCTTTTTACCAAAATCTTGTGAAGTTCAAAGTTTCCCCAAGTTCACGTGATGAAGATGTGCATCTCCATCATGTGACCAATCCATCCAAAATGACTAAGTCTTTGAGGTTTCCCATGACTCCTTTAGATGGTGACAAGTATCAAAATCATATAAATTTGGGCTTGATCTATGTAGTTAGCTAAGTCCAAGATCCCTCAATTTCCTACCCATAACCAATCTCTTAGATTGATAGCTCAGATTGATCCTTAACAACCAAAGTTGAAGACCAAGATCTCTCCAAGGCCAAAGGCCTAAGATCATGCCATATGGCATGATCATAATAGCCTAGGGTTCAAATGGAACTTGACCATAGCAATAACATAGAGGCCATGTGATCATTTCATGTGACATGATTGCATTCCATCCTATTGAACTCAAACAAAATCTCATAAACTAGAAGCCACAAACTGATGAATGAGGGACATCTACCTAGACTCAATGACATTACTAGACCCAAATAGTGTAAGTTTTATGGGTATCTACCCATCAATAAATCATCAATGGTTAGGTCTCCAAAATAATGAGAACTTACCATGTGATAGTTGTCATTGGCTTAAATTTGATGATCATATAGAGCATCAAAATTGTCACATGAAATGATTGCATTTGATCAATGCAAGTAGCATCAGTCAGGAGAATAGAAAAGAAATGAATCCCAAAATGGAGAAAGAGAGGTCACATGGCCTAGAGTGGAACCCATTGGATGAGTTACCATATCCAATCACCCCATTAATTTCAACTGAGTAAGGAAGATAAAAAAGATACCTATCTACCTGTCATATTGACCGTCATAACTAAAAAACTAACTGTAAGTTAAGTCTTGTTATAGAGTTGGTGTACAACATGAATGCAAGGGGCAAATTAGATGTAAAGACCGACAAGATTCAATACAAAATCAATGAACTTCAATGCAAAGGTAAGGACATGGATCAAGGTATGGTGGGCATGATAATATCTAATAAGGACATTGAAAATAAGAGTGTTGTCTTGAATGAGCATGGTATCTGCTTCAAGAACATGGCCTACTTCAAACTGGTTAGAATCTCAAAAACTATCCACCCATCAAGATTGAATGCTTGTAACCTCTCTATTAGTGGGTTGAATTTAAGAAGCTCCATAGACTTTCGAGGTCTATAAATTATTATATAATTGATGTAATAAATGTCAGATCCTTTTAGTTTTAGAAATAAAGTAGTGAACCAGACTCTCTAGTTCTCCATAGTTAGTTGGCCATACATTTTCATAATTTTCTAGATTAGTCTTTTCCTTATTACTATGCAAGTGAAGATTGTAATGAATGATTATCATAACTCTTAACATTGATTAATCAAAATGAAATATCGATAATTTGATTATTGTAGAGCTTAGGGTCCATACCTTATGCATGTATATAGTGGTTATGCTTTTCTTTGATCTCTACAATTTGTCCTCAGACTCTTGCACCATCCTGTAGTTGGAGTTGTGTTAGATTTGACTCAATTTTAGGATTAGTTTCATGATATTTGCTTAGTCAAGCAACTCAACTTTATCTTCTTTATATAAGGACTTCTATCTCTCCTTTTGCTTCTTTTATTTTGCATTTTTTATGAATTTTCTAGTTTACTATTGTTATTTCATTGTATATCTATGTGTGCAATAAAGATGTTTAAATAAATTGTGATGTATGTTTAATTTATGTGTTGGCTCCCTAGGCATTAGTTCTTAGTTTAATGCATAGGGTTAATATAAAATACTCCAACACATGCCCTTTGAATTGGAATAGTCATAATGAGCCACTGAGTGAAGATCAGTGCACCTAGACTAGGTAGAATTAATGTCGGGGAGGTCTTGTAAACCTCCTTTCAAGAGAGGTATGAGTTCCTCAAATTTTGCTCTGCTTAAGTTGTGTTGGTTGTTTAAAAACACCAAATAACATGTCAGCACTAGAATGAGGACATGAGCTAGATTGTTTTAGATTTATCCATTATTTTTAAGAAATTTTCCTAGTAGTCCAATGGCCTTATCTTAGCTAGGAGGATGTAGCTTCCCTGTGGACATTATAGAGCCTTCCCATGACTTTCCCAAGGCCCCCATAGATTTCATCCAAAGTATATCCATGGTAGAATCAAGAATGTTAAAGATCATTTTTAAGCTTTTAAAGAAACCATTATCTAAACACAAATATAGCATGAAGATGTGGTTTGTCACCTATTTCCATTATTCACTAGATAAAACATCTCATTCTCGATACCTTGATCAACCATAAGGGTGCATCACCACTTGGGATATCTTTGAAAATATATTTCTCAACCATTTTAGTGTTCTCATTGACCCTTATATCTTATTTTATTAATTTTCCACAACTTATAAAGAGCTTTATGATCCAACTAGTGCATTTAATCACTAATTCCATCAGTTATATGGGTTTTTGAAGGACCCTTATAAATAGAGGATGCAGTTATAGTACTTTATCTAAATGCATTGGATCCTCTAAATTTTATGTTAATCTGAGGAACCCTAGCTTCCATCTCATCATTAGCTTTGACCTATGAAGAAGCTTGCACAATAGAATAGCAATCATTGCCCCATGGTTATGGTGCTCAACCTCCCTATCTATTGGGACCACTAAGGGTTTAATCCTAAAGTCCTTTGAGCTATGTATCTATAAGCCAACCCATGAGTCATCATGTGCCATATAATAAGGAATTACCTCAAGATTGAATTCATTATAATCTATCCATGTGATAATTTATCCATTATAATCTAGTGTTGTCTTCACCTTCTAATCAATCCAACCTCCTAGTGATGGATGAGAACCCTATTGTTGATTTTAATGCACCTAATTTTTTTAATGAAATTCATAACCAACAGGTTATTTTCCCTTTGATTATTAATCAACCCTATTTTAATTATTTGACTAATCACATGTCATTGATTGCATGAGAACATTAGACAATGCACAATCCAAGCTATGAGACCGGGTTCCCAAATTTACCATTTAGAGCATGCCAAGATGGAATTATGAATCAAGTTGAAGCAGTCATGTTGACTAAGAATGTGCCATTTCACAAGCTTAATACATTATTTGAGAGAATTAGTGATGATGAGTCTGAGGATGAAACTACATTGGAGGTTGCAAGTGATCTAGTGGCTAAAAGGTAAATTGATAGGGGGTTGTTTACAAAAGAGCAAAAACTTGGTATCTCTGGTGATCAGTTCGAAGCATAATTTAAAGAACATTATTAACTATAGGAGGGAGATGCATATTATGTTTTTGAATCACCTTCTCGTACACTCATACTCGTATATTTGATAAGCTAGTTCAAGATGATCAATAGCTTTATTTCAGTGGTTTGGCTTCCCCCTCATAATTAGAGGGAGATAGAATTGAATAAATCTAAGACAATTTGAATTGTTTATCCTAATAAGAATAAAACCAAGATGAAGTTGATTATTTATTTTAATAGAATGATTTCAAAGAACTCAAATTTATTGATCTATCTCCTTAGTTCAACCCTACTTTTAAACCTATCAACAACATTCATGTGATCCTCTCAACAATAGAGGCACTCAAAGGGTAAAGAAAATAATATAGTGGCCTAAATGAAGAATTCATGCTAAGGGAAATGCAAGCTGAGATGATTTGATTTAACCTAACTCTCCACACACTTTAGCCATAGATGATAAATCCAAAAGGTCTCTAATATGAGAAGAACCACTTCCATGCCTTCTTGACAATGAAAACAACCAAGAGGATGCTATCAAAACATCCATTAAAGTCCAAGAGTAGCTCACAAGTATTTTATCTATTAGATACAATAAACAAGATACCCTCTCAAGTTAGATATGTAATATGTTCAGGTATGCATTGTTGATCATCCCTACTCCTTACCATAGTTTGATGTGTGGGCTCAAGTATTTCTTGCAAACTATCCCTCATGCTTTATACAAATTAGATGTAAGTATAATGAAAAAATGTATAGTCATGGTTTGCTTAATTTGCATGCAAAACACATAGATGAATCTCTTAGGGATAGTGTGCATGAATGAAGAGGATAATATAGGGGTAATTATATGCATTCTCTTCATTGGTAGGATCCCTACCAATCTTCCTAAAATCCTATTTTATGTGTCTAACTTTGAAAATGTCTTAATACTTGATAATAGATATCTTATCCATTTTTCATTTTTAGGCATGCATTTTCTAGGGAACCTTTGTAAATAGCTTATTTTGTTTTCCTAATTTGATTTTCTATTTTTATTTCTTGTCCCTTGTTGTTATCATAGGATTGCTTTTGTTTACTTTATGTTTGTTTCATCCTACTTTTCATTGCCTGGTTATGTCTCGTTGTTGTTTCTTTTTAAGTTGAACCTTCTTGTTTTAATCTGAGTGTTCCCATGTTAATCAATAAATGATGAATGAAGGCTCGTTATTTAGGTAGCATAGATGGCACTCTAAAATCTTAAGAGGATAAAAATTCTTACCTAAATGCTTGCACAAACTACTGTGACTTTTTATGCATTTCATAATTTTAAAGGCCTATGATTCCAAATAAAAGGTGTGAATTTAGAAACATTATTTTCTTATCTCAAATATATCAAATGCACTTAATATAAATAAATATAAGCTAATGAAGCATTAAATTTATTTATACTTGTCTTAGTAGTCATGAATTTCTTGAATTTCATTTTACCAATGGCTTGGTTCTCAACCCTTAATGGATTAAACCTAGAAATATTTTTCAAAAAGAAATAAAATTTAAATGAAACTAAAAACAAGTACAAAATTTATAATTTTCCTTGAAAGGGTGATCCAAGAAACTCCACCGTAGGCTTTCCATCTTGGTTGGTAGTGGAGTAAGGCCTTGAATAAAGCTAGAGATATCTCTGGCTATAAATGTTTGTTTGATAGCAGAGCAATTCCCATGTCATTCCCCTAATCCAAATTATAATATATTTTTCCTTCAAAAGTTATAATTTCTTGATAGAAATCAAATTATAATATATTTTTCCTTAGTTGAATGTGTGTGAATGCAAAATTATAATTGAATCAATCACTTTATCACACACCGATGGCTTTTAGGAAGTAATAGAACTTAGTATGTCACATGTTGATGTAGACATTTTTGCCTCCATGTTTTGATTTTGTATTGACTAAATATTTATAGCTAATGCTTGTTACTTGGGCTTGAAAATTAAGATTCTATATTCTTAAAATACTCAAGAGTATTTTCCAGTAGAGTCATCATTTGTTGTTGCTTGCACAACATGTCATAATTTCATTAAAGAAATCATAGAACTTCTTTTTGCTCAGGAGTCTGATCTTTGTTCCTCATAGGACCGTTGGTGGTTTATCAATTTGTGTTTCCATTTTCTAGTTTTCAAGTGCTCTATGTGAGCATATAAATCTATGCTTCATTATTTTTGACTAAGTCTTCATAATAAATATGAATTATAATGCTTGGTCAAAGAAAACGCATCTAGATCTTGATTATTTTGAATATCTAAATTTTCTTGAGTATGCAAAGTATAATCCTTATAATTTATCCTTTGAGAGTATTTGACTTAGACTTATAAAAATAATTTGACTCTCTTGAGGGTTCTTAATAGCTTATAATTAGAAGATTTAGTCTATGACTATGCCTTTTTTCATGATTAAATCTTTTTCCTTACCTTTTCAAATAAATCTTCATACTTTCAAATAAAATGATCCCTTTATTAATTTCCCTATGGTCTCTTTTTATTGCATTTTCTTTGGATTTTTCATGCTTGTTGTTTCCTTAGACTTTTTACCAAAATTTTATAAAGTTTAAAGTTTACCTAGATTCATGTGATGAAGAAGTGCATCTCCATCATGTTCAACTAGGGACTGATCCATCCAAAATGACTAAATATTTGAGCTTTCACATGAATCCTCGAGATGGTGATGGGTGTCAAAATTATATAAAATTGGGATTGATTTATGCAGTTAGTCAAGTCCAAGATCCCCTAATTGCCTACCTACAACTGATCTCCAAGATCAACAACTTGGTTTGATCTTTAGCAACCATGAGAATAAAGAAGAAGTGAAGCCTAAAAGGAGAATGAGAGAAGGCCATGTTGCCTATAATGGAACCTGTTAGATGAGTTTCCATGTCCAATCACCCTGATGATATCAACAGAGTAAGGGAGATAAAAGGGACACTCATCTATCCATCATACCTACCATCATACCTAAAAATTTGACTATAAGTGAAGTTTTGCTACAAAGTTAGTCTAAAACATGAATCTAAGGGATGAATTGGATGCAAAGACCTACAGGCTTTAATATAGAATCAATGAACTTCAATGCAAATAAAATAAGGACATGGATCAAGGTATGGTGGGCATGATAAGATTTAATAAGGACATAAAAAATAATAGTGTTGTCTTGAATGAGCATGGTGTCTATAATAAGAGCATGACCTACTTCAAATTGGTTAGAATCTCAACAACTCTCTACCTATCATAATTTAATGCTTGTAACCTCCCCAATAGTGGGTTGAATTGAATAAGTTCTATAGACTTGCATGGTCTATAAATGATCATACGATAAATGCAATAAAGGTTATATCCTTTTAATTTTAGCGATAAAGCCGTAGCCTAAACTATTTGGTTCTCTATAGTTAGTTGGCTAGACATTTTCATGCTTTTCTAGAGTAGTCTTCTCTTTGATGTTATGTACATGAAGCTTGTAATGAATGATTATTTTAAGTCTCAACATTGATTATTCAAAATATAATATCTTAATAATTTGATTTTTTTAGAGCTGAGGGTCCATACCCTATGCATGTATATGGTGGTTATGTTTTTCTTTGATCTCAACAGCTTGTCCTTAGACTCTTGCACCATCCTTTATTTAGATTTGTGCTAGTTTTGGCTCAACTAAGGATTGGTTTCATGAGATTTTCTCTATCAAACAACTCAGCTTCATCTTCAGTGTAGTAGGACCCTTTTCTCTCCTTTTCCCTCTTTTCTTTTGCATTTTTTATGAATTTTCTAGTTTAGATCCTGGGTATCAATGAATGCAATATTTTGTCAATGCTTATCCATATTTCTCAATCTTTGTTTAATATTATTTCATGTTATATCTATGTGAAATAAACACATTTAAATTAGTTGTATTTCATGCTTAATCTATATGATGGTACCCTAATCATTAATTCTTAGTTTAATACATATGGTAGTATGAAATACTCTAGCACATGCTCTTTGAATTAGAATGGTCAAAAAGAACCACTGAGATAATATTAGTTCACCTAGACCATGTAGACTAAACCTTTCAGAGGTCTTATAAACCTCCTTTCAAGAGAGGCAGAGGTTCCTCAAAGCTCCCTCTATTTGAGTTGTGTTGGTTGTGTTAAAACACAAAATAGTAGGTACTATCATAGATTTGTAAAAAAATATGGAAACATAATAGCTCCACTCACAACTTTGTTGAAGAAGTATTCCTTATATTAGATTGAACTAGCTACCAAGGCATTTGAGAATCTAAAAGAGGCTATGGGCATCACTCCAGCTTTGGTGACCCCTAATTTTTATAAAACATGTATTGTTAAATGTGATACATTCAAAAATGGCATGGGGGTTATACTTGTGCAATAATAAGGACCATTTCATTTGATAGTCATCAAATCAAGGGAAAAAAATAAGCTCAAGCAAATCTATGAGAAAGAGATGATGGTTATTCTTTATACAGTCAAACAATGGAGATCTATCTAATGGGTAGACACTTTAAGGTACAAGCTGATCATGATAGTCTAATATAATTTTTAGAAAAATGATTGTCATTATAAGATAAATAAAAATGGGTGACTAAATTTTGGGCTACAACTTTAAAATAGTCTATAAGAGAGGAAAATGTAATGTGGTAACACAAGCACTTTCAAGGAGGGATGAATTAGCTGAGGATTTTTTATGCATAATGACCATTTGGCAAGCATATTGATTAGAAGAATAAAGATCAAAATTGGATAATTGTAGGGATACATAGGTCATGATTCAAAATCTTCAACATGATTTGAGTGTTTCTAACAAATTTTAGTGGAAAGGAAACTCACTATGATATAAAGATATATTATACCTATGTAAGTGTTGACTATTTTCATCACCTTAGTCTCTTGACACTTGATTTGCATAGGATGGATCATTTTATACCAAAATTACTTGAGTACAGTATTTGAAACACCTTCAATATGACAATGTTAACATAAAGGATAGGTATGTTAAGGTCATTGAGGTTCCTTGCACATATTACTTCATTAGATAATGTTAATAGTCATTTTGTAAGGTCATGAGTTGGTGTTAGTCCTATAGGAGGCCTATTGTGTTGGTTTTTAATGTAAAAATATGTGTCCAAGGTCTTATATGAGGTCCCTAACCTTCTCAAGTCTCATTTCATGACTAAAAATCATCTAAGTTACTCCCTAATGCATGATCTTAAAAGAAAGCCTAGTAGGTCAGTCCTAAGACCATGTTGGCCTGATGAAATCCTATTTGATAGTTAGAAACATGAAATATTTTTCAAGGGTAGGGAGCATTAAAATGGTCCAAAATTCATTCATCAATGTCATGATAACTTTGTAGAGGCTTATTCCATTGTTTTTCAATGAGAAATTAGACAAAATGTCTTAAAATTACTTATGACTTCATAAAGGGGTTAAGAGGTCTTAATTCACTCATTAAATTCATTTTAGAGAGGGTGAAGCATTCTTAAGATTTCAAAAAGTCATTTTGATATTTGAAGACTCTTCACAAGCTCTCTAATATGTATAAATTGTCAAGGAGTGGATTTGATTTAGTGGTTTCCCCTCCATTCCTGCCTGATTATGGACTTCAATTATCTCAACATGGGAAAGGTGTATCAGACCATGACTAAATTTTTGCCTATATTCAATATTTAATCCATGGTAGTCTCCTTTGCACCTGGATTTTTAGACATGATTTTTAGGTTTTTTATGTTTTGATGAGGAGAATATCATAGCTTCAAGAGCATTTTTCAAGTCCATAAAACTCATGTAATGTTTTTACATGGTACATGCATCAAAAATATATAGGTTACAAGATTAGGAATGTGATTTTAAGATTAGATAAGTCTACAAGTTTCTTTTCAAGATCAAAAGATAAATATAACAAGGTTTTCTTGAAGGTATAATGACATTATTCATGTTTTCAATGAAGAAATGTTGTTTTGAAGGCCCACAAGACTAAGTTATAGGTTTTGGGTTTTTTAAAATATCAAAGCATATCAAGGATTGGATAAGGTAGAAGCATCACCCATGGTTAAGTAGAGATCCTCAAATGGATAACATCTAGCTTGAGATGATATAACAGTTCCAAGAAACCTTTTTATCGAGAGTTTTAATTCATTATCAAATGTTACATGCCTCTTATCATGTCCTAGTCTTGTTTTACAAGTGCATGGTTCTTGAAGAGTTTGGGAATGGTTATTATAGGTCTTAAGACACCTTTTTATGATCTTTATATGCCTCCATGTTAGACCCAAATTTTTCAATATATTCTAAGTATGTTTGAGCCATAAGCATGGAGATGCAAGGGTACAATATGAGCACAAAAGACCATGACATAGAATAAAATGGCATAGAAGAGATAAAAAACAAATAATAGCATAGAAGACCTTGATGGGGATGGGTGTTGTGAAAGACAAGGAAATAGAGAATAAGGAGCACAAGACACAAGACTCAAAGAAAAGAAAGAATAGGACAAGGGTGTAAGAAGTGGAGGTAGTTATAAATAAGTTTGTGAATGTATCAAAGATTAATTGGAGCATGAATCTAGCACCAAATCATGAAGGAGGAGAAACACAAATGCTAATATCTAGTATAGAGAGAGTATATAGTGTTTGTTGGGCCCAGTTCAAGAGGAACTTAATTGTAATGCCTTGTTAGGGTGTGGAGCTAAAAGCTTCAACTGTTTGTAGACACGAAGAAGAGGATGTTGAAGAACTAGAAGAACCAGTGTCGGTAGCATGACCGACGTCGGCCAGATAAAGTGCAAAAGGAAACTGGCGTCGGCAGCTAATCAGTCGACGTCGGTAGCACCAAGCAAGCAGGGACCGGTCTTGGTCGCCTGTGTGTTCCAAAACTGTTGTTGACGAATAGTCAGTTAAGTGAAGCGAGTGTTTGCATGTCAAATGACTAATTATAGTCATGAGCTGCGTGTCTAATTATTGTAGTTAGATTTCTATTTTTGTAACCATGGGATTCTATTTAAAGACCCATGAGGCATGTATTGTAATTATAAAGAAGGCAAGTAAAAGCATTGAAGCAAGCAAGGTCAAGGAGATCTACAGGTGTAAGGTCAAGGAGATCAGCTGAAGCATTCAAGGAGGGATAATAACTCAGGCTATAGAGTTGTTGTGTTGAGCAAGAGAGAGAGGGAAGAAGGTCTTGAGGTGTGGCAAGCCTTTGAGGTGGAGGAAGAAGTGGCATCTTTCTTATTGTATTTTCTTCTAGTAATATCTAATACAAGAGTGTGTATTGTCTCTCAAATTCTTTGTTGTCTCAAGTTTCTAGTTACTTTATCATTCTGGTATAATTCCATGTTTAATTACTTATAATAAAGTAATCAATTGTGCTTCTGTTGGATAAGGGGTCACCTAACAGTTGGTATCAGAGCTTTTGGTTGGGTTGACTAACAGTTGGTATCAGAGCTACAGTTTGCAGGAAGTAGGTTATTTTTTTATTACAGGTCATTCACAGGGTTTTTTGATTGAGTGGGAGTTCATAAATGGCAGAAGAAAGTAAGCTACGAATAGATAAGTTTAACAGCAAGAATTATCAACACTGGAGGATGCAGATTGAGGATTATCTGTATCAGAAGGATCTGTACTTACCATTGGGTGGAGTTGCATGCAAGCCCACAGATATGAAGGATGAAGAATGGAGTGTTCTTGAATAGAAGGCTCTTGGTTCCATAAGGTTGAGCCTTGCATTGTCTGTGATTTCCAGCTTATCACAGTGCAAGACAACGGAAGAGTTGATAAAGTCCTTGGCAAATTTATATGAAAAGCCCTCAGCTTCTAATAAGGTATATCTTATGAAGCAGCTATTTACTTTGCAAATGAAGGAAGGTGGATCGGTACATACTCATCTCAGTGATTTCCATGGTTTGGTAAACCAATTAGCTTCAATCAATATTGTTTTTGATGATGAGGTAAAGGCTCTCTTGATTTTATGTTCTTTGCCTGAAAGTTGGGACAGTTTGGTTATGGCAGTAAGTAATTCTGCATCTGCTTCTAAAATCTTAAAAGTTGATGATGTTGTGAGTGTGATCTTGAATGAGGAAATATGTAGGAGAAGCACAAGTGAATCATCAGGGAATGCTCTAAGTGCAGAAAGTAGGGGAAGGCAAAGGGAGAAGATTGAGCAAGGGAAATCAAGGTCGGGAAGGAGATCTGAGTCCAAAGGTGTTACCTGTTGGTTTTGTGGAAAGAAAGGACATACAAAGGAGTGTTGGTTGAGAGATAAAGAGAATCAACATGCAGGTATTGAAGAAGCAAAGGATGCAAATATTGTGGTACAGGATGCTCTTCTACTTTCTTTGGATAGTCAGGTAGGATCATGGATTTTAGATTCTGGTTCATCTTTTCATGCATCCCCAAACAGAGATTTGTTCCATGAGTATGAATAGGGAGAATTTGGAGTGCTTTATTTAGGGGATGGTACGCCTTGTCAGATAGTTGGCAAAGGGAAAGTGCAGCTGAAATTACAGATAGACAACACATGGGTGTTGAAGGAGGTCATGCATGTTCCAATTCTGAAGCAGAGTTTGATTTCTTTTGGAAGGTTGGGTGACGAGGGATGCACAATAACCCTCACAGTAGATTCTTGGAAGGTTACCAAGGGAGCACTTGTTTTAGCAAGAGGTAAGAAAGTAGGTATTCTTTATCTATCTACTTGTATTATTGATTCTACTTCTGGTTTATCTACTTTAGCTGTAGATTCAAAGATGTGGCTTAATAGGCTTGGTCACATGAATAAGAAGGGAATGGACGTTCTTGATTCAAAAGGTATGTGTTCAGATTCAGAAAGCATAGATAGAGTTCATTGCAAAAAAAGGAAATTTGATGCTTTTGACAGGAACAAAGAAGCCTTGGTGTTTATGGAGGAGATGAGGGACAGAGATCAGTCACAGGGGCTGAATAAATCTGAGCAGGGCAGCATGAATAGAGGTTTGATCCAAGATGAGCTCGCAGATGAAAAATTCATCGCTTGCAGAAAAACACAGGTATCGACGCCGGTGCTCCCATGGCACCGACATCGGCCAGATAGAAACCGACATCGGTCATGTGTAGACCAGCAGGGTTGGTAGGTCAGGTAGGAGAAGTCTGACGTCGGTAGGGGGGACACCGACGTCAGCCAGGGAAATGACGTCGGCAGTCAGGGTCAGTGCAGGGAATCGACATCGATCAGGAGCAGACTGGGAGATGGCTGAGATTAGTCACTAGAACGGATGATGGGTGGACAGTTAACTGTCAAGGAGTCTCAAACACCCATATAGAGGTCAGAAAAGGTATGTGAACCTCATATTCATTGTTCACCTTCTTTATATTGCTTATTGATAGTCAAGAACTAGGAAGATAGAAGAAGTAATGCAGGTAGAATCCAAAAATAGTGGGAGCTTGACATGGATGAGGAGTGTGAGTCCTTGGAGAAGAACCAAACAGGTATTTTTTGGTAGAGTTGTCAGCTAGAAGGAAGCACTGGATAGAGGGATGAATTCCCATTTTAGAGAAGAGAGTGGATGGACACATGAGACAGAAGGCTATGATATATGGTCTTGATCAGGCTGCAGAACAATGGAGGTTTGACCATTGTATTTTATCTTTACCAGGTTGGATAATATTAGCAACATTATCCTGTTACTGTATTGTGTTACTTGTTGCAGGGTTTCATATACAGGGAGTTTTTTGAGCTAAGGGTAGAGTTGGTTCAGAAGTATGTCATGAAGAATTTGGGAGCAACAAAATTCTTGTGGCATAAGTGAAAGGTATAGCATCACCGGTTTGCGTGGTGGTTGGTCTTCAAGAGTGACTTTGAAGAGGGATGCAGAGCCAAAGGAACAAAATAGATGGTGTACAGGTATAGGTACAGTAGCAGTTGTTTATCTCCAAGTGGGAGATTGTTAGGGTGTGGAGCTAAAATATTCAACTATTTGCAAACACAAAGAAGAGGATGCTGAAGAACTAGAAGAACCGGCATCAGTAGCATGACCGACGTCGGCCAGATATAGTGCAGAAGAAAATCAGTGTCGGCAGCTAGTCGGCCGACGTCGGCAGCACCAGGCAAGTAGGGACCGGCATCAGTCGCCTATGCATTCCAAAACTATTGTTGATGAATAGTCAGTTAAGTGAAATGAGTGTTTACATGTCAAATGACTAATTATAGTCACGAGCTGCGTGTCTAATTATTGTAGTTAGATTTCTATTGTTGTAACCATGGGATTCTATTTAAAGACCCATGAGGCATGTATTGTAATTATCAAGAAGGAAAGTAAAAGCATTGAAGCAAGCAAGGTCAAGGAGATCTACAGGTGTAAGGTCAAGGAGATCAGCTGAAGCATTCGAGGGATAATAACTCAGGCTATAGAGTTGTTGTGTTGAGCAAGAGAGAGAGGGAAGAAGGTCTTGAGGTGTGGCAAGCCTTTGAGGTGGAGGAAGAAGTGGCATCTTCCTTATTATATTTTATTCTAGTAATATCTAATACAAGAGTGTGTATTGTCTCTCAAATTCTTTGTTGTCTCAAGTTTCTAGTTACTTTATCATTCTGGTATAATTCCATGTTTAATTGCTTATAAGAAAGTAATCAATTGTGCTTCCGTTGGATAAGGGGTCACCTAACAGTTGGTATCAGAGCTTTTGGTTGGGTTGACTAACATGCCTCACCATGACTTCTTTATTTGAAATAGTCATTAGATTGTCATGTTTAGTTTATTAATGATGTAACCTAAAAAAGGGTTCACTTATGTATAAATACCCCTTTGGATTTACTTAGAAAGTGTTGTCTAATATAGATGTGTTATTACTGTCAAGATAGAGATCCAGAGATCATGTACTAAATGAATTACCTTTGTAATCCTATCAAATGATATCAATAGAACTATTATTCTATGAACCTTGATGTGTTGAATATATTTGGCGTTAATTTTGCCTTATGATACAAGAGTACTTGCACTATGTCAATGCATTAAATGGCTAACTCTAGAATGATGTTTGT
Organism: Torreya grandis; assembly: GCA_037957365.1. Taxonomy (NCBI): domain Eukaryota; kingdom Viridiplantae; phylum Streptophyta; class Pinopsida; order Cupressales; family Taxaceae; genus Torreya; species Torreya grandis. The sequence continues at coordinate 2,439,596 of JARHVA010001202.1, forward strand.
AATAAAAATGATTAAATATGTTAACTCAAAGTAATATTTATCAATTTACCATTGTGTGGTAGAATAAACAAGAACCGATCTAGGCTACATGCCTCAAGTGAGCATGTGAGGTCATTCATTTGATATGTCAACATGGTCGCAGGTTGTCTTCTCCCTTCCTCTAGGTGCATGACTAGTACTTAGTCATGTGAAATTAAGGATAGAAAGAAACCCAACATTTTGGTTTCATTTTTGAGACCTGTTGCATTTGCTAGTACAATGGTATAAATATGTTCAAGTAGATATCTTTGGAAAATGTCAAGCATTGGATGAGTACCGTAAAGGATAAATTTACACTTTATCACATTAAACCAAGATTTTATACATGCACATGGGTAAAGCAGCACTTATATGATTATTTATATGAAATGTTCTTTTTAAAATTACTTGTTCACTTGCATGCTTGGTTTCCATCATATGCACAAGAATGTTCAAGAAATAATAGACAAAAGTCCCCTTGGTTATTAAAGCATCAGATAGCCTTAGCAAAGTTGAAAACTATTTGGACATGTGCAGTGGACGTGTGGTGGAAAGGAGTGATGAATGGCTACATTTTGGAATATGTTGTCTCTACATACTCTTGTCTAGAGGAAGCATAATTAAACTTTTTGAGGGAACTATGTGAGAGGTATCACAAACAATTTCCTTTAGAGATTAAGAAGATTATTGTTGATTATGGACTTGAGAACTTCCCCATGGATGGATAAACTCTCTCATGTATGAGCAACATGACTAGTGGGAAAATGGAGGGGTACATATTAGATTAGTAGTTCAGCATGGAAGTCAAACAAGAATAATTATATAAGGGAGAAGACATGCATAAGTCTATGAGAGGTAGTGATCCTAGAGGCAAATAAGAGGATACTAGAAGTGTTGTGATAATTTTTAGGAGGGTACAAAGGCATGGTGAGTACTTCATAACCATGGATTCACACCCTTTGCTAGAATAGGTACATTAATGAAAGAAGCATGATAAACATTTATAGTGAAATCCAATCCAAATAGACCCAATTCCCCCACCATAGTGTATGATCATGCATTTGAGTTTGATAGAGTTGTTTTTATAAATTGGGATACTAATGGTGCTGAATTTGAAGTTAAATTTGAAATTGAAACCATAGAGGAATCTCTATAAGTGCAAGATCAAGATAACAATTTACCATTAATTAATACCTTTATATTGAAATAAATATCTATAGCTCACCTTATAATTCCCAGTGGACCAAAGATAACTAGTGGGAAGACTACATGCCCAGTAATAACTAATTAACCTCGCCTAGTACCCATTATCTCTAGTGCACCTATTATTGCAGGAGGTGTGGGAGGCAGTATTGGTAGTGGTTCTACTAGAGCTAGAGGATTAGGCTATGGCATAGGAGGCATTAATGGACCTCCACATCAGGGTTCAAGAAGATCTATAGGAGTGACATAACAAGGTCCACTATAAACACTCAATGCACCTACAGTCTACTAGGAGATGACACTTCACTTGCCTAAATATTGAAGTGTTAAAAATGTAGTAGAACATGTGCACAAGTGTGAACTCATTTGGTGAGCATGGAGTATCAATTCTTCTAGGTGAAAGGAAACTCAATTTTCCACTACTTTATCAAATTTTGTGCACAAATGGTACCCCAAATTAGATCCCCAAAAAGTGGTTTTGAAATATGAATTATTAAAGATAACTTTTCTCCAATAATTTGATATCCCTAAATTTGAGAAGTAAAGTATTGTTACCTAAACTATGTCAAACAAGAGCTCAATAAGAGTGTGTGCATGTATGATGCACATTTCAAAACACTTATTTTGAATCTATTAATTGAGATTAACATAATGCAACATGCTTAGTGGTTTGTGGGATGTTTATTACTTCCATTTTGACGAGCCTTATCTCAAAAGACTTTCATTGAATTGTGCAAGGCACTGGACATTGCCCTTTGTACCAAAGCTATGGGAAGTATAAATATAGGATCATCCCCTATATGGAGGCTCAGATTGCTATGATGGATTCACTGTTGGAGAAAATTATAGACAATAATTCTCATGACACCCATAGAAGCTTATGATGTGTTGATTGTGAAGTGGAATGCCATAACAAATATAACTATTCACAAAAGAATGTTCATGTTGTATTGAAATAATCTTTTGAGATTTTCAATGAAGATCATGATGTAAATAATTGTTCCTTGATTCATCATTACTGCTAAGATAAAGTGTCACTATACTATAAAATATGTGATACATATATGCATCATACAAATGAGTGTTAGGTCATTAATGAAATTCATGAAGCGCACATATGAGGTACATGCCAAAATTATAGAGCTGACAACTAGGAGGCTAGTGTAGGTTTATCATTTAGAGGTTAAGGGAATAGAAATAGATACGGAGTTGGTTATTTTCTACCTAGGACATGTTACAAGTGCAATTCTCAAGACCACTACTAGCATGACTACACAGTTTATCTAACCTATGCCTTTTATAAGAATGAACATCACCTCAAAAAATGTCATGATTTGTATGTTTTCATTACTAAAGAATGAAATGAGAAGGGTGTTGGGATGATATATGTTACAAAAACTCCTAACATATAGTGGATACCATGCCCTACCCTCCACTAGCTAGACCCAAGGTTAATATTACTACACAGATTGGTGTTCATTCTCAACTAGTTTCAAATCCAACTACTAAAAAGGTTTATCTTGAATAACCTCATGTGCAACATTATCCTAATTTTGAATGATAGAAATAAGTGTTACATGACACAATGGCCTTAGTCCTAGAACTGCAAGGTGAGATTGAGTTCTTAAAGGATAAGGATGTTAAAATTTAGGTTGAGATGCAAAGAGATATGATACCCATAGGCTCAGGGCATGAAGACTTTTGAGAGTTGTGCAAACTCTTCCTTAATGAAGACATCATTCCTCTCCTAAATAATTGGTTATGATAACAAATGAAAAATCCTTCAAAGGACCATCATTTGAACCATATGTGACAACAAAAGACCCATATTCGACCAAACCTAAAATGTGACAAAGAGGTACTTGTAATTGCATCCATTTATGGTTGGATGATTCATGACATCTTAGTAGACACTAGTGTTGAGGTTAATGTTGTAACTAAAGACACCTAGAAAAATATGGGGAGCCCCACTTTACAACCCTCCCCACATGTCTTGTTCATGGCCAACAAGACTTGTGTACTACCCATAAGCATTCTTAAAATTTCAACTATCAACATCTTAGGAGTCATGTTCAAGGGTGATTTTAAGGTAATCAATCTTGCTAAATCTAATGACTTCCCTTCTATTTTGAGTCAACCTTAGTGATATGTGAGAAATCTTGACTTGTGTTTTAATAAGAGGTATATCAACTTTGAGAATGACACACAGTGGATAGTCATACCTATAAATAATTACCAAAGACCCCCCTTTGTGGAACTGTTAATGTTGATGAGGATGTTAATACAATATATAACATTAATACTCAAGGACATGAAAATATTGATCCTACTCTTGATATCATATTATGATGGGAAAACACTCAGTCCATTTATGAAACTACCAGTGTCATTTGTAACCAATGGGTTTAAGGTGCACATGATCTAAAAAGACACATCTATGGCATCTTAGATAACCACCTAATAAACTCTCCAAACCCCACTTAGTGCAACAAAACTTTTCACCTCATTAGTGGACACTTGATGGCTGGACCACCCTTATAGTTGGATCAGGTACATAGGTTTCATGGTTATATGGAGGTCTAAGAATACTTATAGTAATTAGAGGCTTATTATGTTAATGAGGATAAAAGGTTTAGTGTGATCACCTTTCTATTTCAAGGGACAGCTTCATGGTGGTGGATTACTCATTTATACCAATTAGATACATGGGAACAAATATGTGTAGCCATGCATGATCACTTCTACCATGACAACCATGTTTATGTCACCCTAAGTTATAATTGTATTACTTCTTTGAATGAACATATAACATAATGTGAAAGCCTTTGGAGTGTTTATGAAAAAAATACCAAAATTCTTATGGGTATATGCATTCTATGTAACCCTATATGCCTAGGCTAGGCCATGGTACATTCACCAAGAAATATGCATAGATAGAAATACCTAGTAGTGCATCAAACATGGTTTTCTTGTTACCTTTGCATTTTCTTCACCATGAATGGATTTGAATTTATCTCTATAAGTGATCTATTAGGTAGTTTTGGGTGATCAACAACTAGCTGAAGATCAAATGTGACACATGCATGGCATAAATAAGGATAATTTAGACATCATATAAGACCCTAATACTCCCACAATGGCTTGGTTAGAATTAGACTTCCAATCCAAAATTGATCATCAAGAATAGATATGAAAAGGAAAACAAAATGTTGTGTACCAAATTAATGAAGGTACTAGTTTTGATCCTCTAGAGCCATCATTTAACCACTTAAATATACATATGGAGTGTGGAGCATGTGATAGTAGAGATAAGATGTAGTCTGAGTAGAAATTGTATTGTGTGCCACTCCAAATGATTCAGTAGACCATTAGAATGGATGATGCACCTAAACTATCCATTGTGGAAAATTATTGGTCTGATGATGAGATAACTAAAATATTTGAACCTTTACATGAGTACTAAGACATTTTCCCATGAAACTACATGAAAATGAAAGGATTGAATCCAAAATTATATCGAATGCACATCAATTTGGTTGAAGACACTTGATAGATGAGGAAATAACCATATCAGATGAACCCAAATATACATGTTTGGGTTAAAGAAGAAATCAATAGCATGTTGCATACTAGAGTTATTACTCCCATTAATGAATCTGAATGGGTTAGTCCCATGGTGATCACCATCAAGAAGGATGGTCAGATTTGAATTTGTGTGGGCTACATACTACTCATGCAGTATGTGTAACAAACCCTTTCCCAATGTCGTTCACTAAGGAAATTTTGGAAGTGTTGTTAGGTGAAAGATATACACATTCATTGATGACTTTTATAGCTATCACCAAGTCCAAATTGTTGAATAAGATAAGGAAAAGACAACATTTATAACTAAATAGAGTTATTTACATACAATGTTAGGCCTTTTATCCTCAAGAATGCATTGATTGTGCTATGGCACATTATGGTGAAAGCTTTCAAGTATTTCATCCACAAGTTCCTTCAGGTATACTTGGATGATTAGACCATGTATGGTTTAGTGCATAACCACTATGATAACTTACACCTCATGCTCAAATGTTGTCACCAACTCTAGATTTCCTTGAATCTGAATAAGTGCATCTTTACCACCCCATTTGGGATTTTTTGGGACATGTTATTTGTTTGGATGGATTATTGGTGGATCTAGATAAAATTATAGTCATTATCTAACTCCCAGTGAAAACAACTCATCATGAGGTATGTGTCTTCTTAGGTCACATAGGGTACCATCAAAAGTTCATTCAAGTTAATGCCAACATATCCACCCTGATGGAAGAACTACTCAAGCACAATGGCCTATTCTTATGGATGACTCATCATCAATAAGCATATGAGGCCTTGAATGAGAAAATGGTGACTATACCCATTATCTAGTTCCTAAACTGGAACCAACCATTTCATGTGCATGTCAATGCTTTAATCATGGCATTAGGTATTATCCTATCATAACTTGGTGAAGGCAAACTTGATCATCTTATCTATTTTTTTAGTTGTAAACTCACACCCACAAAATGAAACTACTCTAGGATAAAATGTGAGGCCTTGTCTATAGCTTATGTGCTTTAGAAGTTTTACCAATACTTGTTAACAACCCCATTTGCCTTCTACATGGATCATAAAGCACTCAAGTATTTTTTAAACAAATTGGTATTGCATGAGGGCATCTAATGATGGATTGTCCTCTTCCAAGAGTTCCAATTTTCTATGGTCATTAAACCAAGCAAAGTTAATTTCAGTCTAGACCACCTCTCACATGCTAAATGTAGTGAACCAACATGGCCATAGAGGATGCTTTACCTTATGTATAAATTTTTTAATTTACGTACATGCTCAAATAATTGGAATAAATTATGGATTTTATTACAACAAGTTCCATGCCAGACAACCTTATCACCTAGAATAAAAAGTAACTAGATGTATGCGCTAATTCCAACTTATTGATGGAAACCTATACAAAATTAGTCAAGATTAAGTACTATGAAGGTGCATAATGTAGCATGAGCATGTGGAATTCCTTTAAGGGGTCTATGAGGATGTCATAGTAGGACATTATGCTGGAGATGCAACTGCATAAAAAAATCTCCTAAATGGAATGTGGTGGCCCACCTTATTCAAAGATGCTAAAGCTTATACCCATCAATGTGATATATGTCAGCACATAGCTAACCAAACTAAAGGAATGTTATTCCCCTTCATCTAATACTTTTGAATCATTTGATAAATGGGTTATTTATTTCATTGTGCCCATTAAACCAACTATGAGATATATTGGTGTGTGTTACATCATCAATACCACAAACTATCTCACATGTTGGGTAGAATTAGCACTCACATATGATTGTATTATTGTGACTACCACCAAATTTCTATGGTAAAATATCATCATAAGGTATGGATGCCCTTTAAGTTTAGCAAGTGATCTTGGAACTCACTTTCTTAATGAAATAATGTGCATCCACTTGGCTAAATTCATGATTATGCACCATAAAATCATGTCATACCATCCTCAATCTAATGACACAGTTGAAGTATTTAAAATATCCTAGGTCACACATTAAGCAATATTTATAACATTAGTCACATTTATTAAGATTATTGAGTTTATGTAGTCTTATGGGTGTATCAGACCACATACAAATGGTTGAATAAGGGTACTCCTCTCAATCTTATCTTTAATGCTAAAGCAGTTTTATCAATAGAGTTCCTTTTGTATTATGCAAGTTGGTAGATTAGATGATGAGTCCCTAAAATGTTCATATATTCTCTACTTCATATGGATGAAACATGTTTCCTCACACACTAGATCCAAGGAGTTGAGAATAAAAAATAGAAAAACTGACATGATGCACATATCAAAACCAAAGTTTTTCATCCGATATGCATGTCTTGGTCTATGATTCAAAGTTTACATGCCATTCAGGTAACTACAAATCTGATGGGATGTTTTATTTATTTTTTATAGTATCTACCTAATAGGCATTTGTAAATTAAAGATATTAAATGGTCAATTCCTACCAAGCCATTTTAATGGTATTTAGCTCCAACCCTACCATTCTATGTAATTCTTTACTTTAGTGAATAAGGTGTATGCCGCTAAATTTTAATGTGGGGTGGGTTTTTAGTATGATAAGTTACTTAAGATAGAAATCATGTAGAAATAGGTGCATAAAATAATCACCCAAGAGGAATATGCAAGATAAGGAATGTAAAGGAAGTGCATAAGAGGAAATGCATAGAGGAGGTGTGTGAAGGAAATAGTGGAAAAACACACTATATTAAAGAGCTTAGAAGACAATGGAGCATTAAAATTAGGGCATGTGAGGTATGTGCACAAGAGGGAGTGCAAGGTAAATAATAGGTGGCACATGACTCAAGTAAGCAAAATGAAGATGGCAATGGAAATATCATTATAAAAATTGGTTAAAATAGAAAATGCAGTTTCCCACGAACAAACTAAGAAATTTGAATTTTTATAGTTGGCATGCACTTCAAGAAATATGCAACAAATTGTAAAGGATGGGACATGCATTTATTAATGATGGAGTGGTATGAATGATAAGCATTCTAAATGGACACCAAGGCATGTTGTTAAAATATTAAATGGTTGAAGTGATGGATGGTAGTGTAGAGGAATCATTGTGAAAATTTAGGGTAAACTATAAAATACAGAGAGATCTTCCATTTTTAATTTTATTGAAAACTTATAAGCCATTATATATCTCAAACAAATCATGAAAAATTAATAATATAAGGAGATTACATAGTGATTTAGTAAAAAATATGAAGCAGAGATTGTGGTGAAGAGCATTCAATGAAAGAAGTGGTAAAGTGACCATAAGAGCAAGTGTGAGAAAGTTATAAGTTACAGGCATTAAATCTCCCATTAGAGGAGGTTAAAGTAGGAAGCTAGATCATTTCAAGTCTAGAGACAAAATAATCAAAATATATTCATTTAGGAGAGTTGGTCAATCACGCATTAACCTTTGAGGACCCTAATCGATGATGTAGCCACAGCGAAAGTCTAACAAGATTAGATAGCCATTACAATCCATTCCTAAAGTAGAATAATATGAGGTCATGAAATAAGGAATTACCATCTATATCCAATAAGAAGGATCTAGTGAATGTAGTGCATAAGGCATGAACCCCACAAAGCTAGAGGAAGGGACATCTAGTGGAAAGGCACCAGAAATGGCATGCATAAGAAAGAAGGTTACTAACACACCACATCCCTCTCCCATTTTGATTGAGTAAATTCAATACCCAAATATAGTTTTACATGTGTATGATTGGTATTCTAATTTATCCACTTATCAATTCCTCAATTACAATCATCGATAGCCTAGAAATAAATTGGACTTACAACAGGACTATCAAGTGGAGCACCAAAACACCAAGAATGAGATCACCTATGATCTCATGGTCTAAAAATTACTAGAGGATATAGGGGTTCTAAAAATCTTGTAACTTCCTTATTTTAGAAAGCCAAAATAGGTGGTTCGTGTATTTGCGAAGACTACCTTTACTTTGATGGGCATAGAATGAGAATTACCCTTGAGCATATCAATAAAGTAATGGGATTACTTTGTTATGGCATTAATGTTGGCATGGATTTTAAGGATTAGGAGTAAATTGATAAAATAATAATAGTGTTAAAATATAAAAAGTAAGGCCATGCCATGTACATCATGAGCCTGGTAGATCCCATAATTTGAGTGGTTGTGCACTTAGCCATGACCAAGCTAGGAGGCATGGATACGTGGAATGATGTGTATATGGACCACCTCTATATCACCATACAAATTTAAAATGGAATAAATTACAATTACTTCCTATATTTTAATAATAAAATTGAGCAAAATTTTGAGAAGGTGCATCGCTTACCTAACTATAAGTTCCTTGGGGCATAATTTTGTTGTTGTTGGTTTTTGATGAAATTATTATCCCAGAGTATTCTGATAAGGAACTAAAGTGGGTGTACCCAAAAAAATAAAAGCCCCCCATTGAAAGATTCAAATAATTCACCTACCCCAGTGCCATCATGCCCTCCTATAAAGCAAAGATGAAGTGTTAGTTTGATGGTATGAGGGAGGAATTTGGGAATGGTGCATACCTAAGGAGTTACCCATGCATAAGGGAACTTATGTTGCATTTTTTATAAATTAACACTACTTCCTCACATGAATTTGGATGGAAAGCACTGACAACTTGTGACCATGGCTCAACCTACCCTACACATTCACTTTCAGATATTTCATGGACTATGTGAATTGAATTGAAGATGTGTACCCTATAAATATTAAAGTAAATAAGATTGACATTGAGATCCACACTCTTCACAATATTTATGTCTATCCAAGGAGGCACGCATATGTAGAGAGACATGAGGTTGAATAAACTAATATTAACCCATACAAGCTAGTCATGCAAGAGTAGATCTAGGTGATTTTATATATGCTCAAACCCTAAAAGAGAACATCGAGAAGCTGGGAGGAAAAAAAGGAATTTTTCCCCTCTCAACTACAAAACACATAAAATAAAAGACATGAATGAAAGAGAATAGGCTAGGACCAAAGGCTACCATCTTAAGGACATGGGAGGAGCAGCCCAAGGTCGAGCTTAAATGACAAATGTGAACCCCATTACCAATAAGAGCCCAGGGGCTACGTACAGAATAAAAATATGTCACTTCACATCTAGCTACCTAAGTAGAGCCTAAGTAGGAAGCACCTTTATTGGTGATTATGGACACAAATGAGGTGTTTTTGAGTGCACAACCTATAAAGGAACCCACTTCTAAGCCCAACAAAGAATAGCCTATTTGGCCTAGTGAAGAAAAACCTACTGATGAGTAGCAAATAGACGTTGAGAGTCCAACCCTAAAGAAGTAGAAAGAGGGGAAGGGCCTAACATAGAGTACCTTAGAATTGGTACCAATGAGCAATGGAAAAAGAATCCTAAAATTATTGATCTAGAGCATGACACCTAAAATGGAAAGGAACCTATGAAGGAGGCAAAGAAACAACAATATAAAAATTAGGAACCCTTTATTTGTACTAAATTCTGATAAGACACATCAAAAAAACAATTGTATTTGTGGGGTTATTTCCTTGAGCATGAGTCCACTGAACAAAATCATCATGGTCTTTTACAATAGAAATATATTGTAATGAATGATGGTTTGAGCTTCCAAAGGCTAGCACATAATAATCACGAAGGTGGCTAATGTTTCAAACACATTTTGGGTAAGTCCCATGAACTACATGCCAACATAAGTAAGTGTATCCATTATCAAATTTACACTAGAGGTTTCTAGGTAAAACATTCTTAATAATGATGACGTGGGCTAGATTTGATACAAACATCAGGAGGTCATCTAGTTATATCAAGAACAACATGAAATGAGGCATAAACTTGAAGAATAAATTGGAGAACCAAGTGCCAACTGGATGCAATCAAAATGGCTATGCTTAGGACATTGGGCCTTTGACAAACAATTTTGAGAAGTGAACCAGCACTCACAGATGGAGTTCTCACTACTAGTGAAGCAATAAATAATTTGGAGACAATCATGGACCTTTTAGTGAAGAAATGCAAAAACATGGTGGATCCCAAATAGAAAAAATTATGGGCTATCATACAGTTCATAGAGACCATGGACATCTACCATGAATTTTTGAATAAACTGAGTGTCACTATTCCCATCATCAATGGGGTTTTTGCCAACTTGGCATGGCCAAATAAAAATTTTGAAGCGTGACTATTGCTCGAGGAATAATAGTGCCATAATTTGGTTGAGAATGCTCTAAGCATCAAGGATAAGGCATAGTGCATGAAAGTGTTCTAAGACATTGAAAAGATAGAAAAACAAATAAGCACCCATAGACAAAAGCTAAATGCTAGTTTATCAACACTTTGAAGACAAGTTTTGATCGAGGTTGGGGCACTCAAGGATGCTCATAAAGTCAAAACCACTCAACTTGAAACTTTAACAACTCAAGCAGATACTTTTCTAGACAATTTTAAGGACATGAAATGATTGAAATGCAAAGTGAAAGTTATTACTTCTAATATTTAGATAGCCCTCAACTAGTGGGAGGATATCAAGAACAAAGTACAAGAGGTAGATCCTGCATTTTTTTAAATAATGAAATTATCTCATGGTCTAGGATAGACTATTAGTTTAATCTAGGGTAAATGTTAAACCTAAATTTTATAATATTTTATAAGTATTTTTGAGCTATAAGCATGAATATTCAAGGGTATAGGATGAGCGTGGAAGACCACAAAGCAAAAGAGAATGACACAAAAGAGATAAATAAGGGGGGACAATATAAAAGGCACTAACATGGATAGATGTTGTAAAAGATAAGGAAATGGAGAATGAAAATCACAAGATGTAGGACTTAAAGAAGTGTAAGAATAGGACAAGGGTCCAGTAAGTGGAGGCAGTTATAAAGTAATTCATGAAATTATCAAAGATTAAGGGGAGCATGAATCTAGCACGAACTCGTAGAGGAGGATGAACATGAATGCTAATATCTAGCATAGAGAGAGTATATAGGGGATGTTGGACCTGATTCAAGAGGAACTTAATTGTAATGGCTCACCATGACTTTTTTCTTTGAAATACTCATTGGCTTATCATATTTAGTGTATTAATGATGCAACCCAAATATGGGTTTGCTTGTGTATAAATACCCCTTTGGCTTTATTTATAAAGATTTGTTTAATATATACATGTGTTGTTGTTTTCAAGATAGAGATCTAGATAGCATGTACTAAATAAAGTACCTTTGTAATCCTATCAAATGAGATCAATGAAACTAGTATTATGTGAACCTTGATGTGTTGAATCTATTTGGTGTTAATTTTACTTTATGATACTAGATTAATTGCATTGTGTGAATGCATTAAATGGTTAAATCTAGAATGATGTTTATAATAACAATAATTAAATGTACTAACTCAAAGTAATATTTTTCCATTTACCTTCACACACCATAATTGATTGGAACTGATCTAGGTTGTGTACCTTAGGTGAGTGCATAAGGTAACTCATGTGATATGTCAGCACACTAGCACGTTAGCTTCTCCCTTCCTCTAGGTGCATGACTAATACTTACTAATGTGGAACTAAGGATAGAAATAAACCCAACACTCCATGATCAACAAATCACATGACCTTAACCTACAAACTTGTAGACTCGAGTACATGAAGTTACAAAGGTTTCTTGCAAGAAACAAATAATGTTCCATGTTTATCTTACAAGTGTGTGGCTTGAAACAAATCCTATTGAGTGTTAATAGGGTTTTGAGTAACCTATTATGGATGTTCAAACCAAGGTATAAATAAATAATCACATCATTTTTCCAAGAAGATGCCAGATAACTCTAAAACCCTAAAAAAAACTCAGCCTGAGTAAATGTAACATGCAAACTTTTTGAGGATATAAAATCATAAGAATGGATACACACATCTCTTCAACACCTTTTCAAGGCTCTTATGAAGTATATATATTGGTATGATAATTATCCATAGTCTTCAATCCATCATTCAAGGAACTATGTAGGCCTAGATATGTCATCAAGGGTTTAATGTTAAAAAACTCAAGCAAATCTGCCTTAAGCACCTCCATAATATTAGAGAGATCCTTCATGCCTAAAACATATGTCTCAAACCTCATAAGGTTCCTATGGGCCTGGAGAGGTTAAATTTTTAAGGTTGCAGACATAGTTTTATAGGATTAATAATAAGTTGTAGGTCTTCAAGAGGCCAAAAAATGTCTATTTGAAGGCTTTGGTAGTGTTATCATTGTTTCTAATGCAAACCAAGGTCTTAAAACTTAAAATAACCTACTTATAGGTTTACAGACCAATTTTCAATGTTTCAATCTTGTCAAAAAGTTTTCAAAAGAATCTAGCTTATTTCAAAAAGACTACAAGCCTGTACAATGCCTGTGAGGTCTAAGAATAAGGTTCTCATGAGTTAAAGGCACACAACAAGGCTTAAAGAACTTATTGTTGTGTTTAAGCATAGGCATGCCTTTTATAGTCTTAAAACCTTCATAGAGGAAGTTACAGATAGTTCTGAAGGTTCCCAAGAATCTTTTTACAAATTTCAATCTCCCTTCAATAGAAGCAAGATCCTGCAAGGTAGGTTTCTTATCTTATGATGCTAAGACAAGAGGTTTTGGAGCTTGTGAAATAAATGGTTACAAGTCCATAGGAGTAAGCAAGGTTTCTCAAGAATGATCAAGAGCAATTTTCAAGGTTTTTATGAGGTTTCAAGTTTAGGAAGGTCATTTATGGGTCTACAGGTATTGGGAAGGTCTTCAACATGCTTTAATAAAATTGCAAGCTCCTCAATAACTATATTAAGCCCCTAAAATATATTAAAATGAAATAATGAGGTTTTCAACATGTTTTCAAGATGTTTCTCTCTTAGTTTAAATCCTCCATACATCCTAAATGACCCTCGAATGCTATAATGCCAAGTCCTATGACAGGGTCTTGAAGTTTTATGAGAAATGAGACAATCCTATAATCATGATCTGAGAAGTTAAAATGCACTTTAAAATACCCTCCAAGACTATCTATAGGTTTTAAAGTGAGATAATGAAGATTATAGATAGAATTTTAGTGTTTTCAAGCAAAAAAAGAGATTATAGGTCTGTCAAATAAGAATTCATGGATGATGTGGAAGAAGATATGAGTTCATAAACCTAAAAATAATTTACAAGACTGTAAGTCAAAAGTTTTCATGAGTTTAAGTCTGCATCTAAAATTATAACCATAATTCCCAAGGAAGTAGGTTTGCAAATAGGCCTAAGAGGTTACATAACAAGTTCATGCTTTTCAAGGTAATATTCAAGGTAACTTGGCATGTTTCCAAGTATCTCTCTCATGTCAAATAAGTAAATATATAGGTTTCTAAGAGTGTAAGTACTATAAGGTCATGCAAGTAGGGACATGATGTTATAATTCTGTTAGGTGAATTATTGAAAGGTTGTAGGTCTTCTAAAGCATGATCTAGTACATACAAGTCTTCAAGATGTTTCCAAGTCCTCTTCTTGATGTTTAATGCTAAAAGGAAGTATCTTGACATTAGAATAAATAAATTATAGGGATGTGGTACAAATGCAGGATTTCACACTAGATTAAAAGGTTTTAATGGTTAAAAGAGAGGTTATGAGTAGGTTCTAAGTTTGCCAATAGGTTTGCACCTAATTTTTGGCATGTTCATGATGACCAAATGGTAAAGGTCTCAATTTCATCATCTTTCAAGCATGAGAGTCATGTTGGATAGGTCTCTTGACTATCCCTTAAGAGATGTTGTAGGTCTACCAATTTAAATAAGATTTCAAGGTCCTTAAGATCACCCAAATATGAAGTTTTCAAGTTGCAAGCCTCCTAATTAAATTGAATGAATCTCAAGGTATCTTGATAAGTTTGAGAAGGCTACATGAAGAAGGAATATTGAGAATAAGAGTGTTAAAGCCTATACCAATATACAGGGCTGAAAATTAAATAAATGGATGTGTTATGACCTCAACTCCTAACTCATGTACCTGCTACAAGTTCTAAATATATTTTGGGGTTGTAGAGAGCTTATTATAGGTTTTCAAGGTGAAATATAAGACAAGATAAGGCCCCAAAGAATGAAAATATAGGTTTATTAGCATCTCTAAGAGCTATTATGATTAAATATGATGATACACCATCTTATTAGCCTCTCCTAGAGACCCTCACATGGGTTTTAAGATAAATTTCAGTTGGCTTATGCTTCTTCAACGTGTCTAGTGCTACTATGGAATGAAGTTAATGGTCATAAAAGAGCATGAAATAAGTATGAGGCATTAAAAACTACCCATAGAAAAATGTAACTCCCTCTATGGAGTGGTGGTCATGACAAGTCAAATCAAGGCTCCAAATAGGTGTGCGAGGTCTACTTCCAAGTTAAACACTCCAAATATGGTCATTAAGGAGGCAAGTCAACTTGGGCTAGGTTCTCTCTAGCATGCATACATGAGAGGTAGAGATATGCAAACTAAGGCTGAAAAAAAAGTTTTCCAAGAAATTATTAGCATTGAAGAAGCACATTCATCATGTTTAAGCCTCCAAAAGGACAAAAATAACAATAAATGAGGCATCTTTCCCCACTACTATGCCAATCTTATTGAGAGAGAGTTTCATGGAAAACACCTAGTGCATTGAAGAAGACTTAATGATTCTATTTTCCATGTCTCTTTTCTTGTATAGGTTGGATTAATGGAGCAACAAAAATATTCACGAGGTCTTCTAGTGCTCTCTTTCTCTCTCTCATCTCATTTTCTTATATATAGGATTGGAAATAACTTATTCATGATCCATCCTCTTGGGTATGCTAAGACTCTCTTCTTTTTGAGACTTTTAATGTTGGTTTGAAGCCTTAAATCTAATAAAATTTGATATTTTCCTTTTCTAGGTTGTCAAATTTCTTGAGTATTGTGTAAATTTGACTATTGATCTTCATTTTTGGATGTTTAAATCCCTATTTATGTTTTCTTATCACTCTTACACCTTCATTTGTAGGTTGTAGGTTGTGTATACCACTACCTCCATGAAAATTACTTATGAAAGTGTTGATAAAGTTACAAGTTTTGCAGGAGTTGTGTGATTTACTATTAATTTTGAGGATTTTTTATGTTGTTCCAAGCAAGAGGAGAAGATCTCTAGACTATTGGTGCATCGCCTCTTTTAGTTTTAGTTTAATTTCTTTCCTTTTCCACCACCAAAACACATGGTCTTAGTTATATATAAGTCTCTTTAGCATAGTTTTAGGCATGTAACTAATCTTAAATCAAGTGCATCTAGTTTAGGTAGGAGTTGTCCTTCTCCAAAGGTCCATCCCAAGGAGCCAAGGTCCCACACCTTAGGGATGATCCCATTATTTCCATTGTATTAGTTGATTGAATGAATTGGGTGCAAGATCTAAATGACAAAAGTTTTTGGCACACCTAGTGGGATAAGGTCCATATAATTAAATAATTAAACCAAGAACTTGGTGTTGATCCTTAGCAAGATATAATATTGAAGATAATTCAATGGCTCCTGACGACTAAAAATAATTTTGGTCTCAAATCAGTCATTCACTTTCATGCCAAAGGAACAAGGGATTATACAAGAGTTATTAATTTTCATTTTTTTGAGTTATCATATCTCCTAGAAGAAGAACAGTAACATTGTCATGGTCTTTTTAAAAAAGAGAAAGAGGTTCTAGATAGCCTTCTCTAAGGGCTCAATCAACACCTCCTTTTGGTAGATTTCCTAGACCAAGAGAGAGGTCAAACCCTCTTATTCACATTAAAATCCAAAGGAATTAGTTGTTTTTATCTTTTAATGGAGGTAACCCCTTGGCCCTCCAAAAAATTGATGATATCTTGAGTGTATCTCTAAATAGCATTACTTCTTTCACTGGTAAGGATACTACCACTGCCATAGAGTACCTATGAGACATTGTTAACATATGTGTAGTCCACAACATCACTCAGGACAATGTGACCTTGAGACTTCCTGATACATCCTTGAAAGGAAGAGTCTTCAATGGTATATAGGGATGTAACCTGGTAAAATACACAATTAGGATGAGTTAGGAGAGATACTTTGCTATCAATTTGAAGATAAGAGTAACCATCTCTTTTTCATAGAATAATTTGCTACCATCAAGAGGGCCCCTCATGAATACATGAAGGATTTCAATTTTATATTCCAAAATACTTGGGATAGAATCCCATCCTTGGTGAAGCCTACACCAAATATTGTATTATTTTACTACTTGAGGTCCTTAACTAGTGACATTGATGTCATGATACAATCTATGGGAGGTGCAATGCTACCAGCTGCATATGACATTTCTATAAGGGTTGAAAATGGTCTAATTAAAATGGAAAAAAATTTCCTTATGCCTCTATTGACTTTATGGCCTAAACCCGTACCCATTCATTATACATCATAACCCATTCTAGTATAAAACAACCAATCAGCTCAACCTGTTAGCCCTCCTAATGAGTTACATGAAGAAAATACATTGCTACAAAATATTGGAAATGAAATAGTGGCCTTAAAGAGGTAACAAGCTCAACATATCAAACCATATCAACATTACAATCAACCATATTATCCTTATCAAGGCAATCCACAAGCTCAAGGCCAAATCACACATGCTAAGCCCTACAACAATCAAAATTCCAGTGTTGCCAACACTTCAAAAATTATTTTACCCATGAAAAATAACTTGGTTCAAAATTATGAGTGGTGTTTCCCATGAAACTAGCCTCAAAACTAAACCATATGTCTAAATAGGGTGCTCAATCAAGCCTTGATGGTCCAAAGTGTGTCACTTTCTCAAGGATAACCAGGTGAACTAGTTTCACGAGTATAAGTACATGAGTAAGCATACATGCAAGGTGAGTACTCCTGAATTGGGAAGAAAATTAATTATGTGGTATGAATCAAAATGAGGTGATAATTAATTTAAGCAACCTAATTGCTTTTAAAATAAGGTCTAAGAAAAGAGCAAAAGAAGGAGAGTCATCTCCTCCAGTTGTTCAAACTCCCAACTCCCCAAGTTCCTCATGGAGCTATGAAGGATAAAGTAGTTGTTGGTGCACCCCAAACATAAGAAAATCAAGTTTCTTAAAAGGAAACTCAGCCTCAAATCAACCAACACTGAATAGAAGAGGTTGTTATTCCAAAGTTCTAGCCAAAAGGAGGAAAAATTCCCTTCAACATAGTAGAGAAAATGAAGAGGACAAATCTGAACATGACCATATGGGAGGCTCTTTCTATTCCTTCTCAAAGGGATTTGCTACAAGAATCCTTAAAAAAAATTCATCTTCATAGATCAACAAAGAGTATAATAATTGTTCCTACCTTTTTGTGTGAGCCAAAGAGTGAAAATGCAAGTAAGGTAAACAAGCAACCTCTATTTTATATTTCCCTCATCATTAGAAAGTATATTATACACAACTAAATGATATATTTAGGGGAAAGTAATACAAGTTTACCTAAGAAGGTGGCTAATATGTTAGGGATTGAATACACTCCAATCATAAAAGGGGTTATGTAACTTGATGGTGTAGTTGTTAAGACCATTGACATCATCAAAAACTTGAGTTTTACATTACATGCTTGTTTAAGCCTCTCTATCTCCCAATATGTTTCATTCATAGACCTCCCTCCTTATTTTGGGCTTCACTGTAAAGATGGGTGGGTATCTCTCCTCATATTGGTCACACATTTTTCTTAGGCCTAGGTATGGAACCAAAGTAACAATCAAGGCTAAGCCCTTTTTTGGAAACCATATTGAGCTATATTCTCCTAGTCTAATACCCATGAATTACACAATGTATGATCAATAATAGAGTGTTGTCCTTCATGAAACTACCACACCTTTGGAGGAGGTTCATGATACCTTACTTGATGGATGGGTAGATGAGCACTATGGACATGATCCATATGATCATGTAGAAGACACATGATTGGGTATCTTTTGTGTCCTTAAGGAATACTTTGTTATAAAAAATATTTTGAAGCCTCAAGAGGATCTTAATAGAGCTTTGGATCATCAAAAAATCTTGATGAAACATGGCAGCAATACTATGACCTTATTAAGGAGTCTGAGGCTTTTAGCAAGCCAACAACCCCTAAAGAGTAGAATAGGGATACCAATGGAGTTTAAATAGTCATATCTCAGTTTGATAGGCCCAAATACATCATACAAATCAAGATAATCTTTTCAAATCAATGGTAAGGTCAATTACCATAAACAAGCATGTAGGTTGGCAAAATCAATTGAATTTTTTTCAAAGATCAGTCAAAGTTGCAAGATGCACATGAGGATCAGGTTACACAATTGAATTCTAATGAGTTTTCAAAGTATTTTTTCAATATAAAGAGTATTTTTGACCTATATGATTAGTTGGAAAGCAATCAAATGAACCTAGTGATCAATGAAGGAGATAATGATCTAGTGGTCATTGTCAAAGACACATTCTTTTGAGCTAATAAGTCATGTTGTCAATCTGAAAAGAAATATTTCACTCACCCCTATTAACCATATAGTTATGTGCTTACAAGGATCATGAAATACCTTTAGGGCTTTTATTTTGATACAAGTTGAATAGATAAGTGTTGCCTACCTCAGTCCATGGGATACACCCTAAACCTTGTTTTGAGGTTTTGTACATAGTAATTTAATTTCTTATTCTTTAAAGTGTTGTTACACAATTTTTGTTGCTCTTTACTTCTCTATTATGTGCTTTTGAGGCAAATTTTTAGTTTATTCAAGGCTGGTCTAACACGTTACAACCATGGTTATACTTTTAAAAGTGATTTGTAGAGAAACTTATATAAATCCATGCCCAATGGATGCTTAAGGTTACTATATCCCTACTTAACAGTTAAGTAGCTCACAAAAGTCACAAAAATGTTGACTATTCTAGTTACCTTGGTCTCTTAACACTTTATTTGCATGGGATGGATCATTTTCTACCAAAATTAGCTTATTACTTTGGAACACCTTCAAGATGACTATGTTATCCCTAAGGACAGGTATGTTGAGGTCACAAAGGTTCCTTGCACATGTTGCTTCATTAAATAATGTTAACAATCATTTTCTAAGGTCATGAATTGGTGTTAGTCCTATAAGAGTCCTATTATGTTGATAATCAATGTAAAAATGTGTGTTCAAGGTCTTATATGAGGTCCCTAACCTCATCAAGTCTCATTTCATGACTGAAAGCATCCAAGTTATTCCCTAATGCATGATCTTATAAGAAATCATAGTAGGTTAGTCTTAAGACCATGTTGGCCTAATGAAATCTTATTTGATAGTTGGAAACATGAAATATTTTTCAAGGGTAGAGTACATCAAAAGGGTCAAAAAATCATTCATCAATGATGATAACCTTGTAGAGGCTTATTCCATTACTTTTCAATGAAAAATGAGACAAAAGGTATTAAAAGTACTTATGAGTTCATAAAGGGGTCAAGAGGTCTTAATTCACTCACTAAAGTCATTTTAGAAGGGTGAAGCATTCTTAAGGTTTTAAAAATTCATTTTGATATTTGAATACTCTTCATAGGATCTTTAATCCATACAAATGATTAAAGAGTGCATTTGACTTAGTGGTTTTCCCTATGTTCCTGCTTCTTAGTGGTCTACAATTCTTTCAACATGGGAAAGGTGTATTAGACCATGACTAAATTTTTGCCTATCTTCAAGCCTTCATCCATGGTAGTCTCATTTTCTCTTAGATTTTTAGACATGCTTTGCAGGTTTCTTAATGTTCTAATGAGGAAAACATCATGGCTTCAAGAGTATTTTTTAATTCCACATGACTCATGCAATGTTTTTATATGGTATATGCATCAAAAACTTGTAGGTTACAAGATTAGGAATTTGATTGTAAGATTAGACAAGTCTTCAAGTCCCTTTTAAAGAGAAAAAGGTAGAGATAACAAGGTTTCTTGAAGATCCAATGACATTCTTTAGATTTTCAATAAAGAAATGTTTCTTTGCAGGCCCACAAGACTGAGTTGAAGGTTTTGGGTTTTAAAAGATATCAAAGCTTAGTAAGGTATGGAAAGGGTAGAAGCATCACCCATGGTCAAGTAGTGATCCTAAAATAGATAACATCAAGCTTGAGATGATAGAATAGTTATAAGGAACCATTTTTTACAGAGTTTAATTTCATTATAAAATGTTGCATGCCTCTTATCACATCCTAGTATAGTTATGAAAGTGCATGATTCTTGAAGATTTTGGGAATGGTTTTATGATATTTATATGCCTCCATAATCAAAAAATCACATGAAATTAACTTACAGACATGAAGAACCGAGTACATGAAGGGTTTATTATAAGAAACATTTATGTTACATCTTTATCCTCTAGGTGCATGGCTTGAAGAATATCCTGGAGAGTGTTAAGATGGTTTTAAGGACCCTATTAGTGATTTTAAGACCAAGGGAGAAATAAATAATCATGTCATTTTCCCAAGAAGATGACAAATAACTCTAAAACCCTGTAAAAAACTAGCTCGAGTAAATGCAAATTACAAATGTTTTTAGGATATAAAAGCATAAGAATGGATATGCATATCTCTTCAACACCTTTTCACGGCTCTTAAGAGGTTTGTGTGCTGTTATGACAAGTTTACATAGTATTTAGGCCATCATTCAAAAAACCATGCAGGCCTAGATATGTCACTAAGGGTTTATAAAACTCAAGAAAATATGCCTACAACACCTCCATAAGATTCAAAAGAGTCTTCATGCTTACAACATGTGTCTCAAACATCATAAGGTTCCTATGTGCCTTTATATGTTAAACATTTAAGGTTGTATACATAGCTTTAGAGGATTACCAATAAGTTGAAGGTCTTTAAGAGTCCAAAAAAGCATCTATTTATAGGGTTTAGTAGTGTTCTCATTATTTCAAATGCTAACCAAGGTCTCCAAACTTCAAATAACTTAACTATAGGTCTACAAACCAAGTGGGGAGGTTTCAATCTTGTCAAAAAGTCTTCATAAGAAACTATATTGTCTAAAGAAGACCACATACCTGTACAATGCATGTGAGGTTTAAGAGTAAGATTCTCATAAGTTTTAAGAATGTAACAAGGCTTAAATAACTTCTTGATGTGTTTAAGAGTAGGCAAGCCTATAACATGCCTTTTATAATCTCAAAACATTCATGGAGGAAGTTATAGATAGTTTTCAACGTTCCCAAAAGTCTTTTTACAAATTTCAATCTCCCTTCAACAAAGGCAAGGTCCTACAAGGTAGACTTCTTATCCTATGATGCTAAGACAATAGGGTTTAGAGCTTGTGAAATAAAGGGTTACAATTCCATGTGAGCAAGCAAGGATTCTCAAGAATGATCAAGAGCAATTGCCAATGTTTTCATTAGGTTTCAAGTTTAGGAAGGTTGTCTGTAGGTATTGAAAAGGTCTTCAACATGCTTAAATAAGATTACAGGCTCCTCAATAGCTATTGTAGGCCTGTATAATATGTTCAAGTGAAAGAATGAGGTTTTTAACATGTTTCTAAGATGTTTCTCTCTTATTTGAAAGCCTCTAGACATCCTCAAGTACCCTCAAATGTTATAATTCCAAGTACTATGCCAGGTTATTGAAGTTTTATGAGAAATGGGACAACCCTGTAATCATGATCCAAGAAGTTCAAATACCCTCCAAGACCATATGTAGGTTACAAAGTGAGATAATGAAGATTGAAAATATAATTATAGTGTTTCCTAGTAAAAATGAGATTATAGGTCTATCAAATAAGACTTCCATGATGATGTGGAAGAAGATATGAGTTCATGAACCTTAAAACAATTTGTAGGATTACAAATCAAAAGTTTTCATGAGTTTAAGTCAGCATCTAAAATTATAACCATGACTCCCAAGGAAATAGGTTTGAAAATAGGCCTAAGAGGTCACATAACAAGTTAATTATTTGTAAGGTAGTATTCAGGGTCACTTGGCATGTTTCCAAGTATCTCTCTCATGTCAAATAAGTAAATAGAGAGGTTTATAAGATAACAAGTTCTAGAAGGTCATGCAAGCAAGGACATGATGTTGCAGGTCTGCAAGGTGAATTTTTGAAAGGTTGTAGATGTTCTAAAGAATGATCTAGTAAATTCAAGCCTAAAATATGTTTCCAAGGTCCTTTTTCTTGATGTTTAATGCTAATAGTATCTTGACATTAGAACAAAGCATGTACATGCATGTGGTACAAATATAGGATTTCACACCAAGTCTAAAGGTTTTTAGGGTTAAGATAAAAGTTATGAGTTGGTTTTAAGGCCACCATAGGTATACACCTAAGTTTTGGTGTTTTCATGATGAACAAATGGTGAATGTCTAAATTTCATCATATTTTTAGCATGAGAGGCACGTTGGATAGGTCTCTTGACTAGGTCTTAAGAGATTTTGTAAGTATACCAATTTGAAGAAGATTTCAAGGTCCTCAAGGTTACCCACATGAAGACTTCAAATTACAAGCTTAGTTGATTAAATTGAATTAATATCAAGGTGTCTTAATAAGTTTTATAAGGATACATGAAGGAATATTGAGAACAAGAGTGTTAAAGCCTAAAATAATTTACATGCCTGAAAATTGAAGAAATGGAGGTGTTATGACCTCAACTCCTAACTCATGGACCTGCTACAAGTTCTAAAGGTTTTTGGGGTTTTAGAGAGTTGATTAAAGGTTTTAAAGGTGAAATATAAGACAATTCAAGGCCTCAAATCATGAAAATGTAGGTTTCTTGGCTTTTCCAGGAGCTCTTATAAGCAAATATGATGATACACCAGCTTCTTAGCCTCTCCTAAAGATTCTCACATGGATCTCAAGATAAATTTTAGTCAACTTATGCTTCTACAACATGTCTAGTGATACTATGGAATGAACTTAATGGTCATAAAAGAGCATGAAGGAGGTATGAGACATTGAAAATTGCCCATAAAAATAAGGACCTCCCTCTATGAAGTGTTTGTCATGATAAGTCAACTCAAGGCTCCAAATGGGTGTAAGAGGTATACTTCTAAGTTAAACACTCTCAAAATATGGAAGTTAATGTTAAAGTCTTAATCTATGGCATATTTCTTATTTTTACTTACATTCCTTAGTTAATTATTGTGTCAGGTTGACTTTATAAGATGTAAGGGTGGGATGAATGAATGTGACTCCCCCTATTAACTTTATATATATGGATGAGCATGGCTCACTCTAATCATCATATTTATGAATTATATCTTATTATAAGGATTTGAAGGTTTCCCACTCCAAGTGGATTAAGTATAATATGCTTAATTTCAATTATATTTTGATTTATTGTTAGAATTCTGAAGAAAGTTCATTCCAAGTGATATCAAAATAGTGATTTAGGTAACAAAATATTTTTACTATGTATCAAACCGATGTGAATTTTTCCACAATTATTTTTTTGGAGTTTGAGGATTATATAAGGATTCGACAATAAGAAATTCAAGACCATAAGATCTATTTTGAGGGAGTTATTTCATTTTCACTATTTTTCATAAAATTACTCTATAGTCCACAATTTTTAGAATTGTTCATATTTGTTTACATTTATGAAAATATCACAAAAATATAGTTGAGGTCCACTCTTTGTGTTTTCTAAACTGAGGTCAAAATAATTGCCTCATTACTTGATCAAATTTGGGTCAACGATGAAAATTAGGGTATATATAGGCAAGGTTATTTATGGGAGGGCTGTAAACTAGGGGAAGGGGAAAGGGTGCTCAAAATCCAAGGAAAAATGCTAAAAAATAAGATATGGAATTAGAAGTTGGATCTATGGTTATGATATTTTATACAACTAATCATAAAGTGAGTCAGTTGGAGTACAATATGCAACAAACTAATATGCAATGTTTGCAGTCAGAGATGACAAATAAAGTAGATAAAATTAATCAATGCTTAGATGATCTCATAAACAAACTTGATACAAATATGAATGTTTTTCAACATCTGAAAAACCAACTACAAATCATTAATACTTAGGCCAATCAAGATGTATCTTTGGGTCCAAATATTTCACAACCTGACATGGGTAGATCTTTGAGCCACTCCCAAACAAATCCAAATCCATTGCATGTAAGAAACATGAATCTAAAAGTTGAAATGTGAAAGTTTGATGTGAAGTATACCCTTACTTGAATCAACCAAATGGATAATTTTTTTGATGTACATAAAATCTCATGTGGACAAAAGGTGGTTATGGCATCCTTGTATTTGGATCCAAAGTAGTTTATTTGGTATCGATGGATTTACACTCAAAAGAAAAAAAAGGGTTTTCCTATTACTTGGTTAATGTTCACATATGAGATATAAATTTACTACCATCATAGTGTAATATAAAAATGCTTTAGCCACTTAGCAAATCAATGATAATCAAGTTTTGTCAAATATTATATTCAATAATTCTAGGACATGTCTTTAAGGGTGGATGATATCTCAGATGACAACATGAATGATCTCTTTTTGTGTGGTCTCAAGGATAAAATCCAACTATATGTTCGAATATTTAATCCAAGTATTGTATTAGAATCTATGGTATTTTCTTGCAGGGTAAAGGAAAGATATCTGGTCAAATGGAAGGTTTTCACTAGCAACAAAGAGCTAGTTGTTGGTCTAATGAAAACTTTCTCTCAGCCTACAAGATTGACTCCTCACCAAATTAAAGAGAAATACTCCAAAGGGTTATGTTTCAATTGTTATATAAAATGGATCAAAGGTAATAAGTATGATAAGAAATTATTCTACATTAAAGGGGACAATGATGAAGAAGATGATGAAACAAAATCCGGTGAAGAGGATGAAGTGCCTGAATCATATTCAAAAGAGTCCCAGCCCACTATTTCATGCCATGAAATTTATGGAATTAGCACTCCCCAAAATTTAAAATTTAGGGGTTACCTAAAAAAATAAAAGGTTATAGTATTTATTTACTTTGAGAGTACACATAATTTCATCAACAATAAATTGGCAACACAACTAAATTATTTTATTTACCCTACTCTAGAGTTTCAAGTCATGATTTTAAATGTGAGTACGATCAATTATTTTGGTAAATTCCATAATATCAAAGTGGCCATGGGAGAATACAATCTCAATTTCCCTATGTTTTTCATTCCCATGAGTGGAGTAGATATTGTGTTAGGAGTCCAATGGCTCACAACCTTAGGTACAATTGAGATGAATTTCCAAGAGCTCCTCATGCACTTTGATTTTGAATGGACCTATGAATGAAGGGGAATACATGAAAAATATCCACAGTTGGTTACTTCTAGTCAAATGCAAAAGCTTATTCGTAAAGGGGTTGATAGATTTATTGCTAGGTTATGCTCCATATAAGTTCAACCATTGAATATCTCTACACATCTTGATATCCAACAGATTGTTGATGACCACTCAACCATTCTTGAATCAATGCCAAAAGGAATGCCACCAAGTTGAGATCATGATCATTCCATTCAACTTATTCTAGGTATTCAACCACCTAACATTCACCCTTATAGATACCCATATGCCCAGAAGAGTGAAATTGAAAAAATGGTACATGAGATGTTGGAGGATGATACCATCAGACATAGCCAAAGTGCATTTTCATCCCCAATAGTCATGGTTCTTAAGAAGGATGAGACTTGGATAATGTGCCTAGATTATAGATAACTCAATAAATGTACCATAAAAGAGAAACTCCATATCCCAATAATTGATGATTTATTGGATGAGTTAAATGGTGTTGTTTACTTTACAAATTTTAGATCTTCATTCAGGAGACCATCAAATTTAGATCTGAAATGAGGATATCCATAAGACAACCTTTGGAACTCATGAGGAACATTATGAATTTTTTATAATGCCTTTTGGTCTCACCAATACCCTATTAACATTTCAAAGTCTGATGAACACTATTTTTCAGCCATTTTTATGAAAATTTGTGTTGGTATTTTTTGATGACATTCTCATATATAGTAAGATGGGAAGAAAACTTGTAGCATGTGAAGAAGGTTCTGGTCACTCTAGAAAATCATAAAATTTATGCAAAACCTTCCAAATGTTCATTTGGATTAAAAGATGTAGAATACTTATGTCACATTGTTTCACATAAAGGACTAAAGGTAGACCCTCAAAAAATTAAAGCTATGATTGAGTGGCCAATGCCAAAATATATCAAAAACCTCTACATGTTTTGGGGGTTAACAGGTTACTATCACCACTTCGTGAAGAGTTACGGTAGCATCATAGCCCCACTTACAACATTGTTTAAAAAAGGACTTTTTCCATTGGAATGAAACAACCACTAAGGCATTTGGGAAACTAAAAACAAGCATGTGTACTACTTTAGTTTTAGCTAACCTTGATTTTTGAAAGACTTTCATTATTGAATGTGATACACTAGGATCTAGAATTGGGGTAGTACTTATGCAAGAAGGTAAACCACTAGCATATGAGAGTCATCAACTCAAGAGTAAGAATATCTTAAAGCTAATCTATGAGAAAGAAATGATGGATATACTTGATGCAGTCAAATAATGGAAAACTTATCTAATGAGTAGACATTTTAAGGTAAAGACTAATCACAATAGTCTCAAATATTTTTTGGAACAAATATTGTCTTCCAAAGAATAACAAAAGTTGGTGACTAAAGTATTAGGGTATGGCTTTGAAATAATCTACGAGAAAGGTAAAGATAGTGTGGTTGTTGTTGTACTATCTAGTAAGGATGAATCCACTGAGACATTATTATGTGCCATGACTATTTAGCATCCACCAAAAAAGTAACAAACAAAAACATAATAGTTAAAAACGTATTAGTAAAAATGTAGTATGACAAAACATAGCAAGGAAAAAATATAGTGAGGACAAAATATCATATAAACAAAACATAATAAAGGATGCACTCACATAGAAGATGACAAAACTTTCAACTAAAGGTCCAAACTCATGAAATCATATTTTTATCTATTAATTTGATTGTAAATTTGGTGCATTACTTTTCCACCATGAAATTTTAACTACTATTATAAAAATGAACTAAATAAATAAACAATGTGATAATCACTAAAATGTCTTAATTATTATTTTCACGACATTACCAATATCGCTACATTTTTCTTCACTATTTTTTGTCCTCACGATATTTTTTTCATACTATGTTTTTACCGCTATGTTTTTTATTGCTACATTTTTGTCCACTATGTTATCACATAAAGCTGACTATTTGGAAGATTGATTGGGTGGAAGAGGCCAGATCTGAATGGGAAAATGATGTGAATACTCACACTTTAATTCATAGTCTCCATCATGACTCTAGTGCCTCAAAAAAAATTACATAGAAAGGGAATGGCTTATGGTATAAAGATCGGTTATACCTATTTAATAATTCTTCCCTAAAAAACAAAATCCTTATTAAGCTTCATTCATATCCCATACAAGGGCATTCCATTTTTTTAGAAACTTCTCATCGAGTCAAAAAGGATTTCTTTTAGGAAGGACTCAAAGGGGACGTACAAAAATTTGTATTTGAATGCTTAGTATGCCAACAAAACAAGGGAGAAATAATTAAGTACTAGGTATTTTCCAACCTTTATCCATTATGATTCAGTGCTGAGAGGAGGTTTTTATGGATTTCATCACTGGCTTACCTAGGTTAGAAGGTAAAAATGTCATCATGGTCATAGTATATAGACTCAAAAAATATGCCCATTTTTATTCCTTATCACGACCCTTTACAACCAGTATCATAGCTACTTTTTTGTGTACCATTTAAAAGCTACATGTCACTCCCAAGATCATAGTCAGTAATCGTGATCCAATTTTTACCATTAATTTTTGGACTAAATTAATTTCATTTCTATGTACTCAATTGGCTCATAGTTCATCATATCATCCTTAATATGATGGGCAAACTGAGGTGGTCAATAAATGTCTAGAAGCTTATCTTCATTGTTTTGCCTAAGATAAACCAAGAAAATGGGTTTAATGGCTACCACTAACTGAATGGTGGTATAACACTTCATTCTATGTCTCTTCCAAAATATCTCCATTTGTGGCACTATATGGGTACCAACCTCCTTACCTAATCTCATTATTATAGATCCAAACCAAAGTGTGTGTTTTTGGAGAGCACATTCACCACCAACAAGAAGTTCTCGCTAGTCTTAGAGAAAATTTAGCAATGGCATAGAATTACATGAAACAAAAAGTTGATCAGCATCACAGTGAGTAGACTTTTGAAATAGGTGATTGGGTATTTATTCATATCCAACCATATAAGCAGTTTCCCTAAAGTAATATAAAAAGGATAACAAACTATTTCTTAAGTATTATGGTCATTATCAGATCCTACAGAAGATTGGTAGTGTCACATATAAGTTGGAGCTTCCCATTTTACTTGCATTCATCTAGTCTTTCATGTTTCTTGTTTGAAGAAGGTAATTGGCCAAACCATCTCCACACGGGTTGAGTTACCTATATCAGATGAGGAAGGTCATGTCTTACTTTAACCTGAGAATATTCTTGATACACACTAAATGGTTTCAGACCACAGAGATTAAGGAGTGTTTGGTCAAATGGAATAATTTTCCTTATGAGGATTCCACATGGGAGGATACCACATTTTTGTAGCAGCATCCAGAGTTGTTCAATATTGAGAGAAACATTATTTCAAATGGAGGGAGCATGATAAGCTCTTAATCTATGGATATTGTTCATTTTTAATTACATTCCTTAGTTAATTGTTGTGTTAAGCTGACTTGTTAAGATGTAAGGGTGGGATGAAATGTGTGACTCCCCCCATTAACTCTCTCTATATGGATGAGTGTGGCTCGCTCCAATAATCCTATTTGTGAATTATATCTTATTATAAGGATTTGGAGGTTGCCCCCTCAAAGTGGCTTAAATATATTATGCCATATTTCAAGTATATTGTGATTTATTGCTTAAATTATGAAGAAAGTTCATTGTAGTTAAGGAGGAAATTCAACTTGGGTTAGATTCTCTCTAATATGCATGCATGGTAGGTGGATATAGGTAAATTAAGACTAAAAGCAAGAGTCTTTCAAGAATTTATTAGTATTGAAGAAGCAAATTCATCATGTTCAAGCCTTTAAAAGGACAAAAATAGCAATAAATGAGGCCTCCTCCCCTGTTATAATGACAACCTGCTTGAGAGAGAGCTTTATGGATCAGGGCTAGTGCATTGAAGAGGACTTAATGCTCCTCTTTGTCATGTCTCTTATCTTTTGTAGGTTAGATTATTGGAGTAACGATAACATTCATGAGGTTTTTTAGTGCCCTCTTCCTCTCTCTCTCATCTCAGTTTCTTATATATAGGACTAAAAATTACTTGTTCATGATACCTCATCTTGGGTATGATAAGACTCTACTCTTTTTGAGATTTGTAATGTTGGCTTGAAGCCTTGAATCTCATAAAATTTGATATTTACCTCTTCTATGTTTCCAAATTTATTGAGTATTGTGTAAATTTGATTGTTGATCTTCATTTGTGGATGTTTTAGTTCCTCTTGATGATGTCCTATCACTCTTACACCTTCATTTATAGGTTGTATATTGTGTAGACCACTACCTCCATGTAAATTACTTATACAAGTGTTGATAAAGTTGTAGGTTTTGTAAGAGTTGTGTGAGTTACTATCATTTTTAATGATTTATTGTGTTGTTCCAAGCAAGAAGAGAAGAAATCTAGACTATTGGTGCATCACCTCTTTTAGTTTTAGTTTATTTTTTTCTCTTTTCCACCACTAAAACATAGAGTCTTAGTTGTATACAAGTGTCTTTAGCATAGTTTTAGGCCTATAGTTGATCTTAAATTAGGTGCATCTAGTTTAGGCAAGAGATAACCTTATATAAAGGTTCATCCCAAGGAGCAAAGGTCCCACACCTTAGGGATGATCCCATTAATACCATTAGATCAATTGATTGAATGAAAGTATGCAAGATCCAAATGACAACAATAAGGATTATGTCCACAAACACATATCATTCAGGAGCTTCATGCATCTCTAATAGGGGAACTCAAATTTTTTGAAGACGTCAATAAAGATTTATTTTTGAAATTAATCGAAGGGGATACACATAAATTTATGGCATAATACATGGTGTGTCCACATAATAAAAGAGAAACAATTAAGACATCAAGTCTTATGTAGTTTTTATCCATCCTCAACTAATAGTGGAAGGAGGTCTCTATGGATTTCATTATAAGGTTACCAAGGTTTGAAGGTAAAAATTTCATCATGGTAGTTGTGGATATGCTTACAAAATATGATATTTTTTGTTCATTGTCACAACCATTTATAGCCACTACATTAGTTATTATTTTTCTCAATATACTTCATAAGTTACATGCGACTCCTGAAATCATTGTAAGTGATCATGCTCTTGTCTTCACCAATAACTTTTGGAATGATTTATATACATCTTTGGGTACTTAATTAGCTCATATATCATCTTATCATCCTCAATATGATGGGAAAACAAAGGTTTCCAATAAATGCCTCAAGGGGATCTCTATTATTTTACATTAGATAAACATGAATGTTGGGTCTATTGGCTATTGTTAGCAGAATGGTGGTACATAGCTTCCTTCCATATAATTCTAAAATATTTCCCTTTTTAGCCATTTATGGATATGATACCCCATCAATAATTTCATTTTTAAGATGAAAGCCAACGTTTGAGCTATTGAGGAACACATTCAACATCAACAAGAGGTATTAGCTAGTTTAAGGGAGAATTTAGCAATGGCACAAAATATAATGAATCAACAAGTTGATCAACACCGTAGTGAGAGGAACTTTGATATCGATGATTGGGTCTTTGTGTGATTTTATCCATATAATTATGTCTTTAAAGCAATAAAAAAATGATAACAAACTTTCTCCTAAGTATTATGGTCCTTATCAGATCATGTAGAAAATTGGCAGAGTAGCATATAAGTTAGAGCTACCCCAATCCACTCACATACATCATGTATTTCATATATATTGCCTAAATATGGTCATTGGATAGAGAGTTTCTACCTAAACTAGATGATGAAGACATATTCATTATGGAACTTGAGGAAATCCTTCACACACACATAAAAAGGTTATGAACTAGAGAGCTTAAGGAATATTGGATCAAGTGAAAGAGTCTGAATCATGAAGATGCAACATAAGAGGATGAAGCTTTCCTATAGTAGCATCCATAGTTTATTTAACATTGTTTTGAATGGGAGGGCATGTTATGCCCTTAACCTATAGTGTGTTTAGGGATATGTGTGGTTGACTTGTGACTTACATACCTTTCATATTATCTTATTACATTTCTTTATGTTCTTAGTTTGGTTGGCCTATAGAATAACCATGGCTAAGTAGATTATATATAGGAGGTAGTGATTAGTCTTTTTATCATAATATTGTGAATTTTACTCTTATTACATTGTTGTGGAGGTTACCCCCTCGAAGAGGCTCAATCATAATTATCAAGGATTCTACTCTATTATCAATTATTATTGTAAATTTGATTATTTTTCTCTCGATTTTGATATATACTACCTTACTATGAAATTTTTAAGTAAATTCATTACAATTCGTTTGATCATCTAACACACATATAGTATATGTGGGATACGTATTTGACATTTTTTGTGACTTCACATCCCCTCAATGATTTTGTGTACATTCTGAGAGGTATGAAAAATAAAAATGGGTAAAACTTACATATTATCCTATTTTTGAATTAGTTTGAACCACGATAGGCTAAACTTGCATAATCAATTAATATTATAATATATGAAAATCAAGCATAAATCTAAATGTAATTGTTCTAGACCAATTTGATAATCCAATTTACTATTTATGGAAAGTACTAAAGAGATAGAGATACTTAGCTTTATTTTCTCACTAATTCACTTTGATTATATTCTGACAGGAGAAACAAATTAGAAGCAAACCTGTAATTTTTCCAAATCTAGATCTATGTCTCTATACATGTAGGGTCAGTAACATCAAGCTCAAGGAAATTTATTAAAGTTAGTGATTTTGGTTTCATTACTATTTTGATTAGGTTTGCCCTTATGTGACCATACAATGTGAAGTTCCTATCAAATATATCTTTATTTATGTTATATATTACCCTTGACTACTTGTGTGAATTCATAAATTAACTTCTTTCTCCTTGAAACCCTAGGTCTATTTGTGAAGGATGAAAACCTGTAAAAAGTGAAGAAGTGTAATTGGGATGATCAGACCCCTATTAGTTTTTTGGTGATTGACCATTGCCTAGGTATACAAAACTCTAAAGAGGGAATTCAAGCCATATATAGTTCTTCCCCTTAGTGTTAATATGCAATTGTGTTCTTTCACTATATGAATGCTCCTAGAAAATGTGGCTTTGATCTTGACAGTGTTTACTCTTTACTTGTCTTGATCTATTTCAAACTTGGCTAATGACTTCTCTTAATGTTTGATTTATAATTTGAGATTAATAGGATATATTTTCTCAGTATAATCATCTAAAAATAACACTTGAATTCTAAGAGTGTTACTTGAGACCACCCATCCCTTTCTTAGCCTTATACCTATCTTAGGGCCTATTTAGACACTTATCCAACATTTGTGCAGGCCACACATGTCCCTAAACATCCCTAAAGTAATCCTAGACCCTCACTTTAGCATCTTCTCCCCTAATTCCTTAATTTCTACCACTTGGCCACTCACACCATAATTTGGATAGTAGTACCAATGATGTTAGTGTCCTAGTTTGGGTTTTATTATCCTTTTCTCTCCTTTGGCCACCAACAAATATATTTTCAAAACAACAACCACCTAGGGTCTGATTATACCTCTTTTAAAACCTACACAAGAACTATAAAGATATGTATACATGACTTATATCCCTTTATCCACTAGATGGAAATCAACACAAGAAAACTCAAAACAAATTATGCACAATCAAGGTTATTAATCCCTATTCTACCCTATTTCTATATGCATCCATCTAGAACATTCCCAAGCTCATAATACTCAAATTTACAGTCTTAAACACACTAAAAAAACTTAATATAGTATTCATACTAATTTCACTTTTACTTTCACCATCTCTTAGGTATCTAAAACTACATCGGGGTTGATTTCTCTTTGGAGTATTGGTATGTAAACAACTCTCATCACAACAAGGTGTTGAGGATGTGCATCATACCCCACTAAAATCACACTTTACTACTTGTGCCAATTGAATGCCCTAATAACATGGAGGTCTAGGGTTTACATATAAAATTAGTTAAAATAGGTCATTGATAGGGAATCAAAACTCGTGTGCATAAGAATAATCATGATAGACTCAGACATAGGTGCACCCAAAATCTTGAAATAGTTCAACATAGAGGACACTAATGCTATTAGTGCTATTGTCCAATTAAGATGCTACTATCTAGGAAGGTTTTTTATACCTATATCCTCTATGTGACTCTCAGATCAATGCATGTCCCAATTTTCAACCTCCAAATCTCCCATTTCAGTCAATTTCCAATTAAGTACTTGTTTACATCATTTATTGTTATTTTTAGAAAGGTTAAACTAGGTCAATTCTATTACAAATTAGTGGCTATATTTTTTGCATATTTCTACCTTGATTTACTATACTCAGCCCCTTTAACAACCTAGGGCTTAAACTCCATAAACCCTAAAAATTTATATCATTTGGTGAAGTTGACTTACTTTGAATACTACTTTAAAACCCTAGTTCCATCTTAGGGTTTGCCTTCTCCATTTTTGTGTAATAAATTAAGGTTTACTAAATTTTGATTTTTCCTAATTTTTACATAACCCAACTGATCCGTATTAGTCCTCTATTAGGTTTTCATTTATTAAATATTTCAAAATTTTATATAAAACCCTCCAAACCCTAGATCTGCATATTAGGTCCTCATATATACTCAAAAAAATAGACATTAGGTTTTTAAGCAATTCTTTTATTTTTCCTATACATTAGGTTGAATATTTAGCTTAATTTCAAATGTATTTATGTTGGATTATATTCTCCCTATCATTTGATTATTATTCATTCTTCACATTCTCTTTTTTGGCAGGTTTAAAATGACTTCCAAAAAACCTCTTGCCCCTCACCCAGTTGATCATTTCCTAAAATCTTCACATAATTATATAAATGAATGCACAAATTTTCAAGATTTCAAACTAACACATGATAATGAGCATGATTTCATTTATAATGATGATGATGATGATTATCATTGCAATGATGGATATGATGACTATTATGAGCATGATAACGAAAGTATTGATTAGGATAGATTAGATGCATTTTCTTATCTTTCTCATTTGTCTTCTCCTACTTCTCAAAATAAAACTAACAATATATGGTGAAAAGAACCCCTTTTTGGTAGTGCTTTATTTCAATGTGATCCTAGCTTTTCAACCAGTTTTGTTACATCCTTATTCAAATTAAAGAAATACAAGAATAATAAAATCAATTTACCTTTACATAATTCAAGTAACATTATACACGATGTTCCTAGCATAGAAAAGCAAAATACACATTCTTTACCCTTCTCAATTCAATTTGAAAAAACATGTACAAATGATGTTGCACCTTTTACCGATACACGAACTAAAGTGGGCGATATTATTTTATCACATTATTTTAAATTTAAATCTCAACACAATGATTCTATGAAAAATGTGGATAATTGAAATATCTCTAACTCTTCTCTTATATGTCATAATGTGTCAAATGAAAACATGATTACTACTTCTTCTACCCTTGACTCCAAGATTGAAAATAATGATCATACATGGATTCCACTCATATCTAGTGAATGCATGCATTGCACTACACCTACACATGATGATATATTACATAATAGTAAAAATTCAAAATATTCTTTTACTTTCTCTCTCTTAATGATCATGTGAATGATAATTCTTCTACTCTTACTTCTACAAGTGAATTAAACTCTGATTTTGATGAACCTTGGAATAATAATGATTACTATGACTTTATTAAAGAATATATTGAGTCTAGTCCTTCTAATATTCTCCCTACTTCACTCCTATCTCATGCTAAAATTGATTTCTTATAAAATGTTCACTCAAATGATATTGTGTCTTTAGATAATAATGTACAAACTTACATACATGTTACTAGTTTGCATTCTTTACATTTGCATAATAAGGAGGTGTCTTCTATTACATTAATATGTGATACTTCTTTAAAAATTAATGAAATAAGAGATACCAATGAATATCCATCATCCCCCTTACTACATTAAAACCTATTTCTCATACTAACTTACATGAGGGTGATAGCTTATTGCCCTCTAACCAGGTCCAAGATATCACCCCTCTAAAGGTTACGGTGAGTAAACTCAGTACCATTTTACTATGTAGCATAACAATGGATAAGATTAATAATAAGATTCAAGAATGAAATGAACCCCTTGATAATGTTCATATACCTTCACAAGAGGTAATCTCCTTGACACATGTTGTGGGTGCTTTACAATAATAAGTACACCATCTCACATTGGAAATTAAAGTATATCACTCATGGGAGGATTCTAATGCCATACATAATAATCCCATCCCATGTATAATTTTCAATAAAATGTTGCCATCAAAGTTACAAATAATGGAATTACCAAAGTTTGATGGACATAAAGATCCATACTTGCATCTCAAAGCTTACAGTAAAGCTATGGCACATGTCACTCAATTTGATTCTCTTATAGTTATTTCCCAAGACTCTAAAGGGTCAAGCATTAAAAAAATTTCATCATTCACTCCCTAATGGTTCACTATAAACATATAATGAGTTAGAAGAGATATTTCTCATGCATTACATTAAAAAAAAAGGACCTTGAGTCACATATGAGAAGTTGCCTTCACTACACTAGGGCCAATCAAAATTAGTAAATAAATACATTAGAAGATTCAAAACATGTATGCATAAATTTATCTACTAGCCAACATATTTATAGGTACAATAAATTTTTCTAGAGGCCTCATTTTTCCTCTTAAGGAGAAATTACTATGTGAGACATACAAATCATTATGGCATCTATGTTACATAGTTATGGCATCAGATAAAAAGTTGGGACTAGTTGAGACACATTCAAAGATAGATTTGGATTTAGATCTCTCACAGTCACAGTCATCCAATATGGTACAAGCACCTAATACACCTATAATTAAGAAAAAAGAGGAATAGGAACAACTAATCAAGAAACTCAAAAAAGGTAAAGAGCTACTTTACAAAGCATCTCCTACTGTGGATAGAGTATAGGATAATGGTTGTAGGGCCATACAATTTTTAGATAAAGATAGGCCTCATGACATATTATTCACATTACTAAATAGGGGGTGATCACCCTTCCTCCTACTCAACATCATCTGACACATTGTTTATAAAGAATAAGAAAAAAAGCATATTACAATTATCATAGACTTAATGGGCATTGGGACAATAATTAAAGTGCACTCAGAAATTGTGTTGACAAAAGCATTATAACATTCACACAAGGGGCATCGATATCTCCTTATCCACACTCTTCAATATCACACTATGCTATGAGTGAGTTATCACAAGATGTTCCTTTTAAGGAACCATTAGTTACTCATCGTACAATCCATGTGGTTTATAGGACACCTACTTATGTGATATCTCATGCACCACAAATTCAACAGAGATGGCAGCCAGTTCACAAAGATCAAAACATAGTTTCAATCTTGAAAATTGATTAAGCTATTTGTTAGAGATCAAAGCATAGTCTTAGTTTACCCACTAATTAATATATTTAGAAATAATCACAGAGATTAGATCATAGTCTCAGTTCACCCACCAATTAAGATATTTGGCATAGATCATAGAGATCAAAGCATAGTTTCAATTTGACAACCAATTAAGATATTTAGAAGAGACCACATAGATTAGAGCACAATATTAGTTTAATAACAAATTAAGATGTTTTCAAGACACTATGCACAACAGAACATAGTTTCAGCAAGACAATTCATTAAGATATTTTTTATAGAGTCTATAAATCTATTTATGAGTAGTACACCATGAGCGGCATTAATTCCAGAGGTTATTCCTACACCTACACATCATGAGTAGTAAGGTCACTGCTTACTCTTCCATTAGGATTTAGATAGTGCCTTCCATAGTCCACGGGCCAATTCAACCAACTTCATAGATTCAGTGTATAGTTCACAAGATAACTCAGTCAACTTCTTAGATTCTTAACCCTACTTTGTAGGCAATGATAGCTATACATCACACAGTATAGTAGGCTTTGGGGCCTCAATTACCTTTTCACATAGCATGCATGATTATTTTTATATTATTTGATACAAGCCACATTAATAGTGAGTCTCCCATGAGACTCATCGATTAGTATGTTCCTCCCTACTTGTACATAGTTCCTCTTACCTTGTTTCTTGTATATAGTTTCATTTTCATGTCACTTTTACATATCCAAAAAATACAAAAATAGTATAATATGCCAAAACACTAAAAAAATTCAAATATTTACTCATAAAATACAAATTATATATTATATACATTGCCATGTTTAAATTTTTCATACTTATCAGGTATTATATATGTTAGTTATATTAGTGTAATTGGTTTTTATCATACATACATGCTTCACTTGTTCTTTTTGTTAGGTTGTGAATCCACTATTCATAGTCATTATTCATGGTGATGTGGCATGCTAAGATTACATCTTGGTGATGTGCCATGTGAGTGTGCATATGATGTGCCATGTAGGTGATGTGGCATACATGTGATGTGGTAGGAGGGTGATGTGGTAGGATGGCCCATGAGGGTCTTAGGATGTGATCAAGATGAGGTGACATAGTGTGGGGCATATCACTTCACTATGGGACATGTTTTATCCTTACTTGTCACATGTGGGTTGTCACATGGTATAAAAGACAAAAGGGTTGGTGTGGGGCACATTTTTAGATGTGTCTAAGTTTATCCTATGTGGAAATAGTCCAAAGGTGATTGCAACACCTTTTGAACTCATGTTATCACATGGAGGAAGAATATAAGAAGATTGTTATGAGTGATTGGCCTCACATGTGTGAGTAGGGTGCCAACTTTAGAGCCACATAGAGGTGGCCCATAATATTGTCGAAAGTAGGAATCTACTTTGTTGACCCTTGGCAATGAAGACAAGAAGGTTGTTATTGCATATTGTCCTCACATAAAGTGTGGGGGATAGTGGTTTTGAAGCCACATGGAGGTGGCACATGTTCTTGTATAAAGTGAAGATGCTTTGAAGACTTTTACACATGAAGACAACCACCACTATGGATCACATGACACCCCACTCAAGTGTGGTGAATTTTTTAGATGGCCACTTTATTTCTCTCTCTCATTGTAAATGTGATTTATTATCATGCTTTCTTCTTTATTTGGTAATTCATTATGGATTCCCTTTTAGGATCTATACAAGCCTTGGGATTATATGTTGTAGGAGGTTGGAGCTTGGAATACTTAAAATCATAGATCACCTAGACGTTTGGGTTGTAAGCATCATTCATGATTAGATGGTTAGAGATTGTAAGGCTTAGATGAGAGCATGGCTCACCTAGTTTGTTGAAGCATGGAGATCCTTGAGGTTAGAGGTTAGAGCCTAAAAGGATATGTTAATTTGGCTCACCTAGATGAAGACATGGAACTTGGAAGCTTGTTACCTCAGATCATAGAGATGGAGCTTTATGTTTGGATCTCACCTTGGATGTTATGGTGTTAGCATTGTATGGAGTTGCATGTTGTAGCTTGGAGGTTAGAACATGAAAGGCTTGGTTGTAAGCTTTGATCACCTGAGTGCTATGGTTGTTAGCATTAAAAAGGAGTTGATGAGAGGAAATATTATTGTAGATAGAGTTGCTAATGTAATATGAAGTCTAGATATTGTTTTTTGCCCTACTGTTTTTCCCTAGATAGTTTAGCAAGGTTTCCACGTATATCTTATGTAATGTGTTATCTCTTGTGTTTATGTATTTTTTGTGGATTGTTTTTATTTTTGCATTTAATTCTTGCACATGTATTAGGATTAGGTTTTTTTATCCTAACAAGTGATGTCAAATCTAGGCTTTAACTATTGGTACCTGATCTATGCATGCATGTGTTAATCCTAATAGGTGGTATCAGAGTCATGGTTGTTTGGTTGGTTTGTGAAAGTAGGAGCTACAGGTGGAGAGACCAAGATATGAATTAAAAAAATTGTCTAGCAAGTATATCTCTCTTGAAAAGAGATAGAGAATGGACAAGAATTTGAACAATCTTTCCCATATGGATCAACACCAACATAGTGTTCTTGATGATGAATCAATTGTCCAGCTTGTGGTGGATCAATTTGATCTCCATTGGTGTAGATGGAGGATGATGACAAGGCATGTACCTTGTTATGGTTCTCAACTAGAGAAGGGAATATAAGTTGTGGGATCCTACTACCATAATGTGTTTGTTGAGATGTTGTGAAAATCCATGTAGATGAGGAGGTATGAGAAACCTAAATCTATACCTGATGGAGTAGTTCAAGATGGATGGAGAAGAACAAGTGACCTGATGTTCTATCAAAGGAGAAGGCTATGTGTTTGACATGTAGTAAAACAAGATGTAACTTGACTATATTTTTAGGGCTAAAAAACTTGATAGGTGTAGTGATGTACTGATTAGTGTGATAACTTCCAAATAAATGTGGATGAGTACCATGTTAATCATGGTGGGTAGCAGTATGCTACATATAGAGGATTCATGTGTTGACTTCTATGGGTTCTTTTCTCCTGTTGATAATTACTATTAAGAGTGTTATGTGCACTTTTTGTTGTTCAATATTAGAGTAATGGGCTTCTTATATGGTGGTCTCATTATGATATGGAGTAGCTAAAGGGCTATGTGGATGAGGTAAAGAATTGTTGGTTTGCAGTTTGAATATTATATGAGTTGAAACAGACATGCAAATGGAGTATAGAGGTACCTTCATAAAGAGCCAAGGTTTAGAAAAGGTTAATACTATAGATTGATGACATGTTGTTTGTAGGCCCCAACATGATGAATATCAATGTTTTGATGGCTCAAGTGACTAGGACAAGATGAAGGTGACAAACCAAGGATGGAGATGCACAAGGACATAAAAGCAAGGAAGTTAAGTATCCCACTTCTTGAAATTTTTTAGTTGTCTTCCAAAGTGTCCTAAAATCGAGGAGGAGGAAGACGTGATTTTCTTATGTATTACATTCATTAGGGGTAGGAAAGCCTCATGTATGCCATGGTGTGCACTAAACTAAATACTTTCAAGCAGTGGGATTAGTGAGCAGTTCATGGTAGAATCCTTGGATGAAGGATGGGTACATGGTAAACTGGGAGTCACTATAGGTGTTTAAATATGGTATAGAGAAGCAAATTTTGACAAAGTTAGTCAGGGCAAAAAAGTTTTAGTAGTGTGAAAAACTTCTACTAAACTTGTTATGAGTAGTAGTGGGCATTGATGACAACATGGATGGTAGTTGGATGGTAATTGGTTGGCAAAAGAAGTAGGTACTATAAAGTCATATGTATATGACTTTAAGTGGGAGATTATTAGGGTGTGAAGCTAATATTCATATGTCACTATTCACAATCACTATTCATGGTGATGTGGCATGCTAAGGTGGCATCTTAGTGATGTGGCATGCAAGTGTGCATATGATGTGACATGCAGGTGATGTGACATACATGTGATGTGGTAGGAAGGTGATATGGTAGGATGGCCCATGAGGGTCCCAAGATGTGATCAGGATGAGGTGACATGGTGTGGGGCATAACGCTCCACTATGGGACATGTTTTATCCTTAGTTGTCACATGTGGGTTATCACATGGTGTAAAAGACAAAAGGGCTGGTGTGGGGCACATTTATAGATGTGTCCAAATTTTCCATGTGTGGATATATTCCAAATGTGATTACAACACCTTTTGGACTCATGTGGTCACATGGATGAAGAAGATAAGAATATCACTATGAGTGATTAGCCTCACATGTGTGAGTGGGGTGCCAACTTTAGAGCCACATGGAGGTGGCCCATGATCTTGTCTAAATTAGGAATCTACTTTGTTGACCCTAATTAATGAAGATAAGAAAGTTGATATTATAGATTATCTTTACATGACGAGTGGGGGATAATGATTTTGGAGCCACATGGAGGTGGCATGTGTTCTTGTCTAAAGTGAAGATGCTTTGAAGACTTTTACACATGAAGACAACCACCACTATGGATCACAAGACACACCACTCAAGTGTGGCACATTTTTTGGATGGACACTTGATTTCTCTCTCCCCTCTCTTTCTCTCATTGTAAATGCTATTTATTAACATGATTTCTCCTTTGTTTGGTAATCCATTTTATAATTCATTATGGATTCCCTTTTAGGATCCATATTCTTATTTTTGCATTTAATTCTTGCACATGTATTAGGATCAGAGTTTTTAATCCTAATAATTGGTATCAAAGTTAGGATTTAGTTGTTGGTACCTAAACCATGCATGCCTGTGTTGATCCTAACACTTATCGAGTGTTTTTAGATACTTATAAGACCCAAGTCCACCACACAGATCAATATTTGTTACTATCTACCCACTAGGGCCATATACATAAGTTATTCATTTGACACATTCACCCATTTGGGGGCATCATCTACATAGTTACCATTACTGGGTTACATCTTTATAAACTCTACATCTCAAATTTAGCACTAGTATATCTTGATATAAATTTTACTACACTACTCATATTCATTATTGACTACTATTACTCTAGAATCAACTTCTGTACATCTTTTCTTTTATATAGATTTGCACCACATGTTCATGCATACTTTCATTTCTAGATTTCTAGTTTAGAATTGATTGTATCTATATAATTTTCCATATATTTGACGTAATTTGAATATGTCATTACCCTATGGCTCTATGCCACTTCTTTTCAATGTATGTATGCTTTGGACATGTGTCCATGTCCTTGTATGTGCCTTCCTGATTATGTATATGGGATTTGAACATGTCCTTCTATGTGGTTCTAAGCTAACTTGCTTGTTTGTGTATGTGGACATTTGAATGTGTTTGTATATGTCTTACTTTCTCAAATTTAGTGGCATGCCCTTATCCCTTTTATTATGGCCACTTGGCCTACTTTATGTGCCTCATGTGTGTTGTATTTATGTTTTCATGTATGTGTCATGGCCAATACACTCATCCCTTACTTGTTACACACTCCAGTTTTAGATGCCACAAGGGACCTAATACAT
This sequence comes from Torreya grandis, assembly GCA_037957365.1. Lineage (NCBI taxonomy): Eukaryota > Viridiplantae > Streptophyta > Pinopsida > Cupressales > Taxaceae > Torreya > Torreya grandis. Next base: position 2,482,764 of record JARHVA010001202.1, read on the forward strand.
CTCATCTTCTTACTTGGGTGGCTTGATGGATATCATGACTCATCCCCCTAGGTAGTTACTCAGTTTATTAATTAGATTTATTATTCATATAGATTGTTATATCTATCTTGGCAGCCTTATGAATGCTAGATCTAACATACATTGGACATTACAAACTTATACTTAGATTATCTTACATTATGATGTTATGTATGCACATTATATTGGTTTATCACGTAGATATCATATATGCTCTACCTAACACACATATTACAGAGCTTTTTCTTTTGAGGATAGTTATTGAATAGGTTAAATAACTCCCCTGAAAAGAAGGGGCATTCATAAAAGTTTGTCACAAAGATCAGGCTATTTGAATGCACTCAAATTATAGTTTTCAACACACAAGCACATAATAGAGAAATCAATTTCAGGAAAACATAGTGGGAAATAGTCACGCAAAGACTAGCTTTAGTTACACAGTAAATAGTATAGTTGGACATTAGCACTTAAAGTGGGACACTAGTGCCACCAACACTACTATCCAAGATATGATGTTATTGTCGAATAGCCTCAGTTTTAAGAAGTTTTAAATTGGTGATAAAAGTACAATAGGTACAGTCTAGGTTTGCATAGGTTCAATTATAGATTACTAGTTTTTACTCTATTTAACATAGATTCATACCAATTTACTCAGATTGAGGACATCATGCATGACATGATCATTCCCATTTTAGTTTCAAATACTCAAATACTCATATATAGATTATTACAACTTAATCTAAAATCCATATACTTAGATATCATATTTGGAGGCATGTGTGTGACACATTGTTTTTGTATGCTCACTTATGTACCAATTGATTAGACAGAATGACATACTCCATTTCATTCTTTATGTTATACACACTAGATATCATGGTCCAAGTTACACACCAAATTGATGCCTTAATTTGTTTATAGTGGTTGTTATTCTTGGGTGGCCCAGAGTTGCCTAATATTTTTGAGTGGCATAAAGCCACCTAATATTCTAAAGTGGTATAGATCCATTTTATACAGTTTAGTTACATCATGTAGTTTTATTTTCATATGCATCTACTACACATGGGTAGATAATGATGGAGTCATAGTCTACTTGAGTTATTGAGCCACTTACATGAGAGGATTAGACACACCATCAATCTAATAAAAGCTATTCACAGGTCATGATCCACCAAGCAGGGGTGGGCAATGATGGATTCAAAATCAAATTGAGTTCTTGATTCACCCACACATGGGGATTGATCAAGCCATTAAATTAGTCTAATCTAATCATTGATTGATCACTATCTACATGCACATACACAGTATGTCACCAAGTTTATGCATTGGTTTGCATACCTAGTGAAGTGTATTCATTCATTTCCTCTCTCTTATCTCTTTAATTAGTTTTATCTTTGTTTTTTATATATATTAAGGATTTATCTATGCATGTTTCATTTTTAAGACACACAATGGAGCATGCTTCATATACTCAAATCCAAATTCACAAGCTTTACCTCTTAGGCAAGTCCAGGTATGCTTATTTTTCCTTTATCCTAGTCATTTCATTTTGATGCATTTCTAGATTAAATTGAGGGTAAATGTCATCATATAAAAATTACACTTGAGTGCTAAGAGTGTTACTTGAGACCACCCATCCCTAACTTATCCCTAGACCTATCTTAGGACCTATTTAAACACTTATGCATCCTTTGTGTGGGCCACATGCATCCCTAAACTTGCCTAAAATAGTCCCTAACCCTAACTTTAGCATCCTGGCCCATAATACCTTAGGTTTTACCACTTGGACAGAGCACCATAATTTGGATAGTAGTGCCAATAGCACCAGTGTCCCAGTTTGGGTGTTATTTTCCTTTTCCCACCTTTGGCCACCAATGGATATATTTTCAAAATAACAACCACCTAGGGTCAACCTAAACCTCTTTTAAGACCTACATAAGCACTATAAAAATATATATACATGAATTTTATCCCTTTATCCACTCTATGGAAATCATATACGAATAACATAAATAAACTCAGAAAAAGTTATGCACAATCAAGGTTATTAATCCCTATTCTACCCTAATTCTATATATAACCATCTACAGTATTCCCAAGCTTAAAATAATTAGATTTCTAGTCTCAAGCACACTCAAAACACTCAATTCAGCATTCATACCAACTTCACTTACACTTACACCAACACTTAGCCGGGGAAAACTACATCACTTTGATCCATCCTCAGAGTATTGGTATGTAGTCAACTCTCATTATAGTAGGGAGTTGAGGATGTCCAACCTACCCCACTAACATCACACTTTGCTACTTGTGCCAATTGGATGACTTAACAACATGGAGGTTTAGGTTTTACATACAAAATAGTTCAAAATAGATCATCAACAAGGAATCATAACTTATGCTCACAAGAATAGGCTTGACAAACTCAGACACAGGTGCACCCAGAAGCTTGGAATAGTTTTGCATAGAGGACACTAGCACTAAAAAGAGGACATTAGTGCCATTAGCACTACTATCTAGTTAGGGATATATTGTTTAATAAGGGTTTTTGACACCTAGATTTTGTCTGTGATGCTCAAATTATCTCTCATCCTAAATTATAGCCTTTAAATCTCCTGTCTCAGTCAATTTTTAACTAATTACTTATTTACATCATTTGTTGATATTTGTATAAAGGTCAAACTAGTTCAATTATGTCACAAATTAGTGGTCATATTTATTACATATTTATACCCTAGTATACTATATTTATCCCCTTTAACAACTTAGGTCTTAAACTCCATAAACACTAAAAAGTTATATCACTCAGTGTGTAGTAGTGTATAGATGTTTGATAGATAAATTCCAAGTGAATAATCATTGTGGGTTTGATCTATATTTATATGAATCCATTTAGGTAATTTATCTTGCCACTAACACATTAGGTGAATGGGATGACCTATAGGAGTAGTTTGATTTTGAAAAAATAGCCATTGTAAGGTGAAGGGTGATAATGTTAACCTTAGGACAATATTGTTGATGTTACTATCTGAGTGTGACATTATTCTCCAAGAAATAGGAATGGAATTGTAATTATTTGGAACTACTTGAATAAGATATTTAATTTAGCATAACCCAAATTCTTCATGTAGGTGATTAATAGAAACTTATAATGGGTCAGGCTCATAAGTAGCATGTAGGTGTGCATGAATGATGACTGAGAACTATTTAGACACACACATCATGTAAGATAAGTGTAGGTCAATATTGACATTACCCAAGTGTCAAATACCAAATTTTAGAGTTTACAAATGCCCACCTTTTATCCTATCTTGACAATGCAATGAAATATTAGAGTATAAGGATAATAATATACCTAAGTGTGTACAACATACTTTGTCTTTGGAGTATGACTCCAAATGTATATATTTTCTCCATAAAAACCTAAAATGAAAATTTAGTATTCAATGTCCATATGTGAAATATGAAATATAAAATTGAGAAATTTTAAAGGGTAAGGAAGGATTACACTTATATGTGAGTAAATTGTGTTACCTTATAACTTGTTGGAGATGATGCTTCTTTATTGAAGCATTAGTGAATTATGTTTCCTTACTAAAGCACATGGAGATTTAGGGTGACTATGCTTCAAATTTGTGTAACTATGCAATCCCTTGGGTTAGAAAGATAAATGCCTCTACCCTCATGAATGTGGAATAGTGCTAAATTGTTGAACATCACTAAACCTTAATTGCACAACTCAAATAATTGATCTAGCTTTGATATTGAACCTCAAGATGGAAATATGGTAACCACATAATGGATTCACTATGAGTAATGCCATAGCCATTAAGAATCACTCAAACTCAATGTACATTACCTCAAAAAACATGAATCAACCCCTACAAATGGACTTACAAATTCAAGTTTCCTCACCACTCGATGACATTGAATTATGTTTGCAAATAAATAACTAGAATAATGCTTAATGCAAAAGGATGTAAATATGTATAAATAAGTATCATGTCTTGTTGGATCGATGCTAATTTTAAACTATCATAGTGTATATGTGCACGAACTAGTATCATGCCTCGTTGAATCTTACCATCTCATATAGAATGTTATGCAATCAAATGCTAAATATAAAAACATGTATCTCAAATGTATATGTATGTAAAAACCTGTAATATTTATTCCTGTAAATTGTGTGCATCCACATAGCATATGCACTCAATTATATTTCAAACTATATTATGTAATCAAAATATGTATAAGGTGAGTACATATGCATGGTATATGCCCCCAAAATCTATACTAATACGTAAATATACATAACATATGTGAACCCATGTGATATCTGAACCATTTTAAATCTCTGAAATATGTACGTTGTACCCCAAATCTATTTTTCATTGATTATGGATGCTTGTGTCTCTATGACAAGCATGTTAATGTTCCCTCCTTTTGAGGTGAGGGATATAGCCTATAACTCAATCTTCTTAAAAGAAGAGATAACTATATCATCTTACGTATAAATATATAATCATGGATAAGCATGTCAACATGTGGATAATATGTCATCATAGTATTGTATATAACATCAAGGCATGTATGTAACATATGGAATGAAAGGGCATATAAGTGATATATTGAGATAGATTTATCTAAAAAACACACATTAATAATTGTCACTCAATAAGACTACACAATAAGAAAGTGTATGATATAAATCATGGCACAACACATAGAGGGGACTTACATGATACAAATCATGACACCTACAAACATACCACATTTTAGAGTCTATACAACCCTATCTATGTATAACCTAAAAAGAAAACCCTTCTAAATTTGAGTATTGCAAGATCAACTCATTATGGAGAATCATAAATCAAAGCATGAATAATTATAGAAAAAGGTGACACTAGGAAAACAAGATTAAAGACATTTATTACAGATTACAAATATTGATTAGGACCATATAGGTTATCCAAGACCATCCATATGGTTTTGACAAGGACAAGGATTATCTATATGGCCTTGACATTGTCCCCTTTGAGGTTCATATTTAGATGGTAAGAGGCTTGACAAGCTGCATACTCACACAAATACATTTATATTGTAACTATTAATTTTAAAAGACTCAAAATCCCTCATTCAACGTAGTAACAATGTCTAAAAATCAATAAATCCCTCATTAATCATAATAATAATGTCCTTAAAAAATTTAATCATTGTTTGTTTTAATATAGTGCATTTTATAATGCTTAAATTGAGTGTTTTGTGATGTTTAATTTTGAGGTATGGATATTTTATAATTAAACCAGTAATCATGTTAAGAAACATTTTACAATGGTAGTGTTCTATTGTAATGTCCATAAGGGTGTTCACGTTTAATTTCAACTTAAAATTTGACGTCTATTTGACCATCAATTTTTTTTTTTTTTTTTAGAGAAGTCATAAAAATTTGTAAAATCTTGACTATACGATGGAGTTTGGAGCCCCTTATTTTTAATATTGATACATTGATATAATTATATTGATATGATTTATCACCACTTCATATTTTTTTACAAAAAACATAATAAAGTTATTAAGAATTATAGTGTGTAATAAATCTAAGATAAAAGTAGATGCATTTTTATTTTAGTGATCCTATTTTTAATCCCATCAATGATCAAGCTATATACATTAGGGAACTATAATCATTTGAGTGCAATTAGTTTCACTTGAGGCACCCATCTCTAGCTTAGCCCTAGACCTATCTTAGGGCCTCTTTCAACTCTTATCCAACTTTCATGCAGGGATTACACATCCATAAACATAAAAAAATCAGCCCTAGACATTTCCCTAGGGATCTAGGCCCCTAGTGCCTCAAGTTCTACCACTTGGACACTAGCACAATTTTTTAGACACTAGCACACTATGCTAGTGACAAAGGTATAATGTTAGTGTCCCTTGCCTAATTTCAAGCCCAATAGGTATATTTTTAATTCTTAAGACACCTAGGGTCAGCCTATAACTATTTCGCACTCTGCATAAACACCTTATTAATATATATAATGACTTTTAGCCCTTTATCCATTAGATGGAAATCAAATGCAAATTACACAAACAAGCTTATAACACATTATGCACAATCAAGGTTATTGATCCCTATTCTGCCTTACTTCTACATACAGTCATCTACAACCTCCCTAAACTCAAAATACATATATTTCCAGTCTCAAAACTCATTCAAAGCACTCAAGTTGACACACATACTAGCATTCACTTGTAATTACACTGGTACTTAGATTAGGAGAACTACATCGAGCTTGATCCCCTCTCAAGGTATTGGTATATAGGAAACTCTAAACACAACAGGGTGTTTTTGACATCCAACATACCCATCTAACATCACACTTTTGCTAGTTGTGCTTTCTAATACCTGAACAACTTGGAGATCTAGGGTTTACATACAAAATATGTCCAAAATAGGTCAAAGATAGTGAAACAGGTTTCATCCACACAAGAACATGCCTATCAGACTTAGACATAACTGCTCCCATAATTTCACATTTGTCCTTGCATAAGGACACTAGCACTGAATAGGAGGACACTAGCATGGTGAGATACTATCCAAGGTACCACACTATTATCCAATAAGATTTATGACACCTTGATTTAGTTCACAACATCCTGAATAACTTTTGTGCTAGTTTTCAACCGCCAAATCATTTGTCTTTGTCAGTTTCTAACTAAACAATTGTTTATGTCATTTATTACTATTTTTAGATATATCAGATTAGGTCAATTCTTGCACAAATTAGTAGTTATATTTATTGCATATCTTTCCACTAATTTAATATACTTAAACCCTTTAATAACCTAGGGTTTACATTCCAGAACCCCTTTAAAGTTAAATCATTTGGTGAACCCAATTTACTTCGAATACTACCAAAACCTTAAACCTAGATGTTCTTAGGGTTTTTATCCTTTTATTTTCTATGTTTAGAAATTAATTCCAAAATCTCATATTTGATTTATTATCTTATTTTGGAAAATTTTAATAGATTAAATTTCTTAAAAGGTTCATAACATACAACATTTTATTTTCCTAATTTTAATTCTACAATGTCAGAATTCAATAACTGATTTAATGGGATTGATAAGAGATAAGTGTAAGATTTCATTTCTAAACATTATGATGTGCAAGATGACTTTATTATCCATAAAGAGCTTTAAAAATATAATAATGGTCAATCTCCTAACTTCCCAAATGCTAATATTGTTACACCTATTATAGGGGCAACTCAAATTTTACAACCACCTATTCTAACTCAGCAACCTTCAATAGTGTAAACACCTCCTATGGCTAGTTCCTCCTCTTTATATGTATAATACCTTATGCATGAGATCCATGATATATAGGCCAATGTGTTACATCTTCAACAGGGTGCCACTAGACCATCTCATGCCTTGGATTCTCATGTTATTTTACATACACCTTTGGCACAACATATAACAACTCCTTTACCATGCATATTTGTGGCTTACTTTATATGATGGTAAGGGTGAACCAAAGCATCATCTATGATCCTTCCACGTAACATGTTTGGACTATGTGTCCAATGATTGGCTCCTTACTAAGTTGCTCCCTCATAGTTTAAATGATTATGTATTACAATGGTTTTATGATCTTCCTAATCAATCCATCACAACATTAAATCCATTGGCAGATATGTTTTGGCACACTTTTCAATCAACATCAGTGATAAGGTTTCCTATGCTCAAGTTGCACAACTCAAACAAAAATTTAATGAGCTAATAACTGAATCTATCTTGTGATATAAAGCTATATTAGCAAATATGACTAGCCCCATGACAGATAGAGAACTCAAAGACATATTCAAGTATAGTTTGTTACCGACATTGATCAAAGTTATCTTATTTAAGAATTTTATATCATTTATAGATCTTTGACATATACTGAAAGAACAGGAAGACAAGTTTTTCTCCATGGGCAAATTAAAGTACACAATTGGATCAAATTCAATTACTAAGAATTCTAATAAGCCTCCATACAAGGTGAAACCTAATGAGAACAAGAATGATTAAAAAATGATAGTTAATATAGCTTTATAGCCACCTCCTCACATGGTTTTGTCAGCTCTTTAAGGAGATATTTTACGACTCTTCCTTAGTTGCCAACACGAGTTCTACAATAAATCTTGGATGCAATGTCATATCTCTCCCTCCCATCAAAGAGGTTGATATGACTAGGCCTCTTCTAAGGAATTATAATTCCAATGCATTCTACGATAATCACAAGGCACTAGGCCATACTACAAATAAATGCATTAATTTGAGACATAAGATACAAGATTTAATAAAAGCTAATATTATTTATCTCAACACTCCTATAAAGGATCCTAGATCACAACCAATGAAATCAAAAGTATTGAAACTATTTATAGATTCATTTTCAAAACATACAGCTAATGAGATAATAAGAACTTTAGGTGTTCATTATACATATCAGGCATAACCACCACTAGGATCTTATCAAAATCGTACAATGGATCCACATCCTCTACATAATATCATTAGGGTGTATCATAGTATAACATCAGCTAGACCTCTTATCACTTTTTTGGAGTAGGAGATAGTTGATAATGACACATATTTCTACACACTCTTTATATGAGCCTACATTGATCACCATCCTATTAAGAGTGTCATGGTTAATAATAGGTCACATGTCAACATGTGGACTATCACACTTCTACATCACTTGGGTTATTCATAACAAGATATTTCATAAATAAATATAGTTATTCATGGCTTTAGTGGCCATGTTTAGAGTTCCATTGGGGAGATTGTACTTCCACTATAGGTTGGGCATGCACATGTAGCACTAGATTCATAGCAGTACCTAGTCCAAACACATTTGATAAGCTACAGGGTAGGCTTTGGATATAGTAGCTTCGAGTCATTATATCCACCATATATAGATGTCTCAAGTATATACATGTTAATCAAGTGGTTACAACTGAGGGCCTTCCATATGAGTATCCTTTACCTATTCCACAACCACTTATACAACATTCACTAGTTACAGTTCTAGGAATAGATTATATTAGCACACCTCAGATATCAATTGAGCCACCAATGCAAGTGAGGTCTACTCTTACAAAAATACCATGTATGCATAATCACCCACAAATAAATTTATTAGAGAGACCCCTATGTCAGAGACATGTTTTAGATTCTAGAGGGCCTCTCTTTCCACCACCACATAGATCAGTGTTACAACATAGAACATCCACACTAGTTATAACTTCTTCTACCATATGGCTTCCCAAACTCACTACAATTCACAAGATAGTTTAGTCAGCTTCACAGATTTATATCCCTACTCCATGGATAGTTTTAGCTATAGATCACTTAGTACATCCAATTCTTGGATCCCATATACCTCATCGCATAACATGCATGATCACTATCCCTCTATTTGATACAAGACATGTTGATTATAAGTCTCTCGTGAGACTCATTGGTTAGTAGTATATCTCCTCTTACCTTTCCCCTTGTATATAGTTTCACTTTCCTGATCTCTTCTACATAGCTTATATACCCAAAAAATATAAAAACAATATAATATGTTCAAAACATAAAAACATTCAAATTTACTCAAAACACAAAATGTAGCTTGTTTGTATATCCATGTTTACATTCTTTATACTTACTAAGTACTACATATGCTAGCTATCTTAGAATAGTTGATTTTATCATACATTCATGCTTCACTTGTTCTTGTCGAGTGCTCATATATCTTACAGGACTTAGGTCCAACACACAAATCTATATTTGATACTATATACCCACTAGGGGCAGATACACATATTCAACATTGATACATTCACCCATTGGGGACATCATATACACAGATTCTAGTTTGTTAGGTTACATCTTTCTATACTATATATCACAAATTCAACACTGTTTATATCTTGATATTAATCATCCTATACTACTTAGATTTTTTGTTGACTACTACTACTATAGACTCATTTATGTACATCTTTGCTCTTATATGGATTTATACCACATGTTCATGCATACTTTCATTTCTAGCTTTCCTAGTTTAGATTTGATTGTGTCTCTTTCCTTCTACATCCATTTGAGGGCCTTTGAATATGTCATTATTCTACAGCACTAAGCCACTTCCTTTCATTGTATGTATGCTTTAGACATGTGCCTATGTCCTTATGTGTACCTTCTTGATTGTGTATGCAGACATTAGAACATATGCTTCTATGTGGCTCTAAGCCAACCTACTTGTTGTTTACGTATGTAGACATTTGAACATGTCCTCGTATGTATTTATTTCTTAGATTTAGTGACATGTGCCCATGTCCTTTGTATTGTGGCCCATTGGCCTACTTTATGTACCTCATGTGTGTTGTATATATGCTTTCATGGATATGTCATGGCCATGACACTTGTATCTTTATTTTTATACTTACACACTATTTTAGATGCCATGACAGACCTCATGCATCTCACCTTTTTCCTTAGGTGCCTTGATGGACATCATGTTATATAGCCATAACAATTGTATCTTGATTTTTATACTTACACACTATTTTAGATGCCATGAGGGACCTCATGCATCTCACCTTTTTCCTTAGGTGCCTTGATGGACATCATGTCAAATCCCCCTAGGTAGTTACTCAGATTATGCAGTTCATACACATGCTTACATTGTTATATCTATATTAACAACTATGTGAATACTAGATCTAACATACATCATACATTACCAACTTATGCTTAGATTATATTACATTCTAATGCCATGTATATACATTATATTGCTTTATTAGCATATATCATATATGTTTTCAACATAACACACATCATGTAGAGATTTTATTTTGAGGATAATTATGGCATAACTACAATAACTCCCCTCAAAAGAGGGGACATTCATAGGGGGTTGTCAAAGAGATCAAACCATCTAAGTGCACTTAGAGTATAATTTTTAACATAGAGACATATAACTATAAAGTTTAAAATCAAGAAAATGCAATGAAAAATAATCAGTTAGAGATCAAAGTTAGTTTGGAGAAAAACAACATAAAAGACACTAGCATAACACAGAGGACACTAGCACAACATAGAGGACACTATCTATTATCCCAATAATAGGAAAATCTAGATTTGATAGAAGAACACAATAGTTATAGTACAAATTTGCACAATATCAATAATAAGTTATCATATTTTATTATTTTATGATCAATTTTTCACAGAATCATACCAAGTTTGCTTAGATTGGGGGCATCATGCATGACATGATCACTCCCATTTTAGTTTTAGATATACACAGACACAAATTCTTATAACTCAATCTAGAATCCATATGCACAAATATCAAAATTGGGGGCATGTGTATGCCACATTATTTCCATATGATTAGATTTGCACCAACTCATCTCAGATGGAATCACAATTCCATGTCATTATTCACATTGCATTTGCACCAAGTTTTCACAACAATCCAATTGACACGAATTCAATTGATGTGATATTTCTCTTATGTGCATATGTGAAAGTGTGTACACATGGGATTAATCTAGATGATTGAAAATAACTTAGTTTTAGTTAACTCCACTTTGCCACACCTTGATAGGATCTAGGATGATTATATTTAGTTGTATTTTGGTCATTTTTTATTATAGCTTGGTGTTTTGAGACTAAAACATATATGTTTGTTTATACCACATCAAAAAAAAGTTTGTTTATGTGTCACTCCTTTGTTCGAGGAGGCATCATGCTGGCCATTTTGTCACACACATTTATCTTAGACTTTTGCTAAACTTATTTATGTGTATGTCACTTGTTTGAAATGAGTACCATTGTGCTGCCAAAATCATTTTCAAGTCTAGTACCTTAACAATTCTTTGAAACAAAACATTGATCACATCTTTTAAGAGTATTGATGTTGTTACACTACTCAAATTATTTCAATAGACTTGTGTTATCTTGTGTCTCAATTATCATTGTTCAAAACCAATCATTTGAACCTTATTGGATCTTTATTTAGCATAGTCATGTCATCTAATCTTGTCTAGCTTGTTTGGTCATTGAAATCCTAGTTATCAAATATTGAGCTTTCAATTAACTTTTATAAGTTCAAATCCAAACATTGATTGATTTATGTATAGGCCTCACTTTGCAAGGGTTGATACATAGATCTTTATATTTTGGGTTGCGTAACTTAGGTTAATTACTTACCCAAATTTGATAACTATTATTTGTTTGTTTAGAGCCTATCATCATCATTATTCGTGTCTTTATTTGGGAGAGCACAACCTTTTTCTAGGTGCCTTTTGCCTTATGGCTTATACCAACTGATCATGTTTACATTTGATTTCATAAGTTAGGTTTATGTCAAAGTTATTCCAAACTTGTTAGATTAAATCAAATCATCGTCATCCTTGTTTCAAGCCCAGATTTTGATGCCATTTGGCCAAAATTCCTCGCATAGCCTATTTGAGCCTAGCTTTTGACTCTGTGTTTGGACAAAAGACCTAGTGACTCTTTACCCTTTCCTAGTTTAAACCTTATTTGAAACACTTTGGCTTAGACTTTTGACATGCTGATCTTTATTCAGATGCTTGACCTTTTATGTGTATAACACTTGACATTAAGCATTTGAAATTAGACTATTTTATGCCAAGTCTTAGCACAAACCATTTTGGAGATACAACTCCATATTTTAGACCATTGTTTTTAGAGATACACCTCCACCCTCAACCAAGCTAGATCACATTTCAACCCTTTGTATTTTCAAGCATTATCTTTCAGAGTTTGTATAACTCTAAGCCTCTTTATTTTGAAGCTTTCTTCATTGATTCAAATACGTCTAGCTACACTTATGGTCGAGTCAAGTACAATCCAACTTCTGATAGAATGATCACACAAAATCTAACTAGAAACCCCTACGAGGATAAATTTTGTAAGGAGTTTTATTATTCTCCCTACAATACTCCATATGGGGAAAACAACTAAGAACTAGCTTACAATCTAACTCAAAACCCTGATTGGGATGATATGGTTTATGAAGAGGACTTATATGCTATGGATTATGCAAGCAATCAAGCTCCACAATGTCACACCATTTCTATACCAAGACCTCATCCTTTGGCTTATGCAAGTAACCAAGCTCTATGATGCCTTTTCATTATCCAAACATTGACTACTAATAACCCTCCTTTGGATTACACAAGCTACCAAGCTCCACAACATCCAAGGAATACCATTACCATACCAGGACCTCATCTTTTGGCTTGTGTGAGAAATCAAGCTCCACAATGCCCAACCATTTATATACCAAGATTTCATCCTTTAGCTTATGCAAGCAACCAAGCTCCACAAGACCATGTTCATACCATTTGAGGACTTTGCCTTTTGGCTCATGCAAACATTCAAGCTCCATAATGCCCTATCATTATCTAACCATCGATCATTGATAAATTTTTGCCATCCATTCCCCACTTTACAAAACCCCAGTCGATCCAATCACAACCCCAACTCATCCAATTAAAACCCCAACTAATCTAATTAGTACCCCAACCAATCTAACCTCAACCTCAGTCAATCCTATCCCAACCCCAGTCAATCCAATCGTAACCTCAACCAATCCAATCACAACCTCAACTAATCGAAGCCCCAACTAAGCCAATCAATACCTCAATCAAGCCAATCAGTACCTCAACTGAGCCAATCAATACCCCAATCTATCCAATCATTACCTATCCAACTAAGCCAATTAGTCTCAACCAAACCAATCATTCAAGGACCAAGCTATATTTAAAACTAGTAGTTTACAATTACTTATAAATCAAAACCAAGACAAACAAACAATCCATGATGTTTTTGTTGAACCAACCATTTGTGATAAGTCAACCTATGATGAATCACCTTCATTTCTATGCCTATTTTTTAAGAGCCTCCTATTGATAAGCCAGTCTCTGATGAGTTGTATCTTGACCTTTATCCTACCATTGTGGCATCTCACTTTGACAAGAAAGTCTTTATGGAGCCTATTATGCCATCATAGGTCGTTACTTATCCAAAACCAAACATTCATAAAAACATCATTGTAGTAGCATCCATACTAGATGAAGAATCAACATTGAAGTTAGATTTTATTCTTGAACCAACATCAGATTTAACATCAGAAATAGAATCAACATTAGTCTTGACATTAGATTTAGAGTCCATTAGGTCAGAATCAGATTTGGAATTATAATACGTTCATTGTTGTTACAATATTGGTTATGCATGCCTCGCAGATCAATTTGAATACATTTGTGATCCTTTTATAATTTTTTAGGATGATTACTTTAGCATCGACACAAGTTATCATAGTATCTTCTATGAGGATTGTGCAGCGTCTCCCCATTCCATTATCATTCCACATGCTATTACCACCAACCAACATAGCCATATTATTGACATTCCATCTCCCATAAGTGTCAATTGGGACTGTCAGAATTACACCTTATTGAACTACATCCATGGTGATATATCAGATGAAGAACAATAAGTAGGCTAAGACCACATTCATACAGAAGAAGAGCACTCTCCTAAGTGAAGCCTTTTTAGAGGTGCTAAGGGATAATCAAAGTTCAAACTTAGCATCTTCTAATGAAACCTTTTTAGAGGTGCTAGAAAATAATCAAAGTCAAAAGTCAACATTCCTTAGTGAAACCTTCTTAGAGGCATTATGGGACAATCAAGACAAATTCATTGGTAGAAACCTCATCGAGGCACCAATAGCTAAGTATAAAAGTTCTTCACTGCTTGATGAAGACAAAATCAAAGATCAAATCAAAATAACTTCCTACCTACAACCTAATTAGATGGTAGCTACTTTTAGGCCCAAGCAATAGAATAATCTAGTGGTCCCATCAAGAGAATATTCAGAAGTCTTCATCCCTACCACATCTAAAGTTATGTTGAATCCAAAATCAACAACATTGTGTGTGTCTGAACATCTTGATCTTCATTTATTTCCCCACCACCACACATTCCATTATCAACCACCATTCCATTTCCCAGTCAAACCTATCAACCAACATTTATCCCTATTTACCATCCACGACCTTACTTTCCTTTGTAGAGGCTAGAAAGATATCTCATCTTGATGTTTGAAGGAAATAGAATCAACGACCAACAAGGATCACAATATTATTTGCATTCAAATATGTAGTCAGTTCTTGATAGAACAACTATTCAAATGAGGTGTGGGCTAGAAATTAACATGATTAATTATTATGTTTGTATCATTTGTTGATTAAGACATGCATCTCCCCATCATTAGGAACAATATAATCAACCACCATCATCAACCAAAAACATGTACCATACCATTTCATTTACCATTCATTTTACCATTGTCACATACCCAACCAGTTGCCATACCACTTAGGGGAAACCCTCTCAACATTCTTCTTTATCATCTTATCACTATCCTATCACTTATTCATTCTATGATATTCCATTCTATCATCCAAAGCATGTTTTCATCTATCCTATCCTAACCTATTTGACCTTGGTTCATCCATTGGTTTCACATTTAATACAAAGATTCATATCAGTTTCAGTAGTTGTTTCAAGCATTCCAGATAGAGGCAGTATTTTGGAGTAGTAAGATATAAGTTTATTAGTTGCATTCTTCATTTCTTATTACCTTCTATCAATCATGTTTTTTTATGTGAGCCAGATTATATTTGCTTATAGGGGAAAATCAGTGTTCACCAGTCTTACTACTAATTATTACTACCTATGGGTAAATTAGTATCATTGATCTGATTAGTTGTATCCTAGTTATAACCGCCTATGGGTAAACTAGAGACAACATTTGTTTATTGTGCCTTGACATACCAACTAGCCATTATTATGTTGTATTATGCCATTATGCCAACTATGCCTATTTTATTTGAATTGGCTACTACACTAGTTGTATTCCTTTGCTATAAGGTGGAACTACTATGAACTAAGGCCATTTCAAGACTATGTGGACCATGTTTAATCCACATTCAGGTCAACTCATTCCCCCTTTGCTATCATGATCTCACTATTTTATGAGCATCCATTCAAGTTAGCCACACTCTTACCAATTTATGATCATCCATTCAAGTTACACATGCTCTCGTTATTTTATGAGCTTATATCATTTAGTATCTCATAATTCTTGATTGTGTTGAGATACTCCAAAATCCTAAAAACATTTCAAAATCCAAAAACATTTGTCTTATCTAAGCCTAGTCAGTTATCCTTGATCTGCCTTACTAGGGCAAATCCATTCTAGGATGCTTTCTATTGCTTTTATTTTTAGGCTTTCTGTTTGTTTGTTCACTTGCTTGTTTGTTTGCTTTCAACATTGTTGCCTTGACTTATTTTATGTGTTCATTGGGTGATTCCTTGTACATTTATTCTTGAATCCATCTATATTCATACATCAACATTGTCATCATGGTTTTTATCATTAGTGCGTTATTTTCAATTGTTTATTGGATTGGGAGTCAGTCCTTATGCATATTTCAGCCAAATCCTCATGTTGTTCTATCATAATGCTTACCATCATGTGCTACAAGAAAAATTAGCTCAGGAGATCATATAAGCAATGAAGCTGCAAAAGTTTCTCCTCGGTACCTTGACAAATCCTTCCGCCCATCTTGATCAAATCAACCCATTAACCATTCTAGTTGTATCAATGCTAATAAGGATGTGCATCTTTGTATTGATAGGTACACTTGAATTTTTTCTATTGATCAAGCTTATTCTTCTATCTATCTCTTTCATCACTTTGCATCCCCATATGCTTGTTTTTTTGTGGCTTTTTTAGTCATTAAACCATCACATCTACATTTTTGCCCACTCATATGTAATCTGTGCAATAGGGTCTATCCTTGAGTCATGCTTGCTAATCCACCCTACTGGAGAACAACCATATCAAACATCATCTTTATCCAATCTAGGTCATCTTAATGATTATAGCCTCCTATGGGCAAATCATTCTTTTGACTTTTATTCTTGGTTATAACCACCTCTGGGCAAATCAATGCATGCAAACATTTTCTCATTTAGATTAATCTCACCCATGGGTTAGTTCTACTTTTCTTCTTACTTCTTTTCGATGGATCATCTTCAATAAATATGATAGCCACTCCCTCAAGGGGGCATCATCCTAGGCTTCCCAAACATTATCGGGAGCTTTTTCTTCAAGCATTATCTCCTTTTTGGCATACAAGCCTCTTCTCAATCTTTGAGACAACATTGTTGTGCCTACGGTTTGCAACATCTTTCCAAATAGGGGCAAACTGTAGACACCTAAATTTAGCCACCAATGATCCATAAACTTAAGCAATAATATGCTTATATATTTAATTTTGCTTTACAATAATAATTTTATATAAATAATTTAAATTTTGACTTACAAATTAAATTGTAATAAGAATTTTACAAGAAGAAATCAAGAAATTTAATTGCACGATTGATAATGGAGTTCGGCATAATGGCTTATGTCTCTGAGTCCTTTATCATTCGATATATTAATAAAACACTTGAAAAATACTTAAAAACATCTCTACAATGAAATCTCATCAACTACAAAGTTGTTCCTTGGGAAAAAAATAATATAAGTCTCCTTTCAGACTTTTTCCCAATTCTGATTCTAACTCCCTCTGCAAGTTGCACAAGATCCTTTTTAATAGCCTTTAGTAATGGCTGCTAAGCTTTTTTGATGATTTCAAATACAAAGTCTCAGATTTATATAGCCATATTAACATGTAGCACAAGTCGCTGGGCCTTATCATTTTACCCGTGAGGATAAGGGTTTGAATCCTTCCTCAATGTATTTGGTGGCTGTGCATATCTATTTTCCCACATTGATAAGTGGGTGGCAACTTGGGTATTAAATTACCATGAAGTTTGTGGTAGTTAATGCCTTTAGAGGCATATTCCATGAAGTGGATGGCATTAATCTTGGGCTATGTAGTGATTTCAGTAGCACGTGGATGTTGAATGGTTAGAACGTGTCATGTTAGGTTTAGAACTGTGCATGGAACATTGCTCATGTGGCATATATATGAAAATTATATGGAAGCTTCATTGTGATGGGGATGTGTCACATGGAAGTGATAGGTTATATGGTTTGTTGGATGTCTTTGATGCTCTTGATAATTAATTAATTAATATAGTCAATTAAATGACTATTAAAATTGGACCATAGGGATAAATGGTAAAATAATTAAATGGTGTCAAGCCATGTGGTGGCTTAAGGACCCATCACGTGGACCATTCTCCACTCGCCACTTGTCGATGCCCAATTGGGTGTTTCATCTAAACTAATTTTTTTACTTGCCCTGTTTGATCTTCAACATGCGATATCTTGTACATACAGGCTCAAAATTGACCCATTCAAATTGTGTTAGAAAGCTCTCAACAAGCTCTACGCCATGACATCAATCAATCCATAATTTGGAAATTTATTTTCCAAAGCCTATATGGATTCACTTAGATCAATCCTCCCCACTAAGAAGGCTTTTTATCCTCAAAAAGTTGGTACTAGATGTGATATTCCATATGAGGATCTTTTCATGGCTCTGCCTCTGATGATCGTTGAAGATATTTCATTGGTTCTTCAAATCTAGAACTGTGAAAATGTTGCATGTCATCTCGTGTTATAACAATCACTATTTTACAATTGTCCTCTTAGGGTTTTACCCAACAACACAATTTTACAAACATTGCCCTTCTTGGGTATTTATAAACAATGTAATGATTACAAACATTGCCCATACTTGGGTCTTACAAATATGCATACCTATTTGCACATTTTGAAACATATAGATTAAAAGAATATAACCTATATTTCGAACTATTCCTAATGTTCCTCATGATGGCATCTTCATGTCGCCTTGCAGTGTTGTTGTCTACAACATACATGAGTAAAATAATATTGAAGGCACCATTTACTTATAATGGTTATTGCTAATGTGCTCGCATGAGATATGTTATCCCATTTTTTACAATATTATACTAATTTTCCTTTCTGGAAAAAGTTGCCTTTCTTAGAGACAAATATGGTTTCCCTATGATGATACCACTAAAATGGAGTGGAACAACATCTAATTCAACTTCATCTAGGAAGTTGGAGGTAATTACAAACCCTAGTTTACATGTTTTACTTACATGTACATTACTACCATTATCTATCTTATCTAGAGAATAGGGTTGGAAATGTCGCTTAGTTTCCAAACCTAGGGTTTCTACAACATCTAAGATCAGATTCTTTTGATTATTTTTATCAAAGAGAGCATCTATCTTATAATGTTTCACAATTACTCTTTTGAAGAAGTGTTCTTTACTTTTCTAGGGTGACAAACTTTGAACTGTCAGCTTCGCATTGACCATCATCTCCCTTGATGATGTTGTCTCAGGTTCTGACTAACAAGACTCCATTTGTCACTTGACTGAAGTTGCATTTACAACCCTTGTCTTAGGTTATTGTTAAATTTTCCTGTCTTTTTTAGACAACCTCATTTTGACAGTTTTTTTAAGCATCTTTTTAGGATTCTCTTGTGCATAATAAAAAAATACATTCAAGTATTTCTTTTTTACATACCTTGATGAGTCATTTGAAGATTCTTCATCCAATGTAAATGTTGTATCTTCAGAGAGTGCTTCTTTTAGCTCTTCAAGGTGTTCTAGCTTACTACTTGAGTAATCATTTAACTCAGCTTCTTGGGACATTTGTCCTTCACCTCCATATCCTAATCCTGTATGGAGTGGTCTCTTTACCACTTGGATAGGCTAGACAATCCCTTGACCATTAATGTCAAGGCCTTTTCCTTTAAATCCCATTTTAGCTAATATCTTATAACCTATTCCCTTTGTGTGCCTTTCAAATTTATTAACACATGAACTTGATAAATGTTTAGGGTTAGTACATTTAGTATCCCTAACATTGTCAATATAGCCAAAAGAGTTGATTTCATTATTTTCATCTTTAGAATGTACATCAGAAGATACATTAATAATCAAAGCATTATTTGCTTCTAGAATTACAACATCATTTTCATTAATAAGACTAGTAGGTGTATATGAATTAGAGGAATCACTACTATAACTAGAATGTACCTTTGTTGTTTGGCTTGTCCCAAACTGAACCTCATAGGTATGATTGGTTGTTAGTTGGATTCCTTCTCCTAATGTAGTGTTTCTAGTATACCAAGATGTGAGATAATAATTACCCAAAGTGATCTCCTCAACTTCTCCTAAAAATTATGTTAAGAGCTACATTATCAAAGGATAGTTCTCCAATGCCAAAATGCAAGATGCCATAATGAGTCGCATGTCCACGTACTATGCCATCAACTCCTTCAAATGTCTTAGTGTGGGGTAATGGAAGAGCTTTTACCCTTAGAAGTTGTGTGAGACTTTTAGTGATATAACAGGATCCAAAACTCTAGTTAAAATAGATCTACATGAACTTCCTTTCAATAATAATAGTGCAGTTCTACCTTTGAATTTCCTCAGAGTGTAGCATAATATCTAGCACTTCCATTAGCAACAACTATCACATTAGAGACTCTAAAGTTACTTGATGATATATTTTTGGTTAAATTGATTGACCGCTAATAGACTCGACTGGTTCCTTGCCTCTCTCCTCGTTCTATCTTTTAAACCATAATAGACCCTGACTGGGATGTAGTATCTAGCATTACTCGACAATATGACCTCATCGGGCACAATGTCTGCAAGTCTCTAAATCTCCACACATCCTCTTCTTCTTTTGACATTCATGTTATAATTCCACTTGCAAAGCATCAATGCTATATTGGAGCTTTTCGATTTACTACTCTTGTCGTTGCTCTATTGCTTGCCGACTTTGCTCTTGGGATTATAGGTATTGCATTATCGTAGTGATAATGGTATTCAGTAACAACTAAATTTGAGCCAACATTGGATCCATTGTTCTACAATAGCTGAATTTAACTAAAACAATAAAATCACAAATTTACTTGTAAACTTAGCTCTGAGACCAAACTTGACGTATCAAAGCAATGTCTACATAGAAGTTAGCCCAACACACTAACTGCTATGATACCAACCTGATCTGTAAACTTAAGTAATAATACACTTACGTATTTAATTTTGCTTTACAATAATAATTTTATGGAAAAAATTTAAAATTTGACTTAAAAATTAAATTGTAATAACAAATTTACAAGAAGAAATCAAGAAATTCAACCACACAATTGATAACAAAGTTCAACACAATGGCTTACGTCTCTAAGTCCTTTATCGGTTGATATATCAATAAAATGCTTGAAAAATACTTACAAACATCTCCAAAATGAAATCTCATCGACTACAAAGTTGTTCCTTGGGAAAAAATAACATAAGTCTCCTTTTGGACTTTTTCCTAATTCTACTTCTAACTCTTTTTACAAGTTGCACAAGTTACTTTGCTATAGCCTTTAGCAATGGCTACTAAGCTTTTTTGATGATTTCAAATACAAAGTCCCAGATTTATATAGTCATTTAAACCTGTAGCCCAAGTAGGTGGGCCTTATCATTTTACCTATGAGGATAAGGGTTTAAGTCCTTCCTCAACGTATTTAATGGCTATGCATATCTATTTGCCCACATTGGTAAGTGGGTGGTAACTTGGATATTAAATTACCACGAAGTTTGTGGTAGTTAATGCCTTTAGATGCATATTCCACAAAGTGAATGGCATTAATCTTGGGCTATGTGGTGATTTCGGTGGCATGTGGATGTTGAGTGGTTAGAACGTGGCATGTTGGGTTTAGAACCGTGCATGGAACATTAGTCATGTGGCATGTATGTGGAAAGTATATGGAAACTTCGTTGTGATGTGGATGTGTCACATGGAAGTGATAGGTTATATGGTTTGTTGGATGTCTTTGATGGTCTTGATAATTAATTAATTAATATACTCAATTAAATGACTATTAAAATTGGACCATAGGGATAAATGGTAAAACAATTAAATGGTGGCAAGCCACGTGGTGGCTTGATGACTTGCCACATGGACCATTCTCCACTCACCACTTGTCGACCAATTGCCACTTGTTGACCACTTGCCACTTGTTGACCACTTACCACTTGTCGACACCCAACTAGATGTTTCATCTAAACCAATTTTTTTTACTTGCCCTATTTGATCTTTAATGTGCAATATCTTGCGCATATGGGCTTGAAATTGACCTATTCAAATTGTGTCAAAAAGCTCTCGACGAGCTCTATGCCATGACATCAATCAATCCATAATTTGGTGATTTCTTTTCCAAAGCGTATATAGATCTACTTCGATCAACCAATGGCTTCATATCCAAATTTAAACCAATTCTTACCAATCATTGCCCACCTAGCCTAAGAATTTTGAAGAGTCTCAACTTTAACTTCCTGACCATGCAAATAAATTAATTTGACCCAATAAATCAATTAAATGATGTAAATGCATACATTGAATTAATTAAATACTTAGAAAATGTGTAAAAGCTTAACAAAAATTAATTAAAAAGCAAATCCTAATTAAGTCCTAATTGAATTAATCCATGAGCAAATAAATTAATTATTGATAAGAAAAATTCAAATATAAATAAATATCCTAAAAGAGCATCTTAAAAGTTAATAATGAGTTGTCCAAATGCAAAATATCTCAAAATATCTATTCATGATAAGCATGAGATTTTGGACACCTTTTAATCCTATTGGGGTTAGCTAAGCAAACCAAGGATAAGATTTAATTCATTCCAAGTCATTTCAAAGCCTATAAAAGCAAGCCTAGAGCTCTTCATTATGAGAGCTTGGATAGAGTAAATTTATTATGCAAAATTTTGATATATGAATGCAAACATAGTATTATAATGCCAAAATTATAAGCCAAGCCAAGCTAAGCCAAAGCCAAAGCCAACCATGGTGCCAATAGGAGATGGAGATAACAAAGCCCCATTGATGAAGACTTTTTGAGCACAATCTGAGCAAGCTAACAAAGAGATCTCTTGGATCAATCAAGGAAGGTAAAGAAAGTTCTCTTTTCTTTGCATTTTTAGTTGGGTTTTCATTAGATTTGTTCACTAAGCTCCCCCCATGATCTAGGCCTAGAAACGTTAGCTTCTTTAGTGTGTTGATTTCATTGTTTTTGGAACTAACACCTTAATAACCTCCTCTCTTGAGTCAAATTCCTTGATCATAGGTTTCACACTAGATTGATGTCTTATTCCATCAGCAGTGGTCAACATTTTTGCGTAGTTCATGAGCTATATTCTTGAGTGTTTGAGAGGTCCCTTGGTCATTTTATATTTTAGAGTTTCCAAGTGGCCCTAGAGCCATCCTACATAGTTTCAGTTACATCATACAGTTTTAGTCACAAATGCATCTACTACACATGGATAGGCAATGATGGAGTCATAGCCTATCTGAGATATTGAATCACCTACATAGGAGGGTAGGACAAACCATCAGTCTAATCCAAGTTATTCAAAATATACGATCCATTGAGTAGGGGTCGGCAATGATGGAGTCAAAACCATATTGAGTTATTGAGCCACCCACACATGGGGATTAAGCAAGACATCAACTCAGTCCAAGCTATTCAACGTTTGATCACTATCTACATGCACACACATAAGATGTCACTAGGTTTTTACATTGGTTCATGTACTTAGTGAGGTGTATTCATTCCTTTCTTCTCTCTCTTCTCTCTTTACTTAGTTTTATTTTTGCTTTTGATATCTCTTAAGTAAGGACTGATTTATCCATGTTTTATTTACAAGATACACAATGGAGCACACTTCACATACTCAGACCTAAATTCACGGGCTTTGCCTCACAAGTAAGTCTAGGTACGCTTCTTTTTTCTTTATTCTAGTCATTTTGATTTGATACATTTTTATAATAAAGAGGGAGCAAATGTAGTCATACAAAATGTCACTTGAGTGTAATGAGACCACCCATCCCTAGCTTAGCCCTATACCTATCTTAGGGTCTTTTTTGACCCTTATCTAACTTTTGTGTGGGCATTACACATCTATAGAGATCCTAAAATTATCCTTAGACCTTCCCCTAGGGATCCAAACCCCTAGTGCCCCAAGTTTTGCCATCTAGACACTATCATAGTTCTTTAGATACTAACGCACCGTGCTAATGACCAAGGTACAATGCTAGTGTCCCTTGCCTAATTTCAACCCCAACGGATATATTTTCAATTCCTAAGATACCTAGGGTCAACCTAAACCTATTTCACACTCTGCATAAGCTCCAGATCAATATATATACATGACTTTTAGCCCTTTATCCACTATATGAAAATCATATGTAAATTACACAAACAAACTTAGAACAAGTTGTGCACAATGAAAGTTATTGATCTTTATTTTGCCCTACTTTTGCACACAGTCATCTATAACCATCATAAGCTTATAATACACATATTTTTAGTCTCGAGGTATTGGTATATAGACAACTTATAACACAATGGGGTATTGAGGACATCTAACCTACCAACTAACATCACACTTTTGATACTTATGATTCTCAATACCCTAAAAATTTAGACATCTAGGGTTTGAATGTAAAATCAATCCAAAATAGGCTACATACAACGAAGCAGGTTTCATCCACATAGGGACAGACCTATCAGGCTCAGACGTAATTACTCCTAAAAGTTTACATCAATCCTTGCAAAAGGACATTAGTGTTAAACAAGAGGACACTAGTATGATGTGATACTATCCCAGGTACCACACTAATGTCCAAGCAGATTTATGACCCCTATGGTCTGTTTACGATATCCTGATTAGCTTTTGTGCTAGTTTTCAGCCTTCAAATCATCCATCTTAGTCAGTTTCCAACTAAGTACTTGTATATAATTTATTGTAATTTTTAGAAACAGAGTAGAACAATTCTCGCATAAATCAGTGACTATATTTATTGCATATTTCTCCCATGATTTACTAAGACCCTTTAACAACGCCATGGGAGAGGGTTCACATTCCATAACCCCTTCAAAATTAAATCAAGAATATAAAATTTGTTGAATGTCATAATAAAAGCAAGGGAATTGAACTGTTATAAGCTCGCCACTTCCATAATTGACATGTATTAAAAAAATTCAAAATAAAAACTTTAAAAATATAATA
The DNA here is from genome assembly GCA_037957365.1 of Torreya grandis. Taxonomy (NCBI): domain Eukaryota; kingdom Viridiplantae; phylum Streptophyta; class Pinopsida; order Cupressales; family Taxaceae; genus Torreya; species Torreya grandis. Next base: position 2,507,996 of record JARHVA010001202.1, read on the forward strand.
TGTATAAATCCACTGGGACTGGCCAATTCCATAATTAACATAAATTAAAAAAATCCAAGATAAAAATTGTACATATAAATATCTATATAAAAGAAGAAGAAGAAGATATTTTAACGTCCATGAGGCTAAATAAATAGCCTATGAGACAACTAGCCCAGTCAAATTTAATTTTACCTTGTAATTCTTCTTTTATTCAAAGAAAGAATGAGCTCTCCAACTTTCTCCAAAGATCCCTCTATAAACAGACTATGCCAAGAAGTTGTTGTCAAGAAGTCCACATATTTTACCCTGATGTACATGTAAGCGTCTCAATCTAAAATAAAGTGTTTTTCCAATTCAACTACCCCCCGCATTACAGAATTCACATACTCTCTCTTCCCAAGTTTCTTTGGGCTTTTTCCACCTTGTTTTGCATCAAAGCTAATGGGAATTAGTTCTAAGCTGAGCAATCAAAGTCTTAGCTCTCAAAGGGATATTTGCCCCAATGTAAGCCTTTTGTTGATGATCACATGTGGAGTTGAACACCTCAAGGTAATAATTCTTCTTTCTCCCTAACATACCACCCCACATAGACTTGCATAATTTATCTATGACAAAAGCTTTTATATATTTGTTATCGGTAGGACAAGTGTTCAAATAAATATTCACTTGATCATCCACTTGTTTTGCTTCATCGAAAACTTCTTTCTTTTGCTAGGCACCTCACTGAAAACTACCTTAGGCCACGTACTTGTTTCCAACTGCTCAATTCTTTTGAGATATCTTTGGAGATACACCATTGCCAAGGCTTCCATCAAAATAGTCCTTGTTTCAGCTAACAAGATCTCATATGGAGTTAAAACTTTTAACCTGAACTTGTTGGTGATCACGTCTTTTTGAATTCTCTTTATTTGCTTCCACTTGGACTTTGACAAGCTGCTAGCCCAAAGCTCACACCCATAAAGCACCACCAGGATTACCAATAGTCCAAAAAGAGTTTGAATAGTTTTCCAATCCCATAATTCAACGTCTCTACATATATTTTGAAGGGCATACCATGCTTTCCAACCTCCTAAAGTTCTTTTCTTTCTGCAAGTCTCTCAACTAAGCCTATTATTAAAGTCAAACCCGAGGTACTTGTATTCATTTACCTCTTCAAGACTATTTCCCTCAAAGAGGAATGTGTGCTGGATCTTTTTCTTTTTATTGGATAAAATCATGATTTTGGTCTTACTAGTATTTACTTGCATACCAACATCTCTACAGAAAAGCTCAAGGGCATCAAGGTGCTCTTGCGATCCATGAGGGGACTTAGCAATTAAAATAAGGTCATCAACATATAAAATGAGTCTTATCACATATTCCCCTAGGTGAACACCATTTCCAGCCTGCAAATTTAACCATTCTTCAAGTTTGCCAATGTTTAAGCCAAAAAGAGTGGGTGATAAAGGGCATCCTTGCTTAACTCTGATGTCGCTCCTAAAACTTTCAGAGATGCTTGTTGATGTTCTAATTTTAACTTGAACCTCTCCATAGAGTCTATGGACAATGGCTCTAAGATGTTCTGGAATGCCAAGTTCCTTCATTCTGCACCATAACTTATCTCTAGGGACCGTGTCAAAAGCCTTTTTAAAGTTAACAAAACAACAATAAGCCTCTTCCTTTTCATCCCAATTTTTTTCAATGATGTGTCTCAAAGTGATGCTTAGATCTAAACCCTGCTTGCTCTTTTGCCCTCTTACCCTTCTCCTCTACCCACTCGCTGATTCTTCTCTCAACCATGCTACCAAACAACTTTGCAAACAACAAATTGATCATGATAGTTGTATAGTTGGAGGGATTGTTAACGTCTCCACTCTTAAAAAGAGGAATCACTAGGCTAGTGATCCAATCTCTAGGGAAGCCATGCTGAATAATGTTGCTAAAAATTCTCGTAATATGGGGTGCAAGAATCTCCACTCCCCACTTAAGGTATTCTCCCTGAAGTTCAACCAAGTCCTTAGCTTTTCCAGTGCCCAACTTCTCTATACCAACCTTGACCTCTTGTACAGTGAAAAGCTTAGATGTCGCGTTGATCACGGGAGGAGGCTCAGTATCTATTTCCTACTCATACAATTGTTTTGCATAATCAAATCATTGACTAACAGTAATGTTATTCTATGTCTGCTTCTTCTTTTGCTGAAGTTCCTTCCAAAATAGCTTAGGATTATTCTTACCTAGATAGATTAACTCTCTTGTACTCATAAACTCTGTTTTTTACCCTTTTAATATAGGCGTTTTCGAGACGTATTTACATCATAATTTTTTTAATATCTGTTTGGGCGGATAATATAAACTCGTTGGATAACATTGGCATAGCCAATAGATTTCCCGAAACGATGGAAGGAGGGAGTTGCAGAAGTGGGTTCAGCTCTTTTGCAATGGCCGACTCATGCTTAGCCACTATTGCCGCAACCTCTACCACTCCCTTCTCAAATACTCAGTTCAAAAAAGGGTTTGATTATTCTTCAGCCAGCAGAATTACAATCAGAATTAAGGGTTTACTGACCGATGGTCATGTGGGTCTGACAAAACAGCATTTGGGCTTGACAAACAATCATAAAAACAGACACAGAATTCACCAATCTTCATTCATACAATTGAAGGAAGCAATCACAACTTTGCAGAAGGAAGGTCTCTCTCCTCGAAGCTTAGTCACTGTTCTCTCCACCCAGCAAAATACTGCCTTAGCTCTCCAGATATTCGATTGGGCATCGAGACAGAACAGTTATAAACACGATGATAGGATTTCTACTATTTTATTTTGGAAATTATGCGATTCAAAAGATTTTGAGGGAATGGAAAGACTGTTGGAAGAGATGCATAGGAAAGGGTGGAAAATCTCTGAAGACATCCTCTTTTGGGGTATTGAAAGATGCTGTGAAACGGGCATGGTGGAAAAGGCTGAGAACATTTTGAAAAAGATGGAGGAATTTGGATACAGGCATAGTGTTTCACTTTACAATGACCTTCTGAAGAGTTTGATGAAAGGAGACAAGGTTGAAATGGCTCACTCAGTTTACGAACACATGGTAAGAATCCAAGTCTCTCCTAGTACACCGACTTTTAATATTCTAATTAAGGGTCTTTGCTCAAAGGGTAAGGTTGAAGAGGCCACTAGGCTTTTACAGGAAATGGGAAGAAGAAATTTCCATCCTGACATTAGCACATACACTGCTCTAATAGACAGTTACTTTAAGGCTGGGATGATAGAAGATGCTATTCAAACCATAAATCACATGATAAAAGTGGGCTGCTTTCCTGATATTGTTTTTTGCAATACAGTTATTGATAGCTTGTGTAAGGAAGGTAAGGTTGAAGAGTCACTGGTTCTTTTCTATTTAATGGATACAATTGGTTGTGCTCCTGATGAGAAAACTTATGGTATATTGATCAGTAGTTTGTGCAAGCAAGGCAAAATGGCAAAAGCGGTCCACCTTCTGGATTTGATGACAGATAAAAGTCTCAACATTACAGTTACCACATACAATACAATCATAAGAGGCTTCTGCTGGGCTGGACTTGTTGAGGATGCAATCGAATTTTTAGATGGGATGGAGGGGAAAGGCTGCAAGCCTAATTTTACATCGTACATTGCTGTAATTGCTGCTCTCTGCTGGGAAGGTATGGCTGAGAAAGCCAAATCTGTATTGATGACGATGCACAATAAAGGTTGTCGTCCAAATGCAAGAACGTACAATTATTTAATCAAAGATCTTTGCATCCGGGGCGAGGTTGAAGAGGCAGTTGATACTTTCGAGCTAATGAATTGTAGAGGCATTGCTCCCATTGCAGAATCCTATGATTTACTTATCCATGGTCTATGCAAGGCGAATAAAGAGAGTCAAGCGGTCAAGTATTTTGATGAGATGGTGCTTAAGGGATTCGTTTCTGATGTTGAAACTTACACAAAAGTACTTGAAAAATTCTGCAAGTCAGGCAAATCTGAGAGGGCATTTGAGCTCCTGAATAAAATGTTACCAGTGGGTTTAATACCTAATGTAGTTACTTACAACGTTCTGATTCACGGGTTTTGCAGAGAGGGAAGAACAGAGCAGGCCAGCAAGTTGTTGGATGAAATGGTGTTGAAGGGTTTTGTTCCCAATGTTATTACTTACAACACTCTGATTCATGGTTTTTGCAGAGAGGGAAAAACACAGCAGGCTACTAAGTTGTTTGATGAAATGGTGGTGAAGGGTTTTGTTCCTAATGATACCACCTACACTACCTTAATGGAAGGGTACAAAAAGGTAGGGAAGGTAGATGAAGCAATCCATATCTTTCATCAGATGGTGTCCAAGGGTCGCGTGCCCAATAACAAAACTTGTGCGATGCTTATTGAAGGACTCCACAAATCAGGACGGGTGGAAGAGGCTGCAAAACTCAATGACATGGGTCTTTGTTCACTATTCTGTTCATAAAATTTCTCGGGTATGCTAAATTTCTTCTTACCTGATTTCCAGGTAAGATTTGCAAATCCAAAGCAGTGCATAATGATTTGGATCTTCACATCTTATATGGATAGAAGTTGGCTGGTTATATATAAATCACTGGCTGCACTTTGCATTTTTTGCCTTTACTTGTAGCGTATGAAACTTGTTTTGGTACTGCCTAAGAGGACTAACTGCATCCAGCCAGCACAAGGTAAACATGCCATATCGACTTGATCTTAAAAGAAACAAATCCGTAGAGTATTTTTAGATGGAAGATATTTTTTCAGGGCACACTAGATTGTAATTATCATATGGGAAACCATACATAATGTTTGTTTGCTGCTGCAAGAGAAACATATAGCTAATTGTATGATATATACGTGTTGCATAAATCTATGGAAACCACAAAATAAATTCATATGCATGATTTTCATTAGCTGGTATTTAGTTAGGTATCTTTACAGAGTATTGATGATCTTTTGTTTCAACTTTCAATGCTTTCAGACTTAAGCTATGCATCAGTATTTTATTAAATATATGGTAGGTTACTTAAATAAGAAAGGCTCTAACATTTAAATTAAACCTCTTGCTTTCCTTTCATTATTTTCAATTTATGCACCTTTACACGACAGATCTGACAAATTAGTTCCAATCAAAGTGGAGCTTTTGCCATCTTTTTTTGGATTGAACAGAATCGTTTGAGTACCTGTTAAATAACTCTTTGGATACGTGAACAAGGATGGCATTCTATAGTAATTTATCAAAAGTTTTTTTTTCCAAATAACATAAATACCGTTGTGCTATCTCTTGTACGATAGACTAATGATGTTAGTGTGTAATGGTTGTCACCCTTTCAGAGTTCTTCATTCATAGATTTCATGTGTCATTTTTTAGACTTCATTAAAGAATTATTAGTGCAGATTGGCCTGGGATTGAAATTTTGATTGGATAAATGGCAAAATCAATCTTGTTAACTGGCAAGAAACAACAAACTACTCATGTTCTTTTTATGTTGCTCTGTTTTCCAGTGTGATTTTATAAAATAGTTTACCAAGTATCCATGCCATCCGTGAGAGTTGATTACAAAGGATGGAGATAATTTATTTGCTGCTTTTCTGGTGCTTTTAGAATTTCCTTCATTTTATTTAAAACAAATATCATAAATATGCTCCAATCCTTGATTCTCACTGGCTTTTAATAACTGAAGTAGAATTTGTTTTCAGTGTTTTTTTTTTCAAATTAAATTTTAGTGATTTATAAAAAGAAAAGGTTTTAAGCAACTGAAAGTACTCACACACACAGAGACACCCATGCACACACGTGTACTCACACAGACGCAAATGCAGACACGCACGCACATGTACTCACACAGACGCAAATGCAGACTCGCACACACAATCACATACATTATACATACACATAATGATGTTGACATCAAGATGCTTGACCCTCCTATGGAACTTGTGGTTCTTGGTTAGATCGATGTAATCTTGTTACCAGAATCCAATAATGGTTCATTGGATCTCTCCAAGATCTGTCAGAAAATGTTTTCATGACACTATTTTTTTTTAATTGTGCCTTTAGAACAATTTCAGTTCTTAGATAAATATTGTACTTTTGTGGGAATTTTTCACCATGTGGAGTACTTACATACTCTAATCATCACCACAATGATTATTTTCCACGAGTAGTCATAACCTTAATGACCTTTCACTCCTGTGTATTTCTAATATTCGGTTTTTATGATACTGCCCCATTTTCTAAAAGGAACTAATGATCAATTGTAGCACCTCTTCTGTCAATATCTCCCTGCTGAAGTTGAGACCATAATTTATAGTCCCTTTCAAATATCTGATACAGATTCTTCAGCTGGTTACACTTACTCCAAATCAGGCACATAAATAGGAAAATCTCGTGAATTTAACTATAAAAAGACTATTCCTCTAAAATTAATTTTATTCCAATTTGAATGCCAAGATTCTTAATCCTATTCCAATGCTTAACAAGAGTTATATTATAAATAGAACACTCTTTCAAACTCCAATTCAAAGTAAAAAACCTTTATAGGATTCCTCAAAAGAAAAGGCCTGTTACACATCACACACTTGCATCATTCTCCCCTTGCAAAAACAATTCTGAACCTTGTGGTTCAGAGCTGGTTTTATTTGTTTTCTCTTGTTTACTCCATAAATCAGATCATGTCTCTTCTCGCACAAGCACATTTATATTTGCAAGGATAATTTTTGCCTTACTTGCAACCTCACATTGCGCAGCCCAATTGAAAATGACATCCTCATTCACTGTAAATTCACTGAAATCTGTGGTTGCAAGTATGTTGCTCTCTTTGAAATTTCCATCCAAAACAGCCATTGAATATTCAGTGGGCCTTGAAATCAATTTACTTAGGTACAAAACCACTCACGTGGTATTTTGGCTACTATAACTGTGGGAATAAATTCTTTTCCAAGTGCCTTCTCAATACCAACAAAGCTTAGTAAAACTTAGATGAAATTTTATAAAATTAATACAAGTTCTTACCTCATTCATATTTGCTTAAATAAATTCACCAACACTATGCTCTTTCACTTTCATGCTTGCAATGGCCATCTAAAAAACGGCTTTCTATTTCACTCTTTTACTTCAATCATCTGCATCATACTAGAAATTGGTACCCCAACAATGCCGCTAACAAGTGGTAGATTTACTAGCACCTCCATGAAAAAATTATCTTTTCCCTATTCCTCTTCTTCCATCTTTTCACGCAGTTTCTGAAACATGCTGAACATCTTTAGTGGCACCATCTCCATGCATGCAATCCTTTGCAGGAATAACTGCTGAAAATCTTCTCAAAACTACATCCTTAGGCAAATTGCCCTTTTTATGCACATTTTCCGCAAATACATCTTAAGGCATGCTTTGTGCATGTACATCCTCCTTCCTAACCTTTATACGAGCATTTTCTTTTCCAACTTCCATATCTCCATTCGTGTATTCTATTGCACGGGGTTCCTCTCTGATAGTGCACTTTTTAATTGTATCTCCTTTTGGATAGAAATCAAATTCTGTGTTAGAGGTACAAACCACTGAGAGGCAGGGAGGGGGTGAATCAGTGTGGCAAACAATCCAATCCAATTTAATTTTCAAACCCTTCAAACACTTGAGCATTCAATACAACCATTCATGAAGCATTCAAGATGTTTATAGCAATGAACAAATAGATAATGCAAGATTACACACACAACACAAAATCTATGTGGGAAACCCTCTTGGGGAATAAAAACCACTCTCAAGTTTGGAAACGCATGGACTACTTGTCCTATAAGAAGTATGCAAACATGAGACTTTAGTGAAACACTTGTTCCACAAGGAGCACCTGCCCCTAGGATGGTCAAGTTCTTCTGACCAGACTTTAGTGAAACACCTATTCCACAATGAGCACTTGCCCCTAGTATGGTCAAGTCCTTCTGACCAAACTTTAGTGAAACCCCTGTTCCACAAGGAGGACTTGCCCCTAAGATGGTCAAGTCCTTCTGACTTGGATTTAGTGAAACACCTGCTTCACAAGGAGCACCTGCCCCTAGGATGGTCAAGTCCTTCGGACCTAGATGTTGAGCACCCTCCCAACACCTATGATATGAACATTTCCTGAACACTGATTGCCTGCTAATTTGATGGAGATACAATGTATATCAACCTCCTTCACTTCTTCACATAGCCACAAACATCCAAAACCACCTTTTGGATCACTCTACACTTTTCAACAACTCTGTCACAATCTCAACAACATAACCGAATGGTCATACACACAGTCTACACTCTGATCCGCCTCTCAAATCAACCACCAAGCTCACACATACATCATCTATTATTCGCTCACACTCAAGGCATCCAAAACATCATTTTGGATCACTCTAGACCTCTTCGCTCATCCTCAATCTTCAGACTTGCAAGAGCACTGTTCTTGACATTAGAAATATGACCTATAGGTCATACACACAGTCATCAACTTGCTCTACTCTACAACCCATCCACTGGGCACACACCCTTTCTTCTTTCCTTCGCTCTTAAACTCTCACACAAACCTCTTCTCTCAAGTCTAGAAATCACCACCTTTGATTTCACCTTTTAGAGAGCCATCATGATTATTATCTTATAGGTCGGCCATAATACTTGTATTAGCCCTTAAGACATCTAACATAGCTCAATAACATATTCACAGGTCGGCCATAACATCCATGGGTCACAATTAAGCAGCTATGCCTTTTAATCAGACCTCATTAGCCCTTATAGGTCTCATGGAGACCCATCCATCTCTTTGACACTTCTTCGAGCAAATTAAGAACAAAAGAACACTTTCACATACATAGACCCATGCCACATACCCTATAGGTCCTCCTTAAGTGACAACATCCATCACACCACCCTTCTGCTACAACACAATTAGCCCAAACATCATTCTGTACATACGATCACCAAGAATGAACGCACAGTCAACTTCTAAGCCTTTGATCATACAAAATCTGCATTGGTCAAATCTCCATAATCCACACAGATGGTCCTCATGAAGTTTACAACACGCTCCAACACTTAATTCATCTTAAAACATTGAAATGCCATAAAAAACAACTCAATTACCTTTCTTGGGTTACTTGCAGAGCATGAACACATACACAGTCAACTTTGGAGCTCCATATCTTTGATTGTACAAACAATTAGACCTTCTAACCAGGTTCTTTAGATGTGCAATGAAGTCTTCTACAACTTTGCCTTTTACATCATGATCAAATTATGCATATATCAAAAGTTATAGCACAAAAACTGTAGATTGGTCTTCCCTCGGAAATTCGAATATTTGGATTCCAACGGTCACTGAGCAACTATTAAACTTCGAACACTTTGTCATCATCTCGTGCCCTTTCATAGCTTGAACGAATATGCATTGTCGATCTACCTCAAAAGTAGTTCGGTCTTTACCTTTGCTTACTGTTAAACATCGAGCACTTGTCATCATCTTGTTGCTTCCTGATTTTGGAACAAACGCGCTTCGTCGATCTCTTCGGATCAGCTAGGTCTTTATCTTGCAATTGTCACCGTTAGATCTTAATCAGAATCCCACGATTACAACACTTGGCACCCTCGCGTGCCTTTTGAACACTTTGCTGTCAGTCCATGGACTTGTGCCACTTGGAAGTCCTACATGCTTTGTTTACTCTTTGACTTGTACCGCATCGTTGATCTTCATAAGTACAAACCTTGCGCACCATTGATCTTCTGTTAGATTAGCGAGCTTGTGACACTGTCACCAACGCATGCAACCTTTGACATGTTGACTTCATACACACCATTGATCTCAATATGTACGATTAAGTGCTCACTGCGGGATCTTCTAGACCAATGACCTCAGACTTCATTGTGATTAAATTTGACGGTCTCTGGCCTATCACAGTTTGCTAGAGCAACTTGAAGCTTTATAATTTGAGCTAGAAATCACTTCAAGACTCTAAATTTTCAATGTAGCTTCTTGGCACTATAGACAACATCTTCATGTAAACCTTTGACCATTATTGACTTTCTTTGTACTTGAATTAAATGCACAAACTTGCTGGTTCATTCATATCTGCATGACGTGCAGTGACGGTTTGGCTAAGTATAGGAACTTAGTGAACTTTTGTCTTAGAGGCCAACGTTGCTCCTGCATATCTTTAGCTACGCTCAACGTCATGACCGGAAATTTAAACCACAACTTGGGACTAATGTGATCACACCCACACCCATATGACCAAACCCCCTAACTCATCTATACGTGGCAATGGTGACGTTAACAAATTTTTTACTCAGATTTTTCTGCCACTAGATCCAAAATGTCTAGATGAAAACTATGAACTACTAGGTGAAATCCACTCATGCACACAAGCATTCAAAGCATACAAGACTTCTTATGGGACCTCTTGCACAGCCTCAAATTACCATACTCATCCCTAAACAACCATAACCATGCAAAAATTGAAGATCAACCAAGCCTACTTCAAGCATACTAGGACAAGCACACTACACACTTTGTCATTGACACTTAGACTATCAAGACATTTCATCTACTCACTTGGACACCTCCATGACGTCACTGACAACTCTCCAACATTCTCCCCCTTTGTCATTGATGTCAACACCCATCATACAACTCACCTTCCGTCTCTCTCTTCAAGCACTCTCACAATAGGAACTTTCTACCCCTTTGACACAATGACAAAGTGGGCATAAACTGATCTTGAAGACCTGAAAAGACCACCAATAGGATAGGACCACCTTAGAAAGATGATGCAAACTCCCCCTTCCTTGAGCCTACCTCTTCTTTGCTTTGACAACTTCCTCTTGTTACATGCCAACACTCTCTTCAACCAAGCACTGCAACCAATGAAGAAAGAATACAAAAAAGCACTGAAATCTGATGGAACTCACCAAGAAACATCTGAGAGGGACTCCCCTTAAGATCTTTGAGCTATTGCACCTCTTGAGCATCTTCAGATCTTCACACACCATGAAGAACCACCACATAGGCTTACTAGCGTTCTCTCTTAAGCTACCTCAAGGACCACCAACGAAACTTCATGCCACTCATTAAACAAGAAACATGCTCTAAACCAAATTGAGAACTCACCTTGAAACACTCATGCCTTGCTCTTTTGGAGAAACTGAGCAAAAACATCAAATCTTCAAACTAGGCCTGTTTAGATTCCTTATAGCCCTACTTGAAACTTGTAGAGCCCACAACTTTTGGTAAACATACTTTCAATACCTGAAACTTCATATCTGGAGCACACTCTCATATGCCCCCTTAAGCACACCAATTTGCATCACTTAGCTTCTCCTGTGCAACATACTTCCTTCACAAATCTACTAGCCAATTAGGCCTCCATTTTGACAAAAACTTGAATAATTTGAAAAACACAAACCTTCAAATCTCTATGAAGCTTAATTTGACAACCCATTTGGCCCATTCAATCTATTAAGAAGCCTCAAACTTCAACTCCTAAGGCAAACCACTTTTCTAGCATAACCCAAAACTCTAAAATCTCAAAACAAGGTCAACAAACCTCTTTCTGGTCAATGTCCACCTCTGAAACTTATTGCACACCTGGAGACAACCATCACACACTTCTGGACCAAGATTTGAGCCTCCATACTTTTAGGAACCCCTACATCCTATAACCTATGTTAGGCCTGCTTGCCCTCAAGCCAAAACTGAGAAAACCGAGAGCACTCAAAAATCGTCCATTTGACTTCAACATACCTTTAGACCACAAAACCACCTGGAGCATGCTAGAAACAGAGCTTTCTATGCAAACTCTCAAATCCTCTTTTGCCACCAGGAAACCTTCAATCTAACCCTGCAGACTGCTCCAACTTTAGGACCGATGTCCCTGAATACACCTTGAGCACACATACTTGCTTCTCTACAAGAAAGATGTCTCCTAAGAAGCATAGGCAGAGACACCCTACTTCACATGGTTCCTTAGAACAATGTGAAACCAGGGGTTGCCCACAACTCCTCATATTCCTTCTCCTCCCTGGTCATCTGATACTGATAGTTCTTCTTTTTCTTAGGCTTAATAGAAACAACTTGCTTATCCACTACAACATTCTCCTTCTCTTCTAAGACTATATTGACAACACATGGGGATAACATAGATTCATGACGTGCCTTTTCAGTTGAAGAATCTTCCTTGCAGTTCGGAACGTCACCACTAGATATTGACAACTGATGTTCTTTGCATGAAACTTGCTCAACAACAACAGGGTGTTCACTTGAATCCATACACAGCTCAAAACTAGTCTCAACTGTCGGATTGGCTACGATCTTGGATTCTTGCACAAAAAATTGAGCAAATCTATGTATGGAGCAATGAAATCACAAATAAATTGCACATGAAGAAGAAGCTTGTTTTCACACAACAATATTGCAAAAAATGAACTGCTTGCATAAAATCGCATTAACCTGTCTAACCTTTCAAAGTGAAAAAGTGGGGTACATATAGGAAAAATTAGGGCAACATGAGGAAGCCTCTAATTTTCCTAATTAGATAGTTACATTAAAATGAAATTAGCCTATGTGACCCTTTTATAACTAACCTAAGGAAGCTTAATTGACATAGAATGGCTATAAGACTATGTAGACAAAACGCAATGGGAAAAAACACTACATTAACACCCCCTATAAGTGTAGCTTAGGTGAGATGAGAATTCGGTCCCAACATTGAAACCCTGATGAGGTACCCAAGTACATAGTGAAGAACCTCCATAGGAGGAAGAAGGTGGAGCAACCCTAACCCCAATGAGAGTTCGTAGATGAACAAATTTACTCGTTGTGAAGGGTTTGGTCAGAATATTTGCAATCTGCTTTGATGTTGAACATTACCAAAGATCAATGACTTGCTTGTTGATAAACTCTTTGATGAAGTGCACGTGAATCTTTTTGTGTTTGGTCCTTTGATGGAGAATCAAATCCCTGCAAATCTGGATAGTGCTTTGGTTGTCATAGTAGATGATTGTTGGCTTATGAAACTGGATACCAAACACAGTGAGAATCTCTTGAAATCAGATTGTCTTAGTGGTGGCATTGACAACCCCTTTGTATTCTGCCTCTGTAGATGATAAAGCAACTGCATGCTGCTTCTTGCTTGACCAACTTATTGGACCCGAACCAAGTGAGAAACTATAGCTTGAAGTGGACTTTCGACTTTGAATATCTCCAACCCTATCTCAATCCGTGTATCCAATCAAATCAACCTTTGTTCCTGCTCTGTAGTGTATCCCATAGTTGTGCGAACCTTGAATGTAGTGCAGAATCCGTTTCGTTGCTTTCCAATGCAATTCATGTGGCTCTTGCATAAATCGAGACCATGCCAATCGCATAGGATATGTCAGGTGTAGTGTGTGTGAGATAGATAAGACTGCCCACAAGTTGCCAATATGGAGTTGCATCAACCAATGGTGTAGGACAATCAGCCTCAAGCTTCACACCGAACAAAAAGGGAGTAGGAGCGGGCTTACAATCAACCATGTTAAACCTCGCAAGCAAATCAAGAGAATACTTGGATTGTGATAAAGTTATCTTAGAATCTAATTGAATGAATTCAATCTCGAGAAAGTAATGCAACAATCCCATGTCTGTCATTGAAAATCTGTCTGAAAGTGCATTTTTCACTATTAAGATGGATGATTGTGAGCTCCCTGTAATTAGCAAGTCATCCACATAGAGAACTAGGATCAATAGAGAATCATTCTGCCACAAGATGTAGACATTCGGATCTGAGTTGCATTTGGTGAACTTCACTGTGAGGAGAAAGGAGTCCATCTTGGCATACCATGCTCGAGGGCCCTATTTGAGTCCGTAGATAGATTTCCTGAGTTTGCAGACCAAGGAGGAATCTTCCACAAATCCTTGTGGTTGCTTCATGTAGATATCTTCTTTGAGGTCACCATGTAGAAAAGCACTTCTGACGTCCATTTGGTGAACATCCCACCAATGTGCGGCTGCGATGGCTAGAGTGAGCTGATAGACGCCATCTTGGTTACAAGAGCAAATGTCTCAGTGTAGTCTATGCCAGGCACCTGAGAAAACCCCTTTGCAACCAGACGAGATTTGTACTTATCAACAGACCCATCTGCACCAACTTAGTCTGATAAACCCATTTGCAACAGACCAATTTTCTTTCTTTAGGAAGTGGGACCAAATCCCATCCTTTGTTCCTGATTAGGGAACTATATTCCTCTTGCATGGCAGAATCCCATTCTGGAATGCCAGATGTGTCATGAAAGGTTTGCAGATCTGAAGCAATGGCCAGGTAGGCATATGAAGTTCTCTGAACTGTGAATGTGTTCACCTTGTATCTGATGGATTTCCAACTCATTTCCCAACACTTTGAAGTGTCTATTTGGCCCAAGCGGGACCAAAATTGTATGAGATTGGAGAATCAGGGGGTGAGTCATCATCATCTGAAGTGTGAGTGTGAGATGGAGGAGGAGAATCCTCGTCACTTCTTTCATCACTTGAACTTGAAGAAGAGTCACCCTGATCATCAAGAGGATTTTGAGGCGGATCTAAGACACTGTCTGAGGTGGAATCAATGTCCAGTGAGACTTTTGAAGAGTCTAGAGTGCCAGTAATGAGTTCAAGTGGGCCCTCGCGAAACTTGACACTCCTTTCTATGAACAACTCATGAGTTTTAGGATGGAGAAGCCTGTATCCCTTAACACCCTCTACATACCCCACAAAGATACAAGTCTGACTCTAAGGGTCCATTGCCTTGCGTTTCTTCTTGGGAACACGGGCCATTGTTGGTGATCCAAACACTCGAAAGTGATCCACTTGTGGGCTTGTGACCGTTCCAAGCTTCAAAAGGAGTGATTCCTTTCAAGGCTTTGTGTGGAACACAGTTCTGAATGTAGCACACACAGTTGATTGCTTCGGCCCAAAAGTAAGGAGCAAGAGACTTTGATTGAAGCATGCAGTTGGCCATTTCCTTCAAGGAATGGTTCTTATGTTTGGCTAGACCAATTTGCTGAGGATTGTATGGAACTGTGTGTTGCATTTGAATCCCCTTTGATGTGCAAAATTGCTCAAACCTTTTGTTAACATACTCCCCACCATTGTCAGTCCTTAAGATTTTGATGGAACAATCTGACTACTTCTCAAGTGCCTTGAAGTCTTTGAAGTGATCAAAGACTTTAGACTTCTTTTTGAGAAAAAACGTCTAGGTGTACCTTGAAAAGTCATCGATGAATGTGAGCATGTATTTGGTCCTATTGAATGAAAGTTTTGGAAATGGACCTGCTATGTCACTGTGGACAATTTTTAGCTTCTGTTCGGCTCTCCTTGCTTTGCCCTTGTCATATTTCTCTATTGGATGCTTGCCAAGAATGCAACCGTTGCATAGGCCATCCGAGAATTTGACTTTAGGCAATCTTGAAACCATGTCCTAACGAGTGAGTTGTTGTAGGTAATGGTAGTTTAAATGGCCAAACCGTTCATGCCATAGTTTACTCACTCCATCTACATGAGTAAGCAGTGCAGTTGAGGGCTGATTTGGAGCAAATTGTGAGATGGTATACAACTTAGACTGATGATTGGCCTTCCCATAAGCCACTGTGGTGTCACTGTGCAGCTCCTTGATAACCACTGAATCAGGTGTGAACTCAACTCGCTTCTCTGCACCTATGTGAGTGATTTGGTACATTGACAAAAGATTGGTGGATAGTGAAAGAACATGCAAAACATCATTAAAGGTCTCGTCACTTCAACTGATCCTTTACCACTGACTTCTGCCGAAGTGTCATCACCCATGAGAATTGAAGGCATGGAGCATGGCTCTATTTCTAAAAATAGATCCTCTGAGGAGGCCATGTGATAGGAAGCACTTGAATCAATAACCCAAGTCGAACGCTGAGAAGCTACTGCAACAAGTGCCTTGCTCTTGTCTTTACTCTTTTTGCTGTCTTTAGTCTTTGCAGAATCTTGTGCGGACGTGTTCTAAGTTGAGAATTCAGGAACATTGATGTTATTCTTCTCAAGCATCTTTGTCAAGGTGTTAATATTTTTTTCATGCACTGAGATTCATCATGCCCAAGTTTCTTGCAAAAGTTGCATTTGAGTTTCTCTTTCTTAGGTTTCCTGCTTGAGGACTCATTTGATGATGCCTTAGGCTTGGCATCTGATTTATGATTCTTCTTGTGCTCATGATTTGATTTAGACTATTTTTTCCCCATTTGCCACTATTAGAAGGCTTCTTCTTGTTTTGATGACAATTAAGGCATGTGATTTTGAAGACTTCATTGCACCTATTTGAACTAGCTTATCTTGCTCCCGAGTCAGATCAACAACAAACTCATCGAATGATGGCATTTTCCAAGTGAATCCAAGTGCACGTTTGGTAGCATGAAATGTAGAGACAAAAATTGAATAGCCATGACCCAGTTTTGCAAGCATGGATATAATCAACTAGTCATCTGTTTTCTCAATGCCACATTGTTTCAAATGCAATCTCAGTGATTTAAACTTTGTAAAGAAGTCTTGTAGGCTGTCATAGTCACCTAGGCTCAATGTGATGAGCTCATTCTCTAGCTCATGACCCCTCATGATGTCCTACACTCCAAAAAACTTGTCCTAGGATGGTCCAAACGTCGTTGGGAGTTTTTGCAGATTCAACATGAAACAGGGGGTTGGGAGACATTGACAGACATAAGAACCCATAGGCTTTGTCACATCTGTTGTACCACTTAACCTTTTTTGCATCTATAGATGGCTCGGTTTCCTCACCCATAGTGATTCGATAGAGCCATTTACCTCTCAAGACGAGCTGCATTTTAGACTTTCAATCGAGATAGTTAAATGGTGTGAGTAGTTCAATCGAGTTTATATCCATTAGTTTAAATTAGATTGAGACAATTTACAGAATTGAGATGAAAGCAAAGAACAGATTGCACACTGTATAAGTACCCCCTTGAACTATCAACAAGACCCCCTTAAATTACAATACAACACACGCTCAATATTGGACGTTGAGCACCGTCAAGAATGCATTTGAGTAATTAGTGTGAGAGAGTACAAGAGAGACGTTGGGCACAGTCGATAATGCATCCAAGAAAGCTACAAAAGGTTTGAAGTAAGTTTTAAGCCATTACACCATGAAGAAAATGGATGTTACAAAGGACCTAAAACAATACCACCAATGCGTAGAGCTTGAAAAAATATGCACTTAAAAAAAACAGCACCCAAAATGGAGCTACGGATTGAAAGTTATGGCACTTTCAAGTTCTTACTTCTACATATTGCTGGACCCTTTCCAAAAATGGAATTTTTTTTCACACTTGTGATTTTTTACCAAAAAAACAGAAATGACAATAAAAAGTAGAGGTACCCCACAACTCCGAGCAGTAATGACCCTTCGAAAGTCCGTGTCAGCCTTAGAAGATTAATCGGTCTTCCCAGACTGCTTTGCTGAATGGAAGAAGGCAGTAGTGGTACCTCAAAATTCTGAGTTGTTCTTTCGTAGTGTACGTCAAAATTTTGGACATGCACTGCTTGATTTCCGGAAGTAATCGTCCTTTGAAAACCCGAGTAAGTGATAGACCCCCGAAAGTCCGAGTTGGTTGAGTGAAGTGTTATCTGGAGTTTCGGACCTACTTTGCTTGAGGTAGGCAAAGTTACAAGTAATGACCTCTTGTAAGGCCGAGGGTATTTGCAGTAGTGTAATTCGGGTTTTGGCACCCTGCTTAACTTCATGAATTTGCAAGTAAAACAACTCCACAAGCCTGATTTTTTTCTACGAGCAAGTAAGCAGACTTATCAAACAACTCAACTTAGAAAAGTGAAGTTTCTCATCGCTGAAAGTCCGATTTGGTCTACTGGCTAAGTAACAACCCTTTGAAAGTCCGGATTGGTCAGCGGACTCTCCAATGCATGCAACATGAGGCAGATCAAATGCAGAGCCGAAGTAATGACCACTTGCATATCTGAATAATGCAGAGGTATCACTGGAATGAAGGCACACAAATTGAGGCAAGCCAAAAATGTTCAAAATACTTCAATGATGAAAATTCTGCAAGAGACCTATTTGAGATTTAAACTTGAGGAAGAAAACCTAGAAGGTGTTTTTGCACAACACAGGTTGTACAGATTTTTATAGAAAATGAAAAAATGAGGCCTTGGGATGCCAAAAAGAAAACAAATCACTGTTCTAGAACTAGGTCATGTTTACAGTCGATCCAAGAGTTTTGACACCTTCTAAAACCAATGGTATAGTTGTTTTTGAGATCTGAAGCTCCAATAAAAAGTTTTGCACGAATTCTCTAAGGAATCCCACCAAACCCTTTTTTAAGTTGGAATAACAAATGTATGCAAGATTTCACCACAAAGATTGCTGTAATACTAGCAAAAACGATTTTGATACCATGTCGGATTGGCCACGGTTTTGGATCTTTGCACAAAAGATTGAGTAAATCTATATATGGAGCAATGAAATCGCAGATAAATTGCAAAGGAGGAAGAAGCTTATCTTCACACAACAATATTGCAAAAAATGAATTGCTTGCTTAAAATCGCATTAACCTGCATAACCTTCCAAAGTAGAAAAGTGGGGTACATATAGAGAAAATTAGGGCAACATGAGGAAGCCTCTAATTTTTCTAATTAGATAATTACATTAAAATGAGATTAGCCTATGTGACCCTTTTATAACTAACTTAAGGAAACTTAATCGACATAGAATGGCCATAAGACCGTGTAGGCAAAACCCAATGGAAAAAAACACTACACTAACATCGACCAGCACCTTGGTCTTCTCCTTGAGCTTGGTCTCTTCATTCACAACATAAGCAGACAATGAGAGCTCTTGACACTCTCCTTCTATAGCATTCTCCATCATAGCAAATAGATTACTTGGATCTACAGACTCATCATGACTCACACTTATCACCTTTGGTTTCTATGAGTTAACTTGCCTTCTTTCGTGCACTCTAGGACCCTGATTAAATCTATTCTGTCTTGTGGGCTTTTGCTTGTAGAATCTAGCAATGTGACCTCTCTGTTGACAGTTGAAGCACATTATACCTTTTGCAAGAAGCTTACCCAGCCTTTCCTGATTAGAACAAAATCTTGCAATATGTCCATTCTTTTGACAATTGAAACAAACTACTCTTTTTGAAGAAGACTCACCTTTTGACTGATGACCTCCATCATAGTTCCATGCAAACTCATTTCTAATAGGGCTCTTGCATTCTTTAGCTCTATGCCCAAACTGATTAACAGTAATCATTGAAACTTGCATACCTCATGACATTTGGTTGTCTGATCTGATTTGTCTTCATTCTGCTAGCATCTTCATTTCTTGAATGATTGTTGACTTTCAAGGTCCGATTTACATTAGTCTTCATTTTGTTTTGAGTTGCATTTTTTGGTTCTTCTTTGTATCCAAGACCGGTTCTATCACTTGCATGCTTTTGACCACTCAAAATATTGTCTAGATCACATGAGCTCTTTTCAAATCTCACAAGTGATTTCATCTTACTAGATGTCTTCTCTAACTCAGCTTTTAATGACTCATTTTCAATCACATACCTTGAGCATTCTTTTTTAGCTTTCAGGGTTGTAGACAAGATTTTCAATTGACAACTAAGATGCTCGACTATATCATGTTCCTTGGTGTCTTCATTCATTCTTGCTTCATACACTGAATTGCCCTTCATAGTCCTTGATTTGTGACTTCATCTTCTTGTTAATCTTCTCAATCTTCAGTTCTTCAAGAACATTCATCAATTTAGTTTCACAGTCCACCTCATCTTTATCATCATCTGAATCACTCCAAGTAGACTCCTTTTGATATGAGCAACTTCTTTCCTTAGCTATGAAGAGGGCTTTATCTTCAACAGGGCCATTATTTTTATTATTAAACTCAGAATCATTGTCCTCACTCTCATCTGATGCGCTGCAATATTTATTGGTGTAGAGACTCTTCTTGTTTTTTAAGGACTTCTTGTTGTCATACTTTCTGAATCTTTTTTTTCTCTTATCAGCGCTGTATGTTTTCTTGTCTTCATCTTGGTCTTCACCATACTTTTCATCATCATTCTTCTTATGCTTATGAGGGCATTTGTTAGCAAAATGTCTACTTCTCCACAATTAAAACATTTGAAGGGTAGTTTACCCTTATACTTGCTTGACCTTGTTTTCGATTTCCTTGTAAACAAAGCAATTAGTTCATCTTCATTAAAATCAGATATGTCATCCTCCTTGAGTTTCTTAACTTAGAACTTCTTTGGTTTCATTTTTGTTTTGACTGCTGCTTCTTTCTTTGGTGGTATATCATCATTTATTCTCATCTCATAGGCAGTAAGGATGCCATGCAATTCATCCATCTTCAACTGAGTAATATCATGACTTTTTTCTACAGCAGATACTTTATAATCAAACTTGAGAGAGAGTGACCTTAATACCTTTTGAACTACAGTAGCTTCTTCAAGCTTCTCTCCAAGGCCTCTTATGATGTTCACAATCTCATCAACTCTTTGCAGAAAGGATGCCACAAAATCTTCATCCTCCATCTTAAGACACTCAAATTGTCTTCGGTGAGTCTGCAACTTTGCCAACTTAACCTTTGAATCTGCTTCGTAGTCTTCAATTTATCCCACATTTCTTTGCCAGATATGCAATGGATTACCTTGGTGCATTTAGTTTCTGAAAGACCACAAGTGATAGTATTCATTGCCATAGAATTGTTCTCAAACAACTTTTTCTCTGCAGCGCTGGATGGAGGAATATTAGATGCAGAATAACTATCCACAATAGATTGCCAAGTGTCAAACCCTAGGGACATGATGAAGGTCCTCATCCTTGCACTCCAAAAAGCATAATTGGATCCATTGCACATTGGGGCTTGCTTAGTGGAAAAACCTCCTTGCATTTGATGGCTACCCATATTGTACCTCGGATCTCCTTCCAACTGTCAAGCCTTTACCAAAGGACTGGCTTTGATACCAATTGTTAGAGATACAAACCACTGAGGGGGGGGTGAATCAGTGGTGGCAAATAATCCAATTCAATTTTCAAACCCTTCAAACACTTAAGCATTCAATACAACCATTTATGAAGCATTTAAGATGTTTATAGTAATGAACAAATGGAATATGCAAGATTACACACACAACACAAAATCTATGTGGGAAACCCTCTTGAGAAATAAAACCCACTCTTAAGCCTGCAAACACATGGACTACTTGTCTTATAAGAAGTATGCAAACATGAGACTTTAATGAAACCCCTATTCCTCAAGGAGCACTTGCCCCTAGGATGGTCAAGTTTTTCTGACCTGGATTTAGTGAAACACCTGCTTCACAAGGAGCACCTGCCCCTAGGATGGTCAAGTCCTTCAGACCTAGATGTTGAGCACCCTCCCAACACCTATGATATGAACATCTCCTGAACACTGATTCCCTGGCAATTTGATGGGGATACAATGTATGTTAGCCCCCTTCACTTCTTCACACAACCACAAACATCCAAAACCACCTTTTGGATTACTCTACACTTCTCAGCAACAACTCTGTCACAACCTTAACAACATGACCAAATGGTCATACACAGTCCACACTTTGATCTGCATCTCAAATCAACCACCAAGCTCACACATATATCATCTATCATTCGTTCACACTCAAGGCATCCAAAACATCCTTTTGGATCACTCTAGACCTCTTTGCTTATCCTTAATCTTCAAATCTGCAAGAGCACTGTTCTTGACATTAGAAATATGATCTACAGGTCATACACACAGTCATCAACTTGCTTTGCTCTACAACCCATCCACTGGGCACACACCCTTTCTTCTTTCCTTCACTCTTCAACTCTCACACACCTCTTCTCTCAAGTCTAGAAATCACCACTTTTGATTTCACCTTTTATAGAGCCATCATGATTATTATCTTCTAAGTTGGCCATAATACTTGTTTTAGCCCTTAAGACATCTAACATAGCTCAATACCATCTTCACAGGTAGGCCATAGCATCCATGGGTCACAATTAAGCAGCTTTGCCTTTTAATTAGGCCTCATTAGCCCTTATAGGTCTCATGGAGACCCATCCATCTCTTTGACACTTCTCCAAGAAAATTAAGAACAAAAGGATACTTTCACATACATAGACTCATGCCACATAACCTATAGGTCCTCCTTAAGTGACAACATCCATCATAGCACCCTTTTGCTATATCACAATTAGCCCAAACATCATTCTGTACGTACGATCACCAAGAACGAATGCAATCAACTTCTAAGTCTTTGATCATACAGAATCTGGATTGGTCAAATCTCCATAATGCACATAGATGGTCCTCATGAAGTCTACAACACGCTCCAACACTTAGTTCATCTTAAAACATCGAAATACCATCAAGAACAACTCAATTACCCTTCTCGCGTTATTTGCAGAGCATGAACACATACACAGTCAACTTTGGAGCTCCATATCTTTGACTGTACAAACAATTAGACTTTCTAACCAGGTTCTCTGGATGTGCCATGAAGTCCTCTGCAACTTTGCGTTTTACACCATGATCAAATTCTGCGTATATCAAAAGTTATAGCACAAAAACTGTAGACTGGTCTTCCCTCGTAAATTTGAATATTTGAATTCCAACAGTCACTGAGCAACTGTTAAACTTCAAACACTTTGTCAACAGCTATGAACGAATACGCATCGTCAATCTCCCTCGAAAGTAGTTTGGTCTTTACCTTTGCTTACTATTAAACATCAAACACTTGTCATCATCTCGCTGCTTCTTGATAATTTGGAACAAGCACGATTCGTTGATCTCTTCGGATCAGCCAGGTCTTTATTTTGCAACGCTCACCGTTATATCTTGATCAAAACTCCCACGATTACGACACTTGGCATCCTCGCGTGCCTTTTGAACACTTTGCTGTCAGTCCATGCACTTGTGCCACTTGACAGTCCTATGTGGTTTGTTGACTCTTTGACTTGTCCCGCACCATTTATCTTCATAAGTACGAACTGCTGCTCACCATTGATCTTCTGTCAGATTAGCGAGTTTGTGACACTTGTCACCAACGCGTGCAACCTTTGACATGTTGACTTCATATACACCATTGATCTCAATATGTACGATTAAGTACTCACCGTTGGATCTTCTAGACCAATGACCTCAGACTTCAATGTGATTAAATTTGATGGTCTCTGGCCCATCATAGTTTGCTAGAGCAACTTTGAAGCTTTATAACTTGAACTAGAAATCACTTCAAGACTCCAAATTTCAGGGTAGCTTCTTGGCACTGTAGACATCTCTATGTAAACCTTTGACCATTATTGACTTTCTTCGTACTTGAATTAAATGCACAAATTTGCTGGTTCATTCATATCTGCATGACGTGTAGTGACGGTTCGACTAAGTATAGAAACTTAGTGAACTTCTGTTTGAGAGGCCAACTTTGCACCCACATATCTTTAGCTATGCTCAACTTCATGACTTGAAATTTAAATCACAACTTGGGACTAATGTGATCACACCCATATGATCAAATCCCTCATCCATACGTGGCAATGGTGATTTCAACAAATTGCATACTCAGATTTTTTTTGCCACTAGACCCAAAATGTCTAGATGAAAACTAAGAACTACCAAATGAAATCCACTCATGCACACAAGCATTCAAAGCATAAAAGACCTCTTATGGGACCTCTTGCATAATCTCAAATTACCATACTCATCCCTAAACAACCCTAACCATGCCAAAACTGAAGATCAACCACGCCTACTTCAAACATACTAGGACAAGCACACTGCACACTTTGTCATTGACACTTAGACTATCAAGACACTTCATCCACTCACCTGGACACCTCCATGACATCACTGACAACTCTCCAACATTCTGCACCTTCATTTGCCTTTATATATATATTTTTTAATATCCATTGTCAATGGATATCCTACTGCTGCCTTTTTAAAATTGGAAAACTCTTCTTCCACAAGAGATGCTTTCATCTCTTCTGAGGTCTTCTTGTTCTTTTAAACTTCTTTCTCTTCATCCTAGCAATGCATGGTGTGATCCATGAAATCTTTCTACTCTTTTTCTCTTCTCTTAGCTATATGATGTTGAGAAAGCTATGTTCTCAAAATCATATCTTCAAGTCTTTGATGGTCTCCTTAATCTTCTTCTTTTGCTTCTCCCGCTCCCTTTCTTCTTTTTTCCTGTGTAGAAACTTCCATGCTGAAATTCTTTTTATTTGAAAGTCCTTCACTCTTATCAATTTCTTTAATCATCCCTACCCCTCTATTACTGTCCATCCTCTTTCATTTGAAGACATTGTATTGTGTATGTGCGCAACTTAATACCAATTCTATCTTTGCTACTTTACTTCACCTGGACAATACACTCACAATATGGCTTCCTTAGGTCATGGCAATATCCCTTGGCATTTAAAATGCATCTTTGTGCATTAAAATGCTTCTCAAAGCATACAAATGGTTCTTCCCTTGAACCAAATTTTCACTTCCACTTGCCTAAGTGTCCAGCTCGAAACTCACTGTCAACAAATGAACAAAATATATATTTACCTTTACATGCAAGGTTGCAACTCAACACCTCAGGTATTCTTATTTTTTTTTACTGAGCAAATGATCCCAACTAAATCTGTTCTCCCATTATTGGTGGATGCTTTGATACAATGCCAAGTGATGTAGATTCTTCAGCTGGTTGCACTTACTCTAAATCAGCCATATAAATAGGCAAGTACCCAGAATTCTTCTCCAAAAAGAATTCTTTAAAAAGATTTCTATCCCAATCTGAAAACTAAGACTCCTAACCCAACTCAAACACTTGACAAAAATTCTATTATAAATAGAACACTCTTCTAAGACTCCAATTCAAAGTAAAACACCTTTCTAAGAGTCCTCAAAACAAAAGAATATTACACATCATGCACATGCATCAAATATCTCATATTATGGTCTAGATTTTAATTGGAATCCGGTGGAAAACACTCTAATTTGTAGAAATTTAATGTGCTATAAGAGTAATGAACCAGATGAAGGAAATGGACAGAACAGATAGCAATATACTGCAATGTAGATGAAAGCTTTATTGAAGCCAAGAGTAGTATACAAGAAGGGTAGCAATCTCTGAGAAGAGATGTGAGTCAACAATAGGCAGCAATCTTTGAGAAAAGTTGTGAGGCTACAACATTCTTATTTTTACATTCGAATGCTAATTCCTTTATATTTATATTTAGTAGGAAATGAATAGTATAAAAATATAAATTGAAGCAATTTGGTTTGGAATCCGAAAAGTGTTGTCATGACCCAAAATTGATAAAATTACAAAAATAGAATTTTACTATTATAGGTTTTTTTCTATGTTTTTGTATGTTGTATTTTGAGGCCCTTCATTTGGAGTGTTGTTTGGCCTTGAAACTTTAGTTGGATGTCCTAAATAGTTATCGAAGGTGTTTATTTAGGGCATTCAAACTAGATCACTTCATTAGCTTTCCCAGTGAATTAAAAAATGCGGGTACCCAATAGGGACCTGCGAAAAACCTTTCTTTTTTGTTTAGATAGGTAGACTGTTGGAAAATTGTTGGTCGATTACCAGTCCAAAAACCATGGTTTTTTGAGAGCGGTTACTTGCCAAAGCCCGCGGTTTTTAGCCTGGTAACCGGCCAAAACCCGACAACCTAGAAAATATAAGGAAAGTGCAAAAAAATATCGTGAATATTTCATTATGTCATCGTTTTTTACCTGTGTTGTGCGTCAACGATAGGAGGTCAGGGTCGTCTGTGAGGATTTGGAGTTGGATGATGTCCCGGTGGAGTAGTCTTTACCTTCCACTTCTATGGGGCAGCAGAGGAGGAGTTGGAGAGAACTTGCATGAGCCATTTTAGTCTTCTTTTTGTTTAAAATAGAGCATTCAACATTCACATTGTACTCTTATTTTCTTAAAAACTAATATAAAACATGTTTTTGACTTTGAGTTATGTATTCTCGGAATCTTTACAATCATTTCTCTACATTCATTTCATTTTATTATGTATTTCAGTGTATTTTATGAATTTATATATTTTTTAAAGTAGCGATAAAAGTGCCGAGTCCCGAGTACAGGTCACATTTTTTGGCTGCCGAGTAATCGCAGTGCCTGAGTTTTTCTACTATGAGCTTTCCAATGTATGATACGGTTACCAATTCTGAGCTATGATCAAGGAGTTATGACCCCGATAAGGCGACATACTAGTTTTTTCAGTGTTCTACACAAAAGACTGCCCCGAACTACCACTTGGATCATTCACCTTTACTTGAGAAGCAATGGGCCGGAGTGTGGTGGCCAACCCAAAAATTCATTTTTACTGATTCCACATATTTTAGTGCATGCGTGCGGTGAACCCAACACGTCCCTGCGGTGGACTGTCCTGTGTACCCAAGACCAAAATTACTAGGCCGCATCTCTGCTTAATGGGTGGCTGAATTCCTTGAACACCTCTACTAAGGCCTTGACTAGTGTATCCACTTTTTTCAACAACTTCAAACCAATCGCTATGAATGTGACGGATTATCACAGTTCCAAAAATTAGAAGGGATTACCATGCACTCCTATGTTTTTGTCTGAGTATCTCTTGTTGCAATTTTCCTGGGTTTGCAACTCCTCACACTCTATCTGCAAGTCAATCAACATTTCCTCCTTCGTTACCAATTATTCATGAAGTTTTTACATTGCACAGTTGCATCTCTCTTTTGCCTGAAGCAATTTCTGAACAATCGAATCTCCAAAGTGGACAATATATTCTGCATATCGACAATCTGCTTCATGACAAGGCTGAAATGGTCATGCAGCCGTGGGTTATTATTCTTCAATTGTTGATTTTACTAAGAAGGGGAAGTGTAAGGACACGGAAGAACAATACATTCGGATTCAGTTTAAGCATCCCTCTGATATCATGACAGCCATGATGAAAGGAAGAAATCTGATCTTTGTGGCACTTTCCAATGCTTGGTAGGAAGAATAAAGGTATGTACAAGTTTTGAAATTTATTACTCAGAAAAATTAGGTTGGCACAAGCAAATTTAGCCTTTAGAGGGAAAAATTCTGAGTTTTATGATGCATTCCAGCGCTTGGGACATGAGAGATATATGTACAATCAATTTTACATTTGCCCACATGAAAAATCAGAAGCTTATTTGCATATACAGCCATGTCAACATGAAGGGAAAACTGATTTATTTCATACAAAACAGTTTGCACAAGATTCCGAAAATGTAATGTTGTTGGCATCATGTGAAGGTGACATAAGGAACCTCCTCACCGGGAAGGTACAACCTTCTTGTGAGAATGTTGGAGAGCTTTTGGGAAGTATGAAGAGAATCATATGCATGTTGGAGGTAAGTAACATGGGGCAGCCTCTTGTTGGGTGCAAATTTCACACTTGGATGTCCATACATGGTGGCAAATGGGTCTTGGAGACCTTTTCTCATAGACGTTACAGTTCTGATTTCTTTTTGAATATTTTGTGGGACATGGACTAGCGCATGAAAAAATTATGCATACAAGGCAACAAGTTGGTTTGGTTCACTTGTGATTTGCATAACCACTTTGGGTCATATCTCACCCATTTGGGAAGTATAAGGGAAAGGAGCTTCCTCATCCACCACTTCGTATTGAAAGGGGTGTTTCGTTGGGAACATGTGGAGCCTTTGGAAGGCTATGAGAACACATCTAGCACTTGGGGGCAGCCCCTAAAGTATAATTACAACATGTTCATGGCTCTGTTGAGGGCTACCACTTCTTGGGAAGCAAAGACATATTTTGTTTGCAAGGTGGAATGGCATTCAGTATCCATTTGGGGTATGCCATACTATGCTTTTGTTAAAAATTATTCTAATTAACAAGTATAGGAGCAAGGCTTTTTGAGCAATACAACAGGGTTTACCATTTGGACATGGTAATTGGGCATATGAGCCTACATTTGCTTGAGGGCAAACAAATTTGGGAAGGGAGGACTGTGATGTCCCTTTTTCATATAATTTTAATAATTAATAAAATTGCTCGAATAGTGATTTTAATCATTCAAAAATATAAGACAATTTAATTATTAAAACAGAACTATCTTGGATAATTATTCGAATTATCAGAAAAGTGGTTTTAACTATTTGAAAAATTAAGGTAATTTTAATAATTATTCTAAGGGGCTTTATAATTAATAAATTGTTTGAAAATTGATTTTTATAACTTTAATTATTAGAGCAATTTAATTAATTATTTGAGGACCTAATTATTTAATTTGTGTAAAAATAATTTTAATTACTAATTTATTAAGGCAAGTTATTTAATTAATTCAAAAAAGTCTAAAGTGAAATTAAAATGAATGTCGTCTTGCGAGCTAAAGTAAAGAACGGAAAAGATATTCTAAAAAGGCCAAGTGAGGATAATGAGGTAATTTACCTCCCCAAAGTGGCTCGCCCCCTTTCGGAAGGTACAAATACAAGGTGAAGATCACAATTGAAGACATGCTGAATTTTGATAATTGTTCTTCATGCTTGAAAAAACTATTGCAATGCATGCCCAATAAAAGTTCATTGTTTTGGTGTTGATCAATCTACTAAAAGGTGTCTTTTAACACCACCTTTGCTAAGGAGATCTTGTTCTTGCCCTAAAAGTGGGGCGATTTACTTTGAGTTTTTGTGAAGTTTTCGTGAGGATTTGAGGCTTATTTTTTGCATATTGACTTTGCTTAATATTTGTCCTATTTATGCAAGTGGAGCGAACTACTTTGGAAGCTGAGACAGAGGTTTTAAAGGGCTTTTTTGGTCTATATTATGCAAATTAAATATTTTGATTTTATTTGTTAATTTTTTGCGTGTTGGTATGAGGTTTTGGAGGAGTCGTGAAGGGTTTGAAGCCTTAAACTAATAGAAAATTAAATAATAATTTTTAGAATTATTATTTAAATTTTTTGACAGGGTTTGAAGACTTTTTCACTTATGGAAGGCAAGATCTTGCTCTCTTATTTTTTTGCTATTTTTTTTGCACTTGGCAAGTTGGGCGATTGGCTTGGAGGGTGCTTTTTGGCCATTTTTATGTCCAAAATGGTTCGCTAGATTTTTTTGATATTTTTTTGAGACTTGTGGCGATTTTTGGCAAGGGTTTGAAGCGGAAAAATATTCAGAACAGCTATATTTTTGGAATTAAATCAGATTTTCCAGCCATCATAAAGTGGCATTTGAGTTCCAATAATTTGGCAAAAAGGTACTTGTTTTGTGCATTTAATTTTCTGATTATTCTTGCAAATATTCAGTGAATTTTGGGGCAAGTTATTGGCTGGATATCATCTACAAAACCCTACTATTGTGGCATCTAGAGTTTCTAGGGCTTGACAAGGGATTTTTGAGCTTATTTTGCAAACTAGAGTTTTTTGATTTCATTTTCAGAATTTTGAGAATTTAGGGGAAAACCCTTTTTATGTGAAATCGTCTCATTTGGGAACATTACACATCGTCTGATTCTGACCTTGGCGCAATTGTTGCAAATTTTTAAACTGATCATCTTAATTCTCACAAGATAGCTTTCTTTCTAATGGTCTCTAAAAAATCATTCCACATTTTGTTTGGGGCAGCCTTGAGAGATATCTCACCATTGCCTTCTTCTCAAAGACAACTTGATTCTGACTATTTCTTAGCATGCAAGGAAGCTATCAAGAGTGCAAATGTGATCTTTTTATTGACAGAAACAAATATTTACAGAGAAACAAGTTTCCAATTGGTCGAGCCATTTGTCTACTTCGTTTGCATAAATTTTGCCTTCAAAAAGAGGAATATTAAAGGATGTTGGGCCCCTGAAAGGTTTGCTTGATGACGAGGCGGGCACTGTAGGCATGATTTGTAAAATAATATTAGAGAATTGTGTCATCATCGCCTGCTTTGAATTTTTAGGGCTTCATGGAGCAATGATTCGGCATGATCTCCCGTTCTTTCTTTTGCAATCTAAGATTGTTTGGAGCGAAAGATAATCTGAAGAGTCGTGTGTCTCAAGACCGTGCTTCCTATACACTAACCTCATTTGATGGGACATACAAGAATGGAATGAATTGCTTTGATTCCATTGATCCGGATTCTACTTGGAATCCAATGGAAAACACACTAATTTGTATAAATTTTATGTATTATAAGAGTAATGAACAAAATCAAGGAAATGGGTGCAATAAATAGCAATATACTGCAATGTAAATGAAGCTTTATCGATGCCAAGAGTAGCATACAAGATAGGTAACATTCTTGTAGAAGAGATGTGAAGCTCCAATGGGGGGCAATCTCTAAGAAGAAATGTGAAGCTACAATATTTTTATTTTTTCATTCAAATGTCATTTCTGTTATATCTATTTTTGGCAGGAAATGAACAATGGAAAATGAATTGATTTGACTTGGAATCCAAAAGGTCATGCGACAAGTATTTCCTCAAGCAGTTGAGAGGTTTTGTCATGTCTCGAAACTCATAAAAATACAAAACAGACAATTTTATTTTTTTTGGTTTTTTTCTATGTATTTGTATTTTGCATTTTGAGGCCCTTCTTTCGGAGTGTTTTTTGGCTTTGAAACTTTAGTTAAATGCCTTAAATAGTTGCTGAAGAAAATGATTTAGAACATCTAAACTCTTTCATTTCATGAGTTTTTCAACACATATCACGGTTTCAAATTCCTAGCTATGGTCAATTTATGACTCTAATAAAGTGATGTAGTAGTGATATACTAGTTTTTTCAGTGTTTAGCACAAAAGAGTGTCCCTAACTGTCACTTGGATAACTCTAAACAGGGGAATGTCCAAATATGTATTTGGAAGTTTTCCAAACTAGATCTAGGGCATATATGCTAGCCACTGTTGGAGCTTGTGTTGAAGAAACATACTCATGATTTTTTATTACTGATTATATGGCCTGAAGCCAATGCATATGTATGGAAAATATTCTTGATTTCTATAGCTTCTTCTACTATGCCTTCCCCCATCAATATTATCATCTACAAGTTATAGGCGAGATAAGTTATCCAAATCCGATGTTATATGCAGACCCTTAAGCCTTAAATGTCTTCTAGTAGACACTGTGGTTGTCCCAAATGCCTCAACCATGAAAATGAATAGGTAGTGAGCAATTGTGTCTCCTTGCCTTAAACATTTAAATGTTTTAAAGAATTTTTCTCAGCTTTTGTTGATGAGAATAGAGTATTGGGGGTGGAGATACAATTGACAATCCATTCCCTTCACTCCTTTGGGAACCCAAACTTTTCCAGTACTTGCATAAGGAAGTCCCAACTAACTCTATTGTATCCCTTGCATAGCTTGAGATATACAACCATGCCTTTCTCGTTCCTTGTTTGTTTGCATATAGTGGATAACTTCATGGGCTATGATGATGCCATCATGGATTTATTTCCCTTTGACAAAGCCTTCCTGTTCTACTGAGATAACCTTTGGGAGTAGTGCTTTGAGTTTTTCAGCTATGGCTTTCGTAATGATTTTATAGACTGTGTTACAAAGAGAGATTGGTCTATCATGATCTTCAGCGATTCCAAACTCATTCTTTTTTTGGAATGAGTGTAATGAAGGAGTTGAGCTCTTTTAAAATATTTCTAGATTTTTGCGATTTGTTGACTGCTTCTACCACCTCTTTTCCATTCACATCCCTAAATGTTTGAAAGAATACCAGATGAAATATATCAGATGCTCGAGCCTTACCATTACCCATTTTGAATAGCCGATCTTTCCTTTTCCCTAAAGAAACGAGGCATCAATAAATCATTCTGACCATGGGAGATGATGTTTGGGATGTTTTGGGGAAGTCTTGAGCCTCAGTTCTACCCCTATCTCTTCTAATAGAACTATCTTGAAGTATTCTACCCCTTCTTGCTGAATTGTATCAGGTTTAGTTAGATTCCTACCATCCTTGTGTTGATAATAGAGATCTTGTTAGTTTGTGTTCATGCAATGGTAGATTGGTGGAAGAATATTGAGTTCTTGTCTCTAGCTTGCAGCCATTTCTCCTATGATTTCTGCTTCCTAAAAAGTTCCTTGTGGCATATAGTTCATCCAACTATGCATGGAAGGGTTTTTCTTCCCTACGCGTTTGGTCTGTCAGCCCCTGCTGTAGTAACTTAAGAGTTGAATGTCTCCGACTCTGTCTTTTCTTCTTGTTTTTCCTGGACGATATTCTTGAAATGACTTAGATTCCATTATTTTAAGCTGTTAAAATTAATATTTACCTTAAACATCTTGGTGCTTGAAACTTCGGAGCAAGAGTTCCACCAACCTTCAAATTCATCTGTCTCTCATCTTTGAGTCACTTCATTTCAAAAATGAAAGGGAACCCTTCAGGAGCATTGCCACTCTTGATGAGGACGTATATTGGGGCATTGATCAAAGCCTGGAATATTCATAATTTCTCATTCCATAATCCAGTTCTGGTCCAGCCAGTTTGGGGATGCAACGATTTTTTTTCCAGCCTCTGCAATTATACAGATACCTGGCCTCCTATTTGTCAATGAAAAATTTCGTGTTTTTTTGGATTGACCAATCTTTTTCATTTTTTCACTTCAATATCCCAAAGAAAGTCGTTCTCAACAAAAGCTCATTGAAGTCTTTTTGGGAATGAGTCTCCTTGGAGATTCCTCCTCTTTTCTCGTCAGCTATTAAGATAGAGTTTAAGTTTCCCTTTCCTCCCCCATGATCAAGAGTTTTTCATTTACTTTGGAGATAATGTGTAATTTCATCTTAGCATCTTTTTTTTTTGAAGTTCATCGGATTGGGTGCATAAACATTAATCAGGGTCATTGGATTTTTTCTTATAATATTGTGCCATGCAACACATCCAATTTCTACGTTTGGCCAATAGAGAACATTGTATGTTGTAAAGAATCCAAGGAGTAACGCGGGCCCGTGGAGCAGCCTTTTTCTTCAATTGCAATTGCTTTCATATTCTTTTGTTGGTCATAAAACATTTGCTGTACTTCTTGACACTCATTCAGTTAGTTCGGATTCCAGAACAAGTGCTATATCAGGTCTGGTTGCTTGAAGCTTATTTTTAAGCAGTGTCTATTTGTTAGGGGCATTCAGGCCCCCAGCATTAGATTATAGGCTCTTCAGTTTCTTTTGGAGGGTCCTTAGCACTCTACCTTTTCATAAATTCTATAACAAGCTGTTGATAACCAGCCTCGATAACCTCGCTTCCTTCTGCTCTCTTTCTGCTTCATTAGATCTTCCATCCTCCTTTTTCTGACTGTATTGGGAATTCTTCTCCTGTTTGCTGATTGTTTTGTGCTTCAAGATAGTCAGGGTCATTTTTCATGGCTGCTATAGCTGATTCTAGCTCTTGGAGTGAAGGGACATCTTCCTCACCTTAGGAATTCTTCTTCCTGTCGGACTGTTTCAAAAGTCTGGTCCTCCTGTGCTCGTTCCCCTTCTCTTTAAGTTTACTGCACTAGGTTCTGTTTCTTCATATGTAGATCCTCTTTATTCTATTCTTGTTTTTGGAAAGCGAAAATCAAGTGAAGAAACTATCATGACGAAGCTGCTGAAGTTATTTCTTCTGTTGTATCTTTAGGCCTTCATAATTGTTTGATTACCCTAGCCTGTTTGATTTCCCTAGCCTATTGTTGTTTCATTTTAGGTTTTTAAAGTGTAACTGCATAAAAAGAAGGTAGAAGTACACAAAATATAACAATTGGGGGCATTTGCACCCCCAAAAGCAAAAGATTGCACTTGCAGATCTGGAAAATAACAAAGGAACACTCCTCCAAATGATTATATAGAGAAGGGTAAACCCTTATTTAGAACAAAGATTGCCTGCTCGACAAGTTACTGACCTATTACCCAATAAAGGGGATGTATACACTACATACGATGACCCATTATCTACTCTATATAATTTTGACCATGTTACAAAATATGATCTTAAGACAAAATAACACATTATAAATGGTCATGTTTTCTAATTTATTACATTTTAATAAATAATGGGCTTATGAACTAAATAGCCCACAAAATATTGTTTTAGGCATACAA
Source organism: Torreya grandis (assembly GCA_037957365.1). Classification (NCBI taxonomy): domain Eukaryota; kingdom Viridiplantae; phylum Streptophyta; class Pinopsida; order Cupressales; family Taxaceae; genus Torreya; species Torreya grandis. Next base: position 2,542,045 of record JARHVA010001202.1, read on the forward strand.
CAGTTTTTGATTGGGTTTTTCAGGTTGGTCCTTCGGTGAATATATAGGTTTGTTAACAGACCCTGGACAATCCCTACTCAAGTGCCCTTGTTCATAACATTTGTCATATCTGAATGGCAGGCTTTCAAAATCAAGGGGTTGGAATCAAGGACTGGTTGTGGATCTCAATGTTATTGAATTGGGTAAGGGTTTTGAAAGGTCCACCCTAATACATAGCCTTGCGTACTTGGAAAGGAATTTCTGCCGAGTTGGCTTATCTGTGACTGTTTGTGGATTTCCCGAACAGACTTCAAATTTGCTCAAATATTTCCTCTTTTGAAAATTCAGGTGGGAGGCTGTAGAGTCTTGACCAGATTGGACTTTGTCCAGTTAATTCCTTCACTATTAACATGTCCTTCTGAAGGCACCTGCATTTTTGAAATACCAGGGACCCCCTTTTTTTTTCAACTGATTATAATGCTACCAAGAAAAAATCCCTTGTAATCAGATCTAAATTTTTCCTTGCATCATCCATTTGGATTCAATCCAATCATAGTGCGAGTTTACCACTGACCATTGTCCTATTATTTTCCCAATGATTGTGTGATTTGAAAGTTTTTCTACTTGCAGGAGTGAATCTCTGTTATCAATAACCAGCTTTGGATCCACTTATCCTGCCTTCATGGTAGACATTGTGTACCATTCACCACCTGGACTATCCTTCTTCCATTTGGTGCTTGTCGATTCATCCTCCGTATTCTGTTTATCTTCTTGGTATACCCTAATGTCATCTCCTGCTTCATTTGTCGCATTGTCAATACCTTCATTCGAATTGATACTACTGCTTCGTCCTTGATTCTTTGCTCCTTTGAAAACTGCCGCTTCATTTGCCTTCCCTTGTCGGTTCAAGTCCACCTGCTCTGTCTTGCTGCTTCCTTTCCAAGTGTTGGTTGCCATTTTTTGTTTTGGTGGGACCTGGATCTACAATAAATTGAATAATAATACTTAATGCAAAATCAAGGCTTTGGTTTGGTACTAGCATTGCATACATGAGACTCCTTCCTCAGTCTGTGAACACATCTTTTGTCAGTTTGAATTTTACGTCCATACGTGAGGATAGAAGTTTGCAGTTCTCCAATGGAAACATATACAACTCATTTTCAGATGTTTCTTCTAACTTAAATCAATCCTTTTCTTGCCCATCTCTATTATCTCTATACTAAGATAATAATGCATTTCTCCTTCGTTTTTTGATTCCAGGTCAACTAAACTTTCATCTGTTTCAGTGAAGTTGTATTACTAGTCAAAATGATATCTTCTAGACAAAGGGGTATGATGATAGCAAATCCTCTCCTAGAATCTCACATACACATTGCATTTCATCGCCATTGTCCACGAAGCAAACATCTATGCTTTGGTACCAAGCATGTAACACCTATTTAAAGCCATACAAAGATCTGTTTAATTTGCAAGCCAGATGCTCCTTCAGGATGTCATGAATTCTTTACTCTGATCCATGCAAATTTCTTTTTCTAGTCTCCCATCAAGAAATGTCATTTTTATATCCATCTGATGAATCTCTATATCCTCCTTCACTCCATTAGTTGAAAGTACAAGTGATAATAGTTTAATTGCAGGAAAAAAAAAGCGTCATGGAAATATATTTCAGTGACTTTAGAATGTGATTTGGTTACCATTCTTTCGTTCTATCTGTTAACTGAGCTGGTGCTTGCTTCCAGGTACCATTCTACATTAGTAAATTATATTCAAAATTATTTCTTCTTTCCATTTGTTTGCATGCAGAATACTTAATGTTTCAAATATAGTTTGGACCTATGCTGTAATAAAGAGAGAACGCAATCAATCAAATCAACCCATTTTGCAATTTGTGCAGAAATTCTTATCTTCCAAGGGAGCTTTCGCCTTGACTCGTGGATATTTAAACTTTCATCTGCCTTCATGGCATTTGAGCTTTCTTTTTGAACAAACTGGCTGAGATTCCTGATGCTCTGCTCATTCTTTATTTAGCACAGTTTCAATGTGTTTATCACTTATCTCTTGTATTTCTGGCTCTCCAGCTTTTGCTTTATATTCTTCATTTGCCTTTGACGCAGTCAAGCAAATACTTGCAAAATGCTCATCAAAGACCAGATCTCTGCTTACTATCATTTTCTTTGCTTGTAGGGAATATATCTTATATCCTTTATGTCAGAATAAAAGCCAACAAATATTGTATTAATTATTAGCCCTTTTTTCTACGTCTTTTTAGATGGAATGTGTGCATAAGAAGAGAATTTAAAATCTCTTGGTCAAGAAGCAGACGAGTGTGGCATCCCACATTTTTGAACCTTTTTTCATTCTAATTATAGTGATAATGAGGATAAATGATATGACAACAAACCGCTAAGAACTTCCTTAACTTGCTTGATATGTGATCCAGATCCTAGGGGATATCTGAGGGAAAACACCCTAAATAAGACTCTAGATGTGCTGTATGCTTATATGCAGAAGCTATATGAGATAATATGCAGAGAGTTAGAAATGAAAAATAGTAGATTTGGAACAGAAATTTTATTAATTTATGTATTTTGTACATGGCATACTCTTGAGAAAGATGCATGGCTGTCTATCTTGTACTTTGATTACTATCTAAAGCTAGAAATGTGTATACATATACTACAAAGCCATGAAGACACAAAGAAGCATCGTGAAAGTTAAAACCGATGAGCTTCCATGTGTGACCCTTTGCCTTTTGATGTTTGTGCTGATCAGTGTCTTAATTTAAACACTCAAAAAGATTGGCATGGGTAATTTGCCCCTCAATTCTGCAAAGACTAGGCACTTGACAAATTTCGGACACTCCCCCTATTAAGAACATATGCAATTAGGTTGTTGGCACGTGGCGGTACTATTAGTTGTGAGAATGGGCTTGGCATTATCATTGGAGCTACTTTTGGAGGGTCCTCCCGGATCAATCACCCCAACTTGATAAGAAATAGTCTTGATTGGGTTAAGTCTAGAAAGCAAGTGTGGAACCTTGGTTTCTAGCGTAACACTGGTGAACCATTTTACTTGTTGAGGTAGTTGACTTACTCTAATGACTCCATATACTGGTATGATAGAACATTTGTGTGTACATAGGTCCTAGAATCTGATTTATCTTTGTCTATTGAGGTTGTGCTTCTATAGGAGGTTAAGTTTTGAATATTGAATGTGCATGGCTCTATGACGCAATATTTTTAGGAGTTGGTACGACATGATTGGAGAGTGGAATCACTTTAGGAATTCGCTTTCTTACTACCCATTGATATAATGACACAAAATATTCTTTATGTGCATACATGTTGGCCACTATGTATGTATGGATGTCCAAGGAGTACGTGACAAACATCAATTGGTGCTACATCATAAACTAACTATTTTTTGAAAGGATATATAGCATATAAGAAGCAACATTGGTGAGTGATGTGTATACCTTTGGTATCATAGGAATTGAACCATCCCAATTTGTAAGGTTGTGGATTAGAGCCGGTTGGAAAATTCAGTGGTTTGACAATTTGCTTCAAAGATGATATTCTTCATTTGCAAAGGGAATAGGTGTTATGCTTAAAACATTTTGTGTTATTGGTGTAGGTTGTGCGATGGCTACTACAACAATTGGATCACAGTCAATGATTCCATCATAGGGGTTGACTTCATAATCTTCTATTTTTACCTGTGTAAGTAATTTTTTCTGAGCATAGCACTTTGCGTTTGTGTGGTCATTTTTTTTGTGTGTTTGTCACACCACTTGTCATAGACTGTTGTGGTTATTTGTCTAAAGATGGTGGTTTCTTTGGTGCAAACAATGTGTCCCGCTTGCACTTCATCTTAAATTCTTCCTTGATGGTTGCCTCATAGTGATAGGATTCAACTAGCATCTTCACCTTAGCCAACTTTAGTTTGAATTGAATGAATGCTCTTAGGTTGCTACAGTACTTGAGAAATATGTGTTGCTTTGACTCGAATGAGCCCAAATTTGTATACAGGTCATCAAAGGCCTCAACATAGGCCTATATTAATTGGTCATGTCCATGTCGCAGTTGTTGCCATTGAATGTAGCAATCATCATAAACATCTTCATGGTAATATTCATCCTTGAAGGCTTCTAGGAAATTTTCCAAGGTGGGTTCAAATTATTCTTTTGGTTGGTCTTTCTCCTGCAGAGCATGGGCTTGCCACCACTTCTTGATGGGTGAAGAAACTTTAAGAAGTTCTATTTTGATTCAATTTGTTAGAAAAGCCATTTATAGAAAAATATGGCTCTAATTGATCTAACAAGTTACCTACTCCATTTGCACTTATTTTCTTCTTAAACACATGAACGACAAGATTTACTTGAACCTGGAGGCACTTGACCAACAAAAACTTTAACCAATTTGTGAGCTGACGGAACCCCTTGCTTAAGGATTTTAGCAAATTGGTTGAATAAAAATGTCTTTTGTTCTTGAAGAGCATTTGCAATCTCATTCTTTATCTTTGTGTGGACTTCATCTTGTGCTTCATTGTCTTTTACCATCTGAGCTTTGTTGAAATGACGTGACATGTAGTTTGAGGGATCTTGTAGTTTGATATCAAGCTTCAGATACTCTAACCTTGTTTAGAGGGACATACAAGATGAACTGATCTAATACATGCGATCTGAATCCTAGGGTGTATCTTGGGAACAACACTCTAAATGAGAATCTAGATGTGTTGTATGCATATGTGGAAGCTATATGAGATAATATGTAGAGAAAATAATAGAACCAGGCCCAAAGGGTTTTATTAATCTATGTATTTTGTACATGGCATGCAATTGAGAAAGATGTACAGTTGTTTATGTTCTCCTTTGATTGCTATCTAAAGCCACAAACTTGTATACATATATTACAAAGTCATGAAGGAAAGAAGCATTGCGAAAGTTGAAATGGTTGAGTTTCCGCTTGTGATTCTTTGCCTTCTGACGATTGAGTAGATTGGTGTCATAAAATACTTGATTTTTTTTTTGGGGCATTGCCTTGCGAAAGAGGGGGCTGCTTCTCAGCTCTGAAAGGGCCAAGCCCTTGACACATTTGGTGGGCTGAATCCCTATTGGAACAAAGAAAAGTAGGTTGTTGACAATTGGCGGTTTTGTACAATGTGAGAATGGGCTTGGTTTTATCACTAGAACCACTTTTGGAGGATTGTATTGGATTAATATGTGACATAGTTTATATAGGAATTCACTAACCTGGAATTAAGAATTCTCTTTAATCTATACAATTAAGGAATATCATTAACAACAAAGTGTTACGAACTTCTTAACTTGATATGTTAGGTAGTTTATATAGGACTTCACTAACTTAGAATTAAGGATTCTCACTAATCTCTAGAATTAAGGATTCTTTCTAATAACAAAATGCTATGAACTTCCTTATCTTGCTCGATGTATTCGTTTATATAGGACTTCACTAACCTAGAATCAAGGAGTCTCACTAATCTCTTGAATTAAAGATGACTCCTAATTTGTTGGGTGCAACCAATGTAGGACGCATAACAAAAGTCCAATTTCTAACTAATAGGAGCAAATACATTCCTAAATAATAGGGTTTGCATATAAATTTCATCCCACACTAATCTGAAGCTCCTCACCTATAACTAGTGGTAAATCTAGGAGAGAGTAAATATTATGTAATTACATGAAGTGAAAACATAGGGTAAAATACAAATTGTAGGATATAAACCTAAGTACCTTATGTATTCGAGGAATTTTCATCATTCATCCCAATAATAGAAGCATTAGACTCCAGTGTTCTCAGTGGAGAAGGAAATAGTTGAGAGATATGGTGTTGAGTAATCCATTGGCCCTGATGTAGACGCTGACCTTGTTTTGCAACGAGGTATGAAGTAGATGACCCAAGTCAGGGATGACAAGACTTTGCATCTTAAACTTGATCGATGTCAAGAAGAAGATGAAAATCAGGTACAACATCTACAAGATAGCTGGTAGGAAGTTCAAACTCCAATGTCGACTCATAGTAGTGTTTGATGAGATTGGCATGAACAACATCAGGAATGCCCAAGTGTGTCAGAGGATCAAAGTGGAAAGCATTCTCAGACACTTGTTGAATAATAGTATAAGGTCCATAGCGAAGTGACTTCACCTTATTGTACGTCTTTTCCTTGAAACTATGTTTGTCCAAGTGCAACCATACTTTGTCTTTGTTTTATCAAAAATTGGAATTAATTAGTGTATTAACTCTAACTAAGATAAAATGAATAAAAGGGAAGGAAAATGTTGTAAAACACTTGTAACTAACAAAACAAAAGTAAAGGATTGAAGCATCCAAAATACGAACGAATGAATTAAGACTAACTATGAACAACACAAAGAAACTTCGCTGATCTCTGTCTATAATCAGAGTATGCACCATTGATAGACGATTGGGAATAATCAATTCAAATTGACCATCCATGTGCAAATGGAATTGTGGCTGCAACTTAGCAGGGTCCAGATCGTCGGGAAGGGGACAATATTGATTGACACTATTGTCCTCTACTGGTCAATTATGTTTGTGGTAGAAAATCAGGGAATTAGGGCACAGTCCCTTGCACTTGCGTAAAACATCCGTGTGTGTGGAAACTTGATTTTTGGATGCATGCAGACGACCTAAAAATAACTTATTCTAAGCAATAGTTGAAAACCTACAAAAAAATGGAACTGTAATGTGTTGCGTTGACCCCAAATACGCTTGTGATAATTGCTCAGTGCTTACATATCTAATATTTCGTAGAGGGAAATCAAGCCTACGAAGTTCTTCCACTTAGTGCTTTGTGTGATTGTGCTCCTTTTGCTACATGTGTGCATCTAGAGATGGCTTGAATACTTTGATTTGACTTAGATAAAATAGGATCTTGAATTGGCTAAGAACTGCTTCAAATGATTAGAATTAGATTTGGGAAGAATAGAAAAACTTTGCTCAATGTGCAAGAGTGTAAGCATGCCTTGATATTAAAATTCCCAAGTGTTGCCAATTATTGCCAAGTGATAAAATATGTGACTTGGAATTGTTTTTATAGCAATCCAAAAGGGGAAAACCTCACGCTTCCTATCTTAAAAATATGAACAACTTGCAAGAGAGGACCTAAATTTGAAAAGTAACCATTGCTAAGGTGAAGGGCAAGATTGACTAATAGGGGTTAAGACCGACTACCACTATTGATCCATACTGGTTGATTCTGTTATGAAGGGTAATGTTGAAATTAAGGATTTGGGATGTTTGTACAGATGTTTAAAGAGATTTTTAGCAATTAAAAACATATCTATAGGTGTAAGATGCAATTTAGAAAGAAATAGGTTAATATGGGTAATTCTAATAGAGTGAGGTTGTGAAATAGGTCTAGATTAAGTGCTCAAGGCAATTAAAGTAAAAATAGGTCAAAACTAAGATTATCAAATATTAATGACCAAATTTGAGTGATTACATATGTCTTCCCTTTTAGTTTAGAAATGAAATTAGTAGAGTAAAATGAAAGATATTTGAGTGTATACAACACACTTTGCCTTTGAGCAGATACTTCACTTGTGCATGGCACTTTAACTTAGCCAATCCTGTAATAACTCATGTAGTCAATTTGTTCATTTGAAATTTGAAAAAATTTAAATTTTAAAAATTGAAAAAACTTGAAAAATAAGGAATACACTTGTATGTGTAAAACCAACATTGCTTGTGTAAATTTTGTTTGAAGATAATGCTTCTTTGAAGCATTGGAGAAAAAAGTGCGTTCCATGAAGTACTTGGAGAGATTGGTTTCTTTGTTGAACCAATGGTGAGTTGAAAATGCTCAAACCCCAACTTGAATTGAACATGTATAAAAAATAGAACCCTTTGAAGGACACCAAGCTTAATTTACGTTGTTGGTCTTTCTAACTTCAAGATGGAAACATGTTGAAATTTACAATGAATTTGCAGGCACCAATGTTGGACGACATTGAATCTTCAAGTTATACATTTTGCGTTTTAACTGAGTCAACCATTGTAGATGGATTTTAGATTCAATTTTCACTTTGCTTTATGCACGATCAAAAGAGAATGGATAACATCCATGCCCCTACCATGATAATATATAGTAAATAATATTGAAAAAATGACATAAATATGTATTATGCCCCCATTGAACTTGAAATAGTAGTATAGTGTGCAGGCATCTATTTCATGCCCCCATGTGATATATGTAGAATTTATAAATGTATTTAGATGTTAATTTAATAATTTTTGTTCAAAGCTTGTGTATGAATATGTATCATGCATTCAACATATATGAATCTATAACCTATACCTGTAATTTGAGTGCAAATGCACAACACATCCTCATAATTTATACCCATAGCTGAATTTTGAGCTATTTTGAATTCATTGAAATTGTATTTTGTACAAAAAATTGATTTTTGCTTACAACTTATGTATGAAAAACTCACTGAAATGCCTCCCTTTTGAGGTGAGAGGTGTCTTGCAAGTCTTTCATCTAAAAAGTAAATAAATTGTATCACGTGTATCAAGGTGAAATCATTGAATATTGTAGCATATGTGAAAATGTATGTCATCATAGTAAGATATGTGTCATTCAAATCATGTATGTAACATATGAGGCAAGGCCTAAAGTATCACATCTAGATAAATGTATCAATGAAGCTCATAGTAGTTGTGGGAATAAAAGAATCATATGCAATAATTAGTCCATGATATGGATCATGAAACACATTAAACTTAACAAGATCAACAAGAACAAAAAGATAAGCGCAATGTCAAACAAAAAGGCCAAGCGTCGCATACAAGAGAAATGTTCAAATATCAAATAAACAAAGATTGCACTTGCAAGGCCAATGGCCATAAACAATTGACATGTTCAAATATTGCAAAAAGCAAGTGACATGTTCAAATGTCACACAAAGCAAAGAGCCAAGGGCCACGTGAAAATGGACATAGAAAATATCACAAACAAAAGACGTTTCAATGTTGCACAAAGGGCCAAGCTTTGCAAGTAATGGACATGTTCGAATGTCATAAAATAAATAACATGTTCAAATGTCACATGAATTAAAGGGCCAAGGGCCACAAACAATATACATGTTCAAATATCGCACATACCAAATAATGATCTCATAGAGATGTTCAAACATTTTGTGCACAAGGGCTAAGGGCCATACACAATAAACAAGTAAAGTCTAATCTACTATGTACAAGTAATAATATTAATGAAATATAGAACTAAAAATATAGTCTACACTATGTATATGTAATGTAATTATATCTTAGCAAAGTGCACATTTATGCATACAATGTAAGGTAGTGATGTTAGTAAAATATTTGTAAATAAAATATGAGTTATAGAATAATAACCTCTGTAAATATTATAACTTGTGGATAAAATACTTCTAATTTAGCATGACCACTGGGTAGAGACAAGTCCAACATTTTAGTCCATGTAAAATTTGTATGTCTTGCATCATATTCATGAATACTAGTGAAATACATGTGGGATAGAAAAAAACGTATGTTATCTATTAATCATGAGACAATTAACATATGCTAATGATGTAAGCTAAATGTCTAACTCTGTTTAAGCCCTGACTTTATTTTTTTAAAATATTTTGAATGTTTTTGCATTTTCATTTTTTTTTTTACTTTTTTAAATTTTAGAACTAAAACAAAAGAGATTAGTAATAAACCATGGGTTCAATAGTAGAAGAAATTAGGGGATTTGAACAATCCGCAACGTGTCAATGTAAGTATGTACTGAAAGTGATGGTATGGCCATGTAAGAACAATATGCCTCCAATATATATGTGAATGTAACTAAAAATCACGCGATGGATAAAATAGATATGTGGAGAATGATTGTACATCCTTGTGTTATCGAGTGCACACTTGTCAAAGTATGTAATGCACATGTATGAACAATATAACATAAAATAAATATTTTGAATAAATAAATGCTATTGTGTACAATGAAAGTAAATGTAATATCAAAAAATTAGAATTATTAAGGCTCTGTTTGCTCAAATTATGATTTAGCTGTGAAAAATGCTACAAGATATAATCGACTGTCTCAGGACAATAATGATAGTGAATTTACACTGTTAGTGGTCGATATTGTCTTTAATGAAAAAAATTAGTTTGATTTGTCTAGACTGTGAAAGCAACAAGGTAAATAGAAAAAGATTGCAGTAAAAAACACTGCGTTGGACTATTCAAATTTGAAAATTGAAAAAGGGTGAAGATGCCAAAAAGTAACCAAGAGCCAATGGTCAGAAGAATTGATCAAATCGATCGCATGTGTAAGAAGTAGAAGAATATGAGGCATAAACAATCAAGAAACTATGTACAATCAATTTTTAATTTTTTTAATTATTGAATGTTTTTGAATTTTTTGAAATTTGAAATTGAAAGATGCTAACCAATGATCCCTTTGAGATGAAAATCACATTAAGAATCTGTAATATATTTTGCAAGAATCACATTTCATGGATAAAAAGTGTTAGATGTGGACAACTCAAAATTTGAAAATGTATCATGTGCTGTAATGTAATTATATGTCAGATTGATCACAATCTTGGATCCTTGCACAAAAGATTGAGCAAATCTATGTATGGAGCAATGAAATCATAGATAAATTGTAAAGGAGGAAAAAACTTGTCTTCACACAATAATATTGCAAAATATGCCCTGGTTGCATAAAATCGTATTAACCTATCTTACCTTTCAAAGTGGAAAAGTGGGATACATATAGAGAAAATTAGGGCAACATAAGGAAGTCTCTAATTTTTATGATTAGATAATTACATTAAAATGAAATTAGCCTATGTGACCTTTTTTATAACTAACTTAAGGAAGCTTAATTGAAATAGAATGGTCATAACACTGTGTAGGCAAAACCCAATGGAAAAAATCACTACACTAACACCCCCTTAAATGTAGCTTAGGTGAGATAAGAATTGGGTCTCAACATTGAAAGATTGATGAGGTACCCAAGTACATAGTGAAGAACTTTCATAGGAGGAAAAAGACCGTGGAACAACCCTAACCCCAATGAGATTTCGTAAATAAACAAATTTACTCTCTGTGAAGGGCTTGGTAAGAATATCTACAATTTGCTATGATGTTGGACAATACCAAAGATCAATAACTTGATCATTGATAAGCTCCCTAATGAAGTGCATGTGAATCTCTGTGTTTGATCCTTTGATGGAGAACCAGATTCCTGCAAATCTAGATAGTGTTTTGGTTATTATAATAGATGATTATTGGCTTATGAAACTGGATACCAAACTCAGTGAGAATCCCCTGAATCCAGATTGCCTCAGTGGTGGGATTGACAACCCCTTTGTATTCTACCTCTGTAGATGATAAAGCAATTGCATGCTGCTTCTTGCTTGAGCAACTTATTGGACTCAAATCAAGTGAAAAATTGTAGCATGAAGTGGACTTTCGACTTTGAATATCTCCAACCCAATCTAAATCTGTGTATCTGATCAAATCAACCTTTGTCCTTGTTTCGTAATGCATCCTATAATTGTGCAAACCCTAAATGTAGTGCACAATCTGATTACCTACTTTTCAATGCAATTCATGTGGCTCTTGCATAAATCGAGAAACCATGCCAATTGCATATGATATGTCAGGGCTAGTGTGTGTGAGATAGATAAGACTACCCACAAGTTGCTGATATAGAGTTGCATCAACCAATGGTGTAAGACAATCAGTTTCAATCTTCACACCAAACAAGAAGAGAGTAGGATCTAGCTTACAATCAACAATGTTAAACCTCACAAAAAAATCAGGAGAATACTTGGATTGTGATAAAGTTATCCTAGAATCTGACTGAATGACTTCAATCCTGAGAAAGTAATGCAATAATCCCATGTCTGTGATTGAAAATCTATCTGAAAGCGTAGTTTTCACTGCTAAGATGGATGATCGTGAGCTCACTGTAATCAACAAGTCATCCACATAAAGAACTAGGATCCACAAAGAATCATCCTACCGCAAGATGTAGACATTCAAATCTGAGTGGCATCTAGTGAATTTCACTGTGAAGAGAAAGGAGTCTATTTTGGCATACCATGCCTGAGGGGCCTGTTTGAGTTTGTAGATAGATTTCCTAAGTCTACAAATCAAAGAAAAATATTTCACAAAGCCTTGTGGTTTCTCCATGTATATCTCTTCTTTGAGGTCACTATGTAAAAAAACACTCTTGAAATCCATTTGGTGAACATTCCATTGATGTGCGGCTACGATGGCTAAAGTGAGTTTGATAGACGTCATCTTGGGTACAGGGGCAAATATCTCAGTATAGTATATGCTAGGCACCTGAGAAAACCCTTTTGCAACCAAATGAGTTTTGTACTTATCAACAGACCCATTTGCACCATACTTAGTCCAATAAACGCATTTGCAACAGAGCAATTTTATTCCTTTAGGAAGGGGGACCAAGTCCCATATTTTGTTCCCGATTAGGTAACTATACTCCTCTTACATAGTAGAATCCCATTTTGGAATCCCAGATGCCTCATAAAAGGTTTACAGATTTGAGGCAATGGCCAGATAGGCATGTGAGGTTCCCTGAAACTGTGAATGTGTCCACCTCATATTTGATGGATTTCCAACCCATTTCCTAGCACTTTGAAGTATTTGTTTGGCCCAAGTGGGATCGAAATTGTATGAGATTGGAGAATCAAGAGATGAGTCATCATAATTTGAAGTGTGAGTGTGAGATGGAGGAGGAGAATCCTCATCACTGCTCTCATCACTTGAACTTGAAGAAGAAGAGTCATCCTGATCATCAGAAGGATTTTGAGGTAGATCCAAGTCACTGTCTAAGGAAATCAATGTCCAGTGAGACTTTTGAAGAGTCTGGAGTGCCATTAGTGAGTTCAAGTGGGCCCTCACGAAATTTGACACTCCTTTCTATGAACAACTCATGAGTTTTGAGATGGAGAAGCATGTATCCCTTAGCACCCTCTACATACCCCACAAAGATACAAGACTGACTCTAAGGGTCCATTGCCTTGCGTTTCTTCTTGGGAACACGAGAAATTGCTGGTGATTTAAACATTCAAAAGTGATCCACTATGGACTTTTGACCATCCCAAACTTTAGGAGTGATTCCTTTCAAGGCTTTATGTGGAACACGATTTTGAATGTATCATGCATAGTTGATTGCTTCAACCCAAAACTGAGGAGCAAGAGGTTTTGATTGAAGCATGTAGTTGACCATTTCCTTCAAAGAACGGTTCTTACATTCAACCATACCATTTTGTTGAGGAATGTATGCAACTATGATTTGCATATGAATCCCCCTAATGTGCAAAACTACTCAACCCTGTTAACATACTCCCCACCATTATCAGTTCTTAAGATTTTGATGAAACAATCTGGTTGCTTCTCCACAAGTGCCTTGAAGTCCTTGAAGTGATCAAAGACCTCATACTTTTTTTTGAGAAAAACCACCTAGGTGTACCTCAAAAAGTCATCGATGAATGTGAGCATGTATCTAGTCCTGTTGAATGAAAGTTTTGGAAAAGGACTTGTTATGTCATTGTGGACAATTTCTAGCTTTTGTTTGGCTCTCCTTGCTTTGCCCTTGTCATATTTCTCTTCTGGATGCTTGCCAAGAATGCAACCATTGCATAGTCCATCTGAGAATTTGACTTTAGGCAACCCTAAAACCATGTCATGACAACTGAGTTGCTCTAGGTAATGGTAGTTTAAATGGCCAAGCCATTCATGCCATAGTTTGCTCACTTTATTTGTATGAGTAAGCAGTGTAGCTGAGGACTGATTTGGGAAAAATTATGAGAAGGTATATAGCTTAGACTGATGATTGGCCTTCCCATAAGCCATTGTGGTGTCACTGTGCAACTCCTTGATAACCACTGAATTAGGTGTGAACTCAACTCGTTTCCCTACACCTATGTGAGTGATTTGGTACACCGACAAAAGATTGGTGGATAGTGAAGGAACACCCAGAACATCATTGAAGGTCCCATCACTTCAACCAATATTTTACCATTGACTTCTACCAAAGTGTCATCACCCATGAGAATTGAAGGCACAAAACATGGCTCTATTTTTGAAAATAGATCTTCTAAGGAGGTTATGTGATAGGAAGCACCCGGGTCAATAACCCAAGTCGAAGGCTAAGAAGCTACTGCAACAAGTGCCTTGCCTTTGTTTTTACCCTTTTTGCTATTTTTAGCCTTTGCAAAATCTTGTGTGAACGTGTTCAGAGTTGAGGATTCAAGAACATTGGTGTTATTTTTATCAAGCATCTTAGTCATGGTGTCAATCTTCTTTTTCATGCACTGAGATTCATCATGCCCAAGTTTCTTGCAAAAATTGCATTTGAGTTTCTCCTTATTAGGTTTCTCGCTTGAGGACTCATTTGATGATGCCTTAGGCTTGACATTTGATTTTTGATTCTTCTTGTGCTCATGATCTAGGTTAGACTATTTCTTCCCCTGTTTGCCACTGCTAGAAGGCTTCTTCTTGTCCTGATTGACAATTAAGGCATGCGATTTTGAAGACTTCAGTGCACCTATTTGAACCAGCGTATCTTGCTCCCGAGTTAGATTGCCAAAAAATTTATCGAATGATGGAATTTTTTAAGTGGATCCAAGTGCATGTTTGGTAGCATGAAATGTAGAGACAAAAACTAAATAGTCATGACTCAGTTTTACAAGCATGGATAGAATCAATTGGTCATGTGTTTTCTTAATGCCACATTGTTTTAACTGTAGTCTCAATGATTTAAACTTTGTAAATAAGTCTTTAAGGGTGTCATAGTCACCTGGGCTCAATGTGATGAGCTTATTATGTAACTCATGACCCCTCATGATGTCCTACACTCCAAAAAACTTGTCTAAGATGGTCTAAAATTCATTGAGAGTTTTTACAGATTCAACATAAAATAAGAGGTCGAAAGACATTACAAGGATAGGAACTCATAGGCCTTGTCATATTTGTAGTACCATTTAACATTTTTTGCATCTGTAGATGGCTCAGTTTCCTCACCCACAGTGATCTGATAGAGTTCTTACCTCTCAAGGTGAGTTGCATTTCAGACTTCCAATAGAGATATTTAAATGGTGTGAGTGGTTCAATTGAGTTTAGATCTATTATGCAGATTAGATTGAGACAATTTATAGAATTGAGATGAAAGCAAAGAATAGATTGCACACATTACAAGTGTCCTCTTGAACTATTAACAAGGCTTCTCTTAAATTATAATTCAACACACACTCAATATTAGACATCAGGCACAATCGACAATGTGTCTATGAACAATTAGTGTGAGAGAGTACAAGGACATTGGGCACAGATGATAATGCTTCCAAGAAAAGTACAAAATGATTGAAGTAGTTTTAAGTCATTACACCATGAATAAAATGGATGTTACAAAGTGCTTAAAACAATATCACCAATGCGTAGAGCTTGAAAAAATATGCATTTAAAAAAAAAATAGCATTCAAAATAGAGCTACGAATTGAAAGTTATGGCACTTACAAGTTCTTACTTTTACACATTCCTGGACCCTTTCCAAAAATATAATTTTTTTTCCACAGTTACTTTTTACCAAAAAAGATAGAAATGGGAAAACAATGAAGTAGAGTTACCCCACAACTCCGAGTAGTAATGACTCTTTGAAAGTCTGGGTTACTCTTGAAAACAAAAAAATGAAGTAGAGGTACTCTGCAACTCCAAGCAGTAATGACTCTTTGAAAGTCCGGTTCAATCTTGGAAGAGTAATCGAACTTCCCATATTGCTTGACTGAATGGAAGAAAGCAGTAGTGGTACTTCGTAACTTTGAGCAGTAATGACCCTTCGTAAGTCCAGGTCAGTCTCGAAAGAGTAATTGGACTTCCCAGACGACTTGACTTCTAGAAGTAATCACCCTTCAAAAAATCAAGTAAGCAATAGACCTTTGAAAGTTCAAGTTGGTCTTTCACAGTGTATGCCAGAGTTTCGGACCTACTCTGCTTGACTCCCAGAAGTAATCAGGCTTTGAAAAATTGAGTAAGCAATAGGCCCCCAAAAGTCTGAGTTAGTCTTTCATAGTAGTGTAATCCACGTTTTGGAATTTTGCGTACTTAACTTCACAAATTTGCAAGTAAAGCAACTCCAAAAGTTTGATTTCTTCTACAAACAAGTAAGTGGATTTGTCAAACAACTCAACTTAAACAAGTGAAGTTACTCACTATTGAAAGTCCGATTTGATCTGATAGCTAGGTAACAGTCCTCTGAAAGTTTGGATTGGTCAGCGGACTCTCTAATGCATGCAACAAGAGGTAGAATAATTTTAGATCTAAAGTAATGACCCCCTGTAGATTTGAGTAATGCAGAGGTATGACGGCATGCAAATCAAGGCAAGCAAAAAATGTTCAAAATACTTTAGCAATGGAAATTTTGCAAGAGACCCATTTGAGATTTCAACTTGATGAAGAAAACCTAGAAGGCATTTTTTCATAGAAATGTAAGTACAAATTTTTATAGAAAATGAAAAATGGATCCTTAGGATACCAAAAAAATAAAAAATTGACTATTTCAGAACTATGTCATGTTTACAATCGATCTAAAGGTTTTGGTACATTTTAAAACTAATGGTACAGTCATTTTTAAGATTTGAAGCTCCAGTAAAAAGTTTGCACGAATTCTCTAAAGAATCCTATCAAACCCTTCTTTATGCTAGAATATCAAATATATGCAAGATTTTAATACAAAGATTGTTGCAATACTAGCAAAAATAGCTCTGATACCATGTCAGATTGACCACGATCTTGGATCCTTGCATAAAAGATTGAGCAATTCTATGTATGGAACAATGATATCATAGATAAATTGTAAAGGAGGAAGAAGTTTGTCTTCACACAACAATATTACAAAATATGACTTGTTTGCATAAGATCACATTAACCTATCTTACTTTTCAAAGTGAAAAAGTGGGGTACATTTAAGAAAAATTAGGGCAACATGAAGAAACCTATAATTTTGATAATTAGATAATGACATTAAAATGAAAGTAGCATTTGTGACCCTTTTATACTAACCTAAGGAAGCTTAATTGACATACAATGACCATAAGACCGTGCAGGCAAAACCCAATGGGAAAAAACACTACACTAACATTATCTAAATCACTACTTTTGTAATCATGTTTAAGAAAAATAACTTTAAAAGACTTAGAGTGGCTTCAAATTTGATGAGGAACAACATGAGGTTGTTCTAAATGTTGTGTCTTTAGTGGATCATGTTGATTTTTACATGCCATCAATTTAGAAGATGTTGCATGTGATTTTCGTGCACTTACCACCTTTTTTCGATATGATGCTTATTTTTATATTGATTGCTTTTAATAATTTTGCATCATTTTATGAATTGAAAGCTTTTGCATAAGTGAAACAATTTTAAATATAGTTTTTTATTGAATAGATGTATCAATGCACTAAGGTGGTGGATGGGGATGATGTACCATAGATTGATGAGGGCACTCATTTTTGATTTCAAAAAATGTAACAACTTGGTTGCAATGAATGTACTTTAAGCATCTATGTACTATGGAATGTACAACATGAAGCTTTTATAACCAAAGACATCCTAATATCATATCAAAGATCTCATTTTGTGTTATAACTAGAAAATGAGTGGATAATATAACATGACCCCCCTAAAGATGTATCACAATGCGTCTCAATGTAGCTTGTTTTCCATTGAATATTTTGGCATTTTTAGACATTGCTTATATATCATGTTGTGTAACCCAATGAATGGAGTAATGTCATTGCACATACATTCTCATGATCCATTATCGACTAATACACTATGTACGAGTTGTTGATTAATGGATGCATGTATACATCAAGCATAGAAATCAAGATAATCATCTACTATCTCATGATTATCAATGGTGATCATAGGACATGGTTTGGAAGTTTGAATAATTATGCCAATAATTACCTCTAAATGATGATCATATGCCTTAAAAATTGGATATGCATTAAAAATATCATGCAATGTGGAATTATTCTTGTTTGCCTCATGATTTGAGAATGGTTCACTAAAAATCTTCAACTTAGAAATATTCATCCTGTTGAGGTCTAGCTTCTTCTGTAGAATTATTTAGCTCAACGACATTGTTATTGATAAGATCTTGATTGGGATGTTTTAGTTTGTAACATATATTATTAAAATGTTCCTTGCATCTATGATAATAACAATATGCATTTCTATTGAATGATTTAATTTGAGGTGTACTCATATCAACTTCTAGTGGTAGAGGTATAGTGATGAGGTTTCACTCAAACAACTTTTGTAACAATTTATGGAGCAGTTGTGGTAATCTAGAGAATCATCTTCTTGATTTCTATGATAAAACAAGTTTGTTTGAAGGTTGAGATATAACATTAACTGTGATATTTGCATCAAATTTAACATCTATTGGCTAAACTTTGTAAGATGGTTTGCTTTAAAAAATTATTGTGAAAGTTGAAATAGATGCTTGTGCATATTTGAGTTTGTTTAAAGTGAGAAATTTGAATTCTCTCTTATTGTAGAACAAAGTTCCTCTAATGTTCTAAATTTTTTAAAGATGATTGACTCATGTAAAGGTGCCACCAAACTTTGTTTAAATATATCTTGCAATTCATTATCTACTAAGGCATTAGTTATTTTGGCAAGCATGGTCTTATAAAGTACATAGTCATTGATAGACTCATTAGTTCCTTGCTTAAGTTCAACAATTTGCACATATGAATATTTTTCACCAATGTTGATAGGAAAATGCTTGAGAAACTGATATGCTAATGGGTTGAATGCTTTGACTGATTAGATAGGTAAATCATAAAACCAACACAACTTATAATCTCTTAGGCTTTGAGGAAACAAATTAGTTAGCAACTTGTTATTAAAAACATAATCCATACATGCTACATGAAAATATCGAACGTGTTATTCTAGATCTTCTTTACCTTCATATAGTGGAAATTTAGTAGCTACAAATCTTGTAGGTAAAGGATGCGATGCAATTTCAGGTGCTAACAAATGAAGTAATGTTTGTGAATCCATTGATTGGATAACTTTTGGTGTACTTTGATCTAACTATAACACCTTAGCATGCAACGCTAAAATAATATGCATGAGGGATTGTGTAGTAGGCAAGAGAGGTGATTACTATGTGAAACTATCAAGCAATATGTATGATTCATTTGGTTGAAAGTAAATTATTTTACTTTTAGATATTAGATCTAGGGTCAAAATAAAGTTCCTTTAGTGTCAGATGTTCAGAAGTTTATCTAAATCATAAAACAAATTTTATAAATAAATGCTCGAATAAAATGTGGGTTCAACAATATGTTTTATCACAATTTAGAATTAATTTGTGTATTAACTCTAATTAAGATAAAATAAATAGAGGGGAAACAAAATATTGTAAAACACTTTTAACTCACTGAATGAAAGTAAAGTAGTAAATCATACAAAACACATATGAATGAAATAAGATTAACTATGAACAACACAAGAAAATTTAGTTGATATATGTTTGTAACATGGCTGTGCACCACTAAAAAAGTGTTGAAGACAATCAACTTAGATTGGCCCTCTCTGTGCAACTTGATTTATGACTGCAATTGATTAGGGTCAAGATCGTTGGGAAAGGGACAAGATCGAATAAAACTACTATCCTCTTCTGGTTGATTTTGTCATTTGTGGGAAATCATGAAAAATAGGGCATAGTCAAATGTGATTTCTTAAAACACCCATTTATTTGTGTATAAATTTGATCTTCGGATACACGTAGATGACTTGAAAATAAATTTTTCAAATTCAAAACCCAAATATGGTTTACAATAGCTAAAAACCTACAAGGAAAAAGGGGGAGTTTAATGTGCTTAGCTAACCTCAATCACCCTTGTGATGATTGATCATTGCATACATATCCAATACTTCAAAAAAAGAAATCAAGTCCATGTAGTTCTCCCACTTAGAGTGTTTTGTGCAATTGTGATCATTTTGTTAAATTTATGCCTCTAAAGATGGATTGAATACTTGATAATGCTTTGTTTTGAGTTAGATAAAATTGGATTTTGACTTGGCTAAGGACTACTTCAAATAATTAGAGTCAGATTTGAGAAGAATATGGAAGCTTTACTCAGTGTGCAATAGTGTAAATGTGCCTTGATATTGAAATTACTTAGTTTGTCAATTGTTACCAAGTGATAAAATATATGACTTAGATTTGTCTTCATAGCAATCAAAATGGAGAAAATCATGCTTCCTATCCTAAAAAATATAGAGAAACATGGAAGGGAGGGTCTAAATTTTAAAAGTAACTATTGCTAATGGGAAGGAAGGACATGATCAACCCATAAGGGTCAAGACTGATTGCTACTATTGACCCATACTAGTCGATACTATCTTGAAGGGTAACATTTGAATTTAAGGATTTGGGATGTCCATATAGATGATTAGAGAGGTTTTTAATGATTAAAAATATTTCCATAGATGTAAGATAACTACTTAGAAAGGAATAGGTCTGTATATGTACTTATGATAGAGTGAGGTGGACAAATAGACCTATATTAAGTGCTCAAGTTAATTAAAGTAAATGTGGGACAAAATTGAGATTATGAGGTATTCATAATCAAATTAGAGTGACTACAATCCCCAACTTGAAAATGATGAGGGAAACAACAACAATCCATGAGTTATTTCTTCTTCTCTTGAGAATTTTGAAGAATATGTACAACTTTGGACAAAATAAACTCTAAATGTTAGATGAAGAAGTTTGCCTTGTCTTGCTCATTTTGAAAGTGCTTGGTGTCAAGAAAAGACAAGGATTTCTAATATGGAGCCAAAGGTTTAAAACCAAGACAAACCTCAAATGGTGATTTATTTGTGGAAGAATGCATTGCTCGATTGTGTGCATGCTTATTGTGGGTTAGGCTTAGATGCCACTAGAAGGAGTTGTATGATGGTAAACTCTCATAATTTTCACAAGAGTGCAATTGAAAACCTTGGTTCAACCATCTATCTTTGGATGATAAATTTGGAGCATTTAAGATAAACTCCCCAAAAAATTCATAATGAATACAAGAAGTGGCCCACAAAATGTAATTCATGGTTGGAAACAATGTTGGTAGGAAGACCAAAGGATTACCAAATTGTTTCAAAGAATAATTGAGCTAATTTTCTTACAAAATTAGTCTTGTAAGGAGAAGTTAACTTAGCCATTTTGTTGAATCGATCAAAAACCATGAAACAAAATTTTGGTGTTGAACGATCATTGAAAACCCACCAACCAAGTCCATGGAAATGATTTCCCTTGTATGAGAAAGAATAAGAAAATGAACACTTAGGCCAAGCTTGATATTAATTGGTTTGGGGAAGCAAAATTTTACATAATGCCTCAAGAAGTAAAGAACAACATGTTTCATGTTAAGTCAATAGAATAACCAATTTAAATGATGGAGTGTATTTTGATTTTCAAATTGACCACCATAAAGTGTATAATGTGCCTCCTTCAAAAGAGAAGTCCGGTGATCATAAAGTACACACAAATTATCAAGTTTGTACAACAAATCTTCTTTTATGTGGGAATATTTCAAGTGTGCAAGATTGGAAGAGGTTTGATGTTAAAGAGTTTTTTAGATCTTCCAAAAGTTTGGGTCATATTCATACTAATGAGACCAAGTCTGAAATCCAAGATGTGAAGTGGTGAAAATGGTCAAAGTGTGAATTATAAGAGGATGACTCAAACAATCTGCAAAAATGTTGGTAGTCCCCTTATTGTATATGATCACCAAATAAAATTATTTTAAAGAACAATCCCACTTCATATGCCTGACTTCTTTAATTTTTTTACAAGATTGAAGAAACTAAAGAGGCAAGTGATTTGTATAATGGACAATTGTCTCTTTCTCGAGAATATAATATTTCTAGTACTTGATGGATTGAAACAATGCATACTTGATAGATTGAAACAATGCATAAAACTCTATCATATATTAAATTTTTCTTTTTTAGGATAGAGAGTTTTTTAATGATAGGACAACAAATAGCTATTTTTATTTAGAATTGTGCCAAAGGCAAACTTTGAAGCATCTATCTCAATCTCGAAACATCATGATAGATTGGGGAATAACAAAATAGGGAAGAACACAATTTCTTCTTCAACATGTTGAAAGCACATATATGGTCCTCTATGCACTAAAATGCATTGATATTTTTTAGTTGATGTGATGGCCAGGTAATATCTTAATAACAAAGGATGAACTTGCAATATAATTTTGTAAGACTGAAAAAAATCTATGACTTTGTGATGGTCAAAGGACTTTACCACTTGAGAAGAACTTCCACTTTTGTAGGGTCCACTCAAATTCCATGGGTATCAATGATGAATCTAATAAATGAGATCCATGTATAACCTAAATAATACTTGGAGAGGTTTGCATAAAGTTCATTATGCTATTGTAGACACTAGAAATCTGCACACCATGATTTCAAATGTCAAAATACCCTTGGACTACCTTAGGAACCCTTTGGGACCATTTGACCCTCTAACCCCTAACATAACTTACCTACAGTTAGTTTGGCTAAACTAACTTAACCTAATCGTTTACCCCTTTGTACCCTTTACCCTGACTATTGAAGGTTAGGGTTTACCTCTTCAACCACTAACATGCAAACTTACCCGCCTTGCTTTTCTAAAAATAACTCATTTAAATCCTATTGCAAGCCATTGCATGCACGAGTTAAATTTAGGAGGCCTAGTTCATGTGCTATTGCAACTATCTTGCCTTGCCTATAAGAGAGAGGATCAAAGAGGTAAAATCCATCTACAATTATTATCAAGAACTTGTGCATCCAAGAGTTTCTTTTTGTAGGTCAATCACCATCAACAATCCAACAATCCATCAATCATATCAGAGAGCCAACTTGTCATCTCTCAACCAAGTTCTCAAGTACCGTTATTCTGTAGGAATCAAGCTAGATTCCACCATGTCAACTACCTCAACCATCCACCCAATCAACTTCTGGTAAGATAAGTACTCATTTCTTAGTGTTCATTTATTTTATTTTCATTTCTCAATCAACCCAAGTTTTATCCATCTCTCAAAATCCATCTTTTGGATCTCATCAATCAGTATTTTTATCAACTTAGATCCATATATAGTAACCATCGATGGTCAGCGCAATCATTGACAGTTTGTCCAACCATCGTCGGTTACCTTAACTGCTAATGATAAGCCCAACCACTGATAGTCATCGTGGCAATAAAAACTAGTAAGCTAATTTCACATACCTACATCCAATGAAACTTTATTTTTTGTGTTCTAGCCTATTCATAGGCTCTTGTCTGATTTTTTGAAGTAGACCCCAACCCTCTAGTGCTAGTCTTAATTAATTTATCACTAATTTAATCATTTTTAGTCTATTTTCTTAGCAAGCATTCTTGTATTCAATTTCATTACCTTTGGTTTAATGATGCAAGTACCTTCCTTTTTGTTTTATAAACTTAAATGTTTAAAATGTGTGGATTGACATCCCCTAAAGAAGCTCTTGCTTCCAGGATCTAGCTATCTCTAGGCAATCCACCCAACTATCTATCTAACAAATAATTTTTCTTTAGTGCTTTATTGTTTGAAGGGCATTCTTCCAAGCCAAAGAGGATCTCTTCACAATATTCTAATTCAATGCATGCACTATCAATCAATTTTTTCAACTATACCTGTACTTAGTTTCTTCTTTTTCTCTTTTCAATAATAAGAAATTCATTGAAACATTCTGACATGCCTAGTGGGACCCTTCTGTCTTTACTTGGATTTTTGTTTGCTTGCATTCTCTCTCTATTATATGCTCATTAATGAAATCAAAAGTTTCTTTTGGGCTTAAAATTAAGTGCATATATTGACTGCTTGAAGGTTTAGTTCACATAGCTTAACTTAAAAGCAAAGTAATCTATTGTAGTTTCACTCTCTATTGCACACACTGAACCAAACCACTTTTACCAATTAAACATCAAACAAACTTGAGACAAACCTAGACTAAGATTTTATCACTTAGTGGTAACCTTACCCTTTCTCAACGATGCTACTTGGAGGTCATTACCAAGGGGAGAACCAACTAAGCTCTCTAGTTGAGTATAATATCTGGGTATCAATATATATTGGCTAAGCACCCAACACCTTTATCACTGTGGTGTGTGAAGTGAGGGGGTAGGCCCCAATACTAAGCCATGTATTGATTCCAATATAGATTCCTTTTGAGTGCCTAAACATAACCTAAAACCAACCATAGACTACCTCTTTATTACCCACTATGTACCTCTTTAGTATCCACTTTGTAAACCAATTTCAATCACATATTTTCTTAAGGCATAAGCCAGAAGCGAGATTAATTAAAATTATAGGGCTTAGCATATCTTTTAGAGTGTGATTTGATTTCTTTTATCATATTTTTGTCTTCTCTTTATTTGAATAGTAAGGATATTTATGCCTTTTATCTCCCCTTTCTCCTATGGTTCTCACTCACCAGCAGTGAAGAGACCTTGTAGATCAAAACCCATACTAAGCCAACCTACCTCTTCTACCTCTTCATCCATGGAATACGTTTCCAAACCAAAAAATGATTCTCACCCATCGAGAAGTCCTAATTTACCTTAGGAGGTCCTTTAAGGAGATGCAAATTTTGTCACTTTCCTAGACAATAATCCTACAACCTTACAACATTATCTTACAACCACATCTTACTATATCATGGATTTGAACCCACCTGTATATCTGCCTTATGGCATGCCTCTCAACCTCATGGGGAGTATTTCCATTACCATGGTCAAAACTCAACCATTAACTACCCAAGCCTCCTCATCAACCAACAACCCTTTTGAGACTACCATAAAGAACCAATCAACCCAAACTATCGCTGCCATTATACCTCCTACTCCTAACATCCACTCTTCCACTATAGGAGTGCCTACCACTAGCAATAACAACCTTACTTTAGCTACCTCAAACCCATCAATCACCACTCTACTTCAAAGCCTTCTAGTGTTCATACCCTCTACCTTGCCACTGATTAGTACAAGGGTCACCACCCTTCCATCGGTCACCAACCCAACTACCACTCCTATTCAATAAGCACCCCTTGGACCAACCTTTGAATACATCCCTAATTTACAAGGGTATGTACCCACTACCCAACCACCTACATCTACCTATCCTTATGTATCTTCCACCCAACCATTGGCATTCACCTACCAATATGTGGCAACCTCCCAACCTTTACCCACTATCAGTATACATCTCATAACCCTTCAGGTGCAAAACCCTAAATTGACCTAATGAATATGGTTATGGATAAGATGAACACTGTGGAGTCATCTATTTCGGGTGTTCATAACATTTTGTCATATGGCCAAATCTTTAATGAACCCATCCATCCATCTATACCTATCAAGCCATATCCTTCCTAATGGGAACTTCTTAAGTTCTCTAAATTTTAATGTAAGGAGGATCCCCAACATCACCTTAGGGAATTTAGGCATGTTTATTATCTCATCACCTATCATGATGCCCTTATTCTATGCACCTTCCCCATGTCTCTAGTTGGTCTAGAATTGGATTGGTATAGTGCCATACCTAAGCACTCCTTTTCTCTTTCACCCAATTGGCTCAAACCTTCTTGGATCATTTTTTGATCAACATCTCCAAGAAAGTTTCTATTACTGGCCTCTACTCTATTCGACAATTTGAGGATGAATCCATTTCTAATTTTGTAGCTTGTTAGAGGATCCTAATTAACTAACTTTCCTTTTCCTTGCCTCAACCCGAAATCATATATCTCTTTTCTCGGGCATGTGCCAAGCATATATCTTCTACACTACATGTCCAAATATTTCAAACCTTCAATGAAGCATTTACCATGGTGTATAAGTTAGAGAATCAAGCCATTGATGAAGGAAAGCTAAACCTGAAGAATAAGAATTCAACCTATAAAACCAATGAGGCTTCTTCCTCCAAGTCAAGCAACCATTCCAATACCAATACCAAGATCAAAGGAACCATGAATGCAATTATCCTAAAATTTTATCCACCTTCTATCAACCAATATAATTCCTTTAGTTCCACAAAGAAAAGCATGAGGAACCAAATTCAGAACAACTAGAAGCAATTCACTCCACTTGGAGAATCCTATGCTTCCATATTGGTAAAGTTATTAAAATACAATGTCATTCAACTTCTTCCTATCAAGCCACCCCAAAAATTTGACTCTTCTCATCTCACACCTAGTTGGTACAATGAGAATGATTTATGTGCCTTTCACCGAGTGATGGGACATGATGTCAGTAGGTGCAATACCTTCAAGAGCCTTGTCCAATCCCTCATCGACAAGGGGGAGATTACATTGGACAACCCCAATCCACTATCAAACCAAGCCCTTGATATATTTAGGAAACCCTTCCCAAACCATGCTCCTACCAAGAATTGGAGCAACAACATCGAGTGTTCTCATGATACCCATAAAGTTAACATGATCCTTGATGCACTCATTACCAAACCACCTAGTATTCAATTCTCTGATTCTCCACCATCTACCGAGACAGTGGACTTACCTTTCCTTCCTTTGAACACTCAAACTAAGGAAATACCATCCTTTCTCCCTCCACTTATTGAGGTAGTGGATCCACTAGCGTCCCTTTCAACTAATATATTAGAACAACCAACCATCACCGCCTCACCTTCACCTTTAGCTACCAAGCAAACCACTCCCCCTTTAGAAATCATTCATGAGGAAACCCACATGCCTAATCCTCCTATAGAGGAACCACCTATCTCAACATTGCATCCTTTTATTAAGGAAGAGGATGAGGTTACTACCCTTGTGTCTCCACCTAGGGGTTTATATTTTAGGTCTATTATTTAGAAAATCAAACTGACCTACAAACCCTTCTGTAGACTAGTGCAAAAATTGGAATTTATCTCCAACCCTGACATGGATTGAGCCACCTTTTGACATCAATTAGGTCTCCCTTACATTACCTAACCAAAACCTCCAACCCTTTTTTGGTCAGACCAATGTGCCACTCCTATTGACCAACCTCTTACCATATCCACCCAAATAACCAAACCCTCTAACCAACTAAAACTTCCACCAAACCAACCAACCCTCAACCACTTAAGCTAACTAAGACCTAAGCAACCAAACCCTCTCCCATCATCCCAACCATATCCACCAAAAACCTTCGTATCCTCCCTACACCGAGTCTTAGTCACCCATATGTGAAAGTGGACCTAACCCCCTCAAACCCACCAATCAAATGCCAGACCAAAGTAACTAAAGAGGTAAAACCACACAAAGGATAGAAGGTCTAAATTTTGCCTCCCTCAACCTTACCCTCCATTCTGGGGCCTCATCCCTTTACCTTGAGAAAACTACCAATTACCTCTACCAAAACCCCACCACCTCTTTTGGTTACACCTTTGTAGTTGCTCTCTAATGCACCTCTTTTCACCATGCCAACAATACCTAAGCTACCTAGCTTGTGATCTTCCACCTCTAGCTCATCAACCTCCTTGCTTAAATTTAGGCCATCGACCAAGCGCACCACCCTACCTAAAACACCTACCACCAAACCCATCTCCAAACAACCTCCTACCTCAACTATCAAATCAAAGACTGCCAAACCTCCACCACCTTTAGTCAAGTCCTACTCAACCATTATTTATAGGTTATTACAAACTTCTTGTTTAGCCCTACCTCCCATCTAACCCTTTGACCCTCTAGCTTCTAAACTCATCTGGTACAATGACCACCAAGTGTGTTCTTATCATAAGACACCTGATCATGATATAGAGAACTAAAAGGCTCTCCAAACCATTATCCATCAAATATTTATGATGAGGATGATCTATTAACAGACAAAACTCCTATGGAACCCATACCAATCCAACCATCAACCATACCTATCCAACACTTACCTTCTCCTCTAATCTCACCTAAGAGTGAAGATGAGTCTGACCAGTCTACTACTTCAACCTCTTCTTCTATCCATATTGTCAATGTGGTTACAAGATCATAGCATAAGGATAAAGGAAAGACTAAGGTGTCCATTCCTTGTATGTATCCCTCTTCAAACTCCCAACCAATCCACACCCAATCATCTCTATCTTCCACCAAAATGAAGGTGTCTATTTTAGGTGCCTCCCAATCTAACCCCTTAGAATCCATTAGGAGAGTTATCCTCTAGCAACTTCACCATACCCTGATGAAGATGAGCTTATATGAGTTGATCTCTACTTCTCCCCATCACTGCCAAGCACTAATCGAGGATTTTCAATCTATTGATGTCTAACTTGAGGACACTCAACCTCTATCCACCTTTGTTGGTGCCCTTCAAATTTCCAAACATGTTACCTTCAAGGATTTGGAAATACATTCCATCCACCCTAAAGACCTAGATCCCATTTTATTTATTATCACCTACATCAACCAAACCCACATCAAATGGGTCATGATTGATGGAGGAGCTAGCAATAACATCATCTCCTCTCATGCTTATAACCAACTCAACTTGTTAAACAATGTCATGTTTGAATCCTCGATCATCTTTCACTCCTTCAATGATACCATGGCCACTACCTTAAGAACTATCATCCTTCATATCTATGTAGGACCCCACATGCTCCTTTAACTTTTATATGTTGTATAAGGTGAATTCCAATACAACTTCTTGTTATAACAACCTTGGATTTGATCCATGGTTTGCATTCCCTCTACCCTCCACCATTGTATTAAGTTTGAGCACAAGGGCGAAATAATCACTATCCAAATAGACTCAAGTCATTTCTCAACATGCAACATGACCTACCAACCCAACAATGTCCTCATACCCCCATCTAGCACATCCTTAGCAGCTAAAACCCAACCTTCAACCACCAAAGCAGATATCATATCCCCTTCTACTAATGAGGCATCGACTAGTTCTTCTATCCCTTCAGACCAAATACCCATAATAGACCCTTTGAAATTGATGTTCCATCAACTTTTCTTGGGGGAGTATAACCTTTTAGCCCTTGATGCTTTTCCTACTCCTCACAAGTATGAGAAACTCACCAACCAGTCATAATATGACCCCAATGTCATAACTATCATTCCCTTTGGACCTCCTGACTATCAGAACCATTTTGTCTATGGGGTAATCGACAAACACCTTGGTAATTCTACCACCTCCCTTTCATTTAGGCCATTTATCACTGGTTTTTCCTACCTAGATAAATTTAGCTTTACCAAGACATACCTCCATCAATGTGCTTGGAAAGGCTTTGGTCTTGGGTGGTAGGAGAATGAACCACATGAGTTGGTATCCATTGAGACTAGGAAACCTCATGAGAAGCATGGGCTTGGTTTCATCCTACCCAATAAGAAGCAACCTAGACCACCTACCATCACCATTATTGAGGAGGATACCCCTCCCTCACCTACCTCTCCACCGTTTGCAGGTGAGGATGATGATATCATCCCACCTAAATTTTGTTTTTCTCAACATGATGATCCTAGGATCCTTGACTTATCAAAAGGAGGGGAAAATCGTAACCATTCCTTTGACCCATCCTAAGATGATAGGAGAAGACTCTCCTACCATTAACACTATTTAGTGCTATGATGATGATTCTACCCACACCTATCTTGGTGCCCCAAATTATTCAATCTAAAAATCCCTTCCTCTTGAGACCTTGACAATGTTGAATGAATCCACCATGGATATCAACTTAGGCCCTCTGAATAACCCCCGCATTATCAAAATCGGCCAACCACTAAGTGTTGAGGAACTTCAAGACTTCCCCTCTTTCCTCCAAAATTGTATCATAGCCTTTGCTTGGTCTTATAGTGACATGGCCATGATCGTTCCCACCATTACTACTCATAACATAGTCACCCATCATGATGCCAAACCTGTCAAACAAAAGATATGATGCATGCATCCCTGCATAGCCCTTCTCATCAAGGAATAGCTTCAACATCTTCTAGATGTCAACTTTATTCAACCCATTGACTACCCCCAATGGCTCTCGAATATTTTACTTGTCACCAAATCCACAGGGGGGCTATGCATATGTGTGAACTTTCATGACCTCAACCTCACTTTCCCCAAGGATAAATTTCCTCTACTAAGGATCAACCAACTAGTTGATCTTATAGTCAGCCACAAGATGTTATATTTCATGGATGGGTTCTTGAGTTACAATTAGATCTTAATTGCTCTCAAGGATAAGCATAAAACTGCCTTTACCACCCCTTGGGGAACCTTCTGCTATAGGGTCATGCCTTTCAGGTTAAAGAATGTTGGTAAAACTTACCAGTGTGTCATGACCTATATATTCCATGACCTTATCCATAATATTATAGAGGACTATGTGGATGACCTTCTGAGAAAATCCAAACTCTAAAAAGATTACTTAGCCATTCTCAAGATCATCTTGAAGCAGTTTATACACTACCATGTGTGCCTCAACCCCAAAAAGTGCATTTTGGGGGTATTGTCAGGAAATATTATAGGTTTTATTATCTCCCTTCATAGAATCAAAGTCTATCCCACCAAAATCAAATCAATTTTTAGACATGATTCCTCCAACCAACCTCAAACAACTTCATATCTTGCAAGGGAAACTTCAATCCATTCATCATTTTATCTCCTAGCTTTTAGATCGATGTCAACCTTTCCATCACCTTTTGAAGAAGGATGTCTCTTTTAAGTGGAATAACAATTGTCAAAGTGCTTTTGATTCACTCAAAGAGTACCTTTTGTCTCCATCTATCCTTACCCCTCCCAAGGACGACCAACCCTTCTACCTTTATATGTTTACTACTGACCATTCCCTAGGGGCAATGCTGGCTCACTAAGATGAACATAGAGAGCAAATTGTATACTACATTAGTTGTACACTTGTAGAGTATGAAACTCAGTATACCCATACTGAGAAGCTTTGCTTAGTTTTAGTCTTCTTGGCTACCAAACTTTGACACTGCCTTCTTAACCACAAAACCTACATCATAACTACCACTGACCCACTCAAGTACATGCACTATAAGCCATACTAAAAATAGCATATTTCCAAGTGGATCATGCTCTTAGTAGAGTTTGACTTAGAGTTCCTCTAATAAAAGTTAATTAAGGGGAAAGTCATTACCGACCAATTGGCTAAAGCAATGTTAGCAGATAACCAACCCCCTCCTCTTGAGTTTCTTGATGAGTCCATTGTGACCTTCTCTCAAGCGAATTTCACCTATGAAGTCACCATGTTATTTGATAGATCAAAATTTAAACATGGTGGAGGAGTTGAAATCATCCTTATCCCCTTTGACATTGAACCTCTTCCTTTGTCCTTCAAGCTTGATTTTGAATGTACCAATAATATGGATGATTACGAAGCCCTAGTGATAGGTCTTTAGACTACCTTATCCCTATAAGTCAAAATAATCAATATCTTTAGAGACTCCCAACTTGTGGTCAATCAAATCAACGGCTCTTACCAATATAAGAATGATGTTTTACAACAGTATAAATAGCTAGTTGATAAATTATTAACTTCATTTAAACACTATCGCATCTATTCAACCCCATGATTTATCAACAAGTTCACTGACACCATGTCTTCCATTACCTCTCAAATACCATCCACGCCCTCAGACTCTAAGCTATCTATTGTTATCCATAGACTTATCCAACCGTCCTATGTCAAACCAGATTCTCCCACCATTTTCAATGTGAAGGAGACCCAACTTGACCTTTGGTATTAGCAAACCTTTGACTACCTTAAACTTGGCATAGTTCCTTTTGGCCTTTCTAAGAATGCTCGAAGAGAGTTTATCTAGAGTACCTCATAATATACCATTATGGGAGAAATTATTTATAATCATAGCTTTGATGGCCTCCTCTTTCGTTACCTGTGTAGTTATGAAGCCTCTCATGCTATCAAGGAAATGCACGATGAAATATGTGGACACTTTAGTGGCCTCATCGTAGCTAAGCGCATCTTTCGTATTGGCTATTACTAGCCTACCCTTAACTAAGATTGCTGTGATTATGTGAAAAAGTGTGTCAAATGTTAATAACATGATAATTTTCATCATGCACCTAGCCATAGCCTTCACGTTTCTACCAATTTTTGGCCTTTATCACAATGGGGTCTAGATCTTATTGGTGAAATTAACCCTCATTCATCATAGTGACACCATTCTATTATCACCATGATCAAGTATTTTACCAAGTGGGTAGAGTTTATTCCTCTAGTCTCAACCAAAGCAAAAAAGATTATTGACTTTATCAACCATCATATCATCTACCGCTTTGATGTTTCTCATAATATTATCCTTGATTATGGTAAATACTTTGAGAACAAGCAAATCTAGGGTTTATGTGATGCATTCAACATTAAGTTAATATTATCCTCACCCTATCACCCCCAAGAAAATGGATAAGTAGAAGCCTCTAGAAAAAATCTTAATAACATGCTAACTAAAATAGTTAATGCATCAGGTCAGGATTGGGATTTGCACATCCCCTTTGCCTTATGGGCATATCACATTAGCATTAGAACCCTTATGGTAGATACCCCATTTTCCTTTGTGTTTGGAGTTGAGACCATCTTGCCTCTTGAAGTCCAAATACCCTCTCTTTGCATATCTTTGTAAGATCTTATTTCTAAGAGTGATTATCATCAACACTATTTAGATCAGCTTGAGCTACTTGACAAGCATCATTTAGCAGCCATTACCCACCTCCATGTCTATCAAGAATGTGTCAAGTGTGCATATAAAAAACACCTTAAAGTGAAAGAATTAAATATTGAGGATTTTGTCCTAAAGAAAAATCAACATGTCACCAATATGGAGAAAAGAAAGTGGGGCAATTTTTCTTTAAATTGGATTGGACCTTAAATCATAACCCACAAGTATGGATCAGGCGCTTACCAGTTGTCTTCTCTCGAAGGCCACCCATAACCTGAAACCCTCAATGCTTTGCATCTATGCCTATTCTTTTATTAAAAAGGATCAAGTTCACCTTTAGTTTAAGTTAAGCTCACCCCTTGCTATCCAACCTCATTCCATCTCCCTATTTTAGGGGAAACTGATTAAAACCAAATCATATGATGATTTGTCACTGACATAGCCTTATCTTAAACAATGGGTATCATGACTCTATCTATGGCATGGTTCCCATGGTACTTTCCACCCCTTTATAGGATGGATTCCCATGACCATTGTCACCTAAACCTTTTCACACCTAGTCAAATTTATTTTGCTTTTAGTTTTGCCTTCATAAAGGTAAACCAATAAGCCAGCCTAAGCAAGTCTATGCCAAACAAAATCAAATAAAAATAACAAAATTCTTATCAATATAAATCATGGGTCATTCCTAGCATTCAAAGATTGTTCCCTTGAAAGACAGTTGTCAAAAATTTATTTGAAATTGCCAAAATGTAAGGTGGACTACTCCCTTGAAAGACAACTATCAAAAAAATTGAACAAAACAAATAAACTTGGACCACTCCCTTGAAGGATGACCGAGTAAAGTATTTTGTCAAAAGCATAGAAATTTCATGGAAGCTTCCCATATCAATCAACTTCCCATATACAACAATCAACAAAAAACATATTATTAAAATAATAGTAAAAGCAAACTAAATTTGAAGGTTGAAATTGGCTCTCAAGAAACATACTAAGGTAGAAGCCACAATCAGCTTTCATAAGTAGACTTCCCACATTGATCAATCTACATAGTTTTGACATAGGCTTGTTTATCCTAGTTTTTGGACACCTATAGAAGAGACACGCTAGTCTTGCAACAGGGTTTCATTTTCACCCATCTCCCCTTTACACTATATGCAAGGGGTTATTGAACTTACTTGACATTATGTGGTTAAGACACATTTTTAAAACCAACTAATAAACACTCATGAGAAGCACTTGAAGGGCTTATGTTCATTAAGCCAGTCCATCTTTGTTTTAATTTTTGTCAACAAAGAAACATCAGGCCCTTTTCTTATCCTATCATGACTAGTTGATATTTTCATTATGGCATTCTTTTCTCTTGATTGTATTCTTGCATC
Organism: Torreya grandis; assembly: GCA_037957365.1. Classification (NCBI taxonomy): domain Eukaryota; kingdom Viridiplantae; phylum Streptophyta; class Pinopsida; order Cupressales; family Taxaceae; genus Torreya; species Torreya grandis. The sequence goes on from JARHVA010001202.1 coordinate 2,576,190, forward strand.
TAGTGTTGTTAATTAAGGTACCTATTATTTTCTATCATAATAATTAACAACAAGCATAACCATAATCAAAGCTTAAAACAAAGCATGACTCTATTCACAAACTATCACAAGCATAATCAAATGATAATATCACAATATCCATAAGTAATTCAAGCAACCAACCATTTTCCACCACATGACTAAGTCTAAAATAATGAAATCCAAATACTCATTTAAAGTTAGCATGTCGTAAGCAATCAAGAAGCATAACCATAAATCAAAATCATCTCATGCCTAGTAAGCATACATCAATATCTAGCAAGTTAACCATAACATACACACAATCCATGCTCACATACAAACATCATACCATAAGCATAAAACCATAAAACTATGAACATGAGCATAAATAATTATCACATATATATAAAGTCATGAGTCAAATAATCAAAATAATGTGTACATGTAGATAGACAAGACTCTCTCAAAAATGTACATCTCATCATGTCAGCTCACAGGCCAAAATCAAATTGATATATAAAATGTCATACTCTAGTTATATCTATGCCCTAGGGGCACCACTACCTCCTAGAGCACCGCTAGATCCTAATGCCTACCCACCTACTATACCTACCAATCTATCACCGATCCTTGTCTGTCTAGATATAGACCCTACCCACTGATGTGGGGTTGCCAAAAATGCCCCACCTACTAAGATAGCTTATTATTCACCCCATCGAGGCTCATATGGAAATTGTGACAGAATAATAACCTTGTAATATCGTAGCTCCTCTACCATAACTATGTATCATGTCATGGGAGTAAACCCTAGTATCCCTACCTGCATTGCTGCTCCTCCTACTCTCTACCTCAGAGAGTCCCTCTCCTATTTAACCATGGAAATGGAGACCCATGCTTGGTCCCTATTAGCTATCAGAGTAGCACACTGACCTATATTGTAGCAATCTGGCCTTATAAAGTGGCTACCTACCCTTGTAGTGCTATCACCTATGCCTATGCAAGGGCTAATGCTGTCCCTACCTATCCATCATGGCCAGTTATATCTATGGCCATTAGTGTCACACCTCCATCATTCCCTTTAATGTCTATAGCTACATATATGGGCTAGTACCATGGCATATACCCATCTACAAACCCAACATCATCTATCAGTGCTCTAGCTAGCAACTCCTCATACTCTAACAAAGTAGGCACATGATGTGGCTCTTGTAATAGGATTTCTAAATCCTCTCTCTTATATCTAGGGAATGGGCTTGAGATTCCCTATACCAAGCCAAAATACTAGTGTATCTTATCAAATAGAATCAAATCCATCTCCTTGTATTGCTTACCAAATATCCATTTATAGCTCTATTTTTTAGAGTGTCTACCTCTTGTAACGTGGTCACACTAAAAACTAGACGTATGACGTCTAAATAATGTCTCCTATCACTAGTGCACCTAGTGTACCCTTGAACCAATCCACATCATGAGCACCACCTCTTATACCTGATGCAACAAAATCACCCCTCTAATGCTTGAAGCCAATGGGGAACTCTATCTATGTGTACCCTAGCCATGGTAATTTGACTAGCCTTAGCACATGAATATGCTTGTAGGCCCAATAATGCAGAACTAGGATGACATTGATGCCATACCTCCTATGGGACCTAAACCCCCACAAATCCTTATATATCTATATAATTAAAATAGGCACCCAACCAAATACCATCTACCCTAACAATAGCTCAACCAAAACCCTCAGTAGCAAATAGGGAAATCTCCCACTGCTCAAGTTAGGAACTCCAAAGCATGTCACAACAATCATAAGCATGGTGATGAGTCTCCTCTCAATTGGAGCCCTTTGATATAACACCATATACCAAAATCCCCTAACATGCCATCTGACCTAATCACTCTCATCTCCATACAATAGCTTGACATGATTATCCTACTCTTCTTTCTCTATGTGGTATATCAGATCACCACAGAGTGGAAGTCAAGTAATCCTATTCACATATTTAGGCAAGATGGTCATCTCACCAGTTGATAGTAGGAAGGTGTTCATAGTGAGATCCCATCTTTTGATGAGTGATATGACCATAGATGCATCTTGAGGCACATGCTAATAATGCCTCATCTCTACTAACCCCACCTCCTCCATGTGGGCCCAGTCGACTGGGGTCATCCCTTGTATCTTTGGAATGATATACAACACTTAGTCATGCATCTAAATTTGCTCCCTAACTAGAACCAATTCAAAGCATGACTTAGTCACCTAAACTAATGATTCCTATCTTCGCCTACATTACCTTTTAAATCACCTATCCTATTTACCATGTACCCACCAAATATACCCTCTATGCCTACAAGGTCTACCTACCTATCTACCCGATACCCACTGGATTTTTCCTCTAAACCTACCCCCTAACCCATACCTGACATGCAAACATTCTTTTTTTCCTTAAACCATTTATTAAAAATAAAGCAAACTTCTCTACCCTAGTCAATCGTTGATGATCATGATGACTGCTAACAGTTAGACACCCATATTTTCTAGGGTGTCAACCATCGATGGTCATTATGGGCATTCTTTGGCCAAAATTCCCAAACCCTATCACACCCCAAACACCATCTAAATGCAATAAATCCTCTTATTTTATACTTAACATACCTAATTTCACCCAACCACCCTATCAATTTTAGTTTTTTCCTGCAAGTTTGTCTAAAAAACCCAAAAACCTATATAGGGCACAATAAACCCAACCTGAGCATTTTGACTACCCTAACCTCCGAACCCAATGGAAATGCTTAACATCAAATCTACACTATCAAATTAAAAACACACCCTACCTCATTTTGTAACCTCCATTGTCGAGTCACTCGTAGGCCAACCCATCCTCATCTATGACTGGGAGCTCCCTACATTCTGGTTGGTCTAATCTACCCTCCAACTTAATAATCTAACAACCTTCACCTCAACAATCTAACAAACTCCACCTCAACAAGCACACCCTCAACAAGCACCTTCACCATAAAATGCCAAAAACTAGAGCACAAAGTAAAGAAAGAAAACATAACAAATGAGGTAAAAGTGATTGTCTATTCACTTTTTACCCTATATATTTTTAGGGTTTCCACCCTGACCATCGACAGTCAGGGTGACCATTGATGGTTTCACTTGGGTACCTTGACTATCAATGGTCAGGATGCCCCACTTTGTTATTAGCAAACCATTTTTTAGTAAAACCAACCCATTTTTACCCACCCATGGAGACTACCTTCTCCAACCCACCCGGCCACCTTTTCACCTCACTATTGGTCTATTTCAGTCCAACTAGCATGTGTCATGTTATACTTTTTTCTTGGTCTTTCGACTATAGTGATAACATTTCCATGTTGACCACCTTTTTGAAATTGTGCCACTTTGTGCTTACCTGAACCACTTGTATCTTTTTAGAAGCACTTCATACCTTAGATACCCATGACACTTGACCTATTTGTGTTTTCCACAGGAGCACTTCCTACCTCAAATACCCATAAAAAAACTAACCTTATCTAGGAGACTAACATGTGTCCCCAACTGTCATGCCTAAATGCAATCACATGGTACACTAGTTACTTATCTTTCTAGTATCGACCTTTATTTTTATCAACTATGACAACCTTGGCTTTGTGAGATCTTGGCTATCACACCTTTTGTCACACCTTGTGTGCTTATTTGTGCTTGAGTGCCCAACCTATCATCCACCTTCATTATCACCTTCATCCACCTTATCAAACCCACACTTGATTCTGCGTTACCTCATCGACTCCTGGTTTTAGGTGGAACACCTCCTCCCATACTCAGGACAATCGAACCTTTGACAAATATTGGTTTTTATTTTTTAGCTCATTCATTCAAGTCACACAATAAAAAAGGGAAACATGTAGACACCAAAAATCCACACACTATGATTTTAAATGTCAAAAAACCCCTAGACCACCTTAGGACCCCCTTAGGACCATTCAACCCTCTAACCCCTAAAAAATCTTACCTATAGTTTGGATAAACTAAATTAACCTAACCTTTTACCCATTTTTACCCTTTACCCTTGACCACTGATGGTTAGGTTGACTACTGATAGTCATCCTAACCATCAACGGTCAGGGTCCACCTCCTCAACCACTAACATGCAAACTCACATGCTTTATTTTTCTAAAAATAACTCATATAAATCCTATTGCAAACCATTGCATGTATGAATTAAATTTAGGAAGCACAATTCACATGTTGTTGCAACTCTCCTACCTTGCCTATAAGAGAGAGGATCAAAGAGATGAAATCCATCTGTAATTATTATCAAGAGCTTGTGTATCTAGGAGTTTCTTTTTACAGGTCAATCACCATCAATAATTTAGTAATCTAATAATCATATCATAGAGCCAACTTACTATCATCTCTCCACCAAATTTTTAGGTACCATTATTCTATATGAATCAAGTTAGATTCCACCAACAGGTCAATTACCTCAACCATCCATCCAATCAACTTCTAGTAAGACAAGTACTTGTTTTTTAGTGTTTATTTACTTTATTTTCATTTCCCAATCAACCTAAGGCTTACCCATCTCTCAAAATCCATATTTTTGATCTTGTCAACTAGTCCTTTTACCAACCCAGATCTATACATAGTAATTGTTGATGGTCAGCCCAACCATGGATGGTCTGTCCAACCATTGACGATCACCTTAACCATTGATGGTCATACCAACCGTCGATGGTCACTATGACAGTAAACACTAGCAAGCTAATTTCACCTACCTACACTCAATTAGACCTATTTTTTTATGTTCTTACCTGTTCACAAACCCCTGTATGAGTTTTTGAAGCAAACCCCAATCCTCTAGCATTAGTATTAATTATTTTATCACTAATTTAATCATTTATAGTCTATTTTTTAAGCAAGCACTTTTTTTAATTCAATTTTAGGACCTTTGGTTTACTGATGTAAGTACCTTCCTTTTTATTTTACAAACTTAATTATTTAAAACATGTGGATTGATAACTCCTAAGGAATCTCTTGCTTCTTGGATCTAGCTATCGTTAGGCATTCCACCCAATTATCTTTCTAACAAATAAGTTTACTTTAGTGCTTTCTTATCTATAGGTCATTCTCCCAAGCCAAAAAGGAGATCTTCACAATCCTTTGATTCAATGTGCACACTATCAATCAAGTTTTTGAACCATACCCATACTTAGTTTCTTCTTTTCCTATTTCTAATAATAAGCCAGAAATTCATTGAAACAACTATAATGTGTAAATAACATGTTCCAAGTTCTAGAGATGTACCTTCAAGTGTTTAAGGGCACAAGAAGATCATCTAAATAGATGATAATTTTTTTTCCAATGCAATCTTTGAAAACATCATTCATCAATTTCATGAATGTGGTAGGTGCATCAGTGAGCCCAAAAGGCACCAATAGCCACTCAAAAAGACTCATTTTGGTCTTAAAACATGTCTTCTAGATGTCCTTTGACAAAAATATGACTTGATGATATCCAATATTTAGATAAATTTTGGAGATCTATGCTCCTTGAAGTTTCTCTAGTTGGTCATCGATGTGAGGAAGTGGACATAAATTCTTGATTGTGATATTTTTCAATAATCAAAATCACTATAAAGATACCAATTTCCACCTTTCTTGAGCACAAATAAAATTAGATAAGTACAAAGTGATGTACTTAGTTTGATGAAACCTTTGGGATGCAAATATTGTATTTTTTGTTTGATCTCAACACTTTGTAGCATAGAAATGCAATATAAAGGAGCATTTGAAAGAGGAACAACAAGAATAATATCAATCATGTGATTGATTGCTTTATTGTGAGGAAGTGTTTTAGGCTCCTTAAACACATTTTTATAAGACTGTAGCAATTGATCAAGAATTGCAGTCTTTGTATAAGAGACTTTTTTTGTAGTTATAGAAATATATTGCAGTTATATGATCATTAAAGTCAAGTATGTTTCTTGATTAATTACTTATGTGCTTTCTTGCTACTAAATACTAGATTTATCATTTTGGTAGTGCATCTGACTAAATAATTTTTTATCTTGTTGCAATATGTATGTGTTGTATCCATTATAGTGAGCTTTCCTATCATACTGATAGGGTTTACTAAGTAACACGCCACAACAATTCATAGTGGTCACATCACAAGTAAAAAAAATATAAATTTGAGACCAAAAAGAAACATAAACAATAATATAAGCTAAAATTATAAACTTAATATTGGGATCCCAAATATATGCTAGTTTCTAAGAATATTAGCCTAAAATTGAGAGTTGAGACAAACAATAATCTTCTTGGGATGGGAGATTGCTAAGAGCTTACCTTTAAAAATTACAAGAGTATCCACAAAATTATTTGAATTATTCCCAACATGCATGGGACATAATATTTGATGATCTACAAGTCAAGCAAATAATCAATATAATTTTAGTGTAAACTATGTTTCATTATGATTCTCATATGTGCTTATTTTGATCTAATGAGGTGCTTGTGGTTGTCATCTTAGGATGGTAATTAAGTTGGGTGAATGTTGTGGTGGATGTTTTTATGTTCATAAATTCTACTGAATCATTATATTTTATTAGATTCTTCAATAAACGTGCAATTATTTAAGAAGACATACCTAGCCCTAATTTCTTTCATTCTTTTTGCTTCAAGACTTTCATTATTAACTAATTTTATTTCTTTCCTTATAATGGTTGAACTATTTCCTCATGTTATTGTATTTCACATTTTAAATATTGTTTGAAATACATTTTAATCCTAAAATTAATTAAACTTTTAATATATTATAGAAAAATATTCATTTAAAATAAAAATAATTTAAGTTACTACATGCACCCAAATTTTGCATGATGCAAGATTTAAAAAAATAGATATGATGATGATGCAAAGGCCTTTGAGTGAAAATAACATACCAATCTACTCTTAGGACACATATTTTAAAGCATTTTACATGTTTGTCACTCCACTTCTTATTATGCTTTTTCTAGTTAGCTATCCATCATCACAATCAACCCTCAATCCATATTGGTGAAGTTCCAATCTTTTTAATGAGCTCACAATCAATTCTATAGAGCTCTCAATTATTCAAATTACCCCATTCTTTATATATAAGTCTATTTACATCAATAATATGATTATACATTTTAGGAAAGGATAATCGACACTCTATTATTTCTTTGAAGCTCAATGATAGATTTATTATAATTTCCCTTCACTTTTCTTTAAAACTAAAATGGAAAGTTCATGAATGAACAATATACACTCTATTATTTGTGAGAGCTGACTGATTTAACTTTTTAGGGTTTATGTAGTGTAAGCCATGGGTTATTAAAGGTGCTGAGTATAATAAATTAGAGTATAAAATATATAATATATATAGTCACTAATTTGTAATATAATTGACTTAGTTTAACCTTTATAAAAATATCAATAAATAATGTAAACAAATACTTAGATAAAAACTGATCGAGATGAAAGATCTAGAGGCTAAAAATTAGGACACACATTGATATAGTGTTGTAGACATGATCCAAGTGTAAAAACCCTTCTTAGACAGTAGCGCCATAACTGGATAGTAGCACCAATGGTGCTAGTGTCCTTTTGGCATTATTGTCCTCTATACAAAGCTCTTCTCAGCTTTTGGGTACACCTGTGTCTGAGTCTACCAATCCTATTATTGTGCACATGATTTTTGGTTCCCTATCGATGACTTGTTTTGATTGATTTTGTATGTAAACCCTAGAACTCCATGATGTTAGGGAATCTATTTAGCACAAGTAGCAAAGTGTGATGTTAGTGGGGTAGGATATACATCTTTAACACCCCAATATGATGAGATTTGATTACATACTAATACTCTGAGGAGGGATCAAGACAAATGTAGTTCTCCCTATATACAAATGATATTTTTAAACTTTATCAATTTCTGATACTTTCTCTCTTGCAGGAATCTATTGAGTCTCAATCTCTTTGAGTGCATGCCTTAAAGGGTGCACCAAAAAAAGGATGGGCAGACCATTGTACTTCGTAAGATTTTTATCCCCTATACCACCACTTGCAACTACACAAACCTCTCCTTATAATTTTCTAAGATTTTAAACCTCTATTACACACTCCTCCAATCAATTTATCTCCTTATTCAACCCCTATCTAAGGCAAAAACCCTTTTTGACATTTATCGAACAAAGTCAACTTGGGCCAACCCTGTATTCAAATTATATTTTCACATTACGGGTCTTTGTCAGCCTTGGTTGACTTAGTTTGGGACCTAACTTAATTTTATGAAAAAATGATATAGGGTCAATTAGGTTGAATCTATCAGCTAAACTTTCAAAAAGGTTTAGGGAACTTAGATTCAGCTATATATATGCATCCATTTCTATCATTTCTTAGGAAGAGAAGAAGAAGAACATCATATTGCACATATGCTTATCCACCATTCTACTTGAGGAGCATTGCTTAAGGTTCCAATACTACACTTGAAGATATGGATCTTGTTTTGAAGAGAAGTCTTTTAGATGCATAGAGAAGTTTTGTAGTCTAAATCTCTCTTATCCTTGTTATCCTTACATACCACAATAACCTCTTAAAAAGCACTTTGGCCAAGGGAGAGATTGAGGATCAACATGTTCATCTTCAAAGTTAAGTATTCTTAACTTTGTTCCTACTTTATTAAAGTAGATAGATTTGCATTTTTACTTTTCTCCCATGCATTAAGATTTCTTATACATTGGCATAAGTATATATATTCTATGTATGTTTACTTTTTATATTTATTATCCTTATTTTGTGCCACAAGTTTTAGTGAACACTGTATTAGATTTTAATTTACTTTGTATTTACTTTATGAATATAGAAACCATAGGACCTAGCTAGGGTTATTACATGGTGTTATTTGACTAGAGGCCTTGAAACCCTCTCTAGTGATGTTATTGTGGTAAGAGACCCCCTTGGTCAGGTCTAGCATATGTATCTTATCATGACCTCGATTATCTAAATGTAACAAAAAGTTGAAGTGTAAGTGTGATTTATCTTCTCTCAGGTATGATTGATTTGTATATCAACTGCATTTTCTTTTACATACATTTTGGTGAAGCTGATGTGAATCTAACCCTTGTAGGTTTTATTTCATGTATTCATTTTATTATCATATTATATATTTTTATTTTTTTACATTACTATATCAAACCTATCAACATAGTATTATATTCTGGACACCGATTTAACACATAGTCACTCCAAATTGACTATGTTCTTTTTGTGCAGGTCTTCTTCAAATATAGGTGACATGGCTAACTAGTTTGACTCTTTTCTCTTTTTTAATCACAATATTACATACTTCATTGACCCAATCAAATCTATTCCTAGTTCTCTTTTTAGTATACAGGTTTACAAACTTAGTCAAACCATTTGACTTTATTTGTAGGTTATTTTCAACACACAGGTTTTGCATATTTCAACCTAGTTGGCTCTATTTGTAGAATATAAAAATTAGTATTTGAGCAACACAACATAAAATTTGAAATCTAAACATATTCAAAATTACCAAGGTTCATTTTTCTTCTCTATCATTTCTATTCTTCATTTACAATCTTGTTTTTTACAAGTTTGTAGTCTATAAAACTAAAACCCTACAACAAACTGGGTCGACTAGTTTGACATAGTTGTGTATCTTATCTTCTCTCTAGAAGATACAATCAACTTGTTCGACTACATTCTTTCAGATCTTACTTTTTCATAACAACAATGACCCTATTGACTCTATTTTGTATTGTTTGCATACAATGTCACTTGAACCGACTCTATACTCTTCATAGTCAAAGGAATTAACCTATTTTTTAGTAATTAATTTACTTTTCATTTTGAGTTGTTTGCATGCTGAGTAATAAACATAGACTAAGTGATTTTTTAATTTACCGATTTAGTCATATGATTTTTATCTTTTGCACACACTTCTAAATCATTTAAAACTAAAAATCATTACATATTTTATTCTCAAGGCTTACCTACTTAAATTTCATCACTAAGAGGGAAGCTAACTTAGTTTTCTAGCCAAGTAGAAACATGTGGTTGATGGTATATATTATCAAAGCATTTAACACCATTATTTCTTTAAAATTGTGAAGTGAGGGGGCAGGCCCCAATTCCAAACTAGTACCACCACCAATACAAATCCATTTTAGCCTAAACTACCTGAAACTATCCATAGATTGATTTTTATTTCTTTATTATAACCAATTCTCTATAACATTAATTTTAATGTTTATTATAACTTAATAATATTTAGGAATATCCAATTAGCTTAGCATTTATATTCAAGTTTTGTTTCTTGCTATTTGATCATTATATTTTGTATTGTAAAACTTGTACTAGTTAGTGTTAGTATAGGGTTTATGTTGTGTGCTAGGATTAGATCAACCATATTGATTTGATTGTTTATGTGTTTCATTTTATTTTCTTAGATAATATATTTTAAAATAATTCTTTAGTTTAGAACATAGTCATCCCTATCGACACAGTCTCTTACAAAACTATTAGTTTTGCTTATCTTTAATACATAGTTAAACTGTATGATTGTGTCTCTTTTTAGCGTATTCAGTTTCTCCCTTTGAAATAAACAATCAACCTGTATAACTATGTATTTTTTAGCCTATTCAATTTTTTCCTTTGAAGTACATATTCGACCTATATGATTGTGTTCTCTATTCCCTATTATAATTCTTATCTTACCAGATACTGTCGATTGCTTTGATTTTGTATCTTACCAATTGATCCTCATTTACATCAAGTTTTAACCTATATTATTCATCATGAATTTTATATTTCAAGATAGTATAGAGTTAAATTAGATGAACATGATGAGTTTTACCAATCCTAATAGGTTTTCCAAGACACAACTTGTGGCACCCACGATAGATGAAAGCAATGTCCATGTTGCCACTCACACTACCAATTATGGGACTTCTCATCATTCATCTTTAGTTCACAATCATTTTTTCTCACTATAAAATGAGTGTGATTTAGAGTACACAATTGAAATACTCTCTTTCATCAATGAATTCCCTCAACATAGAGGAAAAGACCCTTCAATCATTTATAATCTTATGATAGGTCATTATATAAAACAACCTCCTTCACCCTCACCTACCTTTTATCATGTATTTGGAGGAGCCACTTTCTTTACATCTCAACCTTTTCATTCTATTATGTATCCTTCACACACCATGACACCTTCTTCTATTACTTATTCAACCTCGATGTGAAACATTTCAACTAACATGGTAGGTTCAACTTCTAGTGGGATTATTTAAAAGACCATTCCCCTTAACCATGCTATTAGTGCATCTTTCACTACTAATGCTTCTAATGCCACTAGTGAGGTGCATACTACTACGCATAATTCAATTCAAGATATTAATACTAATGCTAATACATCACATGTTGCACACACTAATCAAAATGTTGCCTAAACTAATCAAATCCTATTATAACACTTAATCAAATGCATACCTTCCAAACCAATAATATAAATCAAATGATACTAATGTAAAACCATCTCATTCATACTCAAAACCAATTTCAATAGGTTTCATGGGGAGCACAAAATCTGAATTCCCTTCCACCCCCTAAGGATTCCCATCATAACCTTATCCCACAACCACCCCTCATTAATAAAATAATCAAACATATACAAAATGAACCTCTTATACCTCAAATTGCTAATATTGATATAAGAGGTATCACACCCACCATCACCTATAATGGATCCATTGATCCCACATTGTATTTTAAAACATTTGGTAACCTTCATAAATATTGGGTCAAACTTAACACCTTTGACACTACCAAATTATTAGCTAAAAAACTCTCAAAAGATGATTTAGATTGGTACAATCAATTAAAAACCCATTTCATCACTAGCCTCAAGGACTTGCTTAACTCACTAGTTCAAGAATTTAAAACTAGTGATCTTTTCAAGAACAACTTAGCCCACTTTATAAATTGCAAATAACTTGAAACTGAAATGGCACAAACTTTCATCAAACATGGAAGAACTTGTCTAACAAATACAAGCATAATATGATAGATGATAACCTATTCCATCTATTCACTGATGCCCTATTCCCCAAATTAAAATATTAGGTTAGGACTCTCTCTCCAAGAACCTTGGAAGAAGCCCTTGACCAAGCTAAGTGACAAGACTTCCTCATGTATCAATTCAAACCATCTCAACATACAAAAAACACTTCTATGGTCATTAAAAAAAAATGTCATACAACTAATGATTGTGTCATTGATACCCATGACACTATTCATAACATTCAAATAATCACTCCAAAAAATGCTATGGATCATGATCCCCCTCCAAAAAACACTCTTGCTCCTACATTTTCTCAACCCAGCCACACTAATGTGGACAAACCATTATCCTTAGCAAAACTTTAAAAATGTCTACCAAGTTCTCTACCATGAGATCTTGACCCCAATTATCCTATGAAATCATGGTATGATCCAACTAAATTTTGTTGGTTTCATTGAAGTTGGGGCCACTCTCATGAGATTTGTAGATAATTATGCAATCTTGCTATGGATTTTCTTCTTGGTATAAACTTTGATCATGAAACCCATATTCAAAAGTGTTAACAAGCATATGACATGCTTTTAAATCCCATGAAGGGCAAAATAAAAACTAATATTTAAATCAAGCTAATGTTCATCTTGTTATCTACAAAGATCCTCTTCCTGACGACTGAAATAACATCAACAAGCTTACTCCTACAAACAATGTTGAAAGTCTTATAGACCTCACTACCAATGAAGAAAACATTGTTAAATGTCTAACATGAGAAGAGTAGTTGATTTTATTGACTCAAATCCACCACCTATGCATCACACCTCTCAACCATTTCATATCTTTCAAGACACTTCCCCATCCCATCTAATGGAATTAGGTTAAGAGTAACTTATAATGAATCAAGCACCACTCTCAACAACACAACTTGAATATACTTCTCACACTATCTCTACTCTTCCCCCAATAGCCACACAACAAGACAACATCCCCCAAACTTCCAATAGTATTTATTCAACCCAACCACAAGAAATACCCCAACCAACCATCCCACCACATAAAGTTAATCAACCCAAACTAGCTAGACCCTATCAACACAAGTTTAATTGGACTTCAAACCCATTTTCCTAGGAGTTATTGTAACATTGTTTGCCTATATCTAATAATCTTCCCATGGATTATGATGAATGGGACACCATTTCAAAAATTTTTCATCTCCCATCTCAAATACCTTTCTTAGAATTAATGTGAATTTATCCACATCATCAAAACCATCTAACAGAATTGTTGTTTGAAATGAACATATCTCATTCTCCTCTAGTAGGATATGAAAAAACCTTATCTAGATACAAACATAGTATACTTAAATAATGTCAAGAGATGTCCATATATGTTTATGGAATAATGGATACCTCTCTTTCACTTAAGTTTCCTATCACTTCCATGATTTTTTATGAGATACTACTTTGTGAAGATGATCTTATACTATTCATTATCATCCAAATTGGTGATATCTTAGTTAAGTGTGCCTTGATTGATAAAGGTTTAGGTACTTGTGTTGCTTCCCTTAACTTTATTAAGACACTTGGATATTATGAATACAACCTCAAATATACATGTGACACATGTCAAGGATATGATATAAGGCAAATGCCTCCTCTAGGTTGCATTCGGATTCTCATTACCATTCCTTTTATGACCATCTATGTGAAAGTTATGATCTTTATCTTTTTTCTTTCTTACAACATCTTACTTGGTCAACCTTTGACTCATCATATGAGAGTAGTCACCTCATCCACAAGCCAATGCATCAAATTCCCCAATAATGAAGTTATTTACAATATTAAAGGAGACACAAACCCTTAAAATTTTAAACAATTTCAAGAATGTGGTATCTTTAAATTTCCTACCCTTGAACCTTTACCTAGTATCCCATTTAGGGAATCCCAACTCTTTAACTATCCAATTAATTCCACTTAAGGTTATAATGGTCACCCTTAATTAAATGGGAACATTCCACCTAATCTCCTATATTTTGATGATGATGAGTTGGATGCGATTAACCTCAAGATCAAAACCTCTGATCTATCCCCTTATATTATCATCCAGCTTCCTCCTTTGTAACCTCAATCCCATCAACCACTTGCTGATGATATACTTGTTATCTTAACCAAAACTAGACACTTAATCTATCAAGTGTCCTCTGATGATAAATTCATACCTACACATGCCATTGAATTGAATACACATAACTATGATGATGTCTATGCTTTAGATGACCCATTTTGGCCAAATTCATCCAACCTACAAATGACAAAATTCTTCAATATCATTCTTATTTATTTAAGTCTTTTCATTCATATTTTAGCATTCCTTCCTTTATAATACCTAATACTAATATTATTCCTATTTGTCATATGGTAGAGATTGAACACTCACATGGTACATCTCTACTTATAGTAGAGCCCCTCAGGAGTATGTTTATGGATCATGATATGACAGGCCCTTATCACTTTACTAGATACTAAGATCCTTATAGTTTACTTCCTCCAAAAATAATAGCCACTTTTATTAAATTTGCTGCACGACCAACTTCACCTTTAGATGAGCCTAATCCAGCTTCTACTCTAATTTTACCTTTAGATGAACTTAGTCTAATTTCTAATCTATCTTTAGCTTCAGATGAGCCTAGTCCAGTTTATATTCCAACTCCACCTTTACTTGGTGATGGCCTTCTTCCTTTACCATAGCTTGATCCCATGTCCACCCAATGGGCTGATCATCATTATTATGATATCCATAAAGTTACTAGTCATTGGACCAAATATTACCAGTTATATCAACTACCCTTGGCTTCTCCTTACACCTCTTTAGCTAGTAGGCCCCCAAAGCCTACTAAAAAATGTATTTTTTGATTTTATGGGACATATAACTACTCTTCCACTCATTGCTATAAAATTAGGTAATATATCAACACATTGTATGCAACCACAACTCAACCCAAAGACAAGACCATACCTCCTCTTAAGCTATTACTAGAGTATATCCCTAAATATGAGGAGGTATATTATCTTTGGCACCAATATGTTACACATCATACCAATCACTACCACATTCTCCAACAATACCTTCATAATTTCTCACAATTAACACCCGCATTAGTTATCCTCCTTTTATAGGTCACAAATGCAAGAAGGCTCATCATTATTTGAAGGCTACACCTTCTTGCCCCAAAAATACAATTCCCATTTAGGCACCCATTCCTCTCCTTAAGTATCTTATGCATGATATCTCTCATGAACATTACTCTTCATCAACTACACCTACATTTTCAGTTAGGACACATAGAAGGAAGTCTTTGCACAACTTTCCATAAAGACCAATGAGACTATAGATGCCGCCAAAATTTAGCTTTATGAAGATATTTTAGATGTCATGGATAATATTTGTGGTCAAATTTATTAGTATTTATGAACATGTCATGGTGTTCTTTCATATTGTTCTATGCTATAATTTGGATTGGATTTGTGATCCATTTTTATATATATCTTATACACTTGACTATGTGTCAAATTTATTTTCACTTATCTATTTTACATGGATATTTATATTATGATTTATGTATTTTATATGGTTTCATTTATTTTCACCTTTTTTATGGATTCTTATCATTCTTTTCATGAATTCACACTTATGTTTATGCATTTACTTCTTATATATATATTTATTACAATGATTATTTACTATCTTATCTCACTTAAAAATAAAATAAAAATTATTGTGACTTGGTTATACCAACCTTGATTCCCTTAGTAATCCCTCACTACCATATGATTAGTTAGCAAACAATACTTCTCATTGTAATACTACCATCTAGCAATCTTATTTTATTCCTTTATTCTTTTTTCACATACTAAGCATACATACGATTGAAAATTGAGATTACATATTAGTTAATAAATAAGCCTAAGTGTTTATTCAATCTTATCTTTGGATTCATAGCCTCCTTTAAACCAAAGTATAAAGCTCATTCATGTGTATCACTTCTATCACTCATATTGGTTATTCCAAATCCATATGGAGGAGGAATCATAAAAACCATAAAAAAAGTTAAAATCTAAATCATTCAAACAAAAGACAATGATTCTGAAAGGCAACATATAAATTCAAAAGTCTAATCATAGTAAAAGAGGTGATTCATAGCACATCTCATATTCCTAATTGAAGCTCAAAATCCAAAGTTGGCTTCATGATAGAGTCGAGGTCCATTTGGGTGTAGTAGGTCAGTAGATTGGGATATGAGAATTAAAAAACCTATCAATTTTACTTACTTTCTCACATAAGTACCTAATCTTTGTAGTAGGCCCATGGTTTTATAAGAGGTCCTGAGGAATGGGGAACATGTTGTGGGAAGGTAAGTCCATTTTAATTTTCTTGTTCATATAACCATCATGAGCCAATATTAGTATCTCACTTCTTTGTGTATATAATTTTGTGCTTATTGTGAGTGGTTATCTTTTATATTTTTATGGTCACTAGACTTTTGGTGTCTCTCCTTTATATCTAGTATGACTCATGTTTTCTAAGGTATTCTCATAGATGCATGTGCCATTATTTTTACATTCCCTCTTTCATTACAACATTCCTAATATTTTCCCTTGAAAAATATTGTTTTGTTAACTGATCAATCCCCTTAGGGTTTTCCTTTGTGAGTTGTAATGTAAGGCCATGGATAGGACCAGACTCCTAAAAAATTACCATAATACAATAATTACTTACTAACATTCACATCATTAGGGTTTCCCTTGTGAGTTGAAATGTAAGACCATGGATAGGACCAGGACCACCTCACAAATTACAACATTAAAAACACCTTTTATATTATTTCTATAGTTGTTTCCACCTCATTGGTGTTCTATTTGTGAGTTAAAATGTTAGACAATGAATAAGACTAGGCCCTCCTCATAAAATATTCCAGTACCAAGCTCATACTATAACCAAGTCACAATAAAATTACATGCTTCAAATTTGAGATAATTTATGTTAAATTATGATTTACATGTCATTAACACATTTCTCATCTTGATTTAGTATGTTTTATGCTTACTTCATAAGCACTTCACTTTTATATTTTTATTTTCTAATTGAATGTATGTTTACAAATATTTTATTAAATTTCTCATACTTTCCAACTTGATTTAAGATGATTAATTTGATTTCCACTTACATTTTATTTTTCTTTTCATACTTCCCAATTTGATTTAGTATGATTGATTGACTTAATTGTTTATTTATTTTTATACCATTGGCTTTTTATGTGTCTTCCATTTTATTATAAATTTTCATAATTCCCAATGTGATATAATATAATTTTCATTTGTTTTAATTTGGTGCAAATGATTACATGGTATGAAAACATTTACCATTTACTTTATCAATTTGGTTTATTATACTTATTCATCTTTTATTTTTACAAATTTCCCATTGAGATATAATGTATTACATTTATTTTGATTAATCATATTTTTCAAAATCATTATTTCCTTCTTATTTTTAACCATGCATGTGTATCACATAATTCTAGAAAAGAAAACATACATCACATATTTTCCATAACATATACAATAAAAACAACACATGCGCTAGAAAGATAATATATCTATGCATCCACATACAAATCCAAGTACAACTCATAAGATCAATGAACTATATATATATATATATATATCATGAATTTTATACAATATAAGTGCAAAATATAATATCTACAACTCTAAAACTGTGCTCCATCATTTCTATCTTATGGCCTAGACATGCTACCCATAAACACCTATGGCTCATCCCTCTAAAAGGTGCACTATAAAGTGGTAGTCAAATATCTGAATCCAACAACCTATCCTTGTAGGTGAGTCACCTGGGTCTATACTTATTCAAGATAGATGGTAGTTGCCATGTGTGTGGATTACTCCTATGCTAAGGATATATATCTATCTATCTATCTTGAATTTTATACAATATAAGTACAGAATATAATATCTACAACTCTAAAACTATGCTCCATCATGTCTATCTTATGGCCTAGACATGCTACCCATAAACACCTATGGCTCATCCCTCTAAATGGTGCACTATAAAGTGGTAGTCCAATATCTCAATCCAACAACCTATCCTTGTAGGTGAGCCACCTGGGTCTATACTTATTCAAGCTAGATGGTAGTTTCCATGTGCGTGGATTACTCCTATGCTAAGGCCTGCCAAGTGTGAGCCTCTCTATCTCTTACCCCTACCAGTGGCTATAAACTATCATCTCACACTTGTAGCTATCACATGGCCTCTCCCACTAGTCTAAACCACCTCACTAATTTGGGATATATAGAATCATAGGATTAACCAAATTAGTAGGGTCATATAGTGACATCATCCCATCTAAAATATCATGATGTGTAGTCATAATCAGGGCTCCCCATCTTACCTCCTTTGTATTAATATATACAAAACTAAAAACCAAATATACATTAGATCTCTCTCTCTCTCTCTCTCTCTCTCACACACACACACACACACACACACACACACACACAAATATTTTAAAAATCATCTATCTATCATAAAATAATGATGCAACTAGTGTTCTATATCAAAAACTTAAAATAAATTCAACACATTTCTCACTAGTGTTGATCTTGTTGACCATAGTCTTATCATTTACTCACCCATTAAGCACCTCCTCTATTAGATTCCTCCACACCAATGCAAAATTAAGAGTCACCACCTAAGATCATCATGGTCCCCTCCTTAGTGGCATCTATATATACCAACTATGTCTTGTCATCATTGTAGGATCCCCCTATATGATAGTCAGCACACGTGTCTCCTTACATCGATAGTGTATCCATCTTCAGTGAGCTAAAAATAACATATACCACCTCTATTTTGGTCTTTGATATGCTCCCACATTTCTTACATCAAAATCTATGACATCATCTCCTCTAGGCCTCACTTCCTCTTACTATCATGCCCAACCATTCTATGGTCTATCTCACTAAGGCTTAATCACCAGTATCTCAATAGTTACCCCTCTGCCTCCTCTCCCACTTGGCTCTCTAGCATGTCATGCCCAAAAATCATACACTAATAAAGGGGATATTGGATGTGGAAGTCTCAACTATCCAAGTAGATAATCCACTAGATGAGGCTCGACCCGTGAAGTGTAGTGGCTTGTGATCTGTACACGTGCCAAAACTATAACAACAGTAGCCCAACTCAGCCATATAACAACTATGTGAGGGTATTAATACCATAAAATATACCCTTGTGTGATAGTATGCAAAGATTGAACATGAGGCATGAATCATGATACATGGTATTACCTTCATCGAACCACCTAAGGTAACCTATCATTGACTGCATGGGGAAACCCAGTCAATTGATACATATGAAATCTCTCATAAATCCATGAGCTTAGTAAAATGATAGGGCCCATCATATTTTACCCCTAGATAAACATCCCATATATGTCATGCATGAGATGAAACCAAATGATATAACCTAGATCATATAATGCTCCCTAATTTAAAATAGACTGGCATAAGATTATTTCATACAATGGTACCTTGCCATCTGATTTATGACACAACACTCATGTTGTCACAAGCCCTATCATGAAATTTTGGATATTTAAAATGGATATGATATAAACATCAAATAAAATAACAACCAACCCAAGATAAATCCTATCTAAGCATGTCTCCCATTGGGCTAAGACTTATCTCTCATCCTCTGAATATGGTGTATCAAAAATCACCAATGTCTCATTTATAGGAAGTCCATGCAATGCATGAACATTCTCCAAGGTGATCACTACCTCTATAGTAGACCCCTCTACCTCCCATCAAAAAGTGTTGGTAAATCATTCCCATGCTCTTAGGAACATAAAAACAAGATCAACACTCATTGGGATCTGTCTCATCTCCATAACACCTCCAAATCCCAAGGCAACTAGTCGAGCCCTATCCATGTCTGAAAATTGCTCTAATAAATATGGTAGCCATGACACATCCACCAAGTGCCAAAATATTTAACATTTTTGAAAAATATCAAACAATAAATAATGTATTAGATGTCGATGTCATAATAATAATATACATTCTTAAACATTCTAAAAAAAATAAAATACAAATTAACTACTTCATCAACTTATTTGATTTAATTTTCTTATTTTTCTCCTTTTCCTACATAATCAACCTATTTAATACTAAATTGGACTTGTCATGATCTTAAAATAATACATTAACATCATGGTACACAATTAACCCATTCTTACAAACATAATTGATTAATTTAATACTAAATTGGTTCTTATCCAACTCTAGTACACTACATCAGCCCTCAAGTACATAATCAACCTCATCTAGCAAACTATATTGACCACATGGTACAAATTACATTGGCCAAAGGATACTATGTTGGACATATACCTATTTCCAACTGTATTGGCCCACTACTATGCATTCAACCATCTTTAGTGATACTATATTGCCCCACTGCTACATAGTCGGCCCCTAGTTTTTCTTCGCCTTGTAAACTAAGTTGACAGGGCCAATTCTGTTCTTAGTTTGTAATGCATTTTTGACCATTTATCATAAATGCCTTAGATATTTATTGGTTTGATATTTTCTTACCCAGTACTCATTCTACCGCTAGTTTACCTAAAATTTACTAAGATCAGTTTCATTATCTAGATTTTGCCTACCATCTAATTTTATATATTTAGCTTAATTTTAATTAAAATTTGTCAAAAAATTGAAATTAATGCTTCTCTTTCTTATGCTACACCCACTGTGGCTGGTATGCATCCTCTAAGTTATAACTATCATCTCCTCACCATGGTCTCTCTTTAGGCTCAAGCTAGGTCTCTTAAAGCAATATTTTCTCAAAATAGTAAAGTAACAAATGAATTACTTTTCACCCTATTTATATTTATGATTCAAAATTATTTACCTGTCAAATATTTACAATCAGATTCTATTTTTTGATCATACCTTTATTTATACTATCTCTTTTTTTGAACCATAAGATGTTATGAAATCCTAATATTGTAGAAAATATTTTCATATATTACATGTATATTTTGCAAAAAAATTAATTTTTCACTAATTTCTACAAGTTTGCCTAATGTTCTATACATTGGACACCTTCACATTTATTTCACTTCATTCCTTTTCTACAACACTAAGGTAAGTAAGGGTACATATTTTTCAATTATATCCTTTCATTTATCTAATTCACTTCTTATTGTAATTTATTTTGCTTTAGCATTGTGTGTTATTATGTTCTTTTCCGCAAGAACCATTCCATATTTCACCTATGTAACATGTGATGTCCTTTAAGTGGGGCACATTATATACATAATATTTTAAAACATTACCAATTATTAAATATTTCTCTCTTGTAGGAATCCATTGAGTCTCAATCTCTCCCAGTGCATGCCTTAAAAGGTGCACCAAAAAAGGGGTGGGAAGACCATTGGTGTTTTACATGATTATTGTCCCCTATACCACCACTTGAAACCAGTATAAACCTATCCTATACACTTATCTAAGCTTTGAAACCTACCTTACATACTCCTCCAAGAAATTTATCGCATTATTCATCCCGTATCTAATCCAAAAACCCTTTTTGACATCTACCAAATAAAGTTACCTTGGGCCGACCCTGTATTCAAATTATATTTGCATGTTACAGGACTCTATTAGCTTCGGGTGACGTAGTCTAGGACTTAACTTGATTTTATGAATTAAAAATATAGGGTCGATTGGGATGACTCTATTGGCTAAACTTTCAAAAAGGTTTAGGATTAGATTAAACTATATATACACATCCATTTCTACCATTTCTTAGGATGAAAAGAAGAACATCATGTTGCACATCTACTTATATATCATTCTACTTGAGGAGAATTACTTAAGGTTCCCATAATACACTTGGAGATATGGATCTTGTCTTGTGGAGAAGTCTTTTAGATATATACATATGTTATGTAGCATAGAAATGACTTATCTTTATTATCCTTATATACCATAATAGCTTATTTCAAAAAATCTTGGCCAAGGGACAAATTGAGGCTCAATTGGTTCATCTTCAATGGTAAGTATTTAAAAATTTGATCATCCTTAATTATAGTATATATATTTATATTTTTACTTCTCTCCCATGTATTAAGATTTCATATACATTGGCTTAAGTATATATCTTATATATATGTTTACTTTTTATTTTTATTACCTCTATTTTGTGCCACAAGCTTTGGTGAGTACTAGATTAGATTTTACTTTACTGTGTGAATATATAAACCATATGACTTAGTTGAGGTTATTGCATGGTGTTGCTTGAATAGAGGATTTGGAATTTTCTCTAGTGCTGTTATTATGGTAAGAGATCCCCTTGGTTAGGTCTAGCAGATCCATTTTGGTCATGACTTTTATTGCCTAAATGTACCAACAAGTGAAGTGTAAATATGATTTTATCTTCTCTGAACTAAGATTGATTTTGTATATCAACTACATTTTCTCTTATATATACTCCCCACCTAAGTGCTAATACAAGTGCAAGTGAAACTACTATGAAATCTAGTTTGAGTGCTTTGAGTGTGCTTGAGACTTGAAATTTGAGTAATCTAAGCTTAGAAATATTATATATGGATATATACATAATCAGGGTAAAATAGGGATTGATAACCTTGATTGTGCACAACTTGTTTTGAGTTAATTTGTATCTCATTTCTATCTAGTGAATAATGGGTTAAAAGTCATGTATATATACTATTATAGTGCTTATGTAAGTATTAAAATAGATATAGGATAACCCTAAGTGGTTTTTGATTTGAAAATATATTATTTGGTGAAAAAAGGTGGGAAAAGGATAATAACATCCAAATTAGGACACTAACACCATTGATGCTACTATCCAAATTATGGTGTTAGTGTCTAGGTGGGAGAAGCTAAGGCACTAGGGGCCAAGATGTTAAAGTGAGGGTTTGAGACTACTTTAGGGATGTTTAAGGACATGTGTGGTCTACATGAAGGCTGGATAAGTGTCTAAATAGGCTCTAAGATAGGTCTAAGGCTAATCTAGGGATGGGTAGTCTCAAGTAACACTCTTAGTACTCAAGTGTCATTTTTAGATGATTAAATTTGCATCTCTTTTATTTTAGAAATGTAGCAAAGTGAAATGACTAGGATAAAGGAAAAATAAATGTACCCATACTTATCTAAGAGACAAATCCCATGAATCTGAGTTTGAGTGTGTGAAGTATGTTCTATTACATGTCCTATAAATGAAATGTGCATATATCAATCTTTACTTAAGAGATATCAAAATCAAAAACAAAACTGAGTAAAGAGATAATAGAGAGAAAAGGAACGAATACACCTCATTGGATACGTGAAGATATTATATGTGTGTACATGTATATAGTGATGAAATCAATGAATAGTTTGCATTAAGCTAATGGATTACTCAATCCCCATGTGTGGGTGGCTCAAGAACTCAATCTGGTTTTGAATCCATCATCACCCACCCTTGCTTGGTGGATCATAACCTGTGAATAGCTTATATTTGATTGATGGTATGTTCAATCCTCTCATGTAGGTGGATCAAGAAATCAAGTAGACTATGTCCTTATCATTACCTACCTATATGTAGTAGATGCATCTAAAAATAAAATTGTGTGATGTAACATAAATTATATAATATGGCTCTAGGTCACTCAGAAACTCTGAAATGCAAAATGGCTCTAGGCCACTTGGAAATTTAAGATTACTTTGTGCCACTTGGGAATGCCAAACATTACAGATGGAGTAACGCATCAATCTAGTGTATAAGTTGGAACATGGTGTCTAGTATATACAACATGGAGAATGACATGGAATTTTCATTCCATCTAATCAACTAGTACATAAGTGAGCATATGAAAACAATGTGCCATGTACATGCCCCCAAATTTGATATCTAAGTATATGGATTCTAGATTAAGTTGTAATAATCTATATCTAATTATCTAAAATTAAATGATAATGATCATGCTATGCATGATACTCCTAATTTGAACAAATTGATATGAATCTATGCTAAACTAAGTAAAAACTAGTAATCTGTAACTGAATTTATTGAAACCTAGACTATACGTATTGTACTCTTTTAAACAATATGTAATTTTCTAAAACTGAGGCTATTAGAAAATAACACTATATCTAGACAGTAGAAATGGTGGCACTAGTGTCCCCCACTTTGAGCATTAATATCCAACTGTACTGATTTCTATACAACTAAAACTATTTTTTGTGTGACTATTTCCCACCGTGTTTTCTTAAAATTGATTTCTATATTTTATGATTGTCTATTAAAAAATATACTATGAGTACATTTAGATAGCCTAATATTTGAGATAAACCTTTGTAAATTCCCCCTCTTTTTAGGGGAGTTGTTAAAACTATGCAAGTACTATCCTATAAAAAATCTCTACAAGATGTGTGTTAGATAGAGCATATATGATATCTACATAATCAATTAATATAATGCGCATACATAATATCATAATGTAAGATAGTTTGAGTATAATTTTGTAATGTATGATGCAGATTAGATCTAACATTCACAAGGATGCCAAGACAGATATACTAATGTATATGAACAAAAAATTTGAGTAATAAATAGAGTAACTACCTAGGGGGATGGGGCATGATGTTCATTAAGGCACCCAAAAAGGAAGGGGAGATTCATGAGGTTCCTCATGGCATCTAAAATGGGAGTGTAAAACAAGCAAGAGACAAGTGTCATGACCATGATGCATACATGAAAGTATACATACAAAACACATGAGACACATAAAGTAGGCCAAGGGGACACAATACAAGGGGCATGATCACATGTCACTAAACATGAAAAATCAAGATATACAAGGACATGTTCAAATGTCCACATATGCAAATAACAAGCAAGTTAGCTTAAATCTACATGGAAAGACATGTTCAAATGTCTACATACACAATAAATAAATAACACACAAGGACATGGGCACATGTACAAAGCATACATATAATGAAATGAGGTGGCATAAAGCAGTAAAATAATGGCATATTCAAATGCCCTTAGGTAGATGTGAAATCATAGAGACAAAATCAAGTCTAATCTAAGAAAGATAGAAATGAAAGTATGTATGACCAAGTGGTACAAATTTATATAAGAGCAAAGATGTAAATAAGCTGAGTCTAGAGTAAGTAGTAGTGGTAATGAATCTGAGTAGTGTAGGATGATCAATATCAAGATATAACAATGCTAAATCTATAATACAGAGTATATAAATATGTAACCTAACAATATAAGATGTGTATGGGCTGCCCCCAAATGTGTGAATGTATCAAATCAAGAACTTATGTATCTATGTACATGATCCCAATAGGTAGATAGTATAAAATTTGGATTTGTGTAGTGGACTTGGGTCCTATAAGTATCTGTGAACACTTGACAAGAATAAGAAAAACATGTAATTATGATAAAAAATCAATTATACTAAGATAGATAACATATGTAGTGCCTAGAAACTATAAGAAATGTAAACATAAAAATGCATACAATCTATAATTGTATTTTCTAAACAAATATTTGAATGTTTTTATGTTTTGACATATTGTATTATTTTTGTATTTTTTGATATAAGATATGTACAAGTAGAGTGGAACATAATAAATGATGAGTCTCATGGGAGACTCACTATCAATGTGTGCTGTATCAAATAAATGAACAATAATTGTGTGTGCTATGTGCAAAGGTAATTGAGGTCCTATAACTTATTTTATTGAGTGATCTATAGTTAGAACTATCTATGGAGTGGTGCTAGGAATTTGTGAAGTTGACTGGGGTATCTCATGAACTGTAGGTCTTAGGGACCCATATGATAGAATATACTATAGCTGGCATGGGTGCCCTATGTTGAGAACCCTAGGAACTCAATAAAAGTGGTATCAAAAGGAAAGGGTTACAGAGAATCCCTATAGAATCTAAAACATATATCTGAGATAAGGGTATCTCTAATAAGGGTCTCCATGGGATATTATGCATATGTGGTAACACTATAGGAGTATACCTCACTTGCATTGATGGCTTAACTAAAATCTATGGTGTACTGATGGAAAATGTGTTTAGAACTATAATTGGTAGCTATGGTGTAACTACCTATAAGTTAGGTAAAAGATACTCATATGAACTTACTTTAAAAATAAACACCTAATTATCATGTATATACTTGAGGCATATGTAACATCCCCACTGGGATTTAATAGAATAATGTAATAGTTCTTTAAAAAAATTATATTTGACATATTTTTTCATTAGATTACACCATGATAATTTAATTAGTAATATTAGCATACTAAATAAGTATTTTAAACATAAAATAAACATGTAATATTTAATAATTACTGATCACTAGCATAATATGTAACAAAATATAACTGCATAAGGAAAGTAATTACATAAAATCCAACTATAATTGGTACAAAAATATAACAATTGTTATCAATGTATAATATGTAATTAATTAACTTTTCAACTAACATTATGTCTCAATAATAAATATAATAATAGATACAAGGATCGACATAGCATGAGTCTCATGAACTCCATTATCTTTGATAATCTCAAGTGTAGTCTCCAATAAGTACTAATGTGGGGAAGGAGAACATCATCTGAGCACTTTTCCACACTAACCATAGACCATCAATCACTTGCATAATCCCTCAAATAGGTAATGACACTGCCTTCATAGATGGGTAGATAATGATGATGAAAGAATTTAGAGAGACAAGATAATACTCATGCGCTATAAGATTTATAATACATGATGTGGACCATAAAGAAAATAAATTCTAACATGATATTGCACAAACATGTAAATCATACACATGAAATGACAATGTCTAACTAAATATTACTCTGGCCAAAGTTTTTAAATAGTTATTGATCTCTAGGATCAGTCAAATTCATACACACCATTTGATCATATTACCTTCATATGGCATTGGTGATGCTAAGTAAGCTAGTGAAGTCTGTCTCACTATTTAGTACCAACAATGTGAGATTTGGTTAATATTAATATAACCAACAGATTCATATAGGTTATTTCTACTAGTAGGTATAAAACATGCTATAATACAAAAATAATATTTATGTATACATTTAATCCATTAAATGTATGAATGAATTTTTATATATTATTTACCACATAAATAATAAATATAACAAGTATAATTTTAATAAAAATTGGGTACAATATATACTTAGACTGCATGATCTAATTTCTATAAGTAAATTCAATTGTAGTACAACCAATAATGTCATTTTATGTTGTACATTTTACTCAATTACAAACAATGATCATAATTATTTAAAAGATCTATTAAATCATAAACCAAAAGCATATTCTTTCATTTATGATACCTATTATTATTTAGGGAAGCTTAATGCATATAATTATAGTGTACTATCACTCAAAATTATGTGACTAAATTTTACTAGTCAAAAGTAATAATTATAGGCATACATCCCAATGAAATTTATGCACCATCCATAAAATATATCCCATAATATATGTTTTAATACATAACTCTTATTCTCTTATACTAAAGTATTTCCCATTTTTATTTATAGAAAATATATGTGATTCTAACATGTATTTAAATTTTCATAAAAAGGCAACAAGATGCATATAGGGTTTTCTACATTTCTAAAACCCTCTTTTTCCCCAAACTATGTCTTTAGTTTGTATATGAATTATTGGAAATAGAGTATATAATAGCAGACCAAACAGACCTATACTTAGCATTGGTTTATCCATTAAAAGTTTATACTCATTCTAAGTTTCAATATGTATCTATAGAATCAAATTGACATTAAATATAAAATTCATAGACCTTGTCATAGTAGACTTCTAGATAATATTTATAAGATTTAAAGACTCCAATTCACTACAAGTTTTAAAAAGGAACTTGAACCCATATCCTTTCACATTAAATTTAAATGTATACACAATCCTCAAACACATGATACTTTTATTTAAAGATAAATAAACACTCACTTTATATATCCTCCCTATCAATTAACACACAGTCGATACATCCTTGCTTTTGTATTATGAATTCATACTCCGTTCCTTCATATATATACATAGTTTAGAAACATAATACACAATTCATTTATTTATGTGTTCTCAATGTTCAATACATATTACCTTAATTCATTAAAATATATATACATGTTTTCATGTAATAATACACACACACTCAATCTACACACACACATATGTCCCCTATTCATATTTCATCAGTATATATGTAGTTCATAAATAACTATATACTCAATTTTAAATGATAAAAATATAATCGACACATATATATTTATTCATTATTTCAAATGAAAAATACCATACAATCAACATTGTAACAATCATCATTTATGTATTTTCACCCTAATCAACTTCATATCAAACTGATAACATAGAAATCCTTTGCTAATTCATCCATATATTCTCATGGTTTTGAATGATGAATGACCCTAGTTCATATATATAAATGCACTCTATTTATAATTTTTTACAAGAATACATAAAATATATGTCAAACGTATATGTTCAACATATATAAATGATAACCCCAAATTGAATGTCATCCTATATATATTCATACTATCTCTAATTGATAGTATTCAGATTTTCTTTAAATAAAGACCCGCTCAAACATCTGCTTGACTCAAAAAATATTTTTATCAAAGATAAACACAAGATTTATGTATTATATCTACATATTCAATTTTTTGATAACCCACTTGACTGAGTATGTATATATTAGACATTTATAAGAATAAATCTCAGCCTTTGTATGTATATCAAACGATCCACCTAGGTTTTAATTTGCCTAAGCTAGGGAATTATACCATTACTAAGAATAACTTAATTTAACCCTTTAATTTAACACACAAACAAATCTAATTTACAATCTTAAGATTTAGAGGATAACGGCTTAGTTATGTGGATGGCTGATCCATCCATAGGGCTAAGCCTATATCCCTATAAAAATATAATTCATTTTCTAAACCCTATGAAATCAATTCTTTACATAGAATTTATTTAAGGAATTGAAAAATAATAACATCACCAACCTTCTCAATGCTTCTGAATTGAAAATCAATGAACCAAAAATCATTCTCTTCCTTGCTCTCCACTTTCCCTTCTCCTCTTCTCTTTGTGCCTCATTCTTATGATTGACTCACCTCTTATCCTTATTTTCCTCATCTATCTCTTACAAACTTGAGTTTTATGCAACTATTAGTTCACCAGTTCGTAGTCCATGCATAATCCAAATTATTCATTCCAACATAGACTAAAATACAGTTAACATCCATTAATTAAACTAAGAAAAGCCTTAATCTCTCTCTTACTCAAACTTTCCTCAATACATTAATCATTATATTTTTGTTTAAAATCCTTGCATAACCTTTTTACATTCAATCCTCATGTATTCCATTCAAAAAGTCCACTTTTAACATTATTAACACTGATATCTAATACTTCTAATCTCAACATAATTTATGCATGCTAACAAAGACTTAGATTTAGATCATAGACTAGTTTTTAGGATAATTTATTCTCTTTCAATAATTAGTAAAGATAATAACCTCTTGTATTTTATAAGAATATGAATAACACAAGGTCTATTATATTCTTTTATCCAAAATGGTAGATTAGGCAATTATTTATTCCAACCATAACAATATTGTAAAAATATAATCATTTGTGTTATTACTAGATCATATAGACTATTTATGTCTTTTGTTATCTTCATATATGAAGACATATATTGATATTACCAAATATCAATGATAATAAGATATTATTTTAAAACATTGCAAAGAGATTATAGTTAGTCTATATATAATAATAACTAGATATTATTCACATAGATTTATGTTCCCGTAATCATAAACAATCATGAGTACAATAACATAATATAATCATACTGAAACATTATGCACTAAATCAATGTAAAATATCCACAATGCAATCACACATGATTTATTCTATATATAAGTACTAAATTGAAATAACACTCACTAACATGCAAAATCTAATATCTAAATGCAAATAGTTTTAAAAATGTACTAATGCTAATAATCCACATAATACATATAACATGTACTATCTAATATGGTGTGTGTATAGATTCTAGCCATTACTCTATTATCTTCAAACACTTCCATCTATGTCATCCTATTTGATGATGCTCTCACTCCATAATGTTTTGAGGGATGAAACTCTCCTACATCTAACTCATGATAAGAAGGTAGTTATCTTGATACATCATGATATATATCATTAAACAATGCTATAATAATAATTAACATGATCATAATATAAATAATTTATAATATAGTTAACTCATAGTAATGAAATCATGAAATAAAATTAACATACAACTATTTAATAACATCATATGACTTATAGTTTATTTAAAATATAATTAATCAATTTAACAACCATAATAATCCATGAATAATTAGGTAAATTAGCTTAGTGAGAAATCAGGATGTGACATCTTTCCCCTCAAAATCTAGTCATTGTCCTGATGACACTTATTCAAACAATAGTTCATAATTAAAAACATTATTTAATAGAAAGATAACATAATATGATGTATCAAATCAAACAAACAAATATAGAAATAGCTTGTATATCTCATCATAGTCCTCCCAAGTAGCACTATCCTCAGAGTATTGGTCATAAGACCTTGCACGGTGACACTTCTCCATTACATAAATGAAGTTTGAGAGTGTTTACTATTCTTATTGGCTCTACCATGACTACCCCAAAATCTAGAATCTACAAAACACTCTAATTTAACACATGTAAAGGATTATCTATATACTTTTAAAGATAAGATATATGGAAGACATTATGAAATAGAGCTAGGGTTAGTGAAAATACAAGCTTATATGCTATATGATTGACTATTTATAAAACTTTGAAGGGTCCCACATATCTTAGTGAAAGTTTCACTAACTTTCAAAATTTAATTAAGATTTTCTATAACTTAACCCATAAGAATACTTTATCACCTACCAAAAATTGTCTAGCTATTCTCTTTAGATTAGAATAACTCTTATATCTATCAATTGCCTTGACCAATCTCTACCTAATTGATCTAATTTTATCTTCCATTTATAAAAGCATATTATATCCAAAGACTACCTTATATTCCAACCTATCCCAACTGATTGGTGTCCTACACCTTCTTCCATACAATGCTTCAAATGATGCCATCTTTAAAGCATATTGGTATGAGTTACTATAAGAAAACTTAACCAATGGAAGGTACTATTCCCACTTGTACTATTAATACATGTAATACATATAAATAATATCATCTAAGACCTGATTAACTCATCCAATTTGACCATCAGTGTATGGGTGATATGCATTACTAAAGTTTAGCTGCATACCCATTACTAAATTTAGAGTTAACCAAAATCTAGAAGTCATCCTCTAATCATGATCCAAAATGATCTTATTTAAAAATATATGTAATTGATACACTTTTTTATGAATATCTTTATAATAATAGGTGTATCATCTATCAAATTACCTGATATAAAATGTGCTACCTTAGTTATTTTGTCAACTACAACCCAGATCATGTCATGCCTACTCTATGATAATAGTAAACCTTAGACAAAGTCTATACTGATCACCTACCACTTCAATTATGATATGTCTTGTGGATACAATAATTAATCTAGATGCACATGTTCAAATTTCATATGATAACATTCTAAATAACATGACACAAAGTCTACTACATCTTTCTTAATTCCCTTTTAGAAATAAAGTGGTCTAAGCTCTACCATGAGCTTGGTTACTCCTAGATATCTTGAATATGGGACATTGTGCAATTATTTTAGCACTATGCTCCTTAGATTCTCTCGATCTAACACATACATCCTTTCATTGTATCACAAAAGACCATCATTTTTTAATCTATATCTTTTATAACTAGGATTTTGAGCATTTTTAGATAATGATTTCCTAACCTGATCATAGAATTCATATCTTGGTGAGTATTCAATCATTTAATCCCTGAATATACTCTTGATATCAACCACCACTACTATGTACCTTCTATGATTTAAGGTACCAACCTTGCATTTGATATAATTGATATCGAAGTCATAGTCAGACAAAAAATCTAACTAGCATCTCTGTTGAGCATTCAGATTTGGTTGGGTGAAGATGTAATTGAGTCCCAAATTATCAGTATTGAGCTCAAAAAATTTTCCTAATAAATAATGTCTAAATTTTTTTAAAGTATAAAAAATTGTTATAAATTCAAGTTCATGAGGGGCATAATTCACCTCATAAGGCTTCAGCTTCCTTGACTCATAAGCTACCACTACACCATTCTACATAAGGACTCCTCTTAGTCCATCCCAGACACATCTATGATCACTAAAAGTTGACCACTGGGACCAAGAACTCTTAATACTAGTGTTGAAATAAGTCTTCTTTTTAAATCTTAAAAAATTACTTTGTACTTATTTGACTAGATAAAAGTTTTATTCTTACACTATAGGGAGGTAATCATATTAACTATCTTAGAAAAATTGGAAATGAATTTCCTATAATATCCCACTTATCTCATGAAAATCCTTACCTCGTGGACATTAATTGGTGTCAACCACTCCATAATAGTTCTTATTTTAGTTGGATCCACTAAAATACCATCTATTGAGGTAATATGTCATAGATATTACACTTTTTTTTGGAAAAATGCACACTTGGACAATTTGTTGTATAACTTATGTTTTTGCAAATGATGTAAAACTAGTTCCAGTGTTGAAGATGTTATTTTTCATCCTTAGATTATATAAGAATATCATTTTAAAATACCAAAACAAAATGATCTAGATAATCTCTAAACACATTATTTATGACATTCATGAATGCTATAGGTGCATTCATCAACCCAAATGGTAACACTGTAAAATCATAGTGTTATATCGAGTTCTAAATGTTGTCTTTGGAATATTCTCATATTTTATCCTTAATTGATGATATCCATATCTAAGATCAATATTAT
Source organism: Torreya grandis (assembly GCA_037957365.1). Taxonomy (NCBI): domain Eukaryota; kingdom Viridiplantae; phylum Streptophyta; class Pinopsida; order Cupressales; family Taxaceae; genus Torreya; species Torreya grandis. Next base: position 2,609,481 of record JARHVA010001202.1, read on the forward strand.
AAAATATCATTGATCCTCACATCTGATCAAAAAGATCATCTATTTGAGGTAGTAGATATCTATTTTTAATGGTTACTTTATTCAACATTATATAATCAATGCAAACTTGAAGAGTACCATCCTTCTTTTTGACAAAGACAATTGGTACACCCCATGGTGACACACTTGGTCTGATCAACCCTTTGGATAACAACTCATAGAGTTGTGCATTTAATTCAACTAATTCAGTGGTTGTCATTCTATATGGTGCCTTAGACTAAGGTTTCCATCCTGGTATGATATCAATAGAGAAACCAAACTTTTGTTTAAGAGGCAATCCTAAAAATTCCTCTAGAAACACATCATGAAAATTCCTAAGGAAAGGATAATCTTCAATTGATTATTCCTTAGTTTCCTCCATTTTATTTATCTTGATAATAAATGCTTGACATCCTTTGCCTTGGGCTTTTCTGTGTTTCATTGCAAAAATATACCTAAGTCTTAACTCCCATTTCTTATCCTATATTAGTGTCTAATTTTCAAAATCATCCAGACACTCAACCTTCTTCAAATAGCAATCAACCTTAGATTTATGCTTCACAAGCCAGTTGAATCCTAGAATCACATCACATGACTCTAGTGGTCCTGCATATATATCCACTACTATTATGAATTCATGCAACCTAATCTTTAATTCAACTAAACACTAATCAAATTTGACTTTAGAATCATTTCCATATTATACTGACCATGCATTTGCCATTATTTCAGCTTTTCTAGACAACTTATTTAGAAATATAGGAGCTATAAAACATTCTTTAGCCCTTGTATCTATCAAAATGGAAACTAGATGTTCAAACAAAATACCTAATAATTTTATGTGTGAAGATTATAATTTGGCTTGTCAATTATCAATTATCGCATGAATAAATTGGTGAAAATTTCTTTGTAGAGGGGCAGAACCTTTTTCCTCAACTTATCCCAGGTACATTCACACATAAAATAGTCACCTCTATAAATGAAGAAACCTCTAGGTGATCCCTTCTTATTAGACTATTGGTTTCTCTTGAAACTACCTTTGGAACTATTACCCATTTTATTTTTATCTAAACCACTATTAAATTTGGTATTCTGACTCTTGAACTGGCTGTTGTAGTCTCTGCTCCTCTTCTTCTAGTTTTTCTTTTTAAAAATTGGCTTAGAACTTCTAATTTTTTAAAAAACTTGTCTTTGATCTAAGTAATAGATTTAAATTTTTATTCCTATTTTACTACCTTATCAAAGACTTGGTCCATGGTAGATGGTCCATGAATATCCATCTCTCCACTAATCTGGGGTTTTAATCCCTGATGAACTTTCTAATCTTGAACCTCTCGTCTAATTGATACTGAAGTACATATTTCAGAAGCTTGATGAGCTATTCCTAATACTCATTCATTGACAAGTCTGCTTGCTTTCAGATTCTAAAAAAATGTAAACTTTTATTCAAAATATAATTATGGAAGATACCATTATCTGAATAGTGTCACAAACTTCTCCCAAGTAGTGGTTGTCGAGTTAAGATTCATTTCCAACTTCTTGTTAGCCCACCACATAGTTGCTTCTCCATCCAAATGGTATGTTCCCCAAATGGCTTTGTTGACCTTAGAGTAATTTTAAATATTTATATACTTCTCCATTTTAGTCGACCATGCTTCTTCTCCATCTCTCATAATGATTTCATCAAACTTAGGTGGATTTACCTTTTTCATATCCCTTACAAATTCCATAGCTACATGTGTTCTTGCATCTTGAGGTGCTTCCTCATATTTATACTCTTGAGGGATTTCCTACTCAACAGGATGGTCTTTAAGTACATACTGATAGAATTCTTCCTCATGTCCATGAATTTCTTATTCTAGGGATACAATTCTATCCCTATTCTCATTCATGATTGTAAGAATTTGATCCAACTTTGTTGCTTGCTCAATGACAAATTGGTTAGGATCAAATGGAAGGTTATTTCCACTGACATTTGAGGGACCCTCTCTATATGATCTTGCTCACATCATTCTCCTTTATGTTAATATAAACATATGAAAATGTTAGTAGACTCATTAATATCTATAGTGTGAACCACAATTTTGATATTACAATGTAATATTCCCACTAGGGTTTACTAGAATAATGTAATATATATTTTATATTATATTCGACATATTCTTTCATCAGATTACACCATGAGAATATAATTAGTGATACTAGCATACTAACGATGTTAAACATAAAATAAACAAGTAACATTTAATAGTTACTGATCACTAGCATAACATGTAACAAAACATAACTTCATAAAGAAAGTAATTACATAAAATCCAACCAAGATTGGTATAAAAATACACCCACTACTTTCAATGTACAATGATAATTATATTTCCAAATAGAATTATGTCTCAATAATAAATGAAATAATAGATACAAGGCTCCATAAAACATGAATCTCATGAACTCCAATATCTGTAATAATCTTAAGTGTATTCTCTAATAAGTACTATTATGGGGAGGGAGAGCATCATCTAAGTGTTTTTACACACCAACCATGGACCATTGATCTCCTGTGCAATCCCACAAATGGGGAATGGCCCTCCCTTTATGGATGGGTAGATAGTGATGGTGAGAGAATCTAAAGAGATAAGCTAGTACTCATGTGCTGTAAGATTTTTAATACATTATGTGTACCATAAATAAAATATGTTCCAACATGATATCACACAAACATGTAAATATTACATATGAAATGACAATGTCTAACTAAACATTACTATGGCCAAAGTTTTTAAATAGTTATTGATATATAAGATCAGTAAAATTTATACGCTTCACTTGATCGAATTACCTTTATTTAGCATTGGTGATGCTAAGTAAGCTAGTGAAGTCCATCTCGCTACTTAGTTAGTATCAATAATGTGAGATTTGGTTAATATTAATATAACTAATAGATTCATACAAGTTATTTCTACTAACATGTATAAAATATGCTACAATACAGGAATAATATTTATGCATATATTTAGTCTGTCAAACATATAAATGAATCTTTTCTATATTATTTACCACATAAATAATAAACACAAGTATAGTTTTAATACCAAACATGTACAATATAAAATTAGACTGCATGATCCAATTTTCATAAATAAATTTAATTTTATTACAACTAAAAATGTCATAGTATATTGTACATTTTACTCAATTACAAACAACAATCATAATTATTTAAAAGATCTATTAACTCAGAAACCAAAAACATATTCTTTCATTTATGATACCTGTTATTATTTAGGGAGGTTTAATACATATAACTATAGCATCCTATCCCTCAAGATTTTGTTACTAAATGTTACTATTTAGAAGCTATAATTATAGATACACATCCCAATGTAATCTATGCACCATGCATAATATATATCCCATAATATATATGTTTTAATACATAAATCATGTTCTATCATAATAAAGTATTTTCAATTTTTCTTTATAGAAAACTTATGTGATTCTAATAGCTATTTTAATTTTCATAAAAGGTAAAAAGATCCATATAGGGTTTTATACATTTCCAAAACCTTATTTTCCCCCAAAATATGTCTTTATACTGTATATGAATTATTAAAAATAGAGTATATAATAGTAAACCAAATAAACCTATACTTAGCCTTGGCTTATCCATTGAAATTTATACTCATTCTGAGTTTTAATATGTATCCATAAAATAAAATTGATATCAAATATAAAATTCACAGACCTTGTCATAGTCGACTTCCAAATAATATTTGTAAGATTTAAAGACTCCAATTCACTACAAGTTTTAAAAAGGAACTTGAACCTATATCCTTTCACATTAAAATTAAATGTATACATAGTCCTCAAACATATGATACTTATTTTGAAACATGAATAAATGATCAATTTATATATCCTCCTTGTCATTAAACCATAGTTGACACATCCCTACTTTTGTATTATGAATTCATACTCTATTCCTTCATATATATATACATAGTTTGTAAATATAATACACAATTCATTTATTTATGTGTTCTTAGTGTTTAATACATACTATCTTATTTAACTCAAATATATATAAACAATTTCATGTAATAATACACACACACTAAATCCACACACACACACACACACACACACACACACACACACACACACACACACACACACACACACACACACACACACACACACACACACACACACACACACACATGTCCCCTATTTGTATTTCAAAAATAATCAATATATACATAGTCCATACACAACTATATACTTAGTTTTAAATGATAAAAATATAGTTGACACATATATTTTTATTCATTATTTCAAATTACAAATAACACAACCAATATTTTGATAATCATCATTTATGTATTTTTAACCTAATTGACTTCATATCAAACTGATAACACAAAAATCCTTTGCTAACTCATCCATATATTCTCATGGTTTTGAATGACGAATAGCCCTAATTCCTATATATAAATGTACGTTATTTCTAATTTTTTACAAGTATACATAAAATATAATTATATATCTTCACTGTTTAATGTCAAAAGCATACATTCAACATTTATACATGATAACCCCAAATCGAATGTCATCCTATATATATTCATACTACATCTAATTGATAGTATTCACATTTTATTTAAATAAAGACCCATTCAAACATATATTCAACTTAGAAAATATTTTTGTCAAAGATAAACACAATATTTTTGTATTATATCTACATATTCAATTTTTTAATAACCCACTTGAATAAGTATGTATATATGATACATTTATAATAACAAATATCAATTTTTGTCTATATAACAAACCATCCACCCAGGTTATAATTTACCTAAGCTATGGCATTATGCCATTACTAAGAATAACTTCATTTAACCCTTCAGTTTAACATATAAATAAATCTAATTTTCAATCTTAGGATTTAGAGGATAATGTCTTAGTTCTATGGATGGATGAGCCATCCACAAGGCTAAGTGTGTATCCCTCTTAAAAATATAATTCATTTTCTAAACCCTAGGAAATCAATTATTTACATATAATTTCTTTTAAGTAATTAAAAAATACTAATATCACCAACCTTATCAATGCTTCCCAATTGAAACTCAATGAACCAGAAATCCTTCTATTCCTTGTTCTATACTTTCTCTTCTCCTCTTCTCTTCGTGTCCCATTATTCTCCTCAAATTTTTGCTTATCCTTATTTTCCTCATCTATCTCTTACCAACTCAAGCTTACATGCAACTATTAATTCACTAGTTCATGGTCCATTAATAACCCAAATTATTCATTCCAATAGAGTCTAAAGTACAATAAACTTCCATTTACTAAACTAATAAAATCCCAAATATCTCTCTTACTCAAACTTTCCTCAATACATTAATTATTATCTTTTTGTTTAAAATTCTTGCATGAATTTTTTAAATTCCAAGCCTTGTGTATTCCATTTAAAAATTTCACTTTTAACATTATTAATAATGATATCTAACACTTCTAATCTTAATGTAGTCTATGCATGCTAACAAAGACTTAGATTTAGTCAAAGGTTAGTTTTTAGGATAATTCAATCTCTTTCAATACTTAGTAAAGATAATAACCTCCTGTATTTTATAATAATATGACTAACACAAGGTTTATTACATTATTTTATCCAAAATGGTAGATCAAATAAGTATTTATTCCAATCATAACAATATTGTAATAATATAATCATTTGTGTTATTACTAGATTATATAGACTATCTACATCTTTTGTTATCTTCATATATTAAGGTGTATATTGACATTTTAGAATATCAATGATAAAAATCTAATGTTTCAAAACATTTCAAAGATATTATAGTTAGTCTATATACAATAATAACTAAATATTATTCACACAAATTTATGTTCTTGTAATCATAAATAATCATGAGTACAGTAACATAATATAATCATACTGCAACATTATGCATAAATCTATGTAAAATATCCATAATGAAATCCCACATGATTATTCCATATATAATTACTAAACTAAAATAACACTCACTAACATGCAAAAAATAATATCTAAATGCAAATAACTTCAAAAATATACTAACGTTAATAATCCACATAATGCATATAACATGTACTATCTAATGTGGTGTGTGCATGGGTTATATCCATTCATCTATTATCCCCCAATACCTCCATCTACATCATACTCTTCGATGATGATCTCCCTCCATCATACTCTAAGGGATGAAATCTCCTATATGCAACTCATGACAAGAAGCTGGTTAGCCCGATACATCATGTTATAACATAAAATAATGTTGTAACAATAATTAACATGATCATAATGTAAATAATTTATAATAAAATTAACTCATAGTAACTAAATTATGAAATCAAAGTAACATACAACTATCCCATAATAGCATATGAATTATATTTTAGTTAAAAGTTAATTAATCAATTTTACAGCCATAATAATCCATGGATAATTAGGAAAATTAGCTTAGAGAGAAATCAAGATGTGACAACATATGTGCATGGTGGATGAAATAGATTGAAGTTATTGTATCCATGGCCTACCCAATAACATGTCAAATGTGCCTATACTAGGTACTACTAAGAATCTAGTGGCCACACGTGCTGGTCTAACATGTAGTGGAAGTACAATCTCCTTATTAGAGCTCTAAACATGGCCACTAAAATGATAAATAATTATGTTGATAAAAGAAATCTCCTACTTTGAATAAACCAAATGTTGTATAAGTGTGATAGTGCACATGTTAATACTTAACCCATTATTAACCATAACATTATGAAAAGCATGATGATCAATGTAGGCTTGTATAAAGAGTGCATATAAATATGAATCATCATCGATAATCTCTTACTATGATAAAGTGATGAGTGGTCTAACTGGTACTATAATATGATACACACCAATGATATTATACAAAGGTGTACTTCCTCTATAGTAGTGTGATAGGATGTCAGTGGTGGATGTGATTGATACATATAGTGAACACCTGAAGTGTCTCCTACCTCATTAACCATATGTTTTAGAAATGGATCTAAAAATATTTTCAATTTATTAGCTCTCATTGGTTTAACTTTAGGTGCCTATGTAGGTGTGCCCTCATCAATGATGTTTGTCTCTATCCAATCCTATATCTTATGTTTCAATATGATACATATGTTTATTGTATGTATTGATGCCCTGTGATAGTTAGAGAATGCATTGGAATCATAGTTATTTGAAATAGGCCTTCTTGTATCAACCTATTTGATGGGAGGAAGAGATATGACATTGCATTCCAAGAGCCACTATAAAACACATACTGGTGATCTTAGAATATTTGTGAAAAATCTATGGAGGAGATGATAAAACCAAGTGAGGAGGTGGCTCTGAAGCTATGTTAACTATGGCCTTTTGATCACTCTTGTTGTCAACAACCTTTACTTTATATGGAGGCTTATTAGAACTCTTAGTAGTTGAATCTAATTCACTTGTGTATTTTCATTTTATAATAAAGAGAAGCTTTACTTCCCTTTATTTCACTATGTGGCATACATATGTGAATATTGGAAACTTATCGAATAAGATAGCTTCATGTAATGATTATAATAAACTCTATTTGAATATGTCTTAGAGCTTTATATCTACCATGGGGCTAGTCATCTTTGGCAATATAATTTTATATCACAAGACATATTATGCAATATGCTCATTAGATTTTTGCTTAAGTTGTGCCACTTGAGCATATGAGATATTATCACTGATATTGATTGAAAAATGTGACAAAAACATATCTACAATGGATTGAACATGATGATAGAATAATTTGGAAGATCATAAAACCACTATAAGGCATAGTTTTTTAGACTTTATGGGAATACTTAGTACAGAGCCAATCATAGGACATGTAGTCCAAACATGATACATGGAAAGATCATAGATGATACTCTGGGTCACCCTTATCATCATTCAAATTAAGTTTAGCTACCATAAATCCAGAGTTGCCACTATGTGTTGTGCCAAAGGTGTATGTAAAATAACATGATAAACATGACATGTGATAGTCTAGTAACACCCTTCTCAAGATGTAACACCTTAGTTTTAAGAGAATGAATCTCATGCATAAGGGATTGTATATTTTAAGATAAGGAAATAGCCATAGGAGGTGTTTCCATTATTTAATATTGTCGAGTTAAAATGGGTTATTGTACAATCTGAGTTGCCCCTAAAGTAGGTGTAATAATATTATTATCTGTGGGAGTATAAGATTGAATATTATTTGATTTTTGAAGTTATTCATAGACAAGATGGATAAGGTCATCTTGTTTATTTAAATGTTTGAAAATGAAATATTGTAATTATTTCTTATCAGTTTCATCAAATCTGTTGTTGAATTCTACCATTATAGGTTGGGAAGTAGGAAAATAAATAGTTGTATATTTGGAATCTTTAAAGAAGTTTAATCTATAAAAAAAAAAAATAATGAAATACTAAAACAAATATAATATTTTTAAACTAATATCTAAGCATAGAAAATAAAAGGATACAAGCCTTAAGAGTATATAAAGCTAGGGTTTTAGTAGTATTCAAAGTATGCCAGGGTCACCAAATGGTTTAACTTATTAGGGTTTATGGAGTGTACACCCTAGGTTGTTAAAGGGGATGAGTACAATAAACTAGGGTATAAAATATGCAATAAATACAACCACTAATTTGTAACAAAATTGACCTAGTATGACCTTTTTAAAAATAGTAATAAATGATATAAACAAGTACTTATCTAGAAATTGATTGAGAATTAAGATATCGAGGCTACAAAATGGGATAAAAGTTGATCTTAGTGTCATAGATAGGATTTAGGTGTCAAAACCCTTACTAGACAATAGTATCCTAGTTAGATAGTAGAACCAATGATGCTAGTGTCCTCCCTTTGGTTCTAGTGTCCTTTGTGTAAAACTATTCCAAGCTTTTGGGTACACCTGTGTCTATGTCTACCAAGCTTATTATTATGTGTACAAGTTTTGGCTCCCTATCGATGACCTATTTTGATTGATTTTGTATGTAAACCCTAGACCTCCATGTTAGGGAATTTGATTGGCATAATTATAAAAGTCTGATGTTAGTGGGGTAGGATGAACATCCTCAACACTGCTATGATGAGATTTTTCTACATACTAATGATCCTATGAGGGATCAAGCTCAATGTAATGTTGCCCACCTAAGTGCTGGTGCAAGTGCAAGTGAAGCTAGTATGAATGCCAATTTGAGTGCTTTGAGTGTGCTTGAGATTGGAAATCTTAGTATATAATCTTAATAATGTTATAGATGGATATATATAGAAGTAGGATAGAATAAATATTAACAACCTTAATTATGCACAACTTATTTTGAGTTAATTTGTGTTATTTACATCTCATTTCCATTTACTAAATAATGGCATAAAAGTCATGTATATGTACTATTCTAGTGCTTTTGTGGGTCTTAAAAGAGTTAAAGTGGACCCTAGGTGGTTTTTGATTTGAAAATATATTCATTAGTGATAAAAGGTGGGAAAAGGATAATATCACCCAAACTGGGACACTAGTGCCATTGGCACTACTGTCCAAATTATAGCACTAGGGGACAAAATGCTAAAGTGAGGTCTAGGATAATTTTAGGGATGACTATGTCACTCACGAAGTTTGGATAAGTGTCTAAATAGGCCCTAAGATATGTCTAGGGATAATATAGGGATGGGTGGTCTCAAATAACACTCTTAGAACTTAAGTGCCATTTTTAGATGATTACATCAACCATAGCATTGCTGCATTTTCCACTCTTTCTTTGTTGACAATTTAATTTCCCAACATTCTCATTACGAAATAAAATACCCTTGGGTTAGATTGATCATTATAAGGAGGTAGAAGCCTAATGATTCAAAGATCTTCATCAAACAATTCAATTCTAATTTTTTGTCAACATTTGACATGTTGGGGGGTTTATTTATTTTGTTTTATTGAATTTTTGTTAGATTAGATTTAATTTGTTAGTAAATCAAAATCAAGAATTTTTTTTATGTGCATCATAACAATAATTAAAATTTTTGAATTAGATTTATCCTTTGCAAAAAATAATGGATTGTATAAGTCTAGGGGGATATTTCTCCATAATTTTCATCCTACATAAACTTCCATAGTTGATTTGTTTATATTTTTGTGTTTGTATTTTCTATTTCTTCAAATTTCTATAGCCTATGTGCATTTGAAAGTAATGTTTATTTATTTATTTTTTTCTTAGATTATGTGTGTGCATGTAAGGTAATTATTCACAACTATTTCCTCTATGACTCTTGTGAAAAAGAGATATTTATGGAATTATTTTATTATTTCTTCAAATATATAGATCTCTTTTAAGAAACTATGCCTCAGATGAAATAACTTGTGTGAGATCCCATTAAGAGCCATTTATTCAATCCCTCTATTGTTTATCTCTTTAACTTTCCATAGATATAAAAATTATTTTTTTACCACTTCACACACACAACAAATTTAATTTCAATAACTCATATTTTGCATGCTACTTTTCCCTGATAGCTTTCTTCTGATGTATTCACCCACAATTCTTGATTCTTCTTATCATTTCAACTTGTATTAATTTAAATTTGAAAAGATACAAGAAAATTTTTATCACTCAATTAGCTTCCAATCACTTGTATTTTAATTCATATTCAAATGTGCATATTTGTCAATTAAAAATAAGTTAATTTGTTTACATTTTTAGTGATTATAAATCATTTTAACTATGCATTTTAAATCTAAAAATACAAAAATGCAATAACATTCATACATTTTACTTTCCAATGTGCATCTTTCATTAATTGAGATTATAAAAAGATTTTTTGATGTACATTTACAACTATCTAGTTAATTTCATTTGCATTCATAAATCATATCAAAAATAAAATCAATGTCTTTCAATTTCTAACATTCAATATAGCTTTTCATTTTCATCCATTTTTCATTTAAAAGATAGAAAATAAGACAAATAATTTATTTAAGGATTGCATTTATTTTTAATTTATTAGTAAATGGTAGTTTTAATTTTATTTTCTCATTTGAAAATCATTCATTTATTTTCATAGTGGATATTTTTTAATTTTCAGTTATATTCTTTTATTTTACAAGACACAAGTTCAAGAAACATTAGTTAGTAAAACTGTTCATATAAATATAAAAAAAACAAAATGAACTTTAAATTCAAAATCATTTGAAACATCCATTTTGACATCCTTGAATAAAGCTCTCAAAACAAGCACATACATAAAATATAGGAGCATTCTCATGAATAGAAACTCCCATTCCAGTGGAAAATTACAAAGTGACATAAAATTTTAGCTCTAATTATAAGTTTTTTCTCAAATGCACTCCAAAATTTAATTGTCAATTAATTTGAGGTGTTAGATGAATAAACCTGAGTAGTGGAAGCACACCTATCTATTGTTTTCCTACCAGTAATCAAACATATGTATTTAATTCCATGTCTTTATCCTTTAGTATAACCTCATACTATTTTATCCTCTTTAATAGATGGTATTCTCTGGGCAAGGACAACTTAATTGAGTTAGTTAAATACCATGAGTGATTCAATCTCATTTATATTTATTTAGATAAAAAAATAATGATAAAAAGTTATGCACCTAGTTCTCTTAGAGTCAGGAGAGCCCTTATCTCCATTAAATTCCCTGCTTTAAATGATCATTATGAAGCAACATAAGAATATTGATACAAAAGAGAGTACCCATTGGGATGAATAGTTTATAATCCAAAAAAGGTAGCTTGACTAATTCAACAAACACATATCATTCAATGAGCTCAATGTAATAAACCTATTTAGCTAGATCATTAGTCACATTGAATCCATTTTTAATTTCATTATCTCAACTCAAGCTTGGGAATCAAACATGCAAGGTTAATTTTCATTTTACATGCATACAAATCTTGTGAACTTCACATGGAATGTTCTTTTCCACCATTAGTCTGATTGTCCTCCATTTATTTTTTCAAATTTTCTTCACTTTGGCTTCACAAACATTTTACAAATTTAGTGAATCCAATGTGAAAGGCTTGTCCTTTTGTGTTTTTCAAGTTTATTTTATTTTATTTTATTTATTTCATCACTCTCCTCTTCCATTTATTCTGTGAGTGTCCATACACTCCCAAATATGTTTAATGAGTATTTCAGTAGGACCTTAGGATTGAATGAATTTAGAAACAATGTTTGAGCCTAAAGTAAACCTTCATTGACTAGTTAGGCTAATTTTGAAGACCAAAATATTCAATAGATTGACAATCCATCTCCCTCCTACAAATCTTCCTTTTTCATTCTACACAAAAAATATAATATGATGGTATAGGAGCTACGATATTCTAATAAGATGTGAAATAATTATCATGACTCAAATGGCATAATTTTGACTAGCGAGGATGGTATAAAACCACATTTTCTAACCATACCCCACATTAGCTATAAAATATCGATTATGAGAAAATCATAATATACAATCAGTATAATGAAAGGATATAGACCATAGAAAAAGGATTAGATAGAATGCAGTTTCCTTCACTTCTTTCTAGCTCAAATCATTTAAATCTAGTACCTATATAAAAATCTAATGTGATTTATCATGAACAAACAAACATAAATCATTTCATCTTAGGTTATCATCCCCTTCATTTCAAGCTTCCTTCAAGGGAGGTGTTGAAATCAATTCTTAATATTAATCTAAATGATCTCATCTTCACATTGATGGGATGAATTCAAGACATGGAAAAGAACCAAGTTTTCTCTTCAACAAGTCTATCAAATCAAGGAGTTATGTCAAATGTTAATAACCAATGTTGTCCTCCTTCCACCTAAATTCCTTCTATCCCCTATCAAGCTACTTCAAATCAAACCCATCTAATTTCAAACAACTTTTTGTATTACCAAGGTCATGGAGGTTTTCTTTCTTAAAATACTCCTAGCATATGGCTACTAGTGTACCTTTGCTTTACACTCCTTCTAATTATACTCTTGTTGGCACCCCTCCCTCATATATTACTCCTAAAGATATGGATTCCTACACACCACCTTATTTATTCCATCAAAAATATATACTCATTGGTACACCACCACCTATGTTACACCCAAATTTGTGTTGGTTGTCTTGCTGGTGCCCCTCACTCATATATCACTCCTAAAAATATGGATTCCAACACACCACCCTATTTATTCCATCAAAAATATATACTCATTGGTACATCACCACATATGTTATAACCAACTATGGGTTGATTGGTGTTCTTCCCCCATACAATCTGCCTAATCATGCACCAATTGACATGCCTTGTTTCAATTATTTTCCACCCTATTACCATATGTTTTACAAATTCACATAGATGGATAGCTATTTTATAGATTATTACTCTCTGCCAACCCAATAAATAACATTTACCCATGGTAGTTTTGATCTTGTAGCTTATCCAATGTTCCCCCTCCAAGTTATTTGATACTTATTTGATATGTTTCAACATAATGGGGTCTTATTTTGGATACCTTAAGGAGCATCTTGATCATATTATTCAGAGAGTGCTCTTACCTTTCCCATTTCCTAAACTTCAAAAATACAAGGGAAAGGGAGACCCCAACACTTATATTAAATTTTATTCCATTACGATCATAGAGATACTCCCTTGGGATGTAATGATATAAAAATTCTTTCTAAAACTATTGAGCGAATTGCTCTAGATTAGTTTTACCATCTACCAGAGGATTCTATTTATCCAATTAAGTAAATTTTCATTGAATTAGTTAGAGCCTCTCACATGAAAAAATTACCTTGCATTGGTATATAAGTTTTTTTACACATTAAACATGATCCTAATGAGTCTATTTCCCACTTCATCATGAGGCTGAGTCAAGTACTCTACTCTTTATCCAATGCACCTAATATGGAACAAAGAGAGATATGTAATCTCTTCCCTCATTGCCTCAATCGAGAAACTAGGGGATATGTTTGAAATATCCCTTATTGACCCTATGAGGAAGAACTAAAAGGTGATTTTAAGTATGGACCAAGCAACCATAGATATTGACCACATGACTTATGGGCCCATTGGAAATATTATTGATCCCAATCAAAATAATGAGAGTTATCAAAGTAATAATCATAACACCCAAAACAATCAGGAACCCAGAGAGTTAAACTAAAACTATAATGCCACTACTAATGGTGTTATAGGTTAGAGGAAAAATAATAATACTTTTAATAACAACCAAAAATAGAATACTGACAAAAAAATAGATGTAAGGATCAAAGAAACCCCAACCCAATGCCTATTGTTCACATTGTATATTTTAATCAACCACCACCTCATAAAAATTAGTATCAAAATCCAAACCAAAATTCAAATGCACTATATCAAAACTAATACTTCAACCAAAATCAACCTTACCAAAAAAACATTTCACAAAGAAACTATAATCAATGCTTCAACCAACAATTTCAAAATTAAATATTAAGGGATTATGATCCCAACATCTATTTAACATAGTCATTGGTCATAATACTTGTAGTTTTAGGGAGTATAATAAGATTATTTAATGACTCCCAAAAGACCAATGTTAATTATTCATTGACATGTTCTTTGGAAATCCCAATGGAAACTTCTGGCTTTCACAAACAGGCTCCATAAGGCCATACAACACAAATATATGAATTTAGAAAAATCATTTTCCAAATCACCAAAAACAATCCAATCAAAACACACTTAGAATAATTACTTTATCTATCCCATGTTGGATATAATTCACAATGTATAATATTAGAATTCTACTTCAACAAATCCTGATGTCACCATTTACTTTGGTCTATAATGAATAAATAGGCTAATAGGTTTAGTGGAACTAGAAGCCAAACAATAATTGAACATCATAAATTTCACTAAGGAGTACCAACAAAATAATTCACCTCTAATGAAGGCTGTAGAAGCTAACATTCAAGGAGTTCCCAAACCTATTGAGAAATATGACTTTATCTTGGACATTATGAAAACCTTTTTCAATATCTCATTCATGGAATTGTTAAAAAAACTCTATTTCCAATCACCTAGGAATTATTAAATCCTTTGGTCTTGTCCATCTGACCAATGTTACCCCACCTCTAAAGCCATAAATCAATCACATCAATCTATATATGTGCCATCTAGAAAAAACTTTAGGGATGTTGGGAACTTATTTGATCTTAGACAATTGCCTTCTAATGCTGACATGGCCATAAGAGGAGATCATGCCTTGTAATTAAAAGTGTATATTTATTATAATTATGTTAAAATATCCATCATTGACTCTGGAGCTGTAGTTAACATAGTCCCTTTGTCATTCTTATAATAATTGGGTTATGGTGAAAATAATTATTTATCTACCAAGAACACTCTTCAAGGATATAGTATCCTCAAGTTTTCTTCTATTGGGACCATAATTTTAATTATTACTTTGGGACCTTAAAGAATGCTATTTGAAACTTATGTTATAGACAAAGACACAAATTACAACATGATATTGGGAAGGCCATGGATTCATAGGATCAAGTGTTCTTACCCTAGAATCATATTAAGATGGGTGAATTTATGATATGCAAGTTTTATTTGTGTTGTTCAAACATTTTGTTTTCTATATATACATTTATGAATCCCAATACTATCTCTACATAACATGTGATAGAAAATTAGGTCTTTGTGTACATCATATAAATGATTTTAGCATAGGAAAACACATCCAATGTCACTGATTCCTTTTGTTATTTACTCTTTCTTTTGTGAATTGAATGGTTGAACTTCATTGAATAAGTATAGTGCAGTAGCCCATCATTTAAGAACTTAAAATCCCATTTACACTTTATTTCCATGTGGATATCAAGAGATGCCAATACTTACCATGAGTCTATTGAGACCGTTCCTTCAATTCATATTTTAAGTTTTTGAGACATTAGAATTTGTATTTTATCTTTTTATTTTCTTTTGAAAGCTTTGGGGGTTGAATTATTATTTTTATCTAAGTTTTTATGACTAGAATCATTTTCCATGCTTTTTAAAAATGGTTTCCTAATTACAATTTGAGAATAAAGAGAATGCAAATTATGCTTTTCTACGAATAGTGTCCCTAATTAAAATTTGGTACAATATTAACTCTTTATTATGGAGTTCAAAATGGGTCCATGGTTAAATCCATATAATTATTTCCATGACTAAAGTTAAATATTTAAAATATAAATAAATATTAACACAAAAAAGTAATTGATTTTTTTTTACTTTAATGTCAATGTTCCATAAATAAGACTCATGAAATAGAGGCCAAGGTGAGCTTCATGTATATACCCTATTTGAGATTAGTTTATGGATTCAAAATTTTATGAGTTCAATTAAAATTTTAGATTTGTTTCCTTGGTTACAAAATTTATTTAAGATAAAAAATGTATTACAATTTTCATATGCTTGACAAGAATTTTTTTGCAGTATTAATACATCTATAAAAATATTTTTATTTCACCATTTAATAATGTTTATTGATTAAGACAAAGGTAAAATGATTAAACTAAGGAGATATACTTTATATCAATGCAAAATAGTAATTTCAAATCTACCCTAGCAACTAAATGATCGTAAGAAGCCAATTTGATAATTTAAAATAAATAATACACAATGTATAATTTCTTTTTTATAATAATCACACCTTATAAAATTTTTAGTGTGGATATAAGCTATGCTAGCTTGTATCTATATCTGAGTAATAGATTATCCCCTAAATATGTAGGGACATAATCAATGGCTATATCGATCATACCCTAGGCAACATTGTTAGTCAATTAATTTGATTGTTGTACATACCATATTGCATGGTACATGTCATGCAACATTTTTTGGGTTCTTTCTTATTTTTTACTTGTGTACCACTAGAATTTATACCTTTCTGTACCTATGATTCATTAAATTAGTGGATAAAAATGTATGATTTTTTTGCTCCAATGTCTTTGATCTAGCTTTTTAGAATATGTTATAGAAAAAGAGAAGGGAGGAAGTAGTTGGGTTAGTAGCTACCAAGGTGGGGTTACAAGCTACATATTATACATGTCAAAACTAAAACCATCATAATTTATTTGAAATTTAATGGAGAATATGAGAGAATAAGATCTACTTTATCTCCTTAAGTGTGATATTCAATTGCATGCACATTCTCTTAGGTCAAGTTTGGTACAAGTTGAAAGTCCTTGAGGAGAAATAGATTAATATAGAGTTTTCCTAGACTTGGAAATAGGTTTTTTTTTATGAAACCTAAATAAAACTTGTTCAAACATATTTTAATTTCAAAACCCAATATATAGGATTCTCATGATTTGAATTAAAGAGTTATTGGCATGTAAAATTTGAAAACAAAGAATGGCAACAATTGATAAATGGATCCAAATATTGGCAAGTCAGAACCATAAGAAAAAATGGCCTAAAAAACATAGAAGACAAGATTGGTGAGCCTACTGATCTTGGCCCAAGGTAAGATCAACATAGATTCATTCATGTTTATGAGGAAGAAACAATCACAAACATAAAAGAGAGATGAAATATACTCATAAACACAATAGAAACATGACATAATTAAAATTAAAAGAAAATAATACCATCACACAAAGAAGAATAAAAAAGACAAAATTTTGGTAATATATTCCCAATTCAAGTTGATAACTCATAAGTACAAAACAATGATAAATTATTGTAATAATAAGGCTTGTACCAAAATTGATTGTCTACATAATTCTCCTACTTTGATGTGTGTATATGAGTATCCCATAAATGCATCAAAGTAATACATAATTGAAGTGCGTACTTTGACTTACCATAGGTAGAAGAGGAGGAATATTTTATGTCATTCATCCATAAAAACATATATTCACTTTGTAAATTTTAGGATACTTATCAATAATGGTTAAGCTTCAACAAGTAATCAATTCCATATCCTACTCACAATAAATATTTGAAAAATTTCAATTAAAATTGAAATTTAAAAAAGGGAGCATAGGAATGAATATACCTCATTTGTATTTTCCCCAAATTCCGTGACAATTTGAAAAAAAATGATCCTATTATGAGTATTCCACTTAAAAATATTATGACAACAATCAAATCAAAGCCAACACTTATTTAGGAATTTTTAGGAACCCAACCCACTTGATAAAAAAATTAAATAAATTTGTTTTTTTGAGAGCCCCAACTATTACTTAGCAACCTTGACATTTTGATATAATAAAAAAAATACTTGAGTATATGTATTATTAACTTCCATTATGAAATTACTCTAAGACTTCTCACAACTAACTTTTCCTTAGGAAGAAAGCACTTGAAAAATTTTCTCAGGTTATTTTATTTTCTCTATTTTGTTTGCTCAAATATTTTTGAAAATGTCTTAATATATGCCCCAATTTCAGGGTGAGGGATTGAATAATTATATTTGTAATTGCTCATCTCAAAATAATAGAGTTATAATCACCATGTGTAATACGATAAAAAATAGTAGATACCACTAAAACGTTGCATAAAACACATGTAAATATCATAAAATATTACATGAAGAGTCCCATAGTAGGTTGGATATAGGCATCTAGTTATGCCCCAAGAGTCATATAAATATAGATAAGTGTCATATATATCTCATTGTCCAATTCGTAACTCTCATGATTATAAGTGTCATATACAAGTGTCATATGGCATAGGAAAGATATCATCACATAAGGCTCAATGCAAATATACTAATCTAGTAAGCATAAATTTTGTATATAATGTCATAATATATGGCTCAATAGATATGGTTCATCCTTAATGATAATGATAAGATGGATGGGAAATAATACTCCCCATATTATATATAATAAGAGATATAGACCAATGAAGAAGTGATAATAAAATAATATAGATAATTACACAAGAAGGTTCAAAGGTGGATGAATTCTCCAATGAAGATGATGGTGAGTGAGACAACAATATATAACGACGTATATAAATTATTCTAGATAGTAAGATATATCCATAGATGTATCATGTGTGAAAACCAATCATGTGTCTAGGTATATGTAAGATAAGTGTCTATATAAACATTATAGGCTCATAAGCTACAATAGTGTGATAGAAATAAAGATATATCAATATAAGTCTCACATATAGTTAGTTATGGGTATCATGCCCCCATGGGAAAATATAGGTATAAATATTATCAACAAAGCTCATAGGTAAGGTGAATATAATTATGGTAAGGATGTCCTCTTTTTGTAGGATATGTCAAACGAATAATCCATTAGGACCATGTAGGTATAATTCCGTTGTTGGCATTATATAATTCATATACACCAATGTTTATGATATAAGAATGTATATAATAAATATGACAAATCTTAATGTTTTAAGATGTAAATAATGAAAAGGGACAAAGGTTCCCCCTAGTGTAGTAATACAACATACATAAGTAATGTGTCTCCAATAAGAGTGATATAGTATCGATGATATTAAAGTATAGGTATTGTGATGTATGCCCCTATGGCCATGAAGGTATATGTATAGATGTATGCTCATGTAATGTAGGACCATATGGAAAAATGTCATACTCCCCTCAAAGTGGCAAGATATCAATAATAGGCTCAATAGTGAGAGGGATAAATAATGTGTCCCAATAAATTCTATAACTAAATAAGATATATATAATAATCTCAAGGAGACATGGGGGTATGTCTCCACTAATATCTAGGCAAAACATATCTAAGATATAGGTGGTGTGCCTCTAATAAGACTAGGTACAACAACAAATCACAATTAAGATCTCAATTAGAATTATTTGCTATCAATGTATATCTTTAAGTATCTATCACAAGGGATGAGATATAAGTATCCATGTTTTTAATTACACGTAAAACCCATGTATGTAGTCTAAATTTAATTGAAAACAAGATATTTATAATATATATAAAATATCTATATACATAAAATGGTAAGCTATAAATATGTTACGTGTAAAGTCTATGTAGGTGAATATACCTCTATCATATCTAATGTGTCCATTAACTATATTTAACTTGTGTATCCTGCATCTCCTCTACTCAAAGAATACCATGAGAAGAACATGTGTAAAACATGAATATAAAACCCTCTAACATAGGTAAATAAGAATGATATGTATAATATGACTAAGATAAAGGCAATTATTTTTTTGACCTTTTATATTTTATATATTTTTTGTATTTTTGAAATATTAAAGTGATATCACATAAGATTATATGTAAAATATGTTATAATAATGATTTATCAATGAACAATTATAATTAGGTGAGCATGAATGATGTAATGTATTAGTTATGAATATTTTTATGTGACACACTACTATAGATATTAAAATATGGTATTAAGTACTTGATAATGACAAACTTGACATAAATTTACCATACATGACTTGAACACACAAATATGGTCCAAATCCACTATTATCTCACACCTACATGCTATCTAATGAGTTTTATCCTTCCATTATATTGTGACACATATATAAGAACCTCACATTCTATTTTAAACCTACTTACTATCCTATAAAAACATCTCCAGACCTTCATTTTAGTATATCTATACATGATTAGTTAATATTAGGTTCTATCAGTATCACCAGTTGATATTGATGTAATCTTTTCAATATAGACCCTCTCCCAACAATGAACAATTTTTAAAATTAAATATTTCATTTGAGTCTCTCCATCTCCTAACATGTCAATGGAATGATAAATTACCCAATTAGATCATATGTATACAAAACAAGGTCTCATTTAATATGGGACTTTAAAACTTATATGGCACACATATATAATCTACTAAACATTGAAAAAATATTCCATATTCTTACCAAATTGTGAATTACTCACTTAGAATAGTCATAAGCCACATTTGAAGCATACCAAATATAATTTAAATCAA
This sequence comes from Torreya grandis, assembly GCA_037957365.1. Lineage (NCBI taxonomy): Eukaryota > Viridiplantae > Streptophyta > Pinopsida > Cupressales > Taxaceae > Torreya > Torreya grandis. The sequence continues at coordinate 2,630,526 of JARHVA010001202.1, forward strand.
ACATTATCAAGTATCAAATTTAAATCATTATCTATTACATATAACAAAGGAACATAATTGCATAATCACACTAGGTGGGATAAATATGTATGGCTTGATTTCCATCCTCAGAGTATCAAATACATAAGCAATGGTAAATCATCGAGTGGGGGTGATTGGGGCCAGCTGAACCCATTATAATTTCATAGTTTTTGTTGGTTTCTATCCCTCACAAGCATGCCTAGGGTTTCAAAGTGAAGAAAGATCATTTATGGAGTTTTACACATCATCATGGTTTAGTATCACACATATAATTTTTTTTTATAAATGTGAGGTCATTATATGATTACATGCACATATTTTAACATAGGTTATTATTAACCACTACAGGTCAATATCAACATTCAAAACTGACCCAAATCTAATGGAACGAACCCTACATAGATAAAAGTATAATTCTTGAACTAGACAAGTCACATTCATGATTTAGTCTATTTTCCATTGTACACTCACATTCAAAACATCAACCAAAAAATATAAGTAATCATCCCTTTATTTTAATTCCTAAATTTTTCATATGCCATTTTTCAAATCATTGTAATAATTTTCAATATTTTACATTCAGAGGCATGCTTGAATGTCATATCTATTAATATAAATTATTATACTAGTTTCTATCCTATTAAGGTTGTAAAACCAAATTAGGGTAAAACATATTGATGAACTATTACACTAATAAAAAAATGTCAAACCCTAGGTCTCCCTTAAGGTTTCAAAAATTAGCCTTAGGGTTTCATTTTTAGACCTAATTTTTTGATTATTCCATAGCAATACACATTACCTATGGCTATCATGAATGAACATTATTCATTAACACAAGTCATGAATTTACTCTTTTCATATTGTTCTAAATTGATATTGTACCTTATTTAGATAAATTATGTAAGCAAATGGGTCAAATGAATCAAATCTAAGAACACTACTAAGGATAAAATTAAAAATGAACAATCTCAAGCCTTTCACTAAACATATTATTGTAACATCCAATCTGAATTTCTTTTATTACCACTAGACTTTAAGGTTGCACTAGATACCATTTTAATACCATTATTTTCCCATCGATTATTTTGGATTCAACTATCCATGTTGTCAATACTAGATGAGGTAGGGTGTCTTTCCATACATGATATAATGAAGGTAGTCAACATGTTCCTCCTTAACCCCCTCTACCTACCATAAATCAAGCTAATCAACCTGAAGGATATGACATCATCGATCAAGTAAAGAACACCTATGTTAATTTTTTTATCTTGTGGTTACTCAAGAGATCAATGGTCTACAAAGACATATTATATGAGGCATTTCAAGAAAAAAATTTCCCTAGTGATACACAACCTACATAATTTACCTATATTATGAATAAATTAAAGGATAATGACAAATTCATCACCTTAAATAATTAAGACTTACCTATGCAACACACAAAAGAGTAAAATTTTCCATTATTCACTCAAGTTCAAGTGAAAAGCAATTTGATCAAATGTTTATTGGTAGATAATAGCTATCGATTGAATTTACATCACACTATATTTATACAAATATTGGGGATCAAATTGGATACTATTCAAAAAGTAGATCCAAGTATAAAAAGATTTGAAAACACTTTGTGTTAAAAAATTCGAACTATATCACTGGATGTCAAACTAGGTCATACCTTCCATGTTATTCCTAATCAGTTACATTATGAATTAATTTTTGGGTGACCTTGGATACATGTTATGGTAGTAGTACCATTAAAACTACACAAATGTAGCAAATTAATGCATGAAGGTTATTCTTATAGATAACTAGTAATTGATGACCCATATGAGAACCAATTAGAATCACAGTTAGAAGATTCAATCACAACCCATTCTAGGAGCTCAGATGAATACATATGACGTGGGAAAATAAAGTGATAAAAAAGATAAATAACTAATCATAACATACAAAATAGCTATACAACAAGAACTGTAAGCTAATACAGAGCAACCAAAATCTATTCCCAATCTTCTTTTACTGGTGAATTTAGAATATCCATATGACATGGTCAAAAATTACTATGATAGTGATAATAATTATACCAACATGGAGAATATTACATATGATCACCTACACAAGTTAAACTTCAATATTTCAGATGAATGTTTATCTCACTTTATTCACACCTATTGGAGTTGGATAATATTGAGATATTTCATATACAATAAAAAGGGACAAATCAAATTTTTTTAATCAAGCATAATCTTTCAGGGGTAAAGGAAAGGAAATAATGATAGATCATGAGTATATTCAAAATGTAAATAATAATTTCAATATTTCATAATAGGCACAAACAACACTAAAATTAAACATGACATGGATAAATAAGAAATCATATATGCTAGTAAATAATGTGGATATGGAAGATACCAAGGCTCCAACATCATTCCAAATGACAAGTTTTCAAGATAAACCAAGAATAATATTATAAATATTACTTGATCATAATCTCATCACATTACCATATAATAGACATCGATCTATATGATGTCTCTCACATCAAGAATGGAAATAATATTATGGTTATCATAGAATCACATCGAATGAAAAAAATCATTATGATGAATTAAAAATTAAATTCAAAGATAAAATAATAAAGGTATTATTAAGGTGATACAGAGTTAAAAAGAATGACTCACATCAAGCTCCATAAAGACACCATTTGAAACTACAACAATTAAAAAAGTGTCCTCGATAAGAAGCTTTGACCATTACAAAATATACAAAAAACACTTATCAACAAAAAATATTGATGAAGATAAACTCTTGAATATATGTACTTTACCATCCTTATGATACTTGGGGATCGAAACAAAGGACATATTCAATCCACATTATGGTGCATTAATTGGACATATTACCACACCCATTACTTATGGTCCAAAGGTTGTTTAGACATCTATATGGGTGATACATTTTACACCTAGTTGAAACTCAAATTAGGATTGGAATGGTTATACTTGATGCAAGCCATGGTGAATAAAATAGATCAATATATTTCCTTCCTACATGAAAAAAAATAACTATGATTCAACATGAGGCAATGGTACTCACCAAAAGTCAAAGTATTCATATATAACAACTTGAAAAAAAGTATGAACAATGAGAGACAATGGAATAAAATGCAATGAAATTACATAATTCAAGGATAATCCAAGATTTATCAACTTTGATCTTGACAAGGATGAACTACTTACATATTTATGATTACTAATCTCATATATTTTAAAAATAAAAAAAATAAGAAAATAAAAAAATATTTAAATTATTTAAAAAATAAAAAATTAGGACACGAACATGATATGATTACTACATTACAATATTTACATATGTTATTAACCACATGTTTGGTAGATAACATATTATTTTTAGACACACATTCATTTCATGATATATGAGTGCAATGTAGGACATACATGTTACACATGTACATATAGATGTTGTACTTTCTTTTAATAGTGGACATGTCAATACTAGGGAATATTATTCTAGAGGTTGAAATATTACATGTTATATCTTCTCTAACATTATATCTTTTTGAGTTACATATATTTCTTACACATCTCGCTAGTTACTCAATCTTACTAGTACTACATGGATATGCTATTATACTATGATGTGACATTGATACATATGAATGGTGTAATCTAGTCTTTACTTGCTATATCTTCTATCAATTTTGTTACTCTCTTACATCATAAGACAATTTTTTCTTGGCCATATTGCCTTATTTATACCATTTTTATGTCCATTTCATGTGGCTCTTAGCCTTGTTTGATGTGACATCTTTATGTCACTTTTTGTGACATATTTATGTCCCTTGTGTGTGGCCATTCACCTTGTTTGATACAACATATTTATGTCCCTTGTATGTGGTAATTTTCCTTATTTGTTTTTTGATGTATTCATTTCCATTATATGTGTCCCTATACCTTATGTGTGATAGTTACACTTGAGTTAGTTGTGCATGTTGAGCTTGTTGAAATTGAATGGTGCTATGATCCATATCATTTACCCTTATTTCATAGTCTTATTCAATTATATATAAATGATGTTTAATACTATGTTTTTTATTGATACATATATCTAAATATGATTTTTATATGCCCTACATTACATATGTTACATACATGCCTGATTGACACATACATTGCTATGACAAAATACTCTCCACATGTTCACATGATATTATCTGATACTATCTTTGTACATGACATGATATAGTTAAATTTTTTTTTGAGATGAGTTACTTATAGGACAGATCCCTCATATCAAAAGGGGGGAATTACAATGGGCTTATCATATATACATAAATCTCTATGAATATATATTCAGATCAAAGTAAATATTTTATAGATTTGTAATGGTTCAGATATTAGATGGTGTAGTTACATGATAGATATTGAGACACCAATAGATATTATGGGGGAATATACCATGTATATGCACTCACTTTATAGACATTTTACTACATATTCATACACACTTGGGTGTATATGCATGGGTATATATATGCTATTTACTGTAATAATAATTACAAATTTATAAATACACATACATCTGTGATATAGGTTCTCAGGTTTAAATTATAGATGCATAACATTCTATATCAATTGGTATAAAATAAGGGGGAATGATATTGGTTCATGCACATATACACACTTTTATATTTATAAGGTATGATATTTATTCATACATATTTACACACTTTTAAATTCATGAGGCATAATACTAGTTCATGCACATACACGACAACATAGTTTATAGTTAAATGGAAAATGGTTGTCATTCCACTTCACACTTATCAAATTTGTGGTCATTCTAGGGGAAGGAACATTGTTCATTAATTTTTTGATCAGGCATTTATTCTACATTGAGTGAACTTGAGATAAATTGAGTGGAACTATATACTTAAACCTAAGGTCATGATGGGGGCATGAAAATTATTCATTCACTTTTGGTTATGCATTTTATATTACATGGAGTGAACTTTAATGAAATGAAGTGAAACCAAAAATTTAATATATAATCCATCTTTAGTAGTTGATTTGGTTTTAATTTTTGAGAACCCATCATGTGGTTCCCAATTTTTTCACACATAGTTATTTGGGTTAATACTTTGTGTACTTATCCCACATTTATGAGGGTTGAGACATGCTGTCTTCACAATCCAAGGGCATACATAGTTACACAAATTTTGGGCACAATCACCCCAAATATCCATGTGTTTAACAAGGAAGCATAAATTTATCCAATGCTTTGACAATGAAGCATCATATCTAACAAGTTTTAAGGGCAACATGGTTTTCACCAACACACATGTATACTCCTTTCTTGATATTTAAAGTTCAATATTAAAATTATGATTTCAAACTTCAATCTAGAGACATTGAATTCTACATATTTTTTATAGTTTTTTATATTGAGTGACTTGCATAATTAAAGATTCATACTAAACATAAAGGGTGTTGTACACACTCAGGTATATGTTTTCATTTTACTCTAGCAATTTAATTACCAAATAAAAGGATAAATTTATATATACTAAAATATTATATTAAGTACTTGACAATGATATGTTTGTCATACATTTACCACACATGACTTGAGTGCATAAACATGGTCATAATCTGCCATTCTATCACACCTAAATTCTACCTTATGAGTTTATCATTTCATTCTACTATTACACACTTATATGAGCCTCATTTTATATTTTAAACATGATTCCTATCCTACATAGACATATCTATAAATTCAATTTAGTTTGATTATACATGGGTAAATAATGTTAGGTTTGATTAGTATTGCTAATCAATACTGAATTGATTTAGTTGGTACCGACCTTCTCCCAATAATTTTTACTTTTTAAAATCAAAGATTTCCTTAAGTTTGGTTCATATTCCTAGCATATTGGTGGCATAAGAAATTACCCAATTAGAATCATATATATACAAATCAAGGTCTCACTTAATAATGGACTTGGGCACTAATCTAGTACACATATATATTCTAATTTACATTGATAAAATCTACCCTATTTTTCCCAAATTATGAATTAGTCACTAGGAGTAGTAATAAGCCAATTCTAAAGCATACCAAATCCAAGTCAATTTAAGAATTTTCAAGTATTAAATCTAAATCATTATCTGCATACATATAGTGAAGAAACACAATTTCACAATCACCCTAGTTTAGAGAAATACATGTGGATTTATTTCCTTCCTTAGAGTATTAGATACATAGGCAAAAATCAATCATCAAATGGTGGTGATTTAGGTCAACTCAACCCATTACACTTTCTTAGTTTTTATAGGTTTCTAGCTTTCAAAATCATGCCTAGGGTTTCAAGGTGAAGGAGGTTATTTTTTGGAGTATGTTCGTCATCAAGGTTCTTCATCGTACATATAGAGCTTTCAGAGACATGTAAAGTTGAGCATATGCTCATATGCACATATTTATGTATAGGTCAATACAAACCAATGTAGATCAGTATCAATAGTTGATACTAACCTATATTTGATAAAACTGACCCTATATAGAAAAATATATAGTTCTTAAACCAGATAAATCATAACCCTACTTTAGTCTATTTTTAATTACCAGAATACACTCTCATTTAGTTATTCAACCAAAAAAATGAAGTACTCATCCTTTTTTTGTAATTAATATATTAACCACAGGCCACTTATAAAATCATTTCAATTATTTTCAATATTTTAAATTAAGATATATGCATGAATACCATATCTATTAATTTGAATTATTATACTAGTTTCTATCTAATTAGGGTTGTAAAACCAAATTAGGGTTAAACAACTGCCAAGTGTTAAATATAGAAAACATAAGAAAGGATAACCTAAATCATCAAATGATATAGTCACCATGGAGAGAGGGATAATAAATATAATACATATTCAAAAGAAGTGAGGGTCATTGTCTAGATATATCATATGTAACTTGGAATATTGAATATGTAGTAACAATATCAAGTAAAAGATGATAAGGTATCAAGAGTCATAGCATGTGTAGAAATAAAAAAAGCAAGGGTCATAATATAAATCAAATAATATACAATGTAAACACAATAATAAAATGTGTTGAATAAATAATACATGATTTGAGTTCCTAAATAATCATCATAGGTTGAATTTTTTAAAATACATGATTGTCCATGTTTGAAGGATATATAATGTATAAGTGTAATTGGTACTTGATTTATGTTTTTTTATTAGAAATGGTGCTTCAACTTGTTCAAAATTATTTTTAAGTTTCATGAGACAATGTTTATAGGTTTATATTTCAAATAATTTTATTGAATTCTATTATATTTTATATTACAAAAACATTTTTGATGTAGATGAGATCCATATACTAGAGCACAATCCAATTGATTCTTATACCATAGTTTTATTGTTGTTATTGATGTATAAGATGGGATTATGCAAATCAATATTTATATTATATTTATTTTTGTGGTATCTTTTGCTTTATTTCATTAAATTTTGGTTTTACATATCTGAATCCAATGGCAACTTTTCCAAATTGAATGAGTGGAGGATTACTAACTTGTGTTGGTTGTAATATTTAAATAAGAAATTTCAATAGTTTGTTCTTATTTATTTAAAAAAATTGTAGTGTTTATAAGTAAAAAAGGTGTAATATATTACCAATGTTCTTGGGACATATAATATAGTTAGATAATACCAAATTAATTCATTCCATTTAGATATTCTCCAAGTCTACATGGTGTAAATAATATTTTAGATATTTCCTCATCTATGCAATCAGGATCTTTTTTGTTATTTGCATCATTATGTTGATCATTAGTATCCTCATTGTCTTTACTATATTACCCCATAACATAAGTATGAATTTTTATATGAGAATAGGTTACTGAGGAGATATGAATTTTGATTGAGGTGTAAGGATATTTGGTATAAAAATATTTATATGTTCATCATGTCTACAAATAAAAAATGAACATTATCAGTGAGAAAGATATATATGCAACTCTCATGTAAAAATTTAAAGACTTATGTAATGAATAATGTATGAAATTCACAACATAAATCCATGGTATTTATAAAAAATGTTGTATTTGTTTGATATCACTTGGCACTTCGGCCGACGTGTGGGTAGAGTCGTAGGTCCTAGAGATATATTCAATATTTTTTTCCTATGTGACTCTGTGGTGGATTATCAAATCCTTTGATAATTGTATGTGAAGGTGAAAGAGACCTATTTTCAATGATTATGAAATTAAGAAAGGCCATATAAAAAATATTCAATCTATCACTATTGTCTATTAGGACACTCTTAGGTTTTGAATGGTTTACTTGGGCCTAAATGTACATTTTGATCTATAATGTTTTATCAGGCATATCCTCAAACTCAAAGGCAATAAAGTGCTCACTATTTTTCAAAGTGTTTATAAGGGAAGTGAATAAGCAAGGTCATTACTGGTTAGAAAAGTGGCATCATGCAAAACATCACATATTATATTTAAAAATGTTTTATTTATTAAGAAATCTAAAATTATATATCTTAGCTTGTGTATTTTACAATTGGTTCCATAAATCACATGGCTTATTAATTTGAACCCTAGAAGGAGAAAGTGGAATATTTGATGCATTTTAATTTGTAATTATTTGAGAATAAGGAGTAATAGTGATATTTCATGCCCTACCTCTTTGGGTTGTTACAACATTAATCTCATAATGGACAATCATAAATTCATATATATGAGAAAAATTACTAGTAAAAATGCAAAAAAGGCAATCATGGGTAAGTGTATCATTAAATAAAGCATGGTAAATGTAGATTCAATCGAGTCTTTAAGAATCCCAAATCAAGTTCCACCTATTCAATATGTTCTAGAAAAGGGCACCTTTTACTTTTTCTAAATTACACTTTCCATGTCTCATTCTAGTAGGTTTGGTTACAATTATGAGTAACTTTACTATAATAAGCAAGAACGGGCCCATTATTTTGAGATATTTTTTTCTCATCTCTTATCTATAATTCATCCTTATTTTTATTTATTTTTAGTTGTATAGGTTGATTCAATTGTAGTATCCAGTGTCTTAGGTTTTGTGAGATTGACATCATGCATAATCACTTTTTGAATCCCAAGTTTGAACTTGGTGATATTTGTCTCTTTATCATGCATATACCTAACATACCAAAAAAGATACAAAACTTTATTTCATACTAAACCACAAATATATTATTCTGCCATAATAACTAAAACTCAGCTTGTTTTTACTTGTAGGGGTTGGATGAAATATATATTATTTTGAAAGGCTTCTCAAGCTTATCTCAAGTGATGGTTGCCTTTTCATAACCCTTAATTTTAGTGAGATGAACGCAAAAAAAATTTCCACCTATTAGATGATGGGCATAAATAGGAGCCTAAATGTTAAGTATAATGTCATAGAACCCATAATAGTATTGGAGGTTATCCAAGCCTTCATAGAGTCTCTAGTCTCCATCTCTCTTCCTTTGAACCTTAACAGAAGAATATTATTTAAAAACTAAATGAACAAGTTCATTCCTTGAGCCATAGGATTTCTCCCTTCCAAATTACATGACACCTCTTATTGGGCACCTTTAGATTTGTGATTACCCAAGATTCTATGTAGCTATCTTGTTCTTCAATTTGGGTTTCAAGAGTTACCAATACTACCAATATTCCTTTTAAGACATACATATTATCCTTAGGGGTGGTGGTGGTGGATCCCTTGTTTATTTTAATTCTAATCAATATTTTGGTTTTTCATTTATATTTGGGATCTAGACATTCCCCTACCTCAACCTATTACTTGGTTTATTATAACATTGACAATATTTCTACCATTAATAACATTACCACTTCACATTCCATCATTTTTTGGTGAACACAAATCAAAGGTTGAGTCCATGCTATTTTCTATTCCAAATTTCTCTGATTCACACCATGGGGCCCAGAACCATGTGTGCAGGGGATAACCGAGTTTGGTTGTGAAGAGTGAATGATTGAAGATGTATTTAGATAAAATAATTGAACACACATTTACTAAAGTGTAAGTATTAGTTTTAGGAAATGCAACTTGTATTCATAAATGAAATAATAGGGAAATAAAGTACATTGTCTACAATGTGTGTATGTAGATTAGATGCATGGAGTAAACTATCTTATGTTACGATTGTGTATGGAATTAATCCAACTAACTATCTTAGTCATCATTGGCCAAATACATATATTACATATTTAACATGAATAATACAAGAGAAGTATTAATTATTGTAAAGTTACCAAGGAGTGTGTTGATAGGCATGTCTATCTTCCTTTCAGATGTGGTAGTTGGCAATGATCTAAATAATTAATGTCCAACATGTATTTAATGTATTTAAATCCTAGGATCCTTCATGTATAGACACATTATTTTTTAATTTTATTAATTATTGATGTTTTCTCTTACATGAACTCATTGAGTCTCAATGTTTATGAATGCATGCCTTAAAGGGTGCATCAAGAAAGGGGTGGGTAGAATTGTTTCTTCATAAGATTATTGTTCCCTATACCACCACTTCCAACATAAAACTCTCCTATATGTTTCTTTAAGATTTGACACTTATATTACACCCTCCTCCAAGAAATTCACCACCTTAAATAAGCCATACTTAAGCCAAAACCTCTTTTTACCATCCTCCAAACATAGTCAAATGGGCATACTCTATTTTAGGTAATGAACATGTTATGGGATTAAGTGGGCCTACCAACCTTGTCCAGGACCTAATTGCTTTATTTACTAAACAAGTGGGTCAATTGGGATGGCCATGTCATCTAAAAATTTAGAAGAATTTAGGGTTATATTTGACTATATATAGACATACTTCACCCCATTTCATAAAGAGAGATAGATAGAATCACCATTTACGCATCTACTTATCCACCATTATACTTAAGGAGTCATTACTTAGGGTTTCATACTTCCTTTGGAGAGAAGAATATTGCCTTGTGGGAAAAGTATTTTTGATGCATAGGAGAAGTATTTTAGCCTAGAGCTAACTTATCTTTGTTATCCTTATGAACTAAAACAACCTCTTGCAAAGCACCATTGGCCAAGGGAGAGATTGAGGCTTGACAACTTCATCTTCAAGGTAAGTATTCCTAACTCTTGTTCCTCTTGATTTTAATATATTGGATTATGAATGTATTTCTCTCTCCATGCTTAGGATTACCTCTACATTGACTTGAGTAGAGTTTTTATTTGAATTTTAAATTTTATGTTTATTATCCCTCATTTGTGCCATAAGATTTGATGAGCACTAGATTAGATTTAATTTACATTGTTAGAAAACATATGACCTAATTAGGGTTATTGTGTGGTATTGTTAGACTAGAGGCTTTGGAACCCTCTCTAGTGATATTGTGTGGTAAGTGACCCCTTGGTTAGATCTAGAAGATCCATATTTATCATGACCCTAATTGTCTAAATACACGAACAAGTGAAAGGTATATTTTGATTTATTTCTCTAAGCTAGGATTGATTTTTATATCAGCTTCACTTTTCCTTATATACATTTTGGTAAACTCAATGTGAAATAACCCTTGTAGATTTTTTTTCACACTTTCATTTATTATCATTTTATTATTTATTTCATTTTTACATCATTAGATCAAATCTATCAACTCAGTCTAAAATTTTGTGTGTAAGTTTTACACACAATAGATCTAATTAAATCTATTTTGCTTTGTGTAGGTCATCTTAAACTATAGTAACTGGATCGATCTGTTTGATTTAGTTTGATTATTTGCATATAAGTTTTTAGAATTAGTCAACCTACTTGACTCTATTATTAGGTTAAAAAATTCATCTGGGTGACACACTATAAAAAATAATACATTTAACATCATTAAATCATTAGGTTCATTCTCACCAACTCAATCATTTATTTTCTTCATTACAATCCTATTTTTCAAAATTTTTAATGTATAAAATTGTAACCCTATAGTCCACTAAGTTGATTGGATTGATTTATTTTTTTAGTTTCTTCACCCAAGAGACTCAATTGACTTGTTTGACTATGATTCTTTAGCCCTTGCTTCAATAGATAAAATTGACCCAGTTAATTCTATTCTATATTATTTGTATACTCATTCAATTGAATCAACCTTGTACTCTTCAATCAAAGGAATTAACTCACATTGCTAGTAATTAAATCATTTTTTCATTTTTCTACTTGATTTCTTAGAGTAACACACATAGACTAAATAGGAAAGTTCAATTTATCAATTTAGTCACACTAATTTTTATTTTATTCAAAAACTTCCAAACCACATAATATCAAAAAGGATTAAACAATTATACCCAAGGTCTACCTACTTGGATTTCATCACCAAGGGGAAGCTGACTCAGGTTTTTGGATAAGTAAAAATATGTGGTTGATGGTATATATTGGCAAAGTACCCACCACCCTTATCACTATGAGATTGTGAAGTGAGGGGGTAGGCCCCAATACCAAGCCATTACAATCACCAATATAAATCCATTTTAGCCTTAATAACCTAAAACCATATTTATCTTAAATTTCTAGTTTCATTATAAATCCAAACACCCTATCCCATTTATTTATGAAATTATAATTTAAAACATTGAAAATGGTCCACATATATTAACATTTCTATTTTTAGCATTGATACTTTCTCTTTGTCAACTGTATGTTTTATTGAAAAATTTGTATTGGCTAGCATTGGTACAAGCTTTGTGCCATGTGCCACAACTAGATTGACGAGGTCAACTTAGTTTCCTATGTGTTTATTTTAATTTCAGTATTAACTAACACTAAATCATCTAGAGTCATAACTATCAAAACCTATATTTATCTTCAAAACATAGTCGACCCAGTTGACCATGTCTATTACATTTTTTCTTTCATCTAAACATAGTCGACCCACTCAACTATGTCTCCTATAGTTTAATTTAATATAGAATATATCAACCCATTTGACTCAATTTCCCACAAAGCTCTTTTATTTGTCTTCTCACAAAATACAGTTGACTTATTTGACATAGTCTCTTATAGGTTATTCTATTTGTACTATTTGGCTAAATCTATAGGCTCTACATGACTAAGTATAATAGGTGGATAAATTAATTCATTAAACTAATAACTTCATAATTATGTTTTATTTTTAGCTTCCAATTAATCAAGAACATTTCATAATAAAATATTTAGATCAAAATGTCACTTATATTATCACTTCAAATGAAATTATGAAATTCCTTCCTTCATGTATTCTTAACCCTAAACTAGTTACTACATAATGTAATGTAGTTGAGGTTATTCATCCTATTCCTCATACTAATGTTGGGAATCCTCCACCCAACAATCCATCCCTTATTACCACTAACAATCAAAATCCTCCCATTGATAAAACTCAAATTCTTTCTCAAATGATTCAACAAATGAATGCTATGCAAAAAACTAACCATTCCTAAATAATGCAAATGCAATCTCATATCTTAAAAATGACTAGTCAACTACCTCAAGTCATCATGAATCAACCAAATAATTTTTTTGTCCCTCCTCCTCTCAGAGATGTCAATGGGAAGATCATCCCTTAAACCCCTTTGTATAATAAAATGATTCAATGTTTTCAAAATGTATCTTTAGCTCCATTAATTTCATCCACATACATTGGAAACATCTCTCTAACTATCAGATATGATGGAACTAAATATCCCGCTGCCTTTATTAAATATTTTGGTAATCTTTACAAAGAGTAGATTCAAACAAATACCTTCGCTACCACCAATCTCATAGCTAAGACCTTTATTGGTGATATAATTGAATGGTAAAATAAAATTCATAGAAATTCCATCTCACAACTATAATATTTAATTGATACTCTAGTGAAGGACTTCCAACATAATGACCTTCTAAAAATTATTTTAGCCACTTCATCAATTCCCAATCAATTTCCTAATGAATCTGCTCACACTTTCATTAAATGATGGAAGTATCTAGCTCATAAAGTGGACCATAACATGAGTGATGACACTCTTTTAAAATTATTTGTTATTGATTTTAAATCTCCTCTTCAATATAAATTTTGGATCTATTCCCCTAAAACTTTAGAAGAAGCCTTAGACCAAGAAAAAAGGAAAGACTTTCTTATGACTCATGTCAAATAACCTCAAGAAACTAATAAGGAATCTTTCCAATCATTTTCTCATAACATTGATTCTTATAAGCCTCCCCATACTCAACAGGGAGCATTTAATTCAAATTTTTTTAACAACATCCATCCTCCCTTGATTATAAAACAAACTAAGAAGAAATTACTATCCTTTAAACCCATGAACTTTGATCCTTCCAAACCTCTTCCAAAATGGTACAATACTGATAAGTTTTGTTGGTGTCATGCTATGACAAGTCATTCTTATGATATTTTTTGTGATATTCACCAATTTATGCTTGCTTCTTTGCTTATTCTACATTTCTATCTTGATAATCTAACAAAATAACATTATCAAGACTATCTTCAAGCATCACAAATCCAATCTAATGAATCGCATCAACATCACCTACCTAATGATAAAAAATAATTATCCCATATCTCCACCTCATCTACTAATTTTTTCTTAACCATAGTTGATATTTATTCCTACCCCAATAAGGAAAGGATAAATAATATGAATAAATTCAAATGGGAAGTTACATTAGTCAACCTCAACCTCTTAGGTCACACAAACTGAAGGAACACCTAGTTAAAATTCCTACCCTAAAGTACATAATAAATGGTCCTATTTTACCTTATATACCTATTCATACCTCTCTTATAAATACTATTTCAATTTAAACACCCATAAAATCTAAAAAACAAACACATTTACCTATCTCCCATTGTATCAAAAATACCCATGCAATTCACTTGAATCGGTCAAATTCACCTCACTCCATACCACATGTTGGGGATCTTGAAATTACCATCCCCATGTCAATTTAGACTTTGGGGCTTCTTGAGATGACCATACATATATATAATTAACCTTTGGGGCATCCTATGATGCCCAATATTATTATACATTACATAATAGACAAATTCAACTTCAAGAAACCTTCTGAGACATATAAGCTTGTATTTTACATGCTCACATTTGATATAGACATTAACATAGATTTTAATTTTTATGTTTGTCTCATGTTTATTTATTTTTATACATTTTATTTCACTTTATATATTTTGATTTGCATTATAATACCTTGAATAAGATCAAGTCTTATTTACAAACACATTTTACTAGCACCATTATTTCCTTTAGGTTCTTTGGTTTTATTTCACATTACATTTGGAATTTGTTTCCATTTTGGTTCTTAGACATCTCTTTAATTATTATATTTTTATGTCATTCCTTTATTTAGTATATTTATGATTATTTGATGCTTACTTTCCCCCTTTTTTAGGATTACAATTCACTTTCTCCCTATTTTGGGATGAATACTACTTTCATTAGTGCTTATGTTAGATCTGTTGTAGGTTAAAATGCTTTTTTGTTGACATGACTATCATATGATATCCCCATACCTTTCATATAACTATTTTACGTCCTTGTGATCATATATGAGCATATTCATCATTGTATCACTTATTACATGGATGAATATCTCATGATCCCTATCATTCCATTGCTTCCTTTTATTTGAGGCACACATAAGTCACTTTTGAGATTACACACTTAATTATGGGCAAGTCTAGGAATATTTAAACACCATGGTCTTTAGGTCCTTTTATGAAATGACCAAGTGTAAGATCTCTTATGTTCATCATCTATTTCACTCACGATTAGATATCTGAATCCATATGGAGGAGGAATAGTAAAATCCAAAAGAGTTAAAATCTAAATCATAAAAGAAACAAAATCTAATGATTAAAAGGCAAAAATAATGTTAAAATTCAAATCACATCAAAATATGTGATCTATATTTGGCACATCACCTATCCTAGTCAAAGTTCAATCTCCACAATTAGCCTTATGGTAGAGCTAAGGCCCATTGGGGTATGGTAGGCTAGGAGACTGGGGTAGGAGGTCTCATTATATCATATATAATTTAGTGCCACATAATTTCTCACACAACTACCCAATATTCATAGTAGACCAATAGCTCTATATGGGGTTTTAAATAATGGGGAACATGTTGTGGGAAGATAGGTCCATTTTAATTTTCATGCATATATCCTTCAAGGGATGATCTATGTACTTCACTTGTTAGCCCAAAATTTATGTTCATTATTGAAAGTGTCCTAAGTCCTTGTTGTCTATAGTTTCTAGTATTACTCACTTGCCTAGTGTGTCTCATTCTATCTAAGGATGTTCACATCACTAATGTGGCACCTCACATTCCTTATTTACATCATATTTTACTTATATTCCCCTTGTTGGATATTGATTTTAGTTGATCACATTCACATTTTCGTTATTATGCCTCTTGGTTTATAGTTTTTGAGTTGTATATCAATACCTTATATAGGACCAAGTTTTCATCACAAAAACCCTTACACCATTTTCTTACCACAACATTTCATTGTCATCCTAGTCATGTCATTATTTAGTTGTGATTTCTTATATCATATCTTAGAATAAGCATTAAGTTTAAGTTGTCATAATTTAGAGATTTTGATTTTCATCTATAAGTCATGTTATTTTTTGATATTTATTGACTTCACTTATATTACATAGGACATGTTACATGATTATACACTTTTTTTATCTTCATTATGACATACTTGTATTACATCTTGATTTAAATTTCATTTTTAGACATTTTTACTTTCTTTATGTTTAATTTGACATGTTTATATTACATAAAGTTATATTTAATTTAATTAAATGTCTTTATTATATTTTTATTGCATTGATATTTAATTTTTTATTTATGTTTTACATGCTTCCCAACATGACTTAGTATGTTCTACATTGATTTTTGTCATTTATGCTTCCCAACATGGCTTAGTATGTCTTAAATTCCATTTTATCATTCATGTTTTACATGATTCACAACATGATTTAGTGTGTTCTATTGAGAAGTGTTTTCATTGATGTCAAGGTGCATTTGGTGAAGATACATGGTGAGTGGTTTGTGAGGTATGAGCTTGTGAGCCTAATGTGACAAGGAAGCTATGTGACAAGAGAGAATTTGAAGGCAACCTAATGTCTCTCTATTGAGATAAAATTTAAAGGAAACCTAATGATTATTATATGGTTGATGTCAAGTTTTAGGTCAAGTAAAACATGTTTGAGTATTAGTTATTGAGTACAAGGTATCTTGAGAAGCATAGTCTAGACTCTATGAGAAGGTGTGCATAGTGAAGCCTGGTGAAGTAAGTAAGAACAAGCTTATGAGAGGTGGTTTATAATTGTTTGGTCATTAAATATAAGTTTAGATACTTTTATAAATGTTTCATGATTAGGCATCAAGCTTTAAGTGCTTGAGAAGCCTTGTCATGCCACTGGTAATAACATGAAAAGACCTAGTGAGAAGGTTTGAGCATGGTGACTTGATAATATAGATACATAGAGGAATGAGTGACTATGTGAAGTTGCATAAGCATGAATATAAGGCATTAGATCACTCAAGATAGTATTAAGGTGAGCCTACAAGGGTAATACCTTAAGTCTAAGTCTGTAACTAGACTAGTTTAGATCTTGCCTGACCTAGTGAGGTGTCATGAGGTGTTGTTAAGTCCTATGAAGGATATAAAGTAGTGTTTAAGCATGTGATATGTTATGTGAGCATGTAAGTGAGGTTTATTTCATGGAAACAAGATATAAGGTCAATATCAAGGCCTAATGTGGTTTTCAGGTCAAGGTCTAAGCAAACAAAGATAGAGATGGTGGCCAAATGAGGTATGATATTCAAATTTCAAGATAAGAATAAGAATGTGAGAATTATCAGTTGTGTGATATATTTTTATAGGTTTTTTGACCAATTTTGATGTCATGGTTTGTAAGAAAAGGCATGAAAAGGGATTTTGAGGTCTCTTGAGTTTATAGAATGAAGGTTTATCAACCTGAGAAGGACTTTAAAGTGTTCTTCATTTGTAACCTTTACATTAGAACCTAATATATTCATGGTATATGGGTAAGGGTCTTAGATAAAAATTATAGGCATTAGTTTTTGAATTAAGGGGCTATGATTTATGAATGATCATTAATACTAGAAGATGGTTTAAACCCTAATAGCGACCTAATATGAAATAAGTTGTTTTAAAGTGATAAAAATGGATTGGTATGGATATTTAAGTAATTTTAGGTTTTATGAAACTCTAAAAAGAACCTACAGGTGTGATTGGTTTGTCAAGTGAGTGAGTGGACCCTACAAGAAAAGCCTTGTTTCTTAGATATTTATTGTAGCAGTCAAAGTTGACCAAGTCAAAGTTGATAAATGGATGGAGGACAAAGTTTTATAATTTTATCTTGTGTTCATGGTGATTTATAGATAGGTTATATCCATAAAGTATGCTAAACTGATCATACAAGTTGACCAATCGCTAATAGGCCTAATGGTGCAAACAATGAGAAATCTAGACATAAGTGAGAAGGTGATTAGGGATGTGTTATCATGGAATAGAGATGAATACAAGTGAAAGGGGTAATTTTTAAATAATTTTAATACATTTTCATGTTGGATATAATTTTTAGAGGCTAGTGGATATGATGAAAGTGTTGCTCATAAGTTGATCTGTCTAGTATAAATGAGATAGTGAAGGTGTAAGGTTATAAGATTAGTCTGCAAGACCAATATTTACATTTGACCATGTTATATTTGTATATGATAATTATATAATTATTTAATAAGATAATTAAAATTAATTATAATTTTCTAAAATAGATCATACAGGTGTTGAAGGTCATTTTCACCATGACTATGCTTTAAGGCAAACTGACAGTTTTGGGTAAGTAAGTTGTAATGATGAGTTTGAGGCTCTATGCTCTAAATTGAATCATATAATTTAAATGGTGTTGATATTTTTGAATTTTATTTCCTATAAATTATTTATATAAGGTTTTTTATTTAGTTAAATTAGTGAAAATATTGAAGCTAAAATGGCTTATCTGGCAGAGTAAGGTCTGGGAGAGAAGGTCGATAAATTGGTTTGCAAGACCAATAATCGACATTAGATATTATGATATTTTTATTGTAATTTGTTATAAGGGTGTTTTAGGATAATATTAATTCATTTTAATTCATTTTTTATGTTCCTTTAGGTGTTATAAGTTCAAGTTTCCATGACTATGTTTTGAGGCTAGTTGGTAATTTTGAGTGGGCTATTTATACAGAAGGGTTTGAGTCCTTTTTCCCTGAGTTGTGAAGTATAAAACAAATGGTGATGAAAATAAGATAATTTATCTTCTATATATTTTATTTTTTCCATTTAAAAAAAAAAATTATGTTTATGCTTCAGTTGTTCAAAATAGACTTTCTAGGTATGCACAACCCTGATTGTGAATAGTGCTAATGGCATGCTTCAAGTGGTGATTGAAGTTAAAAAGTTTCATGGACATAAGATGAAATTATTATTGGTATATTTTATTTTAATATGATATTTTAATACTATTATATTTTTTTTAATGTGTTCCAAGGAAGGCAAAGAGTAACGTGTCTTAAAGTAGACCTAATGGGATTAGATCTCCATGAGACCTAAAGATGAAATGGGGCCTAAATGAGATATGACAGACATAATGGTAATAAAATTACATTTGATTCTTGTTTATTAGACTTATTAATATATATTACATGGAAAAATTAAGGGTTTAAAGGTGTTTGGCCAACTAAGTGGCAATATGAGCAAAAGGCTTATATATATACGAGATAATTCTAGGCTTATTTGAGTAAGATGAGATCAAGTGAATATAAAAACATATTTTAGAGTAGAATAAGGTATTTTAGACAATAATAGGAGTATATAAGACATATTATGAATATTTTATATAGGTATTATACATGACAATTAAGGTCATATGACCTAATCAAGTCAAGAAGAGGACTAGTTGAGTGAAGAAGCCTAGAAGGTAGTTTGAGAGGGATAGAAAAGAGAGAAAACCTAAATAAGGATATCATCATATATTTTATGAGAAGCAAAATTTTATAAAATTTATCAAGGGTTTTATGTGTCTAATTTTGTGCTGAGTCATCTAGGGGGTTGGTGTCTCCTTGTAAGTTGGTGTTAGTGCTGAGTCATCTAGGGGGTTGGTGCTTCCTTGTAAGTTGGTGCTTAACTAGTTGGTGTTGGCACTCCATGTGAAGTGGGTGATTCACTAAATTTTATATTTGAATTATATGAATGTAGTCCATTTTTTATATATTAGTGGGTTTTTTTCCATTTAAGGGTTTCCCACATATGTGATGTGTTATTGTGTTTTATGCTCTTGTAGATTGGTGTTTATGCTTGCTAGATATATATGTTTGTTTGATTAGTTCATGATTTATTAATAGAAGTTGAAAAGTAATTTTTTTAATATTTATTCACCCCCATATCATTCATTTTAATTCCAACATTTGGTATCAAATCCTAGTCCTTTGAATCAAGACTAAAATCCTACAAGAGATCCTATAATCAAGGATGGCTAGTCAACAAGCTCAAGGTGGGTTCTTTACCGGTAAGGCTCCATTATTTAATATATATAATTATACCTTTTGGAACGTCAATATGAAGATATATTTTATGTCTTAAGGTTATTATATTTGGTAGTCAATTATGATTGGCTATAATGCTCCTCCTATTCCACCAAATAATGCAATAAAAAAAACTACAAGGCAATGAATGCCATTCTTTATGGCCTATCAGAGGTAGAGCTTATGATGGTGATTCACTATGTATCAACCTAAGAGATATGGGATAAATTGAATACTTTGTATGAGGAGACATTAAGGTGAAGATGTCCAAGTTGCATAACCATATGAGATAGTTTGATAGTTTGGGTTTAGTAAGTACAAGGGTTAGTTATCCTTCAAATGTTTGAACTATGGTAAGATTTGTCACTTTAATATAAGTGTCATAACAAGGATAAAATTGGGCATGATGAACATCATGAATATGATAGGAAGGTATATAATCCTAACAAGAAAAATAAAGATTTCAAAAAGTATGAAGGTAGGAAAGGATCATTCAAGAACAAGAGGATTTTATATACCAAAGAACACAATACATATAATGTAAGTGACACAAGAACATATGATAGTGATGATGGTAGTAATGAACCTAAACATGACAATAATGAAACCTTATTCATGGCCATAAAATTAGACAATGAGGGTTACTCAAATGGGAAAGGATTTATGGTTGATGTAAAATTAGATAAAGAGGAAGCTAAAGTGAACCTTAAGGCAGAATTGGTAAGTACCCTAGAGGAGTTGAAATTTCAAACAAGAAAGAATCACAAACTAATATCATTAGTTAAGGAATATGACAAGGAGATTAAATTATTTGAGGAGATATTTATTAACACTTCTAAGGAATGTGATGAGATCATCAATCAAATTGAAGCATAAATGAAGATAGTCACTACAAGCCTAAATGATAAAGAGGAAAAATGCACCAGGCATGAAATGGAAGTGGAATCCTTGAAAGCTGAGTTAGATCAAGCATATATCAAAGTGAAGACCTTTTTGATGTTTTAAAAGAACACTGAGGCTCTAGATGACATCTTGAGTAGTCAAAATAATTTAAGTGATATGATAGATCTTGGTTTCAAAGAAGACCAAAAGGTGGCAACTCAAGTCAATGAGAAGCTATTAAAGATAAGAAGGTCAACATGAAAAGACCTATCAAATAGCCTAATACTATGAGGTATGATAATTCATTCAATGGATACTATTTTGTATGTAGTCAATTTGGTCATAGAGCTAGAGAGTGTAGAAGATCCTCCAAGAATGAGTACTCATGTGATTATAGAAGGAACCATCAGTCAAGAGGTATGCATGAGGTGGTTTGCTATAGTTGTAATAATATAGGAAACATTGAAATATTCTATTCTAACAAAGTTAAAAGGTCATAAAGTAAAAATAGGAGGTTTGAAGCCTCTAGAGTGCAAGAAAAAAGGAAAATGAATGTATGGAGACAAAAGAAAGTAAAGACGAGTCATGATTAGTCTATAAGATCAAATGGGCTATTTACAATGGTAGAACATGCTTCAGATGTGAAATCAAGTTAGGAGTGTCTATTATCAACTCATATTGATGTTTAAATGGTTGATGAAGAGGTCAAGACTATAGTGACAATCAAGCATAAAGGGATATTGAAGGATATTCATTCTTGTGAGAGCACGAAGATCTAAGAATCTCCTAAACTTGTGTTATTTTAGTGCTCTATGGAAAGAGGTGACTCCATTAAGCTTCATAAACTAATTAGTTAGAAGAAACATTATGGATGCTTGGTTTAATGGGGAGATATTCAAGTTGTTAATAAGCTCCAAGTGTAGTTGATGAGAATAATATGGTGGCCTAGTATATGATCAAAGATTTGTATCATATCAATCATGATAATAATAAGTTGATTGGTCTTGAGTTATGAGTTCATTTGAACGAGGTATTAATGAAGCATGTTTCTATAATGTTTCATATTCTATGTGTTGAGATACTATTGAAATAAGGTGTGGTTACATATGGAAATTTGTGGGAGACCCTTTATCATTAGTGTCAAAGGGGGAGAATGTTCAAGAGGGAAGATTGACCAGATTAGGGGAGTTAATAGTGATCATATTAAAGAATGTTTTACCATAAATGACAAAGGGGGAGTTTGTTAATAGGTGTTTTCAATGATGTCAAGGTTTATGTCATTGATATCAAGGTGCATTTGGTGAAGATACATGGTGAGTGGTTTGTGATATATGAGCTTGTGTGCTCAATGTGACAAGGAAGCCATGTGATAAGAGAGCATTTGAAATAAACCTAATGTTTCTATAATGAGAGATAATTTTAAGGAAACTTAATGATTATTATAAGGTTAATTAAAACATGTTTTAGTATTATTTCTTGAGTAAAGGTGTCTTGAGAAGCCTAGTCTAGACTCTATGAGAAGGTGTGCATAGTAAAGCCTAGTGATGTAATTATGCACAAGATTATGAGAGGTAGTTTTTCACTATATTATCATTCAATATAAGTGTAGATACTTTTATAAGTGTTTCAAGATTAGGTGTCAAGCTTTAAGTGCTTGAGAAGTCTTATCATGGCACTGGTAATAACATGAAAAGACATAGTGAGAAGGTTTAAGCATGGTAGCCTAGTGAGATAGATGAATAGAGGCATGAGTGACTATATGAAGTTTCCTAATAATATATATGAGGCATTGAAGCACTAATGAGAGTTTCATGGTGAGACTATAGGGGTAAGACCTTATGTTGAAGTTTACAACTAGACTAGTTCTAGATCCTACTTAACCTAATGAGGTGTCATGAGCTATTGTCAAGGCCTATGAAAGATATAAAGTAGTGTTTGATCATTTGAGATGTTATGTGAGCATGTAAGTGAGGTAGAATGCATATAAATAAGCTATAAGTTTAGTTTTAAGGCCTAATGTGGTTTGCAGGTCAAGGTCTAGGCAAGTAAAGAGAGAGAAGGTGCCCAAATGAGGTATGTGATTTAGATTTCAAGATAATAATGAGAATGTGAGCATTATCAGTGGTGTGATATATCTTTATAGGTGTTTTGACCATGTTTAAGGTCATGGTTTTCAATAAAATGCATGAAAAGGGTTTTTAAGGTCTCTTGAGTGCATATAATAAAGGGTTCTCAAGCCAAGGAATTTCAAGTGTTCATTGGCATGTGTAACCTCTACATAAGAACCTAATATATTCATGGTATGTGGGGAAGGGTCATAGCTCAAAATTATAGGTATTCATTTTTTAATTAAGGGGCTATGCTTTATGAATGATCATTAAGACTAGAAAATGGTTTAAACCCTCAAAGAAACCTAATAATGCATTGATATGAAAGAAGTTGTTATAAATTTATCAAAATGGAATGGTATGCCTATTTAAGTAATTTTAGGTTTCATTAAAATCTCCTAGGCATCTCTAGGTGTGATTGGTTTGTCAGGTGAGTGAGTGGACCCTATAAGAAAAGTTTTGTTTTTTAGATATTTATTATAGAAGTTAGATTTGACTATGTCAAAGTTGATAAATAGATGGAGGAAAATTTTTGAGACTTTTTTTTTGTGTTCATGGTGATTTATGGATAGGTTTTAACCTTAAGTGTGCTAAACTAGTCATACAAGTTCACTAGTCACTAACATGTGTAATGGTGTAAATAGTGATAAACCTAGGCATAAGTGAGAAGGTGATTAGGGATATGTTATCATGAAATAGGGATGAATCCAAGTACATGGAGACATTGTTAAATAATTTTAAGACATGTTCATGTTGGATATAAGTTTTTGAGGTTAGTGGATATGATAAAAGTGTTGCTCGTAATTTGACTTGTCTAGTATAGATGAGACAATGAAGGTGTAAGGTTATGAGATTAGTTTGAGAAACCAATATTAAAATTTTAAAATGTTATATTTGTATATAATAATTGTATAATGATATAATAATATCATTAAAACTCATTATATGTCTTTGAAAGGGGTCATACAGGTGTTGACGGTCATTTTCACCATGACTTTGCTTTAAGGCAAACTGACAGTTCTAGGTAAGCAAGATACAGTGATGAGTTTGAGGCTCTATGCTTAGAATTGAAGCATATAATGTACATGGTGTTGATATTTTTGAGTTTTATGTCCTATAAATTCTTTTTATAATGTTTTTTACTCATTTAAAGTAGTGAAAATGTTGAAGCCAAAATGGCTTGTCTGGTAGAGTAAGGTTTGTGAGAGAGAAGGTCAATAAATTGGTTTGCAAGACTAATAATTGACATTAGATATTATGATATTTTTGTTTTATATTTTTATAATTATTTTTTAGGATCATATTAATTAATTTTAAGTCCTATTTTCTATTCTTTCAAGTGTGTGAAGTTAAAGTTCCCATGATTGTGTTTTGAGGCTAGTTGGCAGTTCTGAGTGAGCTATTTGCAGAGAAGGGTTTGAGTCATTTTGCCTTGAGTTGTGAAGTAAAAATAACATGATGATGAACCTAATGTAATTTATATTATTTATATGTGATTTTTTTCCATATTTTTTGGAAAAGTTGTGTTTATGCTTTAGTTGTTCAAAATAAACTTTGGGGTATGCACATGCCTAATCGTGAACAGTGCTAATGGCATGCTTCAAGTGGTGATTGGAGCTAAAAAGTGTCATAGACATAAGATGATATTATTATGGGTATATCTGAGTGGAATATGATATTTTAATTCTATGATATGGGTTTGAATGTGTTCCAAAGAAGGCAAATAGTAACATGTCCTATAGTAGACCTAATGGGATTAGGTCTCCATGAGACCTAAAGATGAAATGAGGCCTAGATGAGATATGATAGACATAAATGGACTCAAATAAAATTTTATTAATTTTTATGATATCTCATAAGATGTATTTAATTTCCAAATTAAGGGGTTAAATGCTTTTGGTGGACTATCTTGCAATATGAGCAAAAGGCTTGTATATATACAAGACAGTTTTAGGCTTATTTGAGTAAGATGAGAGAAAAAAAATAGAATAACATATTTCAAAGTAGAATAAGGTATTGTATACCATAATAGGAGTATATATAATTTATTATTAGTATTTTATATAGGTTGTGTGCATGAAAATCAAGATCATATGACCTAATCAAGTCAAGAAGAGGACTAGTTGAGTGAAGAAGCCTAGATTGAGAGGGATAAAAGAGAGAGAAGAGATTAAGAAGGAGATCATCATATATTGTA
This sequence comes from Torreya grandis, assembly GCA_037957365.1. Lineage (NCBI taxonomy): Eukaryota > Viridiplantae > Streptophyta > Pinopsida > Cupressales > Taxaceae > Torreya > Torreya grandis. Next base: position 2,656,440 of record JARHVA010001202.1, read on the forward strand.
TTAAAAATAAAATTTTATGAAGGTGATCAATGGTTTCATGTGGCTACATTGGTGCTGAGTCATCTAAGGGGTTGGTGCCTCTTTGCAAGTTGGTGCTTGCTAAAGCTTAGCTAAGTTGGTGCTTAACTAGTTGGGGTTGGTACTCTATGTGAAGTGGGTGATTCACTTAATTTGATATTTAACTTAAATTAATATAGTTTATTTGAAAATATCAGTGGTTTTTCTTCCCCTTGAGGGTTTCCCACATATATGATGTGTTCTTATGTTTCATGCTAGATCTATATGTTTGTTTGATTAGTTCATAATTGCTTAAGTGAAGTTGATAAGTAAGGTTTTGAATAGTGATTCACCCCCTCATTAATTTTAATTATAAAATGTTATAAATTCATTTTCATTCATTGTATCACTTACATGCATGATCTTTTTGTTCTAACCTTTCCTTAACAATCCTAGCTTGCCACTTTTTATAATCAATTTAATTACTTTTAAGAGTTATTCATTGCTAATTTAACCATCCTACATATGCACACATTGATTATATATTATTTTTGTATCCCTAAGGTTTCTCAAATGCAAGTATTGCACCCTCCACATCAAGAATAGGATATTTTCATGTAATCATTCAATGAAAAGGTATCTCAAGGTATGTATATGGTACTTTTATTAGTTTCATTTCATTTAAACATTAATTTTAGTATTTCATTATTATTTAACTCACTTTCATGTGTTGATATGTCATTTATTGAAGCACCATCTCATGTTACACTCACATGACGTGTGATGAGCTTTGAATGGGAGTATGTATACACATAATATTTTAAAATTTGATCAATTACTAATGCTTTTTATCTTGCAAAAACCTATCAAGTCTAAATATATATAAGTGCACACCTTAAAGGGTGCTCTAGGAAAGGGGTGGGTAGACCATTGGTGCTTCATAAGGTTATTTCTCCCTATACCACTACTTAAAACCAACACAAACATCTCCTATACATTTATCTAAGCTTTGAAACCTAAATTATACAATCCAAGTAATTCAATACCTTAAAGATCCCCTACCTAAGCCAAAAAATCTTTTTACCATCCTCTACACATAATAAAATAGGCTGACCCTAATCTAGGAAATGAGCATGTTACGAGACTAAGTCAACCTAGCCAACTTAGTTTGGGACCTATCTAATTTATTTACTAAACAACTGGTTAACTAGGCTAAATATGTTGGCTAAAAATTTGAAAGAGTTTAGGGTTAGATCCATATATATACACATCCTTCACCCCATTTCATAGAGAGAGATATAATCATTCATTTGCACATCTACTTATCCACCATTATACTTGAAGAGTCATTACTTAGGGTTACATACTTCCTTTAGAGAGAAAAATATTATCTTGTGGGAAAAATATTTTGGATGCATAGGAGAAGTCTTTAGCCTATAGCTGACCTATCTTTATTATCCTCACAAACCACAACAATCTATTACAAAACACCATTGGCCAAGGGAGAGATTGAGGCTTGATGGGTTAATATTTAAGGTATGTATTCCTAACTCTTGCTCCTCTTTTATTAGAAGATAGATTTACATGTATTGGATTATGAATGTATTTATCTTTCCATGCTTAGGATTACCTATACATTAACTTTATTAAATTTCTTATTTTCATGTTTAATTTTATGTTTATTATCCCCCATTTTTTCCATAAGATTTGGTGAGTACCAAATTAGATTTAATTTACTTTGTTAGAAAATATAGGACCTAGTTAGGGTTATTATGTGGTATTGATCGACTATAGGATTTTTAACCCTCTCTAGTGATATTGTGTGGTAAAATACCCCTTAGTTAGTTCTAGCAGATACATATTGGTCATGACCTTGATTGTCTAAATGTACCAACAAGTGAAAGTGCTAGTTTGATTTATCTTCTCTGAGATAGGATTGATTTTTAGATCAACTTCACTTCTCTTTTATACACACCATTAGTGGATAATATCTAGATAGTGTACTTTTTATGCCACATGGTTAGGGCACACTAACATTTGGTTATGCTAAGGTGGGGTCTAAAAGAGTTGATGATTATGTGAGTAGATGCTAGTAAAGTGCATGAGGCTATGAGGTGATGAGTGAATAGTGTGATGTATAAGTTATGATATAAATAAATCATTACACAAAATTATATGAGAAGGCATGAGACTTGTACATAAGGTTGTGATTATTTTTCAAGAAATGGAGTGCATAGGGCTATGTGAGAGGTGTGAGGTCTACACAAAATAAAAAATAAGGAATGCATTTAGCTGTGTAGAGGTTATGAATAAATTGATCACCATTTATTGAAGATCAATGGTCTCCAATACATTAGTGTGTAACTAAGAAAACTACATTTGAATTTTATAAGAAGTGTATCACTTATCTTGAGTAATATATTTTCCAACCTTGACCACTAGAAAAATATGATGTGTGCCATGGCAGGTGTGTGTGTCTATCAATTTGATGATCTAGTCCTTCTCTATGGGGCATAAGTGTTCAAGATCCAAATTGGAAGGATGTTGTGTCATTATTGGCTCAATAAGTGGTGGAGTGTAAAGATTGAGAAGTTTTATGTTGAAGATTGGGTGTGTGCCCAAATATGAAGGTAAATTAAGATTGAAGGTGTTCTCTCCAGCTATACATAGAATGGTGTAAGGTTCATAGTGAAAACTTTTGATCTTCTAGTGTGGACCTTTTAAGCATTCATTTTGAATGTGTAACCAAAATTTATCACCCACTTCGAATGCATGAGGTGTGAGATGTGTGTCATGGTTCTCTTTGTACTTTGCTTGTGTGTGAGATAGGATCTATTGAACCTATTAAGGAATAGACTAGATGTGTCACAAATTTTTTTTGGCTTAGTCTACTTCCCATTCATATGTGCACGACTTAGTTATGGCTAGTATGCATTATGATATGTCTATAGGTGTCTAAGGTTGAAACCCAAGACATGTTTAGAATGGACTATGACCCATATAGTTATGCAACACTTTATTTTAGGCATGTTAAATTTATAAGAGATTATCATCCCAAGTGTAAGCATGTGAGTGGTTGTAAATTCATAAAAGATAAACAAGTGTGTGATTAACTAATGTGGTTTACCCATTTATTTGTGGATGAAAAGTTGTCAACTGATATACCTATGTACCCATAAAGTCTCATAATGCTTACCAAAAATGAATTACAAAGCATGTATATCAATGGAGACAATGGATGTTGGAATCCCAAAATGAAGCCAAACATGGTTGAAGAAGGAGTGCATAGTTTTAGATGTGTCAATGCCTTCCTTACATGTGACCATGATGACCATCTTATGAAACCTATTCACTATAAAAAATACAACATGGTATCATCTTTTCATAGGAAACCCAATCATGAAATCCATGCTAATAAAATCCCATGTTATGGATGGAACTAGTAGAGGTGTATAAAGTTATAAATTCTATTCATGGGTTTGATGATGTAATAAGGAATGCAAGACTTGATGTGGAATTCCATATATCTGTGCATGTATGACAATTAGAAGTGTGCTTGAAATGTGGATAGATTATTTATCATTTTGAAGTGTCTTGAGGTCTTGGCATAGTGCACCTTCTAGATGATTCATTGGAGAGGTGCACCAGTAGGAACATAGAGATGTCTAAAGCTAATCAGACAAGTAGAACTTTTAAACTTATTTAACTTGCACTAGACTAGTGTAAGTCACTATGAAGTCTTAGTCAAGTAAGTAGAGGGAAACCTAGTCTATGAAGTTTTGGCCATGCATTTCTAGCATTGTGATGAGTGTGTGAACTAGTGGTAGGCTAAGGCAATATACTATCCTATTTTTCTTCCTTTTATTATGCTTGATCATGATATGGAACTAATCTAGGTAAGTCATCTATTTCATGTGTTGTGTGTTCTCTATCTTATTCTATGTTTGTAGGAATTGAAGGAGCTTATGATCTAAATGAATAACTATCTCCTTTCCTTGTTTACATTAATTGATTACTTGAATAATAATATATAGTTATTTCTTATAGATGGATTACCTTTTCACTATGTCACTGAATGTCCCTAAGTGGTATGTGATCATATGTCCATGTTGCATGAGCACTACATTGAGTTTGTAATTGTATGCATCAATGTGAATTTTGAAGGAATGTGTAATGTCAGGCATTACAAGAACAAGTGCTATGTATAGGTGTTGTTTGTTTCTCAAAAGTGCACTATTGTGCATGAGTCTAATTGATCTTGGATTTTATACATGTTATCTAGTTGAGAGTATAATAGATGTATGCAAAACCAAGGATGAACCTATAGTGGAAGTTAGAAAGTCCAAAAAATTTCCTCAATTCTATGAGATTACATAGAGTAGTTAAATATTGGATCATTTTAGTCATATCTAGATCTTCATGGATACTTGTGCATTTAATGATGTAACCTAGATATTGAATCTACACAGTGTTAAATATATACTTTGCTAAGTTGGTTTACAACTTATGTCAATGTAAGGTGTTTAATATGTGTGAGATGTGATTCATATGCTCCTCCTAAGTGTTTCCTAAGATGAGGGTGTCATACAAGTAGATGATGATGAAAAAGTTTAGGAAGGGCCTGAGTAGATCATCCATCAAGTTCTTGAAAGTCGTTGGTGCATTGGTTAGGCCAAAAGTCATTAAAAACCATTCGTACAATCCTTTTCATGTCTTAAATGTTATCTTTCAGACATCTTCAAGATGGATTTAAATTGATGGTAACCTAACTTCAAGTCAATCTTGGTGAAGTATTGAGTGCCTCAAAGCTGGTATATAAGTTTGACAATGTGTGGTAGTGGGTACTGATTCTTCATGTCATTACCTTATTAAGGGCATGATAGTTTTTAAAAAGTCACTAAGATCCATATTTATTAGGTATGAGGACTATCAGACTCCCACAAGGTTAATAGATAGGCTTGATCTTGCCTTGATCAAGGAGCTATTTTATTTGGCACTAGATTTCATCATTTTCCCAAAATAATTTGTAGTATAAAGGCTATTCAAAAGAGAGGATCCATGAAATGAATTGATATAGTGCTTTACTATGCTATATATTGGAAGACCTTTATGATATATGAAGAATTCACTATGCTACTCTAGTAACTTTTTGATCTATTACTGTGACATTATGCAGATGTTGCACACTTCTAGAGTGTGCTTTATTTTTTGTGTAGGCGTGTCAGGGTAGACCATAAGAGACATGAAATTATATATGTGTGAAATAAGCTTGTGACATTTCTTGGAAGAGACTAAGGTGAATTTAATATAGGCACTTACTCGAATATGTGGTAGAAATGATCTTACATATGGATAGTTGAATATTGTGGCTTGGATCAATATGTAGCTTCATAGTCATACAAATATAGTTTTCCCATCAAGATGTCATAGACCTCCATAGGTGAGATGTCAAAAGTGATGTTATCCTCCATATGATTGAATTTGTATTGGAAAGTGCATTGTCATCAGATCTATATATCTTTCCCCTACTAAAACCACTCCAAAGAATATGTCTTGGGATACAAAATAGTGTTAAGACTAAGGTCTTGAGCTAGGGATAATGAAATGATATTATTCTAACTACCACTATCAATGATGATGTGGAAAGGCTGACCCTTCACCCAAAACTTGGTGTGGAAGAAATGCTTGATCTCTTTAAAGATGTCAATCAAAATGGTGTCAGTGTTTATATAAGAGGCATCTAAATTAGTGATATCCATAGGTGTGGGTCTTAATGTATGATGTTCAAATAAGGATTAATATGCATGGAATTTCAAATCATTATGAGTGGATGAATGATGGTGATGGCACCACTTATCACCAAAATTATCCTTGCCTTTGTCTAAATTATAAGGCATAAGAACCTTTGTGTGTTAAGTGATATTTTAATATTGCTAACCTTTGTGAGAAACATTTTGATTTTACATAAAGGGATGTGATGTGGAGTTGTGTGAGGGTTGGCCCTTGTGCACTGCATTAGATGAAGAGGTTGGACACTATTTTATTTTGTCCTTGCCTTAAATTTTGGTGGTGTTAAAATATAATTGATCTAAAGTGTCAAAATTCATGAACTCTAACTTTACATGGATATAAGGTGAGAGTCTATTGATGTAATTTAACACCCTATGTTGTTCGCTCAAGTTATCCCATAGGCATGTAGAGTAGTCATAGAATGTGTTGGTGTAGTCTTCTACTAACTGATCCTTGCACTGATGTAATTGTTAGAACTTGATGTATTCATCTTCAAAGTGTTAGAGAGGATATTATTCCTCATTTAGTGCATCAATAAAAATATTCCAAGATTCAATTAGAATGCACTCTTGCACATGTTGCACACTAAAGGTCTCCCACTAGTGAACAACTAGAATGGACATCTTCATTACTATGAATGTGATCTTCTCAACGTCAATGAAGTAGTTGATTGAGAACTACACCTTGAGTTGTCAAATATAGGCATCTAATGTTTTGGAATTGATCTTGCCTTCAATAAAGGGATGTTAAGATTAAATTATAATTTGAAGGGGGGTTGTTATTTAAATTAGTATGGAGCATATTATTGATATGGATGGGAAGGTGTCAAGTTGTTATGCATCATTAACTCATTAAACTAACTAAAAATATAGGTGTGTTATGCCTCTATTGCATTGATGATGATCTTTCAAACTTCTAGGGCTGACTCAGGTTAATTATGGGAATCAACCATATATATTTTACTATGACATTATTCTAGACTGTATGAAATAGATCTGACTATTAGAGGTTCTCTCTTTTATTGTTTTCATATGGTTACAAGCATATAAAGGAATAAAGACATGTCTATATACTAATGATCCACACTATGGGTCTTGATACTAATGATCCACACTACAGGCCCTAGGACCATGTTTATAGGGGACAATCGAGTTTGGTTGTGCAAAGTGAATGTATAGAGATATATTCATCCATAATAATAAAACATATATTCAATTTAGAGTAAGTCTTACTTGCAAGAAATTTAACTTTTATTCATAAATGAAATAATAGGAAAACATAGTACAATGTCTACATTATGTTTATGTAGAGTACATGTGTAGAGAAAGATATCTATGTTACAACTATGTAATGACATCAACATGATTAACTGTCTTAGCTATCATTGGCCAATTGTGTATATTACATATTTAACATATAAAATACAAGAATACAATTAATTGCTATATATTTACCAAAGAGGGTGTTGATAAGCATGTCTATCATTCCTATAAGATGTGGTAGTTGGCAATGGTCTAAATAATTAATGTCTAGGATATCTTGAATGACTTTTAATCCTAAGATATTATGTTGGTTTCTAATGGCAAGCTGGGCCACTTATTATGCCACATGGTTAGGGTAGGCTAATACATGTTTATGATGAAGTGGTTCCCTAAAGAGTTAGTGAGTCTATGAGAAAATGCTAGTGAAGTGTGTGAGGCTATGAGGTGAGGAGTGCCTAGTACAATGCATAAGTTTAAATTTGAGGTGATAATTACATGAAAGTATATGAGTAGGCATGGGACTTATGCGTAAGGTTATGAGCAAGATTCATACAAATGAGTGCACATGGTTATGTGAGAGGTGTGAGCTTTGTAATAAGAATAAATCAGGAATGTGTTCGGCTACATAGAGGCTACACACATATCATTATCAAGGGTTGAACCTAGACTCTGATACCACCTTTAACATCCCCTAAAATCAACCTATTATTTTTATAAATTAGTGGAAAGAATAAAGGATCAAGTGTCAACACCAAATATGTCTACTAGGTTATTTCACTACATAGTCAACAATGTTTAATGGTACCTTCAAAAGGAACAAACTATTATAAAAGCTCAAAACTTGTAGACCTAACTTGATCAACCCATAAATTCTTTTTAAATATTGATAAATTACTTTTTATGAACCACTTATCTTCATTATTGATTTAAATATATCATTTTTATTCTTTGAGAGACTTATAATTAAGTTAATAATAAATTTGACTAGGATTTATGATCTCAATAATTTTGAACACAGTCATGGTATAGTTATAGAAGCCAATATTCCTCTCAATTCATTCTTTTTAATATTGAGTATTATATTAAATTTTTCTCATTCTTATAATAATACCTACTAATTATAGACATTGTAATTTAACATCCTTGTTATTATAGAGGAAGCTACATATGGATGTGTGCTATTAGAAGCCTTTTCCATTAAACATATGTCAATCTATAAAATACAATATATCAAGTTTGATGGTTATTTTGTAAATGCCATACAAATTAGTATAGATAATCTTGTACATGACTGCCATGTATAATTATTTATCTACATAATCAAATTATTCAACTTAGATACATTGGTCATCTATTAATGCATGATCTCTTCTTCATTGATAGATATTACCAATATTAGATTTATCCTTCAATTAACATAATATAAATCACACAATATCTTATTTTCTATATAAAGTATAAAGTAATCAAAATTATTTGACATAAACATAATAGTAGCATTAGGGATTTTCTTGTATACTTTCATGACAACAGTATTCCTAAAATGTAACAAATGCATTGTTTATTAAGATAAATAACCTATACAAGGTTTTATTTTTTGATAGAAATAAATTTTATAACAATAACCTTCAAATGTATAGAAATATCATGTACAACCATGCAAATTATTTCAATATAACATCCATCCATGTAAATTATATTTTTATCAAGTACTTAATGTAATATATAATAATTATACTTATAGATGCAGAAGAAAATGAACCATTTTATTAAGCTACTACCTTACATTATATATTTATGAGATTTATCTTGCACATCTTAGAAAATTTAAGCACACCAACCAAACATGCATGTATATAAGTACAATAGTCATAGGGATTGTCTGAAACTAAACACTAAATTCATTCATTTGATACATACATTTAAACACTCATCGAACTTCACAAGAGTGTTTAACCCTGCTAGTGGCAACATTCATGTGAACATAAAATCTTATTCAACATAGTTAAATATCAATTTCATATAAGTTTGGGTAATAATAAATTAAAATAATCAAATGAAGTTTATCAACACCCATTTACTCATGAAAAGCCAACTATAGTTCATCAAAAATACAACTTAATATAAGTTGAAACCTATTTTATCTTATTTTTGGATTAATGACCCTAAGAAGTATAAAAAATATGATTGATTTAGATTGTATAAAGTATAGAAATATTACATGAATATGAATGCAAAAAATAAAATATGATTCAAATAATTTCACTTGCTATAAATAGATATGACCTAAAGGATTAAGATAGCATGTTATTATTTTATGTAGGTCTAAGACATAATATAGATGACAATATCACTAAAGTTAGACTATGAATCACTCATATCAGGAACTGTGTATCTAGAAAAACTCAGATGAATCCCTCAATCTATGGAAAATTATTCTATATGATATCTTTTGTCTTCTACTAGATTCATCTAGGAATATTATGCCTCTCAGTTTCAACACATGCTACTATGCCTACTTATAATTTGTCTATATGTGTGATATGAAGAGCTAGCTATGTGCATAATCTTCAAAAAACCTATTTACCTCTCTTTGAAGCATTATGCCCACTTATGAATATAAGTTTAGGCATACAAAAGGGGAAATAGGTGGGTTGTACTGACCTCAACCACTCCCTAATGAATGGTTGAGAGCTGCATATATATCAAATACTCCAAAGAAAGAAGTCAAACTACATGTAGTTCTCCTTGTTAGGTGTGTGTGCATAATGGTATTCATTTAATGAATGCAACATGCAATATATATTTAAATACTTAGAAAATGGAAAACTTGGCTTGGTTTTAGTGCTTTGCAATTGGATAGGGCATGTTTCTTATGGCTAATTTCTAAATTGGAAAGTTTACAATAACCCTTTTGAACGTGAAAGTGTTAGAATAAGATTTTTTTGACAATGTTAGATGATATTAGATCATGAAATAGGATTATAAATACTGTGTATTTATATAAGTTTCTTTGGGTACTTTATCATGCCATTGACATATGAAATGTGTCTTCTGACCCTTAAAGATGATCTAAATTTGAAAAAGGACCATTTCTTAGCACAAGGACAAGTCTTTTAAAGTTTAACACCATGGATTTTTATAGACATATATGTCTACCAAAAATATCATGTAAATACTAATATGATGATATATAGATAGTGTATATATGATAATGAACACGTTAGGCATAAACTAGGGAGTTCTTGTAGGTGATTGATAGTAACTCAGGAAGGTCATATCCATATAAAGTATGTGGATGTGAGAGGAGATTGTGCAAATCCACACGTGTATGAATTAGTAATTTAAGGTTAATTTAGGTCAATATTGAAATTTCTAAGTGTTTGCCACCATATTTTAGTGTCTAAAAATGTTTTATATTATTTTTTGATTAATGAACCTAAACAAGTAAAAATCTTAGTGTTGATGTAGATTATATAAAATATAGAAAGAGTACATGGATATGAATTTAAATGACTAAATATGATTGTAATTAATTTAAATTAATATAAATAAAAATGACATATTTTATTAAGATAATGTGTTACTATTCTATGAAGGTTCAATATTGAATATAGATGATATAAGGGATGAAACTAGACTATGAGTTGATCGAATCAAGAACTAGGTGTCTAAAATTACTCAAACAAATCCATAAATTTGTGGATACTTTTACCAAATGACAATGTGTCTTCTAAAAAAATTTCATTGATAGATTGTGCCTCTCATTTTAGTCACAATCCATTATGTTTACTTACAATCCGTCTTTGTGTGTGATAAGAAGGGCTAGTTGTGTGCACAATATAAAAAAACTAGACTCTTTCTCTTTAAAACCCTAGGTCTAATTTCAACACTAGATTTAGGCCTATAAAAGAGAAAGAGGTGAGTTAAGATAAATTAAACTACTCCCTAAGGAATGGTTGAGCACTACCTATGTGTCCAATACTAAGAAGGAGGAATTCAAACCACACATAGTTCTTCCAAATAGGTGTATGTGTGCAATGTTGCTAATTTAATAGATGCAACATGTAATATAGCTTTCAAAACTTATAAAATGAAAAACTAATGGATCAAACACTTTAAACATGGATAAGGCCTAATTATTATTGATTTATGAATTGATAATTTTATTTTAGTCACTTTGAATTTACAAGTGTTAGAATAGGCTCTCTTAACAATGTTAGATGATGATAGATAATGAAATAGGCTTATACCTATTATGTATTTATATGAGATTTAGTGGATATTTTTTCATGTCACTGACATGTAGAATATGTGGGCCAACTCTTAAAAATGATTTGAATTTGAAAAATGATCAGTTATTGGCATGAGGATGATTTCATTAGAGTTAGATACCCATGGAATTCTATAAGCATATGAGTTTTCCATATCTATATGAAAGACAAGAATATTGATACAATGATCTAGAAGTAGTATAAGTATGATAATGAATAGGAAAACATAGACTATATAATTCTTGTAGGTGATTGATAACAACTCAGGAAGGTTAGATCCATAGAAAACATGTGGATATGAGATAAGGGTGTGAAAGAGACATATGTATATTCAAAAGTTATGTAAGTTGAATTTAGGTCAAGATTGACATTTTCAAGTGTTTAATACCATATTATAGTGTCTACAAATGCATTCATTTTATTATAGTATTGATATTAAATATAATACTATCGTAAGAGGATAAAGAGAGGTACCTAAGTATGTACACCACACTTTGTCTTTGGGAGAAGACTCTTAATGTGATAATTGCTCGAAGAAAACCCATAATGAACCTACAATAATCAATGTCCATATATGAAAATGAAAAAATGAAATTATATTGAAACTTTTAAAATTTAAATAACAAATAAGGAAGACACCTATAAGTGGGTGAACTATGTTGTTCCTTGTGATTTTGTTGGAGATGACACTTCGTATTGAAACATTGGAGTATATGCTTCCTTTTGAAGCATCAAATAACTTGTTTTCATGTTAATTTTTTTTGAGAATTGGGGGTGATAATACCTCAATGGATAAGTGAACTAAGGAAAAGGCCATGGATTGGGAAAATAAATGCTTAATTCTTAAGACTAGTGCCAGGCCATTGAGTGATGTTGAACCTCAACCGCACTATTCATTTAATTAATCTTAAAAATAAATATAAAAAGGGAGCCTATGTTAGGCTCATGAACCAACCATTGTAGATGGACTTATAGATTCAATATGTAACCTATAGTACCATTAATGCTATGTTCTTAAAGATAAAAATATAATATTGTATGCATGAAAAATGATCATGCATCATAATCTAATCCAATTGGTACCAACATGATATAGAATGTTATATATATATATATATATATATATATATATATATATATATCTCATTTTGTCCCAAATATAAAATATTTGAAAACATGTAACATATATTCATATAAAATTTTTATATATACATTACATTTCCCCCCAAAATCTATCCCAATCTATAAACATTTATACTATAATCTAAACCAAACTAATTATCTGTATTGATCTAAAATATATGAATCATGTAATTTGTCCTAAAAATCTGAATTTTCTATAAATAAGGCTTAAATATTTATGAAAATCCTATTAATATGTCCCATTTTGATGTGAGTGATGTATCCTCCAAATTACTCCTCTCAAAAGAAAAGAGTTAATTGCATCATGTTATATAAAAATATATAATAATTTAGAAGCATGAGGTAACATGTGAATATTATATCATCATAGTAATGAATATATCATCAAATCATATAAAAAATATATAATTCAAGACATATAACTCTCATGTCAAGATATACATATCAATTAGGCACACATTAATAATCATTACTGATATAAATACTAAATAATGAACTATATGGTAAGGTTCATGATATATATCATGTCACCCCAAAAAAATAGGGATGTGTGTGATATGGATAAAATCACCCAAAACTAAATAAACTTAGTAGATAATCTTATATTTATCCACTCATAAGCCCACAATGTCATGGCCATGATACACATAACAAAGAACATGCAATAGCACTCAATGCCACATAAGATAATTTACACATACAATGGACAATAAAATATAACATAATGAAAGGTCCTAAATAAATAGTCATATAATAAAAATTCAATCAATAATAAGTATAAAAATAAGATAAGGGCCCAAAGAAATAGGCATACAATGATACAATCAATCAAAAAAATATAATAATAAAAGGCGAGGGCCTAAGAAAGAGACATACAATGATATAATCAATAAAACAATGCCATATACTAAATCAAGATTTAAACAAACATAATCAATTAATAGCCTATAGGAAATGAATTAGCAAAAATGAAATATAAAACAAGTCAAACTAGTCTACACTATCAATCAATGTCAATATCACAATATAACAAGGTAACATATCTTTAAAATTTAGGACTATAAAAAATAGAATAAAGATCAAGATGCATAAGTAATAAATGTATCTAAACATGATAAATAGACGTCTTATAAAAATATAACTTGTAACAATGTAATATATAAAATTAGATGCCCCCAAGATTGGCATGACCCCTAGGTATATAAATATTCTACATCTATGCATCCATGTATCATGTAACACTTGCATATCCTAAATTTCACCCATGTATATTTTAAAATTCATGTAAATACATAAAAGGATATGTAACCTACCAAACATATGATAAATGGCATAATTAACAATGTAAAACTAGCAAACATGTCATGTTTAGGTCCCAATTTTTTCTTTTTTTTTTGGAATAAATTTTTTCTTTGTAATTTTGAAATATTTTGAACATGTTTATATAATCAAATAAATCCAACTATTAAGGATGAAAAATATATTATTTTTAGGGATAAAAATAATATGTAACACATGTTAAAGCATAAGTTTTACCAAATCTAATATCATGGCAATGCAGAGCAAGTGAAGGCAAATAATGTTTCCCCATTATAAATGTGAATGAAAATGTCATAGCTCAAATGAGTGTATAGGAGGTTGAGAGGGATGGTGAGGAATCAATGTATATGCTCATAACTATATGCAATTGTGTAATATAAATGTAAGCCTCAACATGTATATGTATTAATAATGTAGGAGTGAACACATAGAATGATACAAAGGATGTGCACTAGATTATAAAACTATGAAGGATACATCATCATAAGGAAGATGTTATGGATGTTCAGATCAGGGTAAATAATCAAAAGGAAAGATATAAGTGATAACAAAGAAAAGGATATAAAAATAGTTAATGCAAGATCATATGAACATATGCATGCTAAAAATAGAAGTGTAGAGGATATAAGCAATAAAAAAAACATCAAGAAGCTATGCACAATAGACTTTGTTAATGTTAACCAATGATCTCATCAATGGGATGACCCCATGTAAGCCCTATGTATCTCAACCACCATTAATGTCTATCATTTGTTGAGTCCTCCAATCTATCATCATTTCAAATACAAATATTTTGATGTATATCATTAATTTGATCATTTTTACATTCACTTTCATACAAAATATCCATATCATAATAATCAATGTAGTCTTTGTTTTTAGAAATAAATAATTTATTAAATTTAAATTGTTCTTCCATATTTACTTTTTAGTAGCATCATGCTCTTTTTCTATGATTATGTTAGATGTTTGTGCTTGAGTATTAGGTGACTTGATCTATAGATGTTCCAAAGATAGAAAAATTATCACCTCTAACATTGTATGTGATGTAGTCTTTATTTTTATCCAATGTTTTAGACATCAATGTGACCCACGGTTATCCTAATACAACATCATATTGAAACAAAGTAGGATACATTGGTCTAAATTTTTTTATGAAGAGAAACATGCCATGCAATAGCTCATATGAAATGGTCATATTCCATAGTCCTATTCAAGAATCCAATGTCATATCCTAGAGATTTTAAAAGTTTCATGTTACAATATCAACTTTAAAATTGGGATAAAATCTTAAATTTGTGCATTGATTTCCATCTATGTGAGGACTAATGAACATAAGATTTATAAACGAAAAAGGCTTTATAGTTTCCCCATTGGAAATCATGCTAGTAATACTAGTATTCTTAGGTAGATGTTTGTAAGAATCATTATTAAATACTTATTTCTTATTAAAATATGATTTATTAATTTTCTCTTTCATAAGTATACTTTTTTGTTTATCATTCACTTATTTTTTCAATTTTTTTATATCAATTTATCTTTTTATAACTTTTCTAGTTGCATCATTTCCTGATTAACTTTTCTTGTTATAAATTTTATTTTCATAATTGTTCTTTTTGAAACTTTTCCCAACTATTTCCTTTATAATTTTTATCTTTCCAATTTTTTATTATGCAACTTTTCTTTTATAGTTGTTTCATATGTAACTTTTATTTCTCCAATTATTTTTTATGCAAAGTTATTTTTTCCAATTCTTCCTTAGAAGATGTAATCATAATTTGATTGGCTTGCTCATTTATAGAAGGTGTGATTGAATATGGTGGTGATTTGATTGATGTAGCTAATGTGGGATAAAAATTATTAGTGATATTTTATATGTTTCTCTTCAAGGCCCAAAAATTATCCATATAATTTCCATGCATTCTATGACAAGCACAAAAATATTTAGATTTCCTTAGAAGAAACACAAGAGGCAATGTGATAAACTTGGTTTTAAGCATACCCATTGAATTTTCACTTGGTTTATTATTAAAATTATGAAATTTTCTGAACCATTAATTTTAGATGACTTTTTTTTTTTGAACCCATACTTGAGATAAAATTTTTATAGGTGCAAAATTCTTCAATGGAGAAGCAAAAATGCAATTGACACTAACATGCTTAGGATTATTGTCATATGTGATCTTATTCTCAAGATATGTAATATTTAGACACATTTGATTTTATAATGGCTCTATGTAATCACTCATAATGATTATATGATCTAAAATAGACCCATCAGACACACTACTACTGATGTGTTGATATATTCAATATTTATACAATATTTGCTAGGAGGATGCACCATACCTATGGGATAATAATAACATGGACCTACATAATAGAGGGATAGTAACTATCATAACCTTGAGTTTTAAAATTTAGGAAAGTAACACTTAGATCTAAACCCACTATCAAATAATTCTAAAAACCTTAAGAAAAAGTAGAAGCCTAAAAGTGTATATAGACAAAAATATATATTTTGACAAGGATAATGAATTGACCACACAAAGCAAACCATCATAATTTTTTTAAATAAAAATAAATTAAAATGAAAATTAGTAGATTAACAAATCCCATAAATAATTTTGAAAATAAATGCACCCTCTATTTTGTAGACTAGATTTTCTAATAAGACTAAAATCCAAACTTTGTAAAATTCATATATAATTTTGGAAAAAAATAGGTTTTTGATCCAACCCAAATGATTAAAAAAATATGAATGGTTTATAAATAGATTTGTTTTGAATTAGATATTATCCAAAAAATGAAAGACTCTAATAGAGTAATACCTAATAGGTGAATAAGCATGAAACCCTAAGGTAAAAGAGGGGGGAATCAAATTTTAACCTATGAAGATGGAAATAATTAGGAAATCAAGTCTTAAAATCAAACCCTAGGGAAGAAATAAGAGACCCTAGAAATAAATACTGAACACTAAGGAAAGACCTAAGGTTTTTCTATGTTCCAAATATAATGGGTTTCATGATTATGTTTTATCTTATTTTTGGATTAATAAACCTAAACAAGTATAGAAATTTATATTAACTAAGATTGTATAAAGTATTTAAATAATACTTGAATCTAAATGTAAAAGGTAGAATATGATTTGAAAAATTACACTTAATATAAATATAGATGACCTAAGGGATTAAGATACTTATAATGTTATTGTTTTGTGTAAATCTAAGATTGAATGCATATGATATAAGGGATGGAAGTATATTTTGAGTTGCCCAGATCAAGAATTTTGTTTTTCAAACCATTGGGATAAATACATCAATTTATGGATGCATGTTCCATATGATAGTGTTTATCTTCTATCATATTTGTCTTGGTATATTTTTCCTCTTAGTTTTAGCGTAGGCCACTATGCCTACTTATAATCCATCTCTATTTATGATATGAAGGGATAAATCTATGCACAATATCAATAAAATTATCTCCTTATGTTTAAAACCCTAGGTCCACTTTAAACACTAGGTTTAAGCATAAATAAGGGGAAAGAGGTGAGTTGAAATAACTTCAACCACTTCATAATGAATGGTTGAATGCTACCCACATATCTAATACTATGAAGAGGGAAGTCAAACTGCATTTAGTTATCACCATTAGGTGTATGAATGGAATAGTTCTACTTTAATAAATGCAACCTATAATATAGCTTTTAAAACTTAACAAATGGAAAAATTGGCTTTGATTAAGTGCTTTAGAATTAGCTAGGGCCTACTCCTTGTGACTTATTTATAAATTAAGAAGTTCAAGGAAGTCCCTTAGAATGTGCAAGTCTTAGAATATGTTTGCCTGATAATGTTATAAAATTAAATAGGGTTAGACCTAATGTATATTTATATGAGATTATTTTGGTAATTTCTCATTCCACCAATATGTAAAACATGTAGGCTCACCCTTAAATATGATTTAAATTTAAAAGTAACCATTGCATGGCACATGGATGAGTCCATTATATTTGGATACGTACTAAATTCCACAAATGTTTAAGTCTTTTAGACTTGTCTAAAAGACACAAATACTAATTTGATTATTTTTTTTACCAATTGAGTTTGATAATTAACATGTTAATCATATATTAGGGAATTCCTATAGGTAACTGATAACAACTTTGAAAGGTTGGATCCATAAAAAAACACATGGATGCGAGAGAAGGATGTGTAAGAGCCATATGTATACTCACAATTCATGTAAGGTGAATGTAGGTCAAGAATGACATTTTCATGTGTTGAATACCAAATTTTAATGTCTAAAAAACCAAACTATTACAACTAACATAAATCATCAAATCTTACATATACAAGTGGATTACATGAAAGGATTTCATACTCTTCTCATTAATAGTATAGTTTAATCATAAATAATCTTTGTATGATTATTGAGCATAATACTATTAAAAAAGTCTAGAAGATGAGTATTTGATGTTATTTATCAATAAATAAAATATAAAAGTTCTATGGATAGAGTTGCTACAAAAATAACTTGGTATTTCATCTATAGAAACATAACATAGAACCTAATAGATTTCTCTCAAATAACTGTTGTCACTTGAAGTTTCACCCTTTACAAAAGTTGTTTCAAGGCTTCTCTCTTCAACTGACATAATGGAAAAACTTCAAGGTTGTGGGTGACCTATGGTTGAAGTGAATATCCAGATAGGGCTGGTTCTCCTAGTGAATCACCTAAACTATTACTAACTACTTAAATTGCAAGAGGAAAAGGGATAGAGAGAAAAGGGTAACAAGGAATTGAATGAAAAGATGGTGATGCACCAAAAAATTGATTCTTGGCTTACTTGATACTTTTAAAATGAAACTAGAAGGGATGACATAACTACACAACACATAAATATAAGAATCTTGTATAAGTGTTTTATTAGAGGCTTGAAGGTATGACAACACTCTGGAGGGGTGAAAAATGACTCCACATCTAAATTCTGCATAAACTTGATAAAAACACAGACTATTACCTATAAAATAAAACATATCTTACATGAGGATTATGAGAAAAGGAAAAAAATAAAATGGTAAATTAAATTCACCATAAGGAAATATATAAAAACTTAAGTTTAACATAATAATGCAAGCATGGAAGAAGGAAAAAAAAAGAATTTTATTACTCCAAAGGCATTCCAAACTTGCCAAGAATGAGTTAGAAAGGATTTAACCATCCTTAAATAGAGAATGAATAAGGAGAGATAAGATACAAGATATAAATTTCATGTGGAGGAGAAAAATTCACCATATTTCAAGTGGGATCATTAATCATCAATAGTGATTTGTTTGTCACTTGATCAAGGTCCAAAAACTAGTGGAAAACATCACTTATCTTACCCAAGCACTAAGATAATGGATCCTCCATTATAATTTGGCCCCATACCCACTAATGAGTTCATATAAAATATGGAGATAATATTTTTCCTTATCCCATACTTTCATCCACCACCTCTTTGTCTTTGTCTTCGACTTCTCCTCCACCATCAATTTGTTTTTATGCGCCTTTCCACTAAAGTCCAAAATAGTTTTTATCATTAGGTAAAACACATGAATAAATGGGCCTCCATATAAATTTTACTGATCCTCTTTCAAATCATATTTTACTCATGAAATATTCCTTATGGGCCATGCCACATTACTCATATTTTACCTCACCACTATGCCACATCACCATGTATAATTAGTATGCATAATAACCATGAATAATGTCTATGTGAATAGTGTTTAGAAAATATTAATCCACTATAAACAATGTGAGCTCATGAAGATCTATGGAAATCCTTGAAACCCATGTTGCAACCAAATGGTGACTAGAATAGTTAACATTCTTAGTGAACTCTGCATATTACTTACCTGTTAAATAAAGAATAGTAGCCTTATATAGTCCATTAGGAATAGAATAATATGTGTTTCATCATAAAATTTTATTGTTATCATCGATTAAATTCCTTAAAAATATTAAAAATTGAAAATACCTTCCCCATAAGTGAGGAATAAATAACAACTACATTTGCACGTAGGCACTTAAAAGAAAGAAAAGTATAATTAAATTACTACTATGATGTGCATATAGGCACTTAGAGGAAATACAATATAACTAATCCTATTAAAATGTGTAACTATCACTTGGAGGAAATAAAATCATTTAACCTATCCTAAATTAACCAATCAAAATGGCATTTACACAAATCCATTGACTGGTTATAAAAAATAGCTGGCCTTTCTATTTTAGTGAATTTTAGTTTATATTTTGAGAAAAGAAGAAGAAACTAAATATGGGTATGGTTGAAATTTTTTTTGATTATGCATGAATTAAAATAGATGATTGTGAAGAAATCCTCTCTAGCTTGGGAGGATGACCTAAAAATAATGCATCACTAAAGCAAATAGTTGGTTAGATAGATAGTTGGGTGGATTGCATAGCACTAGCTAGATCTCTAAACCAAGAGCTTCCTTGGAAGTTATCAATCCACACATTTTAAATAATTAAGTTTATAAAATATAATATAAGGTACTTGCATTAATGATCAAAAGTGACTAAAATTAAACAAAAGAAATGCTTGATAAATAAATATATTAAAATGACTAATATAGTAATAAATAGGTTAATACTAATGCTAAACGGGTCAAGTATGCTTCAAAAAATAGGATAGGGGTTTATGAATAGGAAAACAAAGAGAAAATTAGATTTTATTAAGGGTAAGTGGGTGAAAATAGCCTATTTTTATTTTCTACCATAGTGATCATCAACAGTTGAGGTGATCATACGTAATTGAGGTAACCATCGATAGTTGGACAGACCGTCAGTGGTTAAGCAGAACATCAGTGGTTACTATGTGTTGGGTCTAGGTTGATAAAAGTTATATTGATGGGATCACAAAAATAAATTCTAGGAGATGGGTTTGTGTTGGGTTAGTTTCAAAATACATGCAAAGTAATTAGATAATGAAAAATAAATACTTAGCGTACCAGAGGTTGGTCAAATGAATGGTTGAGGTAATTGGATCATTGATAGAGTCTAATGTGATTCTGATAGAGTAATATTACTTAGATATCAACTAAGAGATTATGGCAAGTTGGCTATCTAACATAATGCTTAGATCACTGATTACTAGAAGAACACCTACAAAATAAGATTTGGATATAACAACCCTTGATAGTTATCTATCCATTTCACCTCCTACTCCTCTTTTCTTATAGACATGGAAGGAGAGGTATAACAAGATGTTAATTAGGATTTATAATTATAACTCACATGTAATGAATCACACATGGATTTAGATAAGATAATTATAAAAAGGTAAGGTAGAGTTAAAGGTGAGTTAAGTTGCTTTAGATGGTGAAACCTGGCCATCAACGGTTAAGGTAACTGTCGATGGTCACGCTAACCATCGATGGTTAGGGGTCAAAGGTAGGGTTGGTTAAAAGGTGGGTTTTAGCTAAAATGTCAATTGAATTAGGCTAGGCCTAGTTGTCAATCAAAAGGCTAATATTTGGGCCCAAGGGGGTCCTGAGGTAGTCTAGAAGGAATTATAACATTCAAAACCATTATATGTAGATTTCTGGTGTCTATATTTTACCCCTTTTTATTATTAAATTTTTATCAACAAGCTACAAAATAAAAATAGATTATGATTCAAAGGTCATGTTGCCTTGAGCATGGGAGGAGGTGTTCCCCCTCAAATTAGGAGTTGATGAGCTAAAAATTGAAATGGGTGTAGGTTTGATAAGTGGTGAAGGTGAAGATGAAGGTGGATGGCATGAAGGTGGGGGATAGGTTGGGCATTAAAGTAAAAACATGTGCATGAAGTAAGATAAAAGGTGTGATAGCTAAGATCATACATAGACTAGGTTGCCATAATTGGTAAAAATAGAGGTTAGTGCTTAGAAAGACAAGTGACAAGTGGACTACATGACTATATTTAGGCATGGTGGCTAGATACACTCATAAACACAAGTCTCATAGGTAATGTCTATGGTTCCACGGGTATTTAAGGTATGAAGTGCTCCCCAGGAAAATGAAAATTGGTCAAGTGAAGTCATGGGTATCTGAGGTAGGAAGTGATCCCAATAAGACATAAGTGGGTCTAGTATGCACAAGGTGGTATAAGGTCAAAAAGGTGCTCAACATAGAAATTATTATCATTATGATCAAAGGACCAAGAAAAAGTCATCATAAAACACATGATAGTTGGGCAAAAATGGACTAATAGTGAGGTGATGAAGTGTTGGGTGAGGTGGGTGGAGAAGGTAGTCTCCATGGGTGCATGCTTGAGAGGGTGGATTAAAAGGTTATTTGTTTAAGGTAGAAATAAATTAATTTCAATAGCCTGAGCATTGGTGGTCAAGGGGCCTAAAGGTGACTATCGGTGTTCACCCTGATTGCCGATGGTCAAGGGTAAACCCCAAAAAGCACTATGGTCAAAAGTGAATTTGATTGTCTTATTAGTTTATTTGCTATTATTGACTTGTGACATCTAGATTTTTGTTGTATTGGGTGAATTTGTGGATAGTGATTGATGAGTAAGGTATTTGTTGAGGTGGATTGACTGAGTAGACCAAGTGGACCAACAACTATACAGGATGGGTGTGAATGTGGACGAAGATGGGCAATGGGCCCCAGGATTCCTCCTCAATGACAATTGAGGAATGAGATATGGGTTATATAAAATTGGTAGATTAGTTTGAATTTGGTGATTACATTTGATGGATTTGTCATTTATTTTGTTGGGTTGGTGTTGGGTATGTCTTGGGGTGTAGGGTTTGCTTAGTTTTTGATGATATTAGGTATAATATTGGTAATTAGTCATGGGTAAGGGAGGTAAGGGTGGGTTTTAGAAATGGTAAAAATATGTAAGGATTGAGGTGTTTTGGGTAGGTATTAAGTTAGGTTAAGGTTTTGGGATTATGCTAATGGTTACACATAGTGATCATTGGTGGTCATTCCAACCCTTGATGATCAATAACTATTGATGAGTCATGACCTAATCATCGATAGTCACTATGAATGTTGGTGGTCAAGTCAAATGGTGAAAAATTTAAACTTAGGTTAAGAAGGTCTATCAAGTTAATTGCATTGACTTTATTCTATTTAAGGAAAAAGTGAGTTTGGAGAGGGACTCAACCCATTTCATAAAGTCACCTAAGTGACAAATACCAACCACAAAACCATAAATAAATTAACAAAAAATGAGAACCAAGACCAAAAGTAATAGATAAACAAAACATACATAGCTAATTTATAGCACAATATTACAATCATTGATTAGTTTTCCACTCATCATTTACATTTGTCCATTGCATTGACTTGTTAGTGTGTATGGTATTGATAATAATAGAGAGTGAAAATAGGATAAGGTAAGTGTTTGGCATAGGAGGAAAGTTATAGGTATAGTTGGTATGATGGTTAAAATGGGTAAAAGTTTATTAGGGTTAAAATAGGGTGAGGTAGTTCATGGGTAATCATAGTATAGGGAACTATGTTATGTTTTGCCATCAAACATTACAAGCCCAGAAGTAGATATAGATGTGGGATCAGATGCCATACATCTTTATAGATATTCACTAGGGGATGACCCCAAATGATGTAGGATAATCTTAGAAATGCTCAATATTTAGTCTAGGATGTGTCTAAGAGTCCTAGGAAATATGTGAAATGGAGGAGAAGTCATGAATGTGAGAGAAATTTGAATTTGAAGTTTTCCCACCTTTTCTTGATTTAAATTTTCAAGCTTGTAAGGAGGATTTGAGAGTGTTCTATTGGGTCTAGATGACTAAAAATGCTATGTAATTGATAAATAAAGCTGAAATAGGCCTTTGTGGTCTCATTAAGGTCATAAAGTTATTTTTGAGTCATATGTCTAGTGGAAAGTGTTAGGTGATAGCCTTGGTATTCACCACCCTACGTGGGAAACAGATTGGTGAAAAGTTTCTTGGATCAAGAAATGGTTATGGAACATATTTTAGAGTCTATTTTAATAATTTAAATGATATATTTTATGTTTGTCTCAATGTAGGAGCTTAAGGAGAAAACAAGGGCAAACCAAGTGAAGAAAATGGTAAAGGTCTACCAAAGATGTTTATAGGACTGTGTAAATCAGTTTGTGTATGAGAAAACATCAATAAATAATGTTACCTTTAAAAAATATTTTTACTATGTATTCTCACTTATGTTAATTTATTTATGTGATCTTGATGTAAACTCTGCATTTGGAGGTGATTTAATAAGGTTGCAGGGGAATGGGATTTTAGGTGTAGGAAATTTGCATGACTTAGAACAGTATAGATGGTGTATTAAATCATCAATGTGGTAAGAGTTTTTTTTAAATTTTACTGATCTTGTTTTTAATCAAAAAATAAATCACCTATTTTATCCTTAGAAATCCAAATTGAATTAGAAACTATTCAACCCTACCAGACAGGGTATAAATTGTCAAACCTGCTAGATAGGGTTACAACCATATAATTTGTTCAAACAAATTGTCTTAAGAATTTTATACTTTCTTGTGTGAGTAATGTGGATAAGGAAAATTATAATATACATATGAATAGTGTTGGTTGAATATTTTTTCAATCAACATACTAATAAACAAAATAGGTCTGATCAGCCAAAGTAGGAAGATTGGTCATCCAAATGTGTAGGTTTACCACATCAAAAGGGGACTAATCTCTCCTCTCATCAAGGGGAGGTTCCCTATAGATATGCTATATATAGATATATATATATATATATATATAAAATAATACTCAAGGGTAGGACAAACCATCCATCTCTCTTTTTTCAGAGATGATGTGTGCAGATCAAAGGAAAAACACAAGGGAAATGATAGAAAGTACTCTTCTTCTTTCAGAAGTACTATTCAACAAGTCACAAAAATACTCCTAGTAGTAAAATCAAAATGTAACCAAGGACGTAGTAACCAAAAAATTGAGATGTAGCACAAAGTCTCCACCTAAATTGCCCAAGAGTGAGATATGAAGGACAATGAGGGCACAAAGTCATCCCAAGGTCCTTTACACAGAAATGAAAAGAAAACACACTAAAGGCAATTATGGGGGCATAAAGTCTCTCCACAATTGACTTCAGGACACCTTCCTGACTACTTTCACTTATTCTACTTGTTGAATTAAAGGAACATAAAATATATTAAGGAAAAAGACATAAGAACATTTTCCCCAACAACAAAGATATCACAGCACAAAGTCTAAAAAGTCACTTGCTTTCTTATTCCAATAACAAAATATGATCAATAGTCTGAGCTCAAAGTCTTAGTAATGCCTTTTAATTTGGGTAGAGTTTCATTTCTGATTGTCCAAGAGAGATCTTTTTACAATAAAAGAGAGTCCCTTATATAGCCTCTTCAAGAAGGACTCAGGATCAGTAACACATCATGTTGTATTGAATTTTGTTAAGAAGACAGGCTAGAATTTAGGAGCATCTACCCATTTGTTTTTCTCAATGTAGAGAAACAAGTCACGCTATTGAAAGTTTGCATCTTTCAATGTCCACCTGGAAATCTGATCCTTCATCATTCCTCCTTTTTTGGTTAATTGAATCGGGTCCTGGATTCAATTTGATGCTCTGTTCCTTAATCACTTCCTACCGATCTTGGCCTCAAAGCCTTTGAATGCATTTGGGTCCATAGATTTAAAACTACAAGGATCAATGGCTATTTCATTGTCATAACTTTAACATCCATGGGCATGTCACTTTCATCAGCAATTCCTTCAGTTTTGTCATTTGAGCTTTCCTAGAGGGGACCTACCTTTTGGGCCTTAAGAAATGATCTGCTTTGGTATCTGCCCTTTGGACGGTCTTCAGATGGCCTTCGAGCTTCTTTATTCTGATGGGTCACTAAGTCCTTTGTTTTGCATCCTCCTGAAGGGAAGGTGACCCTTCAGCTTTAGGGGAGTGTCCTTTAAGTTGGCAGCTGAGAGTCCCTCGCAAGGGCACCTGCCCTTCAGGGTCCTTTAACGGCCTTTTCTTTGGAGTCCTTCAGAACATTTCTCGTGGACATTTCCTGTAGACATTTCCCATGGACAAAAAGTCTGCGGACATTTTTTGTAGACAAAAAGTTCATGGACATTTTCTCGTAGACAAAAAGTCTGTGGAATTGTTCCGATCACTTTGCCTTTTGTCTTTGGAAATTCCTTTGGGCTTTCCTCCCATGGCTTCTTTCCTAAATTCCTTCAAACTTTTTGTCTGAAGGAATTCCTTCAGACAAAAAGTCCAAAGGAATTATGCCTTAGTCTTTTTCTTGAAGGAAATCCATTTGTCTTTCAGCTGCCTTAAACAAAATTCTGAAAGAACTTACCTTTGTAGCTTCTTTGAAAATGACCCTTTCGAAGGGTGCTTTTGTCGACCAAGTGCCCTCCGCAAGGGCACTTGTCCTTAAGGAGATTCTTTTGAACTTTTGCATTGAATCGCTCCTTTGAACCAACCGTTGAACCAAGCTTTGAACCATGCTTTGAACCGCTTTGAACCAAGCCGATGATCCCTTTGATTGAACCAAGCCAATGAACAATGAACCAAGCCGATGAACCTTTGAACCAAGTGGATGAACCAAGCTTTGAACCAAACTGATGAACCAAGCTTTGATGAATCAACTAAATTGAACCAAGCCTTTGAACCAAAGCGGTTCAATGGTTCATCAGTTCAATCAATTCATTCTCTTTGATTTGGCCAAGTCCTTTTGATTCTCATTGAACCAAACATGTTGAACCTATTGAACCTTAAACCCATTAAACCTTTGAACCAAAGTGGTTCAATGGTTCAATAGTTCAAATCCTTTCTTAGAAGCTTGCCGATGAACTCTTTTTGGTTGAACCTAGTCATTAACCCAACTTTGAAATCACCCAGGTGTTGAGAACTTGCTTCTTTCCTACAGAGTCTATAGAAATCAACCTATGAAGCCCATTGAACTTAGCCTGTAGAGTCCATAGATTTTCTTTTTTCCTATAGAGTATGTAGATTTCTCTTCTTACAGAGTCTGTAGATTTAAGCCTGCAGAGTCCGTAGATTTCTGAGAAGCTTGAAAAATGAGAAATTTGAATTCCCAGGATAAATTTTAAAAAGGGAAGAGACAATTTTGGTCTATAAGACCAAAATAGTTCAAATGTTGTCTCGAAAATGAGTGATATTTTTTAGGGGACAACAAATAGAGTGAACAATCTTGTAGTTGATCAAAGATGGGTTTGGCTCCATTCTAATCATAAATCTTGTTTAATGTAACTATTCACACTAAATAAATAATTATGTGTAAGATAATATTTGAATAGAATCTTATTTTAGATTTAAATATAGGTTATAAAGGGTATATATTAGTCATTAAAGGTGTATAGAACATTAGTTTATGTTTTGGAGTACTTTGATGATGAAAAGATAGTGAAACCTAGTTTTACCGTATTCAAGCTAATAGAAAACAGTGTTCATCAATTGAGTTTTCCTTGGGGGAATGACCTAATGGTTATTATGACTTGTTTAGTGAATTAAAAAGATGAAAAAGGCCTATATAGAGCTGAACCAACAATTATTTTAATTTTAAATTGATTTTGGATCAAAAAATGTAATTTTTTACACCTTTGGCTGTAATAGAGGTCTATAAACCCTATAACTAGGGTTTTGAAGTTTATATGAGATTTGTTTAATGGAAAAGTATAATTTTTGGCCATTTTTTATATGAAAGGTAATATTAAATTATTTTCAAGTTTTTTTTCTATGTGGGTAGATGTCCGTACTTATACAATCAATTTTATGTGAATGTAGTGTTAACATACCTAAATGACCTACTTTGAACATAAAAAGATGTTAGTAAAGGGGTTTGGGGAATGAATTAAGGATTGAAATTTTTATAAGAGGAGGACTAAGATAGAGGGTAAATTAAAAGGTTATTAGTTTCCCAAAGCGATCAGGTACATGTCCATACTAAGGGAATTCCTTATAGAAAAGGCTACAAGGATAACCCAAAGAATAGGGTAGAGTTGTGTATGTGAGACTAAATGCTTTGTGGAAAGTATAGAATTAATGAA
This sequence comes from Torreya grandis, assembly GCA_037957365.1. Classification (NCBI taxonomy): domain Eukaryota; kingdom Viridiplantae; phylum Streptophyta; class Pinopsida; order Cupressales; family Taxaceae; genus Torreya; species Torreya grandis. The sequence goes on from JARHVA010001202.1 coordinate 2,684,301, forward strand.
GACTAATAAATGAGTTGAAATAAGTATGTTTTAGGAATCAAATACTATAAAATTGTCAATGCCCTCAAAGAACCAGTGAATGAATGTTTTCAAATAGAACAAATTAGTGAAACAAGACAATAAAAGATCCCTTCAATGATTAATGATAAAGGTGGGTTGAGATGGGTTGAGATAATGTGTTTTATGTGTTTTGAAACTTTATTAATTAGGGGCTTGTGTTTTTACCAATTGGAACAATATAGGCATAGTGTTGTCTAAAGAGAATTTGTAAGATTACAAGCTAAGAGTAAGTGAAATTATAGACTAATGGGAAGAGTTCTGCATCATTTTGGTATCAGAGCCATTTGGATGCTCTAAAAATAGGTACATATAAGTAACAATGTTTTCATTAATGAATGTTACATTTTGATCAAGATATTTTAGGTAAGTAAGCAAGGAGGAAGTAACAAAGAGTCTTGTTGAGAAGACAAAAAAAGAGAAGGTATGATGTATTTAGTGATTGATTATTTGGTTTGAATGTATAGTGAATGAAGTGGTGGTAGCCATATAGAAAAGTGAGATATAAAAAAGATCAAGTGAGAGAGACAAGCTCATAAAGAGAGATTAAGAGAGAGAGAGGATAGCACTAGTGTGAAGGACAAGAAGTTGAAAGGCCCACATGTGGTGTGATAAAGAGAGAAAGGTTCCAGGTGTGAACCAAATAAGTGGTCCAAGTCAAGCCAAAGATGAGATTATATACCCAAGTGAGGTACTTAAGAGGAAGATGAAGGGAGAAGTAGAAATAAAAGTGAAGGATAGGGTTAAATATGAAATCTAAAAATAAATAATGATGGAAAAAGAGATAAAGGAGATGAAAGAGGCATTGGCCAAGATAGAAAGAGAGATATTAAAGATGTGGAGTGTATATAGATTGCAGTATGGAATCAAGATTATGAAAAGAGTTAAGTGTAACTTCATATAAAGGATGTAAGAAAAAGAGAAATAGTAGGTGATAGAATATTTTGAAAGGTAACTAAAGGATATGGCAACACAACTTGCCATGAAAGAGGAGATAAAGGCAATTAAACCTAATTTTTAAATTCTAATAATGATGTGTTATGGTTGAATGAAAGTAAAGAAGTGGAAAGTGAAGATTATGATTGGCATGAAGAAGATGAATGGACATTGGTACATAAAGAATAAAAATATGATGCATGGAAAAATGCAGGGGCAGTTGAATATGAGGTGATTTTTCACCCTGAAGATGGAGATAAAATTGATGGAGAAGAGTGGAAAAATGAAGAAAAGAAAACAATAGGTGATCAAGACAACATAATCACAACATATAATGCAATATTTGATTGACATTTTGAAGATGAAGATGATGTGTTATACAAAGACACTATAGGATTGTTTGAGGAATTCATTGGGTCAGCAAGAAACTAGGAAGCACATGAAGTGCTTAAAAAGAGAAAAACAGGTAAAGGAAGATGAGACTAAATTATTAGTCCATAAAGAGAAGATGCAAGGTGAAGAGATGCCTAGTTGAACAATACAAAAGAGTATTTGTGATGAAGGAAAAAATGATAGAAGGTGATGAGGACAAGATTATGAACAAGCATGAGACCTTGAAATGGTCAAATGAGGAATAAAATATGATGTGGATCAGGTACGAAGATGAAGAGGCAAAATAGCATTATTAGACAAGGAAATTGATAGAGAATGGAAATTCATGTTTAATGCCATGAAGATTGAATAATATCATAAGATAAAGAAAATAAAGTAGAGTGGTTGTAGGTAAAAGAATCAGTATGAGCAATAGAAAGTGAGAGAGAAAAGGAACACATGGAAAAGGAAGCATATGTATAGGTGTGGTAGCAAGGAGCACACACATTTGTATGAAAACTTCAATGAAGAAAAAGATAGAGGTCAAGTTATTTTTTCCCTTTGGGAGTATTATGTAGAGGCATCTTATAAATTCCCAAGAGTTAGTCTAGGATGTGTTTGAGAGTCCTAGGAAAGATGTGAAATTGAGGAAAAGTCATGAATGTGAGAGAAATTTGAATTTGAAGTTTTCCTACCTTTTATTGATTTGAATTTTAATGCTTATAAGGAGGATTTGAGAGTGTTATAGTGGGTGTAGATGAGTGAAAATGATATGAAATTGATAAATAAATTTTAAATAAGCATTGATGGTCTCATGAAGGTCATAAAGCTGTTTTTGAGTCATATGTCTAGTGGAAAGTATTAGGTGGCAGCCTTGGTATTCACCACCCTACGTGGGAAATAAGTTGGTGGGAAGTTTATTGGATAAAGAAATGGTTATGGAACATATTTTAGAGTATATTTTCATAATATAAAGGATGTATGTCATATGTGGCTTGAGGTACAAGCTTAAGGATAAAATAGGGGCAAACCAAGTGAAGATCTACGAAAGATGTTTGTAGGACTGTGTAAGTCTAGTTTGTGTATGAGAAAACATCAATAAAGAATGTTACCTTGAATAAATATTTTTCCTATGTATGCTCACACATTCTAAGTTATTTATGTGATCTTGATGCAAACTATGCATTTGGAGGTGATTCAATAAGGTTGTAGGTGAATGCAATTTTGTGTGCAGGAAATTTGCATGACTGAGAATAGTATAAATGGTGTATTCAAACATCAATGTGGTAATATTTTTATTTAAAGCTGATTGATATTATTTGTAATCAAAACATAAATCACTTATTTGAGCCTAAGAAATCTAAATGTAATTGGAAACTAGTCAAACCTGCCAGATAAGGTATAAAATGTTAAGCCAGCTAGATAGGGTTACAATCATACAGTTTGTTCAAATAACTTATCTTAAGCATTTGATAATTTATTGTGTGAGTCATGTGGAGAAGGATAAGTAGAATATACATATGAATAGAGTGAATAATCTTTTAGTTGATCAAAGATGGGTCTGGCTCTAATCTGATCATAAATCTTATTCAATGTAATTGTTCACACTAAATAAGAATTCTATGTACGGTGATCTTGGAATAACATCTTGTTTTGGATTCAAACAAAGGTTGTAAATGGTATATATTAGTAATATAAGGTGGATATAACCTTATCATAGGTTTTTGAGTACTTTGATGATGAAAAGATAGTGAAGCCTAGTTTTACCTTGTTCAAGCTAATAGAACACAATGCTCATCAACTAAGTTTTCCTTGTTTGGAATGACCTAACAATTATTATGACTTGATTGATGAATAAAAAATTTAAATAAGGCCTAGATAAAGATAACCCAACCGTTATGTTAATTTTAAATTTATTTTGGATCAAGAAATGCAATTTTATACACCCTCAACTGTAATACAGGTATATAAACCCTAGAACTAGGGTTTTAAATTTTATATGAGATTTGTCTAGTGGAAAAGTCTAATTTTTGGCCATTTTTTATATGAAAGGTCATACTATATGATTTTTAATTTTTTTTATCTAGGTGGGTACATGTCTGTACTTATACAATCAATTTTGTGTGAATGTAGTACTAACAGTCCTAAATGACCTAATTTAAACCTAAAAGGAGGTTAGTAAAGGGGTTTAGGGAATATATTAAAGATTGAAACTTTGTTAAAAGGAGGAATAATATAGAGGGTATCTGTAAAGGTTATTGGTTTCCTAAAGTGATTAGGTACAATTCCATACTAAGGGAATTCTTTAAATAAAAAAGCTATAAGGATAGTCCAAAAAACAAGGCAGAGTTGTGTATGTGAGACTAAATGATTTATGGAAAGTATAGAATGAATGAAGACTACTAAATGAGTTAAAATAAGTATGTTTTAGGAATCAAATACTATAAAGTAGTGAATGCCCTTAAAGAGCCAATGAATGCATGTTGTCAAATAGAATAAACTAATGAAACAAGAAAATAAGAGATCTTATCAATGATGAATGATAAAGGTGGACTGATATGGGTTGAGATAATGTGTTTTATGTGTTTTAAAACTTGATTAAGTAGGGGTTTGTTTTTTGACCAATTGGAACAAGATAGACCTAGTTTTGGCTAAAGATAATTTACAAGATTGCAAGCTAAGAGTAAGTGGAATTATAGACTAATGAGAAGAGCTTTGCATCACTAGTGAACTAGGCACATATGGAGGAGGTCATCTTGGGAGTGATGCGATACTACCAACATGTGCCATGTAATGTGATGATGATTTTAGACCTCATTAAGAGATGGGATCCAACCATGAACACCTTTATTCTAATGACTGGTGAGCTTACGATCCTACTAGAGGATGTCAGCATGATCACTCAGCTACCCTTATAGGATGATTTGATTTACTACATTGAGTGGGAGGAATAAGATGAGCTATTGGAGATAATATATGGAGATGACTAGGATCATGTCAAGTGGCATTATAGGGGATTTAGTGACTATAATATATATCAGAGGGTGAGAGGAGAATAGTGACTATGATGATGATGGTTGTATCATGTTTTTTCCTTCTAGATTTGAGCAGAGAGAGGTTTCCCTACTACTATTGGGGGTGTTGATTGAGATGCTACTAGGATGAATAATGTTCAGATGTGTACTTGTGCTACTTGTGTAGATAAATAGGGGGTTTTGGGGCTTCAAATCTCACAAGATGTATGATATTAGCATTAGGCTTATCCTACACTACTGGGCTTATGAGCACATCTGAGTGTTGAGGCTGATGGGGTTACCATGGGTTGGGTTTGCTCAGATATATTTACTAATTGGTTTCATGTGGTGGAGAGATGACTTTGTTTTTTAGAGTGTAGGAAGAGGAGATTAATATGTAGATTAGTTTAGAGGGAATTTGGGGGATTTGGTTATTGGTGATGTTATTTGGAGGCCATATTTTTAGTTTCTAGTATGGGATGGATATAGGAGATAAACTCTATCTTTGCATAGTTATAAGTTGATTTTGGTAGGAAGGATGGGGAGGTAGAGCTCATACCATTTGATAGGATTTGAAGATAGTTTGACTTAGTTCAAGGTATCCTAGGTCTATTCCCTAGATATAGGCATATGGATGCAAAGGTCCTATTACTTGAGCCACATCCAGAATAGACTTTACTTAATCATGAGGAGTTGCCCACAAGGCTAGTGATTAATGATGTAGGTTTTATATATGATTATCCTACATAATACCAAGATCTATATGTGACAACATGTTTTGATGGAGATGATGGTGTCAGGAGGTAGATGGATGTAGACCCAATTAGGAGAGGAGGCCAGAGGGCATAGGTACAAAGGGCAACCTAGGATGCATAGGTAGGAGTAGCACTAGCACTACATAGGCATAGGTTAAAAATTTATAGGGTTAGGTGTATACTTTATAGGGTTAAGTAGTGACACTCTCAGTGGATAGGGACTAGGTTAGAGCTTCACTACCCTTGGTTACCTAGAAGAGGGACTCCTTGAGAGAGAGAGAGAGGAAGAGGAGCCAAAACATATAATAGACCACTAGGTACCATTCTCATGGCACAATACCTAGCCATAGTGGAGGAGTTATGATATTATGAGGCTATAGTCCTGAAGTAATGTATTGATGATCCCCGATGGGGTGAGTATAGAGAAAGTTTGGTAGGTGATGTTAGTGTAGTGAAACCAGGGTAGTGGGATACATTTTTAGGTGGATAGGCAAGTACTTTAGGGGGATAAGCACCAGGAGATAGTGATGATTTAGGAGACAGTGGTGCCCTAGAGGCATATACATGACATGGTTTAGGTATATTATATATTATTGTATATCATTTTGAAATTGGCCTATGAGCTTATGCGATGAGCTGTATATTTTTAGAGAGAGACATGTATGTTTGTTGTATGCATTACGTTATTAGACTCATTATTTATATATATGATATTTTCTTATTGTTTATTGTCTATGGCTTGATTTGATGTTAATGTTTATGATGTGATGCTTATTTTGATTATTAATGATGCTATATTGATGATGCTTATGTTATGGATATTGGATACTGAGGTAGACTCACCTAGCTAGGAATGTGATGGGATGTATCTTATTTTATTCATGGTTATGATTTATGACATGTATGTTTATGACATGCTTAATTTTGATGAGTATATGCTTCATTATTTATATTTAGACATGTGATGAAAATGGTTGCTTGATTATTATTCATGGATGCTTGACTTTGACATGATGATGGATATGCTAGTGATGTATTATTTTTTATTATGATATATGATGATTTGTTGTGGTTATGATTATGGTTATTTTTACTTTGCTTTATGTAGAGAACATAAAGCTAATTAACAACACTAGATGTGAGAACAAAGAATATAATCAAGAGACAAACATCCTAGTGAATATATCAACTAGTCATAATAGGTTAGGAAGATGACACGATAATTTTTCATTGATAAGGACTTAAAAAAACCAAAGTTGGATTGGCTTAAGAAACATAAGCCCTTTGAATGCTTCACATTAGCATTCATTATTTAGTTAAAAATCTATCTTAATCACATAATGTCAAGTGAGCTCAAAATCCCTTGTTTATAGTGTATAAAGGGGAAATGGATGAAAGATGGAACAATCTTGTGAGACTAGCATGCCTCCTCTATAAGTTTCCAAAGAGTTGGTATAAACAAGCTTATGTCATACAAAGTGTAGACTAATTGATGTGAGAAGTCTACTCATGAGAGCTGATTATACCTTTCAAGACTATTTTGCTTATGAGAGCTAATTACGGTTTCAAAAATATTATGATTTTTCTATTGCTTGATAATGGGTCTTTTTCTTATTTCTTAGGAGGGTTGGGGAAGATGATCGATGCGGGAATATTCCCAAAAATTTCTTATTTTGACAAAAGCCTTACTCAACCATCCTTCGAGGGAGTGGCCTAAGTTTATGTGTTTTGTTTAATGCCTTTGATAGCTGTCCTTTAAGGGAATATTCCACCTTACTTTGAGTAATTTTGAATATGTTTTCAATAATTATCCTTCAAGGGAGTAGTTTACGAATGCTAGGAATGACCCATGATTGCTATTGGTTTGGATTTTTTCCTTTTTATTTGTTTGATTTTGATTGACATAGACATGCATATATAGGAATAAAGGGTTCACCTTTATGAAGGAAAAAAATAAAAGCACAAGAAGGTTAATTATGTGTAAAGGTGTTTAGGTGATAAATATCATGGGAATTCAACCTATATAAGGGGAAAAAAGTACCATGAGAATCATGCCATGGGTAGATCCATGGTACCAATTATTTAATATTAGGTTATGATTATGATATATAATCACATGATTTAGTTTTAATCAGTTACCACTTAAAAAGGGAGATGGAATGTGGTGTTGAAATCAAGGGATGAGATTAAGTCAGACAAAATATGAGTTTGATCCTCTTTGACAAAAGAAAAGATGTAGATTCAAAGCATTGAGAGGCTCAAGTTCTAGGTTGCCTTTAAAAGAGGACAACTGATAAGCTCCTGATCAATACTTGTGGGTTATGATATAAGGTCCAAGCTAATTAAAAGCAAACTTTCCCCGATAGCTTTTCTCCATATTGGTGACATGTTTATTTTGCTTTATGATGATGTCTCTAATGTTGAATTATCACAATCGAAGGTGTTTGTTATAGGCACATTTGACACACTCTTTTTAGACATGAAGATGGGTAAGGGTGGCTAAGCAATGCTCATCAAGTAGTTGACGTTGGGCTTAATAGTGTTGATGATAATCATCCTCAGTAATAAGATCTTGTAGAGATATGCAAAAAGATGGGATTTATACTTTGAGAAGCAAGATAGCCTCAGATTCAAATACAAGATAGAATGGGGCAGAACCCATAGGGGTTTAGATACTAGTATAATATGCCCATAAGGTAAAAGGAATGTGCAAATGCCAATCTCAACTAGATGCATTGACCATTTTAGTGAGTATGTTATTAAGAGTTTTGTTAGAGGCTTCTACTTGTCCATTAATTTGGGGGTGATAGGGTGATGAGAAACTTAACTTGATACTAAATGCATCACAAAGACTTTGGACTTATTTGTTTTTAAAATATCTACCATTAACAATGATGATCTTTTCAGGAACACCAAAGCGATAGATGATGTGATGGTTGATAATATTCTCCACCTTGGTTGAGACAAGAGGAATAACCTCTACCCATTTGGTAAAATACTTGGCTACAGTGATGATAAAATGTTGTCATTATGAATAATGGGGGTTAATATCAATAATGAGGTCCAAACCTCATTGTGAGAAAGGCAAAAAATTAGTGGAGATGCGAAGACTATGGATAGGTATGTGATGTAAATCAGCATGTTTTTGACATTTAACACACCTTTTCACATAATCACAACAATCTTAGTTAAGGGTGGGCCAATAATATCCAAGGTGAAGGATGCACTTAGAAATGGCTAGGCCACTAAAGTGTCTTCCATAGACTCCATCATGCATTTATTTGATAGTGTGTGAGGCTTCATGACCACGTAGGAAATGAAAGAGGAGACCATCAAAGCCATGTTTGTTAATAATTCCTCCCATAATGGTATAATGTGAGGTAATATAGATAAATTCCCTTTAAGAATTTTTAAAAAGATTAGAAGGGATGATGGCAAGGTTGAGATAGTCAAAGGTCTACTGATACCAAAAGTCAGGTTGGGTCTCATCCATATTGAAGATGGTGGAAGAATATGGTTGGATATAGGAATACTAGGTAAGTTTATGGATAATGACAAATAACTTAGATTTAGAGTGTGTAGATAGGATTTGAGAGGTAAAGAAAGCCATGGTATCAGCAAACTTGTTGGTAAATCATGAGGTTAACTGGATGTGATGATGTTTAAATGATGTCAAGAATTCATCATCTAGTTATTTATACTATTGTAAAACATAATTCTTACACTGGTAAGAGCTGTTGATTTGATTGGCCATAAGTTGAGAGTTGCAAAAGATGCTAGTAATTTTGACTCCCAAGGCTAAAATGGTTTGAAGGCCTATGACTAAGGATTCATACTCAATCATATTGTTAGTACATTCAAAATCATGCCTAAAAGACAAAGGAAAAGGTTCACCATCAAAGGGAATATGTATGATGCTAAATCCCCCACCACATTGACACTTTGATCCATTAAAGAATATGGTGACTTGATAGGTGAAGTCCACCTAAGAGAGGGTCATGATGGACTCATTGGGGGACTCAAGAGGAGGAGGTTGGTTGTTTGATAATGGTGCTTCAGTCATTTGTTTAAAAATGAATTGCCCTTTAATGAAATTATACTAAAGGAACTCAAGGTCAAAATCATCTAAAATCTTGAGCCACTTGGCCATACATTGGTTTTGGTATGACTTGGAGTGCATATATTTGAGTGGGTCAGTATTGTTTATGACATAGTTTTTTTGGTTAGGAAGGTAGTGGTGAATTTTGGTGGCCATGAAGACTAAGGCTAAGAAATTTTTCTCAGTATGTGTGTACCGAGTCTCATATTATATAAGTGCATAGATAATTTATTAGACTGCTTGCTCTTTGTGTTGTTCATCTTGATGAATAAACATTACCCATAGGGAGTGGTCAATGGCAAAGATTTAAAGGTAGAAAATTTTGTCATCATTAGGAGGGATGAAGATAGGTGGAGACAAAAGGTACTTTTTGAGTGAATCAAAGGCCTTTTGACAGTCGTTGCTCCACTTAAAAGACACATCCTACTTTATAAGGTGGTGGAAGGGTTGGCATTGATCTAAAAGTTGGGAGATAAAGTGACAAATGGATTAGAGATTGCCCTAAAAATTACATAGTTGATTTATGTTGATTTAAGGAAGCATACTGATGATTGCTTTGATTTTAGTAGGATCGAGTTTGATTCCCTGAAGGGAAATGATAAAGCCAAGAAGTTTTCCTGAAAAGACCCCAAAAATGTAATTTTTGGGGTTAAGGTGGACATGGTAATGGATGAGGTGTTCAAAGATGATCTTGAGAATGGCCAAATGATCTTGCTAATATTTAGATTTCCCAAGAAGGTCATCCACATAGTCTTTGATAATATTATGGATAAGGTTGTGAAAGATGTAGGTCATGGAATGTTGGTAGGTTACACTAGCATTATTTAATCCAAAAGGAATGAATTCATAGTATAAGGTCCCCTATTTGGTGTTAAAGGTGGTTTTATGATGATCTTTGGGGGTAACTAGGATCTGATTATAACTTGAGAATCCATCCATGAGAAATAACATATCATGGATGGCTATAAGATCAACTATCTAGTCAATGCTTAGTAGAGAAAAGTCATCTTTTGGGAAAGCAAGGTTGAGGTCATGAAAGTCCATACAAATATGTAGGCCTCCTATGGATTTAGTGACAAACATGACATTTGAGACCCATTGGGGATAGTCAATATGTTGAATGAAATTGATAGATATGAGATGTTGAAGCTCTTCTTTGATGAGAAGGGCTATTCAAGGGTACAATCATTAAAGTTTATTATTGATAAGCTTGGCATAATAGTTGGTGACTATTTTATGGGTGGTGATGATAGGGTAAATTCTAAGCATGTCACTATAAGATGAAGCAAATGCTATGCTGTAGTCTTAGAGGAAAGAGAGGAAGTAACAAAGTTCTTTAGAATTTAGTGATTGGCCAATTTTGACAATGTGGGGGTTATTCAGAGTGCCCAAGTTGATATCCATGGTGGATTTGTTTAATATGTTTTAAGTCTTAGGAGGAATTTATTTGTATATGGAAGAATCTAGGGCACCAAAGTAGGTGAGAATGGAATCATCATCCTGACACTGAATGGTATTAATGGTAGGAGAGTTATCTCCTATCATCTCAGGATGGGTCAAAGGGATGGTTACGATCATCCATTCATTTTCATGAGTTAGGAGTTTGAGGCTTATTATGTTGATGAAAAAAATAAAAATTTAGGGGGGATGATGTTATCTTCCTCACACTTAGTGGAGAAGAGGTTGGTGAGGAAGGGATGTCTTCCTCAACAATGGTGGTGGTAGGTGGTTTGGTTTTCCTCTTGGTGGGTAGAATGAAACCAAGGCCATGTTTATTATGAGGCTTTTTTATCTTAATAAAAATTAACTCAAGTGGGCCATGATCATATCATCTAAGACCAAATCCTTTCCAAGAACTCTTGTGGAGGTATGTCTTGGAAAAAATCAACTTGTCTAGATAGGAGAAGCCAAAGTTGAATGGTCAAGGTGGTAGAAGTGGTAAGTGGTTTGTCATGTCCTCCATAGATGAAATGGGTTTGATAGTTTGAAGGTATAAAGGGAAAAATGGCTTCAATATTGGGTCATACCTAGGTTAGTGGTCAAGTTTCCTATACTCTTGGGGAGTATGGAAAGCATCAAGGGTGAGGAGGTGATATTCCCCCAATGAAATATGTTATAATGTGGATTCCAAGTGTTCTAAGGTGGGGATATAATTAGAGGGGATGGATGAGATAATTGATGCCTTATTAGTAGAAGAATGTATGGCTTCCTCTTTTGTGGTTGAGGGCTTGTCTTTGGCTGATGAGGGTGTGCTAGATGGAGTAGAAGGACATAGTTGGGTTGGTAAGTCATGTTACATGACAAAAAGGGGCTTAGGTCAACTTGTATAGTGATAACCTGACCTTCATGCTAAAATTTGATGTAATGATGAAGGGTATAAGGTACACAACTCATGGAGTGAATCCAAGGTCATCTTAACAAGACATTGTATTGTAATTTGCCTTCTACTACATTTAAAAGTTTAGGGAGTGTACGAGGACCTAAATGGATATGAAGGACAATAGTTCCTAGAATAGTGGCCATGGTGTCATTAAAGGATCAGAGAATAGTCAAGGTTTTAGACATGATATTGTTTGGCAGGTTGAGATGGTCATAGGCATGGGAGGAGATGATATTAATACTAGCTCTCCCATCAATCATGACTCATTTGATTTGGGTTTGGTTGATATAGGAAGTAATAAAAATAAGGGTATCTAGATCATTAAGATGGATATAAGGTATTTCCAAATATTGTAAGGTGACAAGGTTATAAATTTATAGAGCACCAATGAAGGCTACCAAAGGTTAAGGGTCTTCAGGTTGGACCTCTATTGATTGCAATGCCTCTATCATTGCTCTATGATGATAAGGTGAGGTAGTAATCAGCTCATATAGGCTCATATTCATTAGGGTTTGGTGAAGTTGCTTGAGGACCACTCTCTTGATTGATTCAAAGGGGTTAGATTTTGTGGTACCCAAGATAGATACCTTGGGTTTGGATAAAGGTGAAGGTTCTTGATTTTGACTTGGTTGGGAGGTGGAAGATGGGTACATCCATGGGATGGACACTTTGGCCTTCCCCTTATCCTTTTTCTTAGCATGTGGATCATGTGATCATGTGACCACATGGATAGTATAGATAGAGGGAAGATTTGGGGTAGGAGATGGGTTTGGTTCCTTGTCACTCTAAGGTGAGAGTGGGGGAGTAAATAGGTATTGTGTAGTGGTTATTATTTGTTGGATTGGTAACATGCCCATGGGAGGTTCCTCTATTAATAGATCATAATCATCATAGAGCTAATGGATTATGTTTTGGAGAGATTTACAATTCTCCATGTCATGTTTAGGTGTCTTATGGTAGGAACACATTTGGCGGTCATCATACCAAACTAGTTTTGGACCAAGAGGGTCAAATGGTCTAATAGGAGGTAAGGTCAAGAAAAAGGCTTAAAAACACCATTGAGAAATGGTTGAGTAAGATTAAACTAGAGGTGGGAAGGGTTTAGAGGTTGGTGATATGGAAGTATTTTTAGAATCAAGCTTGGTGATAGAAGGTTTATGAAGGTGGTGTTGCTAGGTGATGATGTTGTTTTTGGTGAGGTAGAGGTTGATAAGTTGGAGGTAAGAAGTGTAGGGTGGGTAGTTTGGTTTTTGATGGCTCAATGAAGATGGGTGTGTTATAAATCAAGTGTGTTGGTGTAACCAACAATGGTGGTTGGGTCTTAGTTGAGACAATCAAATTCTTAATCAAAGTGGAGGGATGAGGCCCAAAGATAGAGGGCAAGGTTGAGGGACGTAGAAGTTTGGCCCTCTAGCCTTTTAGTGGCTTTGCTTCCTTGGTTGATTTGGTTTTGTGTTTGGTTGTTGGGTTTGGTGAGGTAAGTTATAGTTTCAAAGATGGGTGATTAAGGCTCTATGTAGGGAAGGTGCCAAGGTTTTTAGTTGGTTTGGTTGGTTTGGTTGGAGATGGTGATTTGGTCATTTGGAGTTTGAGTGCATTAGATGGTTGAGAAATTGTTGGGTTGGAAGAGGTTTTTATTAGTTTGGTTGGTAAGATAGGGGGTTGGATAACATAAGTGGTGGGTTGGTCTATCAAAGTGGGGGTTGGAGGTTCTTTTTTGGTGATATAAGGGAGACCCAATTGTTTCTAAAAGGTGGCTTGATCCATGTTAGGATTGGAAATAAATTATAACCTCTAAAATAATCTAAAAATTGGTTTGTAGACTGGTCTTATTCCCTAGATAGTGGACTTGAAAAATAAGCCCATAGGTTGAGAAAGGGTAATGGTGACCTCATCCTTTTCCTCAATAAATGTATGAAAGGTTTGGATGGGTGACTCATCTATGGGAGGTGCAGATATGGTGGCTTTATCTTTGGAAATGATCTCTAAAAGGATAGTAGTTGTTTAGTGGTTGAGGGAGAAAGTGAAATGGTTGCTTGCTCTAGTATGTTAGTTGAAGGGGTGGTAGGTGACTCCACTACCTCAATAAGTAAAGGATGGGAAAAGGTTACTCCCATAGATTGGGTCTCCAAAAGAGGCTAAGGTAACTCCACTACCTCAATAAGTGGAGGAGAGGAAAATGTTACTTCTTTAGTTTGAGTCTCCAAAGGAAGAGAAGGTAACTCCACTACCTTAATAAGTGGAGAGGGTGAAGAATAGTTAGATTAGGTGGTAGGTTATTCAATAATGAGTGTGTAAAGAACCATATTGATGGTATGGGCATCATGAGAACACTTAACCTTATCACTCTTATTTTTGGTAGGTACATGATTAGAAAAATGTTGCCTGAAAATGTCAAGGGCTTGGTCAATGAGTTCATGAGGGTTATCCAACACAATCTCCCCCTTGTTAATGAGGGATTGGAAAACTCTTTTGAAGGTATTAAAACTACTAACATCATGCCCCACTACTTGATAGAAAGCACATAGGCCATTCTCATTATACCAGCAGGGTGTAGGACAAGAAGAATCAAATTATTGAGGAGGATTGATAAGAAGAAGTAGTATGATATTAGCCTTTAATAACTTCTTTAAGACTAAAGCATAAGATTACCCAAGTAGAGTAAATTTATTTTTATTGCTTTGGTTTTGGTTCCTCACATTTTGTTTTGAGGAGTTAGAGGAGTTTGGTTGATTGATAGATAGTGGAGGATCAATTTTAAGGACAACCACATTTGTAGTTCCCTTGATTTTGGTATCGATGTTGGTTTGGTTGCTTGGTTTAGAGGAAGAGGTCTTAGTGGTTTTGTAGGTAGAGTTTTTATTTTTCAACTTTATCTTTCCTTCATCAACGGATCTATTTTATAGCTTACACACCATGGTAAAAGCTTTGTCAAAGGTTCTGAAGATCTAAAAATGTAGTGTAGAAGATATGTGTTTAGCACATATCCAAGAAAAAAATTATATTAGTTCAAGTTAGGGTAAGGAGAAGGAAATTTGATTGATTAGGCTTTTATAATGAGCTACAAAATAAGAAATAGATTCATCATTAAATTTATAGATAGAGTAAAGGTCACTGATAGAAACCTTCTTGGAGATATTTATCGAAAAGTGATCCAATAAAGTTTGGGCTACTTGGGTGAAGGGAATAAAAAAGTCTTTGGTTATGGCACTATACTAGTCTAATGTTAGACTGAATAGGGACATAGGGAAGGTATGAATAAGGAGAGCATCATCATAGGAAATCAAATAACATGCATGCCTAAATGCCCTACAATGTTGCTAAGGATCTTATTTACTCTATAACTTAGAAAACTTGGGAAGTTCCCACTGAGGAGGATATGGTCTAATAGGGATAGACGGGTGGATAGGTTTGTTGCAGATATAGTCATATGATAAGATGTTGTGAGCTCCAAAAATGGATGATTCTAAGGTAGTCATTTTATCCATGCAAATCTTCATTAGATCTAATTGGGGTTGTGTACCCAAAGGGTTGTAAGGTACATACTATTGTGGTGGTTGGGTGATATAATGATAAATAGTAGGGGTTAAAGAGCTACCACATATTGGTATGTGGACACGAGTGGTTGGGTTGAAGTTATGTAGGGATAGGTGGATGCAGGTGGTTGGGTAGTAGATAGAGGTACATGCCCTTGTGGGTTAGGGATGTAACCTAGGTTTGGTGCAATAGGCATCTATTGGGTAGGAGTAGTAGTTGGGTTGGTGATTAAGGGAAGGGTAGTGACCTTTGTGTTGATTAGGGATAAAGTAGAAGGTATAAACACCACAAGATTTTGAAGTGGGGTAGTAGTTAGTGGATTGGGGGTAGCCAAAGGAAGGTTGGAAATGTTAGTGGTAGGTACTCCCATGGTGAGGGGAGTATAGGTGGCTAGTGTTTAGGTTTCTCCTAAGGTAAAGGAGTTGGTGGGGGTGGAAGGTATAAGGGTGTTTTTAGGTTGGGCAGGTTGGTTTTCCATAGTAGTATCAAATGGATTATTAGTGGATGATGAAGCTTGGGTAGTCAATGGTTGGGTGGTAACTATGGAAATGGAGGTATTTACCATAAGGTGGGAAGGCATGCCCTAAGGTGGGTCCATAGATGGAACCAAGTTAGGTGTGAAATAATGCATAGTGTTAATATAATGCTGAAGGGCCACATGATTGTTATCTAAGAAGGTGGCAAAGTCTGTATCTCTTTAGGGAAGTTCTTAATGGAAAGGACTTACTAAAGTATGAGGAGAGTTTTCTAATTTAGAAACACACTCCATTGATGAGGAGGTAGGAGGGGTTGATTGGTTTGGTGATGGGTTTTGTTCTACTAGATTCTTTCACTGCTGGTGAGTCAGAACCATCCAAGGTAAGGGAGAGAGAATACACAAATAGTATCACCACTCAAATAGAGAGAAGACAAGAAAAGAGTAAGGAAATCAAACACACACTAAAAAGTAAATTTAAGTCCTAAAGTTATTTTTAATCTTTCTTTTGGCTTATGCCTTAAGTTTTTAAAGAAATTGTGTGATTGAGATTTGTTTGGAAAACAAGTACTAGAAAATAAGTTTATGGTTGGTTACACATTGTGTTTAGGCTCTCAAAAATAATTTGTATTAGAAATCAATACATGGATTGGTATTTGGGCCTACCACCTCACTTCACACACTAAAACGTTAAGGGTGTCAGGTGCTTAGCCAATATATACTAATTTATAGAGTTTATACTCAACTAGATAGCTAAGTTGGTTCTCCCCTTAGTAATGACCTCCAAGTAGGATTGTCAGGAAAGCGTAAGGTGACCGCTAGGTGATGAAATCCTAGTTGGGCCTTGTCTTAAGTTGTTGGATGTTTTGATTGACATAGGTGGTTTGGTTTAGTGTGTGATACAAGTGATGCTATGATTGAATTACTTTGATTTAATTTAAACTATGTGAGATAAAATTTTAAGCAACTAATGCATGTAATCAATTTTAAGCCCAAAAAGAAACTTTGATGTTTTTTATGAGCACATAATAGGGAGAAGAGCATATAGATGAAAACAAAATAAATATGAGAGAAGATTCATAGTCCCATCAGGCATGTTAGAATGTTTCAATAAATTTCAACTTATATTTTGAGAAAGGAAGAAGAAGAAACTAAACATGGGTATGGTTGAAAAACCCATTTGATTGTATGCACATTGAAATAGATGATTGTGAATAACTCCTCTTTGGATTGGGAGGAAGACTTGTAAATAAGGTAACACTAAAGAAAATGGTTGGTTAGATAGATAGTTATGTGGATTACCTAGTGCTAGTTCAATCCCAGAAGCAAGAGCTTCTTTAGGGGTTGTCAATCCATATGTTTCAAAAAATTAAGTTTATAAAATGGAATATAAGGTACTTGCATCAATGATAAAAAACTACTAAAATTGAACACAAGAAATGCTTGATAAAGAAATAGATTAAAATGACTAACATATAAATAAGTAGGTTAATACTAATGCTGAATGGGTCAAGTATGCTTTAAAAAATAGGATAGGGGTCTATGAATAGGTAGACAAAGAGAAAATTAGATTTAGTTGAGGGTAAGTGGGTGAAAATAACTTTCTATTATTTTATACCATAGTGACCATCAATGGTTGAGGTGACCGAATATGGTTGAAGTGACCATCAATGGCTGAGGTAATCATTGATGATTGGATAGATTGTTAGTGGTCAAGATGACCATTAGTGATTACTATGTGTAAGGTCTAGGTTGATAAAATTTAGACCTATGGCATCACTAAAATATAATTCTAGTAGATGGGTTTGTGCTAGGCTAGTTGTGAAATATAAGCAAAGTAATTGAATAATGGAAAACAAATACTTGGCTTGCTAGAGGTTGGTTGGATGAATGGTTGAGGTGATTGGCTTGTTGATAGTGTGTAACATGATTTTGATAGAGTAATGGTACTTTGATATTGATCGAGGGATGATGGCAAGTTGGCTCTCTGATGTAATAGATGGATCACTAGCTTACTAGAAGAACACTTAAAAAAGAAGCTTTGGATGCAAAAGATATTGATAGTTGTCCATCCATTTCACCTCCTACTCCTCTCTTCTTATATACAAGGAAGGAAAGGTGTAACAAGATGTTAACTATGATTTCTAATTATAACTCATGCATGTAATGGCTCACACATGGATTTAGATGAGCTAATTATAAAAAGGCAAGGTAGAGTTAAGGGTGAGTTAAGTTGCTTTAGATGGTAAAACCTAACCATCAATGGTTAAGGTGACCATCGATGATCACCTTGACCATTGACAGTCAAAGGTCAAAGGTAGGGTTATTTAAAAGGTGGGTTTTGGCTAGAAGGTTAATTGACTTAGGCTAGGCTTGGTTGTCAGTTAAAAGGCCAATGTTTGGGCCCAAGGGGGTCTGAAGGTGGTTCAGGGGGAATTGTGACATTTGAAACCATCATGTGTAGATTCATGGTGTCTACACTTTCTAGCCAATCTAATATGCTTTACATGTTTGAGAGAAACTAACCAAATTTTGAGAAAAATCATATTTTTAACAAATTAATGATTCACTTCTCCAAGAATAAGAGCACAAATAAAATCACTTACCAAATCTGATTGGTTGGACATACAAATGTCATAGAGTGGATATGCAAGTTGATATTACTCTTTTTGATGCCCAATTTTAAGGTTTTAATTAAGCACAACATGTGATGGCTCTTCTTTTTTATCTTCCAATAGAGCTACGTCCTGATAAGAGATCCTATTATCAATACCATCATTGAGCAATCATATTTTCCTTCACTCTTGCATTTTGCTACTTCATAATTATGCTTCTTAGGCACAATCAGATCATGGTATCCTTGATGTGGAACATAGCCTACTCCCAAGATCTAAAACAAGTCCTCCATCTCTATGTCACTTGTTAGTGACTATAAATTGACTTTGATCTGATTATAATGTTCTTGTTTAGGGTTTTCACCTTCTGGAAGCAATTCTATAATCTCACAAATTGCTACGATGTTATCTTAAACCTCCTCATAGCCACTTGGAGGAATTTCATGGCTTGAGATTATATGATCTTCATCATATGCATGTAAAAACACTACTACAATCTGATCTTCTTCTTCTTCTATGATAAATAGAAGCTCATTTGACCAAAAAAATACCTCATCATTCCCATGAATGCATTCTTGACTAGAAGGAATTGACTCTTCATCATGACTACATTTTACATATTATTCTAATTCTGATTTTTTTAGTTTAGTAACATAAAGAGGGTTTCAAATGATGATTTCCTCATCATACTCACTTGAAATATCCTCCTCATCCAAATGGTCTTAATTTACAAACTCTTCATCTTCCAATCCATAGAACAGGTTCTCCTTTGCAAAGGGAGATGGTGGGAGGGAAAAATGGATCACTCAGTAGAGTGGGATAAATATGCTTATGAGTTGGCTTTGGAGTTGAAGAAATATTCTTCCAACTTGGAGACATGGGAGTAATGGGCCAATTTGGAATTTTGGAATGAGTTGGTGAAGGGTTTGAAGAGGTACTCCTAAAAATTGAAATTTTCTTTGCTTATTTTCTACAACCTCTTCTCTCTTTGGATTTTGTATTGGCACATTATGAGTAGATAAAAAGCTTAGTAGTTTCCTAGGTTGAGGAGATTATATAAATTGAGGAAGAATGGGTGGATATTGCATAGGTATAAGAGTTCTCAATGGATGGTGAATATAATATGCTTGATCTCTATCAAGCTCCCTCATTTGTTTCTCAAAATCAAGCCTTATGCCTCTAAATCTTTCTTAGGGTCGACTAGGAGAAACATAGATTTAAAAGGGTTGTTTGTAAGCATGAGCAGGTTGGTAAGAAACATAATGAGATCCATATGGGAAAAAGGGGTCATTGTAGGACTAATATAGTTTTAAATAGGGATAGTATGGATCATTATACTACTGATAAGGAGGTGTAAAATATAAATTCCCTCCATATCCAACCATCAAAATTCATGTGGAAATAAAAACACAAACTTGTGAAGAGTACTTAGGCTACTAAAACTCACTGGATGAACTCAGAGTCGATATTGATGCTTGTATAAATGCCTCCAAAAGCTGATGTATTAAAGAAAAACACCAAGAACCCTTCAATAGGTGATGTTAGGATCCTCAAACTGTGTCCCACCAAGAATGCCATAAACTATTGTCACTTGAAGTTGCACCCTTTGGAGAAGTTGTTTCAAGGCTTCTCCCTTCAACTAACATAATGGAAACACTTCAAGGCTATGGGTGACCTACAGAGGGTTAGTTACCATTGTGAATCACCTAAACTAACATTAAATACTCAAATTGCAATAGGAAAAGGGATAAAAAGAAAAGGGTAAAAAAGAATTGAAAGAAAGGATGGTGATGCACCAAAAATGTGATTATTGGCTTGCCCGATACCTACACAATGAAACTAGAAGGGTTGATAAAACTACACAACTCCCAAATTGAGGACTCTTGCATAAGTGTTTCATTAAGAGGCTTGAAGCTATGACACCACTTAGGAGGGGTGAAAAATGTCTCCACAATTGAATCCTACATAAACTTGATAAAAATATAGACTATGACCTATAAAAGAAAACCTATCTTGCACGAAGGTTAGGAGAAAGGGACAACAATTAAAGGAGAAATTAACTCCATCATAAGGAAATATCAACACAATTTAAATTTAACAAAATAATGAAAGCATGGAAGAAGGTAAAAATCAGATTTTTATTTCTCAAAGGCATTCACAATTTTCCAAGAATGAGTTACAAAGGATTTAACCATCCTTAAATAGATAATGCACAAGGAGATAGAGGAGATGAGAGATAAACTTCATTTGGATAAGAAATATTTGCCACATCTCAAATGGAATCACCAATCATCAATAGTGATTTGTTTATCACTATTAGAGAGTTTTACCCATACTTATTCATTTTTACATGATGTTAAAGATTAGGATCAGATGGAGATCCAATGGTTTGTGGGAGTTCATACATCTAAATCTATGGTACATAGTAATTCAAATAGGTCAAAGTGTTTAATGCTTAAACTAGGTATAGATCACGATCCTTATAAAAAGATCAATAGAGTGTGTTTTTCTAAGGTGTTAGGAATAAGTGAGATGAGGACAAGTGTTCAATGTTTAACATAAAGCTAAGGTAAATATCAGGCTTCTTCTAAGATCTAAAAATGAGTAGATGTTCATACAAATAGAGATAAGTGGTGCTTATTGAGTTTATGTGATCTATTGGTTGAATATTTTGTAGATCCGTGTACTGATAAACAAAATAGGTCTGATCAACCAAAGTAGGAGGATTAGTCATCCAAATGTGTAGCTTCACCACATCAAAAGGGGACTGATCTCTCCTCTCATCAAGGGGAGGTTCCCTATAGATAAACTATATATATATAAATTGAAAATAATACATAGGGGTAGGACAAACCATCCATCTCTCTTTTTTTAGAGATGATGCATGTGGATTAAAGGAAAAACTCAAAGGAAATGATAGACAACACTCCTCTTCTTTTAGAAGTACTATTCAGCTAGCCACAAGAGTACTCCTAGTAGTAACAACAAAATGTAGCAAAGGATGTAATAACTAGCAAATCGAGATGCAGCACAAAGTCTCCACCTGAATTGCTCAAGAGTAAGATATGAAGGACAATGATGGCATAAAGTCATCCTAAGGTCCTTTACACAAAAATGAAAAATAAAACACACTAAAGACAATTATGGGGGCACAAAGTCTCTCCATAGTTGACTCTTTAGGACACCTTCCTGACTACTTTCACTAATTTGCTTGTTGAATTATAAGAATAGAAGATATATTAAGGAAAAAGACATAAGAATAGTTTCCCCAACAATAGAGATATCATAGCACAAAGTCTAAAAAATCACTTGCTTTCTTATTCCAATAACAAAATATGATCAACAAAGTCTCAGAAGTGCCTTCAATTTGGGCAGAGTTTCATTCTAATTGTCAAAAAGAGATCCATTTACAATAGAAGAGAGTCCCTTATATAGCCTCTTCAAGAAGGACTCGAGAACAGTGACACATCATGTTGCATTGGAATATATTAAGAAGATAGGCTGGAACTTAGGGGAATTTACCCATTTGATTTTATCAATGCAGAGAAACAAGTCATGCTATTGAAAGTTTGCAACTTTCAATGTCCACCTGGCGATCTAATCCTACCTTCATCATTCCTCCTTTTCTGGTTAATTGAATTAGGTCTTGGATTCAATTTGCTATTCTGTTCCTTCCTCACTTTCTACTAGTCTTGGCCTTAAAGTCTATGAATGCATTCAGGTCTATAGATTCAAAGGATCAACGACTATTTTATGAGCTTTAAAATTGACATTCATGTGCCCATCACTATGTTTTCAACAGCTAGTTTGCTGTGTTGAATTTGACGTATTCAGGTGCATCACCCCTTTTTCCTTCTTTGGCTTTCCTATTTGGCACTTTCCTGGAAAGAATCTACCCTTTCGAGCCTTAAGAAATGACCTGCTTTGGGTCGAGAAAAGCTCCCTGCAAGGTATCTGCCCTTTGGACAGTCTTTGAATGGCTTTCAGGCTTCTTGTTTTACATCTTCCCAAAGGGAAAGTGACCCTTTAGCTTTGGGGAAGTGTCTTATTTGGCAGCTGGGAGTCCCCCGCAAGGGTACATGCCCTTCAGGGTCCTTCAGTGGCCTTTCACTAGTTTCCTGCGGGCATTTTACCTGGACAAATTCCCGTGAACAAAAAGTCTGCAAAAAATTCTTGCAGACAAAAAGTCTACAAAAAATGTTCCTATCACTTTTGCCTTGGTTATTTCTTCAGGCTTTTTGCTCACAGCTTCTCTGAATTCTTTTAGGGTTTTTATCTGAAGGAATTCCTTTAGACAAAAAGTTTGAAGGAATTGCTTCTTGCCTTAGTCTTTTTCAAATGTCTTAAACAGATATCTGAAGGAATTTAACTTTTGAGGCTTCTTTGAAAATGAACCTTCTGAAGGGTACTTTTGTCATCCAAGTGCCCTCCACAAGGGCACTTTGTCCTTCAGGAGGCTCTTTGAACTTTTGCATTTGAACTAATCCTTTGAACCATCTGAGTGAACCACTTTGTTGAACCACTTCATTGAACCACTTCATTGAATCACTTTGTTGAACCATGACAATGAACTGCTTGGTTGAACCAAGCCGATGAACCAATCTTTGAACCAAAATGGTTCAAGCTGATGGTTCAATTGAATGAACCAAGCCTTTAAACCAAGCAGATGAACTAAGTCATTGAACCATTTGTTTGAACCAACCATTAAAACAAGTTTTGGTTCAACAGTTCAAATGAAGCCTTTGAACCATGTGTTTGAACCTGCCTTTAAACCAAAAGATGTTAAACCAACCGTTGAACCAAGTTTTGGTTCAACAATTCAAACAAAGCCTTGAACTGATTGATGAACCATTTTATTGAACCAAAGGATGAACCAAAATGTTGAAACAAAGTGGATGAACTGATTGAATCGAAAGCGTTGAACCAATTGAACTGAAAGCATTGAACCTATTGAACCAAAGTGGTTCAATGGTTCAACAGTTCAATGGTTCAATCCTCTTTTGCTTGAATGCTTGCTGATAGACATTTTTGATTGAACCAAGGCACTGAACCAATCCTGAAAATGACCAAGTGTTAGAAACTAATTCTTTTGGTTGAACCTACCTACAAAAGCCTTTGAACCTTTAGAAATGAACCTGCTTGTAGAGTCTATAGAAATCAACTTGTAAAGCCCATTGAACTTGGCTTGTAGAGTCCGTAGATTTTCTCTTCCTGCTGAGTCCATAGATTTCTCTTCCTGTAGAGTCCATAGATTTAAGCCTGCAGAGTCCATAGATTTAAGCCTGCAGGGTCTGTAGATTTTTGAGAAGCTTGAAAAATTGAGGAATTTGAATGTCTAGGAAAATTTTGAAAAGGGAGAGACAATTTTGGTCTGTAGGACCAAAATAGTTCAAATGTTGTCCCAATAATGAGTGATATTTTTAGGGGACAATAACTGGCTCCAGTTGGGGAACTTCTATCAATTGCAAAAAGAATTGAAAGGAGTAGAATCCAGAATCTCCAGTGTCTTCATGTGTACCATTGGGTTACGGAGTCATGCTACACAAAAATGAAAGGCTACAAAAATGAAAATAAATAAAATAAAATAGAATTAAAAACTATACAAATATACATATGTATAGATGAAATGATCTGATACTTCAAGAATTGAAGTATTTCAGATGTTGCTTCTTGAGAGATAGTGAAAATAGTGTGCCATCTTGGTAAACCATCAAGAAGACATTTTGTCCCTAGAAACGGTGATGGGTGAATGGATCTCTCCACTAGGAAACTGATTTTTTGCATCTTCCTATTGACTCTTTCTTTTTCTTACCCCATGGCAGGATGTGGTCTTCAATTTGAAAGCCATAACTCCTTGCTTTCTTGGTGAAGGGTTCATTTGCCTGATTTTGATTTGCAGTAGCATGGTCCATTACCATAATTGATTATTCTTCTAGTTTAGTCTAGTATATAATTGGATTGTCCACATCAAACTCCTGACAAACCATCAACTTAACATCTCCTTTGATGTGAAGGAGTTTGATTTCTTCATCTTGAGCAATCTTCCATCCAAGCAACAAAGATTCACATCCAGCTGTGTTATTGGTGTTGCTAACTTGTAAATTACATGAAGAAAGAATATCTCCTTGAGGAGATATCAACACAGTCCCAACTCCATCATTGGTGGAAGAATTGCTGCCATTAGATTTCAAGATTCTAGCATTATCAAAAGTTGATCTCCTATTAGATTTCTCTTCATTAGAGATGGAAGATCCTTCCTTTTTTATACTACACTCTACCAATTCTCCTAAAGTCTTGTTTGGATCAATTCTTGGATTGTCAGCTACAGGACTTTCAATTGTAGAAACATGAACATTCTCTGTGGTAAATAAATAATTACCCCTACCTGAAGACTAAAACCGAATTTGTGCTGCAAGGGCTGATGTTTGGGTGACTACGTATTTTGCCTCCTTTTCAGGGAGAAATCTCTTCATCACACCTTGGATAGGGATCCTTGCTTCAGACAGGTCCATGCTTAGTTCTCCTCCCATGTCTTTACAAAAATTTTGTTCGATAAAAATGCCATAGGATGCTAGGACGTTAGCCACCAAGAGAGTCATTTTGATTCTCTTGTTTGGAAAGGCCACCAATCCAAATTGGGCATCTTTAATTTGCCCCAGCAATGGTACTTGCTTGTTCTCCATGGAGAAACATCTCCCAAAGGTTTTGGTCAATGTGAGACCTAGAGACTCAGCTAATTTAGCTGCCATGACATTATCAGATGTGCCTGCTATTTTTCTAGGAGTAGCTGGGGGAGTAATGACTAGATTATTTAGAATAAGTGTGTTCTTTGGAGAATCAGGAGTTACCTTTTTAGCCTTTTGTCTTATAGGGATGGTTTATTTTTTGACATATTGGACCAGCTTATTCAATTGATTAAGATTGGACTACAAATATTTGAACTCAGACATTTGTATTTTTGGCTTTTTGACATGATCGATTATGTCAAATGGATGAATTGAGCTAGGTACAGAGAAAGGTATTTCAACTTTCTAATTTTTAGGAGGGATGGGAGGTGGGCTAGTTTGTGAATTTGAAGTAGAAAGAGAAGGTGAAATTGATTTATTTTCCTTTTGGGTGATTATCAGATCCTTTGACTGAAAAGGTAGAGTGGTTCCACGCTTAGCAATTGTGACTACTGGCTGTGGTTGCTCTTCTGTCTTCTCTTTATCAGCCTACTAGATTGATTGGTTTTTGGACCTAGTAAACACTGCATATGATCCATCAAAACCTTCTCTTTTGCTTTTGGGTTCATCTTGATAATTTAGGAAACCAATGTGGGAGTTGCCAGCTGATTCTTCTTGATTGTCTTTAAGAAGATCAGTGTCATTTTCTTGATTCAATTCAGGCTGGAAAGAAAACTCTGATTCTGCTTCAAGATATCCCATTGCTGAATTAGTTGGAGGAGCTTCTAGGGCAAGTTTCCCTTGTGGGGGAGGAAGGCAATTTGGTTGCCCTTGATTCTTGGCAGCATTACCCTGATATGACTAATTTGGGAATGTCCTTTTGTATGGAGCAGAAGACATTCCTTGAGCCATTTACTTTTTCAAGGCTAGCACTTCATTTGCCAGCTTTTGCACCATTGGATCAATGGTGCTTGTAGATGCATATTTAGAAGATGATGAAGATCTATTTCTATTTAGATCTCTTCTTATCTTCCCTACTAAGATGAGATCATCTTCTACCTCAGTGGTTAAAAGTTGAGCTGCAACAAGATCTATTTGACCAGCACATCTCAAAAGAAAACTTACTTCAGGTAACTGAGAATTAATGAAAAAGCATTTGAGATTCTCAGCTATAGGTTGAGCTATTATAGGAATTTTGTTTCTCAGTTTGTCAAATTTGTCTATGAAATCTCTCATAGGCTCATAAGGCCCTTTCTTCATCTATGTAAGTTGAGCCAGAAGTGCATGTGCATCTTCTACAGGTTTGAATCTGGCTTTAAACTTAGCTTTAAGAGTATTCCAATCAGTCACTGACCAAGTTTTTAGATGATAAAACCAATCTATAGCAGCACCTTGTAGTGTCTCCACAAAAATCCTGACTGCTACATCTTCAAATTCTACTCCGATTACTCCATAAGCTATGCTGAAGGCTGCAATTTGTTCATCAGGATGAACTTTCCCATCACCATAGAATTTGGGGAAATTCTTCCTTGAACTACATGGAAGCTCATGTAGAGGTGGAGTAAGATTGAGAGGACCAAAAGCATTACCCCTAGGGCCTTGAACTGCCATTGTAGGATAATGAAAAGGAGGGATAAAAAATATTAGAGGGGTAATTATTGGCAAAGCTTTATCAACAATAGAAGTAGATACTTCATCTGGCAATGGAGATCTGACTTTAGTAGGAGGAAAACTCTTGGTTTGTTGGAGATGGGATGGTGAAGGAAATAAATAAAAATCACTTCATTATACCAACTTGAATATAGGGTCAATGATACCTTTATCCCTTTGGCTTTGTGTATACCTTGAATCTGCCACATTGTGAAACAAAAATGGAAAAGAATTGACCTTGCTTCAGTTTGTAGCTTGAGGCTTTAAACTGTGCATTCTTTCTCAGTTAGTGTGGAGGTGAATGGTAAGGCTATAAATGGATAATGGATATTATATCCCCAGTGGAGTCACCAAAACTATTGGTTAAATATTTTGTTGATCAACTTACTGATAAACAAAATAGGTCTAATCAGCCAAAGTAGGAAGATTAGTCATTCAAACATGTAGGCTCACCACATCAGAAGGGGACCGATCTCTCCTCTCATCAAGGGAAGGTTCCCTATAGATAAACTATATATATATATAGAAAATAATACTCAGGGGTAGGACAAACCATCCATCTCTCTTTTTTCAGAGATGATGAATGTGGATCAAAGGAAAAACTCAAAAGAAATGACAGATAACACTCCTCTTCTTTCAAAAGTACTATTTAGCCAGTCACAAGAGTACTCCTGGTAATAACAACAAAATGTAGCAAAGGATGTAATAACTAACAAATTGATATGCAGCACCAAGTCTCCACCTGAATTTCTCAAGAGTAAGATACGAAGGACAATGAGGGCACAAAGTCATCCCAAGGTCCTTTACATAGAAATAAAAAAGAAAACACACTAAAGACAATTATGGGGGCACAAAGTCTCTCCACAATTGACTCTTTAGGACACCTTCTTGACTAATTTCATTAAATCTACTTGTTGAATTAAAATAATAGAAGATATATTAAGGAAAAAGACATAAGAACAATTTCGCCAACAACAAAGATATCACAGCACAAAGTCTGAAAAATCACTTGCTTTCTTATTCCAATAACAAAATATGATCAACAAACTGAGCTCAAAGTCTTAGAAGTGCCTTTGAATTTGGGTAGAGTTTCATTCTGATTGTCAAAAAGAGATCCATTTACAATAGAAGAGAGTCCTTTATATAGCCTCTTCAAGAAGGACTCAGGAACAGTAACACATCATGTTGCATTGGAATCTGTTAAGAAGACAAGCTAGAACTTAGGGGCATTTACCCATTTGATTTTATCAATGTAAAGAAACAAGTCACGCTATTAAAAGTTTGCAACTTTCAATGTCCATCGGGTGATCTGATCCTACCTTCATCATTCCTCCTTTTTTGGTTAATTGAATCGGGTCTTGGATTCAATTTGCTATTCTGTTCCTTCTTCACTTTCTACTGGTCTTGTTCTTGAAGTCTGTGAATGCATTCAGGTCTATAGATTCAAAGGATCAACAGCTATTTTATGAGCTTTAAAATTGACATTCATGCACCCGTCACTATGTTTTCAATGGCTAGTTCACTGTGTTGAATTTGACGTCTTCAAGCGCGTCACCCCTTGGTCCTTCTTCGGCTTTCCTGTTTGGTACTTTCCTGGAAAGAATTTGCCCTTTTGGGCCTTAAGAAATGATCTATTTTGGGTCAAGAAGAGCTCCCTACAAGGTATCTACCCTTTAAGTGGTCTTTGAATGGATTTCGGGCTTCTTGTTTTACATCTTCTCGAAGGGAAAGTGACCCTTCAACTTCGGGGAAGTGTCCTTCTATTCGACAGCTAGGAGTCCCCTGCAAGGGCACTTGCCCTTTGGCATCCTTCAGTGGCCTTTCATGGGTTTCTTGTAGGCATTTTCCCCGAATAAATTTCCATGGACAAAAAGTCCATAGAAATTTCCTACAGACAAAAAGTCTGTGGAAAATGTTCCTATCACTTTTGCCTTGGTTATTTCTTCGATCTTTCTACCCGTAGCTTCTCTGAATTCTTTCAGGGTTTTTGTCTGAAGGAATTCCTTCAGATAAAAAGTTTGAAGGAATTTCTTCTTGCCTTAGTCTTTTTCAAATGCCCTAAATAGAAATCTAAAAGAATTTACCTTTTGAGGCTTCTTTGAAAATGACCCTTTCGAAGGGTACTTTTGTCATCCAAGTGCCCTCTGTAAGGGTACTTTGTCCTTCGGGAGGCTCTTTGAAATTTTACATTTGAATTGATCCTTTGAACCATCTAAGTGAATTGCTCTATTGAACCACTTCGTTGAATCACTTCATTGAACCATAGCAATGAACCGCTTGGTTAAACCAAGCCGATGAACCAAGCTTTGAACCAAAATGGTTCAAGCTGATGGTTCAATTGAATGAACCAAGCCTTTGAACCAAGTAGATGAACTAAGTCATTGAACCAACCATTGAACCATGTTTTGTTTTAATGGTTAAAATGAATCCTTTAAACCATGTGTTTGAACTCACCTTTGAACTAAAAGACGTTGAACCAACTGTTGAACCAAGTTTTGGTTTAACGGTTCAAACAAAGCCTCGAACCGATTGATGAACTGTTTGATTGAACCAAAAATTTGAAACAAAGCAGACGAACCAATTAAACCAAAAGCGTTGAACCTATTGAACCAAAGTGGTTCAATGATTTAATGGTTCAATGGTTCAAGCCTCTTTTGCTTGAATGCTTGCCGATAGACATTTTTGATTGAACCAAGGCACTGAACCAATCCTGAAAATGACCAAGTGTTAGAAACTGATTATTTTGGTTAAACCCACCTGTAGAAGCCTTTGAACCTATAGAAATTAACCTACTTATAGAGTCTGTAGAAATCAAGTCTATAGAAATCAACTTGTAAAGCCCATTGAACTTGGCCTACAGAGTCCGTAGATTTTCTCTTCCTGCTGAGTTCGTAGATTTCTCTTCTTATAGAGTCCGTAGATTTAAGCTTGTAGAGTCCATAGATTTAAGCTTGTAGAGTCCATAGATTTATAAGAAGCTTGAAAAACTGAGGAATTTTAATGTCCAGGACAAATTTTGAAGAGGGAAGAGACAATTTTGGTCTGTAGGACCAAAATAGTTCAAATGTTGTCCCAATAATGAGTGATATTTTTTGGGGACAACATGATCAAAGTGACAATTATTTAGCATTGTTAAAGGTTGATATCCTTAAAATGAGATTGAAATTACATAATTAATATAATAAGTGAAGACATAAGATGATAGCATAGTGTCTGAGGTTTAATTGTGATCGTTGGCATTTGAAAATTAATAAAGGAAAAACCAGTGCTCAGTGTTTATGCCATAACTTTTGATTCAGGACAAATTTAAAGATGAAGTAAAAATAAGAGTTGAAGAAGTATCCATGGAAAATATAGATAATGTGATTATGAGGTATGCATGTATGTTTAAACAAATATATTTATCTCCAAAGTTTATTGTGTGATTGGCTATGTTTTGCAAGTGATCAGAGAAGGTTGTTTGATCTTATTTTGTTGTTGTTTGGATATCTCATGATGAATTAGCTATTATAAATTATTGTAGACTCATTATGGATGATCTATATGGTATTTGGAAGATTTATTAATTAATATTTAGTATTAAAAAATCTTAAAAAGTTGATTTTGTGTTCATTTATGGTGTCTTTATGAACAAGGCTAATGTTTAAGTTGATTGAGCTTGCATAAAAGAGTTCAATGATGATTGTAATAATTTAATAATGTCAAAGGGGTCATTTAGAGTGGAAATATGCATTTTAATGTGTTATCATGTTATATTTTTTTATTGATGAAGTGATAAATGGGTGAATAGGTCTCCATAAGACCTATAAGGGCTACACGGGCCTAATTGAAAGGTGTAGTTACTTAAGGGTGACCCATGGGTACTATGGCCAACCTATGTAGATGGTATTGAGATATGTCTCAATGTGATACATGAATTAAGGGTTAAGGCATTCCTATTTTCCAACCAATTTTGTGATGATCATGAATGCTCAATAAATAGTGAAACTAAATGTGATAGTTTCTAGACTTGTAATAGGTGTGTATATGTGAGAGTTGTGAAGTGAAGGAGAGGGAGAATGACCAGTAGATGAGGTGATGATAAAAATAGATTGAATATTGTGTGTATGACCTATGGGTCATATTTTTTATGTTATAATAGTGATCTTATAGGTTGAGGATGAGAGAAGAGGTCTAGGGTAATCCAAAAGGATGTTTTGGATGCTTTGAGTGTGAGTGAAGGATACATGATATCTATGTGAGCTCGGTGGATGATTTGAGAGACATATCAGAGTATGGAATGTTTTTATGACCATTTTTTCATTAAAATTATCTAACCAATATGGTGATGATCATGAATGCTCTATAAATAGTGAAACCAAATGTGATAGTTTCTAGACTTGCAATAGGCGTGCATATATGAGAGTTATGGAGTGAAGGAGAGGGAGAGTGCCCAATAGATTAGTTTATGAGTATAATAGATTAAATATTGTGTGTATGACATATGGGGCATGTTTATGATGTTATAATAATGATATTATAGGTTGAGGATGGGCAAAGAGGTCTAGGGTGATCCAAAAGGATGTTTTGGATGCTTTGAGTGTGAGTGAAGGATAGATGCTATTTGTGTGAGATTGGTGGATGATTTGAGAGAAATATCAGATTATGGAATGTGTGTATGACCATTTTTTCATGTTTTTTATGTGGTGAAAAATTTATTTTTAAGGAGTGAAGAGTGATCCAAAAGGTGGCCTTGGATGCATTGTGTGCAGAGTTGAAGAGAGATAATATACTTTGTATCTTCATCAGATTAGTAGGAAATCAATATTTAGGAGATGTTATATTCATAAGTTTTATTGTGTTTGATCAAAATATAGGGGGTTTTATCCTCCTTGTAAGGTGAAACTTGCTAAAAGTCTAGTTGTTATGGTTGTTAAGCGAGATAGGTGTGGTATCACCTTGTGGGATTGTAGTCTCACTAAAAAAGGGATAGTAGTTCATTGATCAATTGTAGCTGGTCTAAATTTGTTATTATTATATTATAGTATTCCAATTGTAGGTTCTAGTGGGTTTTCTCCCCTAAGAGGGTTCCCACATATATCATGTGTTATGTGCTTGATTTTGCATTGTCTCTCTTTTTTTATTACTATGAATGATATGTATGCTTCATGAAATTCCTATAATAATTGATTAAGAGTTGAAAGGATTGAAATTAAATTTATATTATCTAGGATTATCAATTCACCCCCCTCTTATTGATTTTACCTCTAACAATTGGTATCATAGTAGGTCCTTTAGAGGAAGAATAATATCTTGAAGAAGATCCTAAGTGGTACAAAGATGGCTAAATAGTTGAGGAAATATATCTTGAGTTGAGATCAATGGTCAAAAGTATTAAAGAATAGATTATTAATATTGAATAACATGTATGTATAATGAAGGATGACATGGCAAAATAATCTAAAAGGGATAAGGAGACTATCCAAGTTATCATAATTTAGATAGAGGTTGCATGTTCAAGCATGAGAGCTAAAGAAGTTGAATATGTTCAATTGAAGACTAGTATTGCTTCTATAAAATATGAGTATGAAAATTTCATAATAAAGATATAAAAGTTGAATAAAATAGAAAATAAGAATGAGAAGCTTGAGTATGTCAAGGAGAATGTAAGCATAGATGGTGTGAAGAGACAAGTGCAAGATCTAGAGGCAATAGTCAAGAATCTACAAGTTATGATGAATAACAATCTAAATCAAAGGATGGAAAATTAGAAAGTAAAGTCATGACTTAATTAGATGTGCTTTTATCCAAGGATAAAAAGGATTCCATCTCCACCAAAAGGATCAGGAGTGAAAATTCATAGATCAATAATGATCACGAAAAAGGGAGGTCAAATATGAACAATGTCTTTAATGGGTATTTCTTCTCCTGTAATCAATTTGGTCATAGATATAGGAACTGAAATATATTTTTAGAGATAAGAAAGGATATCATATACTAAAATTATAACTAATAATGTCATATAACTAAAAAATGCAAAAGAGTATTTTATAAAAAGGATATACAAGTCATTGACACCATCAAATGGTTCAAGGAGACTAAGACTAAAGAAGAAAAGAATCAAAATCCAAGTAGTTCACCAAAGGAAGAGTCATTATTTTTTTAAGAATCCTTGCATACTCAAGAAGATGAGAACAAGATATGGTTTATAGATAGTGGATGCTCAAATCATATGATAAGAGACAAGAGCAAGTTTATCTCTCTCAAGAAGACCAACCCAAGTGCAGTTAGATTTGGTGACAACAAATATACTAAAATATTAGGAAAAGTTACTATGAGTTTAGATAATGGTCATACTAATACTGAGAATGTCTTATATATAAAAGGTTTAAAACATAATATTTAAGTGTGAGCCAAATGTGTAATCAAGGAAATGTTGTAACTTTTCATGATGATGTATTTTAAGTAATAAAGGAAAAATTTGAAGATTAGTTGAAAATGTTTATAAAATAGATAACAAAATGTATGTATCTCATGAATCCAAGAAGGAGGAGTGCTTCATGATTCAATTGGAATAAAGATAGCTTTGGTATAGAAGGATTGGACATATAAAATTTGATAATATAGTAAAGATCAGTTCAAAGGGGTTAGTAAGGCATATGCCCAATATTTCTAAGATTCTTCAGTCTCTTTGTAAGCCATTTCTTCATGGGAAGCAAACCAAAAGAAGATACAAAACCAAGGAATTCTCCACTATCAAGCCATTAGATTTGATCTACACTGATATATGTGTACCTATGAGAACTCAAAGTATTCAGGGTAATAGCTACATCATGCATCTCATTGATGATCTTACTAGGATGACTTGGATATTCATTCTTAAATAAAAATAAGAAGCTTTTGCAAGATTTTGGCATTCAAATCTCTTACAAAAAAAGATAAAGGTTCAAAGATCAAATGTGTGAGATCAAATAGAGGAGGTGAGTTTTGGTCTCATAAGTTTGATGATTTTTGTGAAGAACAAGGGATAAGAAGACAATATTCTACTACTAGAACACCACAATAGAATGGTTTTGTTAACAGGAAGAATATGACTATTGTAGAGATGAGTAGAACCATGATTCAAGATGCAAAATTATTAGATGGATATTGGGAAGAGGCAACCAACACTTAAATTTACATCCTAAATAGGTGTCAAATTAGAGTAAATAGTGATAAGACTCCTTATGAGTTATGGAAGAATAGAGTGGCTAATGTCAAACATTTTAGAGTGTTTGGGAACATGTTCTTCATAAAAAGAGATGAAGAAAATCTTAGAAAATTTGATTCAAGATCTGATGAGGGCATATTCATAGGTTACTCTTATATCAATACTACCTATAGGTGATTCAATAAGAGACTTCACAAGATTGTTGAAAGTTTAAATGTAAGGATAGATGAGACAAGTAGAGTCAAGAATCCAAAATTACAAGAAAGTGACTCAATTCAAAATTCTATTACAAATAATGATGAATTATCCATTCAAATAGATGATGAAGATGAAGAGGAAGAAAGACAAGACTCTAAAGCTCCATCTAGAAGAATTCATAAAGATCATCCAATCTCTCAAGTTATTATAAATGTTGATGCAAGGTTGAAGACTAGAAGTATAAGGTTGATTAATTAAAATCAACAAGACTTAGCTCTGTTATCCATGATTAAACCCAAAACATTTATGAAAGCTAGTAAAGATGAAAGTTGGAATGATGCAATTGATGAAAAAATTGATCAAATAGAAAAGAATGAAATATGAGACTTAGTTCCTAGGCCAAAAGATAAAAATTTGATAGGTACCAAGTGGGTTTTCAAAAACAAGATGAATGAGAAAGGAAAAGTCACAAGGAACAAGGCTATATTGGTGCGTAAAGGATATGCTCAGGTTGAAGGAATAGATTTTGATGAGACTTTTGCAACTATGGCAAGAATGGAAGTAATTAGATGCTTCTTGGCATATGCAGGTTTCAAGGGTTTTAAGTTATATCAAATAGATTTGAATATAAATTCTTGAATGAAAACTTATAAGTATACATTGAGTTACCTGGAGGATACTTCATGTCAAGTAATCAAGATTTTATGTGTAAACTGAAGAAGGATTTGTATGGTCTTAAACAAGCTCCTAGAGCTTGTTATGATAGGTTAAATAAGTATCTTTTGAGTCAAGTTTTTAAAAGGGGGTAGATGATAGTAATTTGTACATTAAGATAGTAGGAAATCATCAATTGATAGTTGTTGTCTATGTTGATGACATAGTTTTTGGATCTAACAATGATAAAATGAGTAAAGACTTTGTAGATACTATGAACACTAAGTTTGAAATGTCAATGTTTAGAGAACTATCTTTCTTCTTAGGATTATAGAATAATCAACTTCATGCAGAGATATTAATTTCACAAGATAAATATATCAATGATTTGCTAAGAAAATTTTGACATTATGGATTGTAAGCCAATGGGTACTCCAATGATCATAGGATGCGAGTTAAGTAAACTGGATGACTCACCAAAAGTTGATCAAACTTTGTATAGATCCATGATTGGAAGTATTTTATACTCTACTACTTCTAGGCCTAATATCATGTAAGCAGTGGGTCTTTTAGGAAGGTTTCAAGCTAACCTTAGATAATCTCACTTAAAATCAATCAAAAGTATCTTGAGATATCTCAAAGGCACCATAGAGTATGATTTATGGTGTCCCAAGAGTAAAGGATTATCTTTGAAATCATATAATGATGCAGATTGGGTAGGATGTGTGGATGATAAGAGGATTACCTATGGTGGGGTATTCTTCATGAGGGAATGCTTGGTGTTTTGGATAAGTAAGAAATAAGCCTCAATGTCTATATCAGTTGTAGAAGCTAAGTATATAGCAACTACCTCTTGTTGAACTCAAGTCATGTGGATGAAATAAACTTTGGAGGATTATAAGGTAAGACAAAATGGACCTTATATTATTTATTGTGACAAAAATAGTACAAGTAATATCTCAAATAATCATGTTATGCACTCAAAAATTAAGCACATTCTTATTAGATATCATTTTTTGAGAGAACAAGTGATTAATCAAAGTGTTAAGTTTGATCATGTGCCTACAAAAGAGCAACTTGTAGATATTATGACCAAACCATTGTCAAAAGCTACATTTGAGTATCTAAAACAAATCTCGGGTGTCATTTCTTTCTCTTTGAATCAATAAAATGTCTCTGGTTAAGGGCAAGCAACAAGTTCAAGCGATTTCTATAGAGGTTTGTAAAGAAGCTATAGTGTAGATGCAAAGTTGGTGGTCATGGAAGTGTCTTAAGAGAGAAGGCTAGCAAGTTTGTATGGTGGTTATTCATGGTGTGTAGAGATATGAAGTTATTCAAGAGGTGTAATGGCTTATAGATGTTATGGGGAGTCCCCTTCAGATGTTTTTTAGTGAGGTTCATTAGATTTCAATATTTTTTGTGTTTTTAATTAATTGGTTGAAGAATAATCTTGGCATGTATCAAGAGGAATGTGACAAGGTAAGGAGAGGTAGGCTCAAGGTAAAGGGGAGTTTGTATCATCTTTATAATGTGGTCATTATTAGAGGTAAAATCATTGAGAGGGGGGGGGTGAATTAGTGAGCCTAGATAATCCAACTTCAATTTCAAACCTTTAAAAACTCTTAATTAATTACCACAAGCATTCATGAAGCATACACATCATCCATATCAATGAACAAGAAAGATAATGTAAGATCAAGCACATAACACAAGATATATGTGGGAAACCCTCTTGGGGGAGAAAACCCACTAGAAATTTCAATTTGACTACCATCCTATAATAAAAATAACCAATTTAGACCAACAACAACTGGTCAAGGAACTACCATCCCTTTATTTTTAGTAAGATTTTAATTCCATATGGAGCTACTAAACCTGTCTAAATGAGCTACCACAATAATTAGACTTTTAAAAAGTTTCAACTTGTAAGGAGGTTGAAACCCCCTAGATGTTGAGAAGCCATAACAACAATTATGAATAGAACATATCTTATAACACTTATTGCCTACCAATCTAATGGAAATATAAGGTATATCAACTCTCTTTAACTCTGCACACTCAATCCATCTAGAGCCACCTTTTGGATATCAATGTATTGGTCAATCATTAAACATACCTTATCCATTAATACTTATCTCAAATCAAGACACACCTCAATACCATCCTCAAAATTTTGGCCATAGCATCTATGGGTCACCCTGAAGTAGCTACACCTTTTTATTAGGCCCTGATAGCCCTTATAGGTCTCATGGAGACCTATCACCCATTTAGCACTTCATCAAGAAAAAAAGAACATAAGAACACTTTAAAATGAATAATTACACTCCACATGATCCCTCTGACATTATCAAATGCTTAAAATCATCATTTCACTCTTTTGTGCAAGTTTAAAGAACTCAAAGAGTAGCCTTGTTCCTAAGGACACCATGAACAAACACACAGTCAACTTATTAAAATTTGTTCATACTCAAGATAGGTTTATCACAACTTTAAAATCCATATAGATGATCTTCATGGAGTATAAAACACTCTCCAATACCTAAGTCATCATGAAATATTGAAACAACATCAACACAATCTCAATTATCCTTATTTGGTTACTTATATAGCCTATGGTCAAACACATAGTCAACTTTAGACCTTCATAAATTTGACTATACACATTTTCAAACCTTAAACCATGTATTTATAGATGAAACTTAGATTCCTATACAAATTTAGTTTTTACATCATGAGAAAATTTTGATTGTATTAAAAGATATGGCCCAAAAACTAGACACTGGTCTTTCCTTTGTTAAATTCAAATATTTGAATTCGAATAGTTAGAGTTAAAATTCAATCACTTAAAATACATCTGATTCCATCACATCTTAGATTACACATGAAAATTTGATATTAATTTAATTATATCAACCTTTACCTTTCATCTCTATTCATTGGATCTTCATTTTGACTATATGACTTAATACACTCCGTCGATCTCCTATACATAGCTTGGTCTTTATTTGTGTTAAACATTGAACACCTTGAAATCATCTTGATCAATATGAACCATTAATATGTATATGTATGAACATACACTCACTATTTTATCTTAGAAGAAGCTTTATCTTTACCTCTGCTCAATGTTAAACTTCAAAAACTTGTCCTCATCTCCCTGCTTCCCTACACCTTAGAACAAACATGTTATGATTATCCTTTTGTAAGGAGATTGATCTTTAAATTAATTTACCAATATAAAATTTGAATAATTTGACATAAAAAAAACTATATATATTAATTTTATAATCAACCATGAGCCATTATATCTCCATCTGGTCCTGATCTTTAACATCAAGGAAAATAGACTAAGTATGGGGACCATTGTTATCTGTCTGTAAGGTCAACTTTGCACCTTCATATATTTTACTTTAATAAAATACATGTTATAAAATTTTGAACATATGTTATCCTTTCAAATATTAATCAAACCATTATTAATCAACTCCTAAAACCTTCACACGTGTGAAATATAATACCATTAATCTACTCATTCATATTCTTTGCCATAGAGCCAACCATGCCTAGAACTGCTTGGAAGGCCAAATTTGCACATCCATATATTTTGATGCAATTCATCACATGACCTAAAATTTAGAAAAAATAAACTAGGAACCAAAATAAACAAACCCATATAATCAAATTCTCCTAAAACTAACACACATGTGAAATATGACAACATCAAAATGCCTACTCAACTTTTCTTGCCATAAGTAAATTTGGCTATGGGAAAACACTGTTAAATTGCCTAGGAGCCCAAATTTGCACTTGCATATATTATGTTGAGTTTCATCACATAACATAAAATTTATTACATATTAATTAGCCATAAATTTTATCACAACCATATGACCAATTCCCCTTGAATCATCCACATGTGGAAATGGTGATGTCAACAACTGCCTACTCAGATATTCTACCACTAGACCCAAAATGTTTAGATGAAAACAATGATCAACTAGATGAAATAAACTCATGAACACAAGCAATCAAATAATTATTTAATTATGATAGGACCCATTACACATTCTCAATCTTCAAACTCATCCCTAATCATCTTTAAATTGATAAACTTTGAAGATCAACCAAGCTTACTTCAAGCATACTAGGATAAGCATATTTCACACTTTATCATTTGTCATTTAGAATATCAAGGGAATTTATCCACTCACTTAGACATATTCATGACATCACGATGACATCATTGACAACTCTCCAATAGTCATATCCTGTTGGTAGTCTTTTTAGGTCCTCAAGATTAGTTGGTGCCCACATTATCATTATGTCAAAGGGGGAGAAAGTTCTTATTGTGAGAGTGCTTGAAGAGAGAGAAGGAATGTGAGATGTATATTGATATATGATGGTTTTTAACATTAATTAAAAGGGTTATATTTTTGGAGAGTTTTCAATGATGTCATGGTGATGTCATGAAGGTATTTAGGTGAGTGGATGAAGTGCCTTGATAGTCTAAGTGACAATGATAAATTGTGCAATGTGTTTGTCTTAGTATGCTTGAAGAAGGCTTGGTTAATATTTAGTTTTGGCATGGTTAGATATGTTTAAGGATGAGTATGGTGATTTCAGGATGTAAAAAGGATACTATTAGAAATCAAGGATGATTGGAGTGCTTGTTTGAATGAGTGGAATTAATTTGATTCTTCATTATGTTCATTTAGGTATAATTGGCTATGTGATAGGTAAAAATGAGGAAGCATTTTAATGCCATTATATCTCACAATGTGAGGGTTTCATGAGGACATTGATATAAGTTTAGATTATAGATCATGTAATTTAGTGTAATAAAATATATGTGGGTGCAAAGTTGCTCCCTCAAACAAAAGTGCACTAAGTTTCAACACTTAGCCAAATTTGTAAATATCTAATGGTCTATGTTTCATCACATATAATATTGACGATGAAAAAAGATTTTGAGTTCAGATATGTTATTTGTCTAAGTATAAGAAATATCTGAGTAAGCTATTTGGTGATGGCATATCTCACATGCATGAATGTTTTAGGAGGAAAAGGTCATATGGGTTTGTTCAGTATTTTGCCTAGTTTCTATGGTTCAAATTTGAGAACATGAGAGTAAGGTAAAA
The DNA here is from genome assembly GCA_037957365.1 of Torreya grandis. Lineage (NCBI taxonomy): Eukaryota > Viridiplantae > Streptophyta > Pinopsida > Cupressales > Taxaceae > Torreya > Torreya grandis. Next base: position 2,724,035 of record JARHVA010001202.1, read on the forward strand.
GATATATATATATATATATATATATAACATGAAAATTTGGCCTTCTAGGTATATTTAAATAGTCCCCATAGTTATTTTTTCATGATGTTAAAGATTAGGATCAGATAAAGATCTAATGATTATAGGAGTTCATACATCTAGATCTACGATGCGTAGTAAGTCAAATAGGTCAAAGTGTTTGATGCTTAAACTGGGTAAATACTGAGCTCCTTAGAAAAATATCAAAAAATCATGTTTTTTCTAATGTGTTAGGAAGTAGAGAGATGAGGACAAGTGTTTGATGTTTAATGTAAAACTAAGGTAAAGATCAAGCTTCTTTTAAGACTAATGGTGAGTGGGTGTTCATACAAATAGATATCAATGGTACGTATTGAGTCAATGTGATCAAAGTGATAGATATTTACAATTGTTAAAGGTTGATTACCTTATAATAATATTTATGATGCATGATTAATCTAAGCAATGAAGACATGATATGATCGCATAGTGTTTGAGGTTTAACTGTGACAATTGGCATTTGAAAATTAATAAAGGAAAAAATAGTGCTCAATGTTTATGCCATAACTTTTGATTCAGAACAAATTTGATGATGAAGTAAAAATAAAAGTTTAAGAGGAATCCATGTCGCATAAAATGAATGTGATTAGGAGGTTTTAATATATTTAAAAACAAATATATTGAGCTCTAAAGTTGACTATGTGATAGATTGTGTTTTGCAAGTCACCTGAGAAGGTTGTTTGAGCTTGTTTTGTTGTTGTATGGATGTATCATGATGAATTAGATATTGGAAAGTGTTGTAGACTCATTGTGTATTATTTTTGTGGTATTTGGAAGATTAAATAGTCAATATTTAGTATGAAAAAATATTAATAAGTTGACTATGTGCTCATTTATGGTGTCCTTATGAATAAGGCTAATGTTTGAGTTGATTGAGCTTCCATGGAAGAGTGAAATGATGATTGTAAGAATTTGATAATGTCAAATAGGTCATGTAGAGTAGACTATGCATTTGAAAGTGATCTTCTCTTCTTTTTTTTCTTGATGAAGTGATAAATGGGTGAATATGTCTCTATGAGATATATAAGGGCTACAAAGGCCTAATTGAAAGGTGTAGCTACTTAAGGGTAACCCATGGGTTCTATGGCTGACGTATGTGGATGGTATTGTGATATGTATCGATGTGATATATTAATTAAGGGTTAAGGCATGCCTATTGTCCAATCAATATGGTGATGATCATGAATGCTCTATAAATATTGAAACTAAATGTGATGGTTTCTAGACTTGCAAAAGGTGTGTATATGTGAGAGTTGTGGAGCGAATGAGAGGGTGAGTGACTAGTAGATGAGTAGATAAGATTAGGAATATGTGTATGAACTATGGGTAATGTTTTTGATGTTATAATAGTGATCTTGTAGGTTGAGGATGAGCGAATAGGTCTAGGGTGATCCAAAAGGATGTTTTGGATGCTTTGAGTGTGAGATAAGGTAAGATGCTATATATGTGAGCTTGGTGGCTGATTTTAGAGACATATTAGAGTATGTAATATGTGTATGGCCATTTGGTCATGTTTCTAATCTGGTGATAGAGTTGTTGTTAAGGAGTGAAGAGTGATCCAAAAGGTGACTTTGGATGCATTGTGTGTGCAAAGTTGAATATAACTAATATACTTTGTATCTCCATTAGATTGGAAATAAATTAGTGTTTATGAGATTTTATATTCATAGGTGTTGTTGTGGATACTCAACATCTAGGGGGTTATAGCCTCTTTTAAAGATGAAACTTGCTAAAATTCTAGTTATTGTGGTTGCTTAGCTAGACATGTGTGGTATCACCTTGTGGGATTGTAGTCTCACTAAATAAGGTATAGTAGTTCCTTGATCAGTTGTATCTATAATAAGTTAGTTATTTTTATTATATGATAGTATTCCAATTATAGGTTCTAGTGGGTTTTCTCCCCCAAGAGGGTTTCCCACATATATCGTGTGTTATGTGCTTGATCTTGCATTATCTCTCTTGTTCATTGATATGAATGATATGTATACTTCATGAAATGATTGTGGTGATTGATTAAGAGTTTTAAGGATTGAAATAAAATATAGATTAGCTGGGCTCACTAATTCACCCCCCTCTCAGTGATTGTACCTCTAACAGTCATTTGATCAAGTTCCAAAAACTAGTGGAGACCATCACTTGTCTTTACCCAAACACTAAGATAATGGATAATCCATTATAATTTTAACTCACATCCACTAATGAGTGAATAAAAAATATGGATATAATATTTTTCCTTGTCCCCCACTTTCATACACCACCTCTTTGTCTTTGTTTTCCACTTCTCCACCATCTTTTTGTCTTTATGTACCTTTCCACTAAAGTCCAAAATAGTTTTTGTCTTTAGGTAAAACACATGAATTAATGGACATCCATATAAATTAGACCTATCCTCTTTCACATAATATTTTGATCATGAAATATTCCCTATGAGGAATGCCACATCACTCAAATCCCACCTCACCATTATGCCACATCACCATGCATAGTCACTATGAATAGTAACCATGAATAGTGTCTACACGATTAGTGTTTTGTGAATAGTAATCCACTCTAAGAAATGTGAGATCATGAAGATATATGGAAATCCTTGCAACACATGTTACAACTAAATGGTGATTGGAACAATTAACAATAACCACATTTTAGTTTACTTAAGGAAAGGCATATATTCAAGGAAAGAGAGAGAAAAATAAATACCATTTTACATTTCATCCTCAAACTTATTGTTAATATATTCACTAAATGAGAGATAACTATTTTATTGAGTAAAATAGTACCAAGAGTCAATATCCTTACATTTATTGGTGACAATGCATGGATACAACTATATTGGTCTATATAAAATGTCCTAGAGGGTACAAAAAAACCTCCAAGATGAAATTCATACTCTTAAAGAGATCCTATAATATTTTAGTAGGGATTGGTATTATGATTTTTTATAATTTTTAATATAGTTTATCAAATAATAATTATCAAAGAAGACATTTAAAATAATAGTGAGTTTACCATTAGGTCAATCAATGTGTAGCCAACATTGCATAATCTATAGTTATGCATCCATATAAAATCATACACATGATTTGGCCATAATGACCCCAACCATCAGTAGGATAACTTATTTATCCCTATCTACCAAAACCATCAACTAGGGTGTGGGAAAACACTTTATAGTGTGTTGTCATAAAAATTTACATTTCACAATAACACCCCCAATTATACTCCTATAGTAAACTAGGGGTATTTTAAGAATAGGGAGAATATACATTTTTATAATGGGACATCAACTCTGTATCTTAATGGACAAGGATAAGTTTGAATACTAAGATATGATTATCCTTTAACCTTCCAAATGGTGAGCCATTGAGTGCTGATCATAGTAACATTGTTAAGGAATACACATTTGAGAATAATATCTTGGTCAACCCTACTTTGAGAGTTTTGAGTCACAAATTTGATCATGTATAGGTTATCTCAACAATTTTTATTTCAAAAAAATAAGGTTTTCCACCCTTGGAGATTTGAAAGAATTTATGAATGATAAGATAGTAAAAGATGGATTCACATTGATTAAAACCCCTAGTAGAGGAGGTTATGATGAGATTAAAGATGGTACAATATGGGTCCTTATCTACTTATGTTCATGATGGAGAAAGCAAAGTAAGAGATACCAATGTTCTTTTAAAACATGGTGTTTTGACTATATATGGGATATTGTCATCAGGATTCTAGTCTAAGAAACCTCAAGGAGAAAGTATGTGTGTTTCATGTAACATATTTATTTAGGGTGATTTTTGATGAGACACATGCCATAAAGTCCATAGAGATCATCTCAAGTTGTATATGCTCTTGTTACAGAATCACCATTGATTAGTTGCTCAATGATTGCTCTTAGTATTTTGAAAACATTCATGTTATAACTATGGTGAGAAAGACCATATATGTTTGAAATATACAAAGAGAATATAATATAGGAGCATCCATAAATCCATAATGTGACTTTTCAAAGGCATTTGAAATTGTTTAAAACACAAAACCTTTGATTTATCCCCCAAATTCATGGTATTGGGTGTTGGGGGTGCTTATGGTGAGAAATACCATATAAGTTTCAAATATACAAAGAGCATATAAGATAGGGGCATCCATAAATCCATAATGTGACTTTTCAAAGGAATTGAAAATTGTTTAAAACACAAAACCTTTGATTTATCCCCCAAATTTGTGGTATTGGGTGTTGGGGGTGGTTTTGACCTTTAGAAAGGTTATTTTTCTTAGCAATTCATGGTTTTGATGTATAAAGGTTGTTTCATGTGGTTTTTAATGTTTGGATAGATGTTTCAATAAAAATATATGGTGTTTGACTGTATGTATATGGTTTCAAGTTGTTTTATGTGAATAATACATGGTTTGGTAGATATGAAGTGTTTTAAAGTTTCTTAATGGCTGTTCTAGCTCAGTTATCATTATATCCAACCATCTAAAGTTGTTTCAATAAATAAAACATGGTTTTGGGACCTTCATAAAAATAATTCAATCTTTTTTGGTAGTTATAAACATGATGATTGATAAAGTTCATAATCATCATCAAATTATGAGAGTTACCTATCACTCATTAGATTTTTGAGAGTTACATGACACATGATGGGAACTAGAGGCTCACCCAAACCATTATAAAATCTTGACACCTATTCACACACATCTCATAACTATAGGGATGCCTAACACACTTATGGACTTTGAATTTTGTCTCACCAAATCCTATATTATACCATCTTACCCAACAAACATGTGGTACCCACTAGTTTGTAAACACTCAAAAAGTGTTTGAGATCCTTCTCGACACGTCTAAGATCTCTAAATTTTGACAAATTATTTACTCAAACTATAAATGACATATAAGATGATGGAAAATATTCTAAATGAGAAACTAGAAAGAAGAAATATATACTCATCAGTAGGAAACCATGCTCAGGGATTCACAATGGCAACATAAAAACATGAATGTAATGCAATGATTGCAATACCTATAAATACACCTAAAATTAAGTGTAAATAATTTGAGTGTCTTGTAGCCAATTCAATTCTCATTGGATATTCCTATGATGAAGTTCAATCATATGCTAAATATTGAAGAAAAGAAGAGAATCTCTTTTTGATTATACAGATGTCATCATAAGCTAAGAAATAATTGGAATGGAAATCATACACCAAAATACAAGCCCAATATATGTGTTTATCCTAGTTGGTGATGGAGGTCTAATTTCTAGCATTTCTACTTATATGAAACACACTCGACTAGAGGTGTGGAGCTAGAAGATGCAAATTCTATGACACATTCTTTCCATTATGGAAAAATAGTGTGACCTGATGTAGTTAGACTATTAAAGATGAAAACCTATTTAAGTGGAATGATAGAATGAATCTTGACCTTAATTACATGATGCTCTTAGAAGCTCAAGGGAAAAAATAAAAATAAAAATAATTGATCTTGATGACATCAAGTTTCATCAGTATGTTTATCATGGTCATTTAAAAAATGACAGAACCATATCATTCATACCTCTTGATGGGACTTTTGATTTTATAACATATAAACCTAGCACTCAATAAAAACCATTGATATGGGTTGAAGCTAAAGTTGAAAAAATCTGATAAGTTGAGTGGAATATTTATTTGAGATATGAGAAAATAAAAAGATCACATGCAATATGGGTCACTTTTAGATATGTAATTATTTCAAGATTGAATAAGTGCAAAAAGAAATAGCCTATGCATAACTAGAAAGCCTAGATCATCTTTGATGATGATGAAGAAGAATAATAACTCTTTATCATATTTTGTTAGTTCAACACTTTCATATTTTGAGTCATTCTCACAGTTTGTAAATTACACATGTTTGTTATAGTATATTTGAACATTTGTATTCGATGTAAATTTACTAAGTACCATTTGTAGGTGTCAAATTGTGAAAAAATATCAAATCATTTTTGCAAGTTGTGTGTATTTTTCACTACACTTTTACAAGTTTTAAGTTATGAAAAAACACTAATGTACAAGAATAACTCTTCATCATATTTTGGTAGATCAACACTTTTGTCTTTTGAGTCATTATTGTAGTTTGTAAATTACACATGTTTGTTATAATATATTTACACATTTGTATGCCATGCAAATTTACTAAAACCCATTTGTAGGTGTCAAATTGTGAAAAAATTTCAAATCATTTTTTCAAGCCATGTGTATTTGTTAATGCACTTTTACAAGTTTTAAGTTTTGAAAAAACATTAACACACTTTTACAAGTTGTGAAAATTTTTCATTCCAATTTTGTAAGTTGTGCAAATTTATTAACATGTTTTTACAAATTTTAAGTTGTGCATTTTCACTAACATGCTTTTGCAAGATTATAAAAATGCATAAAAGGTGGTTACATAGTATAAACACCCATTTTAACCTATAAATAGGAGTTTAGGAATCATTTGTAAAGTCATCTTCAGTTGAGCTTAGATGGGATTTTTGATAGTGGAACATATTTTTTTAAAGGTAAAGAGTAGAGTTTGTATTTTTAGCTTGTGGAAGAATAAATACAAGAACTTTTGAAAACTTTATGCCTAAAATATTCTTGATTGGATAATGTATGTGTGTATGTCAATATTTTTGATTATTCTTATTTAAAATGTTGTTAAGTTTCATTATTATATAGTTAGTGTACATGAGATTTTTAGTGTAGAATTTCTCTGGAATCTGCATTAATAGTTCATATACTAATGAAATCTTGGTGGGATAAGAATAAGATTTCGGTCTATTATTTTAAGGAAATATAGAGTTATTGTTTGTCAAATTTCATAACATTATTAAATGTCTTTGGTGTATGTAATTTTTTCCTATGACCAGAATATGTCTTTCCTACCCCATTTCTATGATAATGATTTCCTTTACTAAAATCCTCCTTTCAGATTTTTCTAGTGAGTTTTTGTGTTTAGATAGCTATAAATATAATTTTATCCCATACTATCCTTATATTATTTCATTTTATCCACTATATCCTTCTTACATTTAATTTATATTACCTCTCTATACTTTCTAGTTCAAAGTATGAACCCCCCATAGAAAACATTTTTATTATAAATAACTATGAATGGCTCCTTCCTTGCTTTCCTTTTTTGGTTTTCAATAAATGTAGATCCACATGATAATAAGAGAGGGAATTTATACCCATATTGTTGATTGATGCAAGGAATCTATCCCCATGTTCTTGACTAAAATTCCACATTCATCTCCCTAACAAATTTTTCAGCTAGTATAGTGGATATCGTAAACAAAGTTTTGTGAGAGATAGGGTTTAAGGCTCATATGGATTTTTATAGAATCCAAGAAAACATACATACAAATACACTTTATAGTTTATTTTATAACCATTATTATTTTTATATTCAATAATACATCATAAAAAACTTGAAATCCAAGGACTGATAGCTTGTTCCTTACTTTATAATTGAACTAAAAGTTCTTAAACAACTTATTTTGTAGTTGTAGCCAATCCACTAGTTAGATATCTCTTCATGATGGTATTAAAACATTTTCCAATTAAGGATTATGTATTTAGGAATATTATAGGTTTTTTAAAACCTTAATAATCACTTATTACATTTTTGCCTTATTCATCAATACATGAACTATAGATTCATATTCAAGATTATTGTATTGATTATCAATATGATGGTTACACCAATGAATTTCCATTCCAATAGGTCTTACATTTTTTATAAAGGAATTTGTTTCTTACAACCTTGTTACTTGTAATGAACCATTACACTAAAAGCCTAGACTTTTAGTGAGTCCACCCATCAAGATCTTAACACCCCACCACACTTCTGACAATCCCATCTTCAGGATGGGTATACACCTCCATGCATACATGGGAGCCCTTGGTGAACACTTATCTATCAATGTTACCACTAGAGACCCAAGACTCAAACATGGGTGGGTTCTCTAATACCACATGTAATGAACCATTACACCAAAATCTTGAACTATTAGTGAATCCACCCATGAGGATCTTAACAGTACCTTGGTATGCACTTACAACATAACTACTATATTATTGCCTAAAAATACTTGTGGGTAGGCAATAGAACTTAGGTACACCTCTAGGTCTATCCCCTATACAAAGGAAAAGTTTACATTGTATGAAAATAATCTAATCATCTTAAATCTTGTCAATTTATTAACAAAATAGTTCAACAAGAATGCTAAGAAACCTAAACTAGATATTTAATAGTTTAATAGTTTCCCCTAAATATAAAAAATACTAATAAATTCCACACAACCACTACTATATCCACATTCTAAATTAACTTTTTAAATAAAAAAAATATTTTTTAATAAATTTGAGAAATAGGGCATAATAACAACTTATTAATTGTTTGATGCTAAGCCAATGGAAACCAAATTGAACCTATATTTATTTTGTCTCCTTTGTATTCCTCCCACATTTTATTTCTATCAAAACTTTATGTGCTCTTTTATTCCAAAAGTTTATTTCTATTTATTCTTTCCCAAACTAGGGTTTTTAGGATTAGAAATTCTAGCAAACTTTTAGTCAAATGTCCATACTACTGGTCTCATGAATGTTTTTCATTTCTTCTAGTAAGTAAAAAAACATGTCTTAATTAATTTTTAAAGATAACTAAACTTCTCATAAGAATCTATGGGCATGAAAATATCAATGGCCTATAAACATAATTATTCTTTTTCCTCTCCTTAGTAAGGTATAATGATTGCATTAACCATTTCTTTGTGCAAGGCCAAAATAACTAGGAAGTCCATTAAAAAAAATCCTCATTGTTATCCTATGGTATATCTTCCTTGCTTTCTATTTTGAATTAATAATGAACCCTAAGGGTGCTTACCTTTGTTTAAACCTTTCCCATTTACCAGGAGTTAGTGTAGCTAGTTCAAGTTAAGATTTACCCTCCTTTTCCTTTCCTTTAAAATTAAAAAAAAATCAATTATAATATTTACCTCATATGTTATAAGCCCTATCTTGTGACATAGTTTAGGCTGAAATTTTTTAAAAAATATATTCTCCCTCATCAAATTTCATTAGAATTGTATTTTAATAATTGAAATTGAATTTATGTCTTAATTTCAAAGGTATAATCCAAGGTATTTTTTTTCCATTTTTGTCAGGCCAAATTTCATGCCAAATAATTTTTTATCTCAATTAAATCAAGCTTAGAACTAACATTAATGCTAAAACTTGGTGTTATACTAACTAGACTCTTAGTAGTATGGGAAAATTTATTGAATAGAATTTAGTTATTGAGTAAAATTAAGTGTTTTATACAACTTAAAGTTACCATTTAGTGCTTAATCAATAATGTAATACTATCATATCATGACCATACCAATCTATCACCTTATTAATGATGTAAGATATTAAAAAAACACACACATACATGCAAACATGAATGGATCCTATAGAGAAATACCTAGGGTGTGTTGTCTCTCTTACACACCCCTATTCACCATACCCTTTCCAAAATCCTATCCTATAAGCAGCTTGGATTTCGGTGGCCAATCTAGGAATAATAAAATAACCCATAAGATATTAGGAGTATTTGTTATAATGATAAACATAATGCCAATAATAAAAATACATATTCTGATTATAAAAACATTATAATGTTATTGAATCAAATATAAAGGTGAATCAGAAAGAAAATACTATACTACAACTAAATATGAAAAACATCATAAGTACAATTGAATCATAAAATATGATAAGTGCAGAAGAATTTTCATCAAAACCAGAATATAATACCATTGAGGTTGATAAATGATATCATCAAAATCTATGCAACAAAAAATGAAATAAAAGTATCCATCTACCATAGTTAGAACTAAAAACCATGATAACATAAGGTTACAAAACTTGTATCATAATGAATATATTAAAAATAGTCATGTTCCCTTGACACTTATTATATCATGAAACCAAAGTCTCTAAAATGGGTTTACAAACCCCTTGTAGTTCATGTGAGTGTGAATTGAAAATTTAATGGAAGAAGCTTTGTATTCTCTACCTAAGTCTAAGACTTAACTACATGAATATTCACCTAGGTCGATTTTGGTAAAAGATGAAAGCCTTTGAGCAGAGATATATTAGAGTGTGATTAAACTTGGAAATAGATTAAAAATTCATATGGAACCATTAATAAAACTTATTCTCATATATTTTTAGATACTTATTTGAATAGTAATAGGATAGAAATATGATATGAAATTCCAAAGATGGATTATAATTCTCATAGATGATATGTATATAAGATTTGTATATCTTGAATTAAAATTTATCAGCATATAAAAGATGACAAGAAAAATGGGCAATAACTGATAAATCAATCCAAACACCAAAAAAATGTAATCATGTGTAGAAGGGCCCAAAAAAACATAGAAGATGGGATTAGTAAACATAAATAGATAGTTTAGAGAAAAAACATACTCATGAGAATAATAAACACATGATAAAATAATAATAAAAAGAAAATAAGACTATGGGATCATAAAAAATCAATAAGTCATTAATTCAAGGTGATAACCCATATGCACAAAATAAATCTAAAAACATTTTAATAATAATGCTTGTATAAAAATTGAGTGTCTACAATATTGAATATTATTTCTAACTAATTTTTATTCTTTTCAAAGTAATCTTAGAAGTAACCATGGATAGAGAAATGTTTTTGAAAAGTGAAGAGATAGGATTCGGTGTTGCCACCATAGAATTTTTGGCCCTTTCCAAATCCATAATAAATATAGCTAAGGAGACAAAAACATTGTATGAAATCCAAAGTCTTCATAAACTAAGTTCCTTTCAAATGGAGATTTTCCTAGACATGAAACACATAGACTCAATATATGGAAATAATCATAAAATTATTTAATAAATATGAGCATGCTAAGATGGATTTAGGAGCATAACATAGTTTATTTTGAATAAAATTACTTCATTTACCATCTTTAACTTGAAATAAAATTCCCTTATTTATCCAAATCTAATACCAATTCCATGAAGTCTCGTAAGACTCAAAATATAGTATAAAATAGAAATATTTAGGAGGAAATTGATATAAATGACTAAGAAGACACATATATTTGGAAATACTATTATAATTTGTCCTAAACACACTTCATCACATTAATATAAAATTCTAAGAAGATTATTATTACATCTATTGATTTTTATAACCTAATATACCTATATTACCATATGGATAGCATAAGTACCTTAACTAATAGTGAAAATATTGGAAATTTGTTAGTTATGTCATGAAGGTTTCCATATGAGTGGATGAAGTGTCTTGATAGTCTAAGTATCAATGACAAAGTGTGTAGTGTGCTTATCTTAGTATGCTTGAAGTAGGCTTGGTTGATCTTTAGTTTTGGCATGATTAGGGATGTTTAGGGATGAGTATGGTTATTTTAAGCTATGAGATAGGTCTCATAAGAGTTATTTTATGATTTGGATGCTTGTGTGCATGAGTGGATTTCATCTTTTAGTTCATAGTTTTCATCTAGACATTTTGGGTTTAGTGATAGAAAAATTTGAGTACGCAATTTGATGACATTATATTTCACACATGTGAAGGTTATAGGAGAATATTGATATATGTATGTATTAACATATTAAATAAGATCATATGGTTCAAATTTTAGGTCATGAAATTGAGCAGATCAAAAGTTATTAAGGGCCAACGTTGGCTTCTTAGATAGATTTACTATGTTCTCATACTTAACTAGACTGTAAATGCACACCATGCAGATATGGATGAACCAAAATTTTTGAGAATTTATTTATGGTACTTATAAATTTAACCAAGTTCAAAAGAGTTTGAGTTATTTTCTATATTTCCAAGAAGGTCCCCTAAAAATTTGGACTCTTGAAGTGTTTACTAGGTCAAGTTATAAAGCCTCAAAGTTGCACTTGTAGATTGTGATGGGCTAAAGACCATCAAGTTAAATCACATTTAAGTCTAAGGTTATTGGTTTAGAAGATAAAAAGTGAGAAATTAATCATAAATATTGAGATAAATGGTGTATATGAATTCAACATGTCAAAGGTTGCACGTGCAGGTGATAAGTGTCACAAGGTTGCTAGTCTAATAGAAGATCAACGATGAGTGGTAGTTTGTACTAGAAAAGACTAATAGTGTAAGAAAAGTCAAAGATTAAATAATAAATTCAAGACTATCAAGTGTCACAATCACAAGGGACTATCAGTAAAGTACTTACTAGCAAAGATTAATAGTGTAGGAAAAGTCAAAGATTAAATAATAAATTCACGACTATCAAGTGTCACAATCACAAGGGACTATCAGTAAAGTACTTAGAAGGCACATGAGGGTGCCAAGTATCATAATCTTGGGAGTTTTGAGAAATATCTAATGATGAGCACTGCAAGATAAAGACCATGTTAATCCATAGTGATCGATGGAGAAAATTTGTTCCAATTTTTTTAGGAAGTAGTGATATGATGATAAGTGTTCAATGTCTAATAGTTTCTTAGTGACCATTGGAATTCAAATATTTAAATTTTCAAGGGAAGAATAGTATACAATATTTATGCTCATATATTTTGATCCAAGATGAATTAGAAGGTGTAGTAAAAATAAAAGTTGTATAAGACTCCAAGGTGAATCTATAAATATTAATTTTAAGGTCCAATTATTTTTATAATCAAAGATATTAAGCTCAAAAGTTTATTATGTGTTCCTTCATGTTCTACAAGTAATCCAATAAGGGTAATTAAGCTATTCTTGATGGTATTTTGATGTTTCAAATTGAGCTAACTATCGAAGAGTGTTGTATATTCTATGAGGACCATATGTGTGGATTATGAAGGTTTGATCAATCATATTCAATATGATCAAAATCTTAGAAGGTGATTATGTGTTCATTCATGGTGGTTGTGTGCATATAATGTTGTTTGAGTGAATTGAGATTTATTAGAAGGGTGTTGTGATGGTTGTTATCACTTAAGGAAGGCTTACAAATTGTGTGGCATGGGTCCATGTATTTGAAAATGTTCATGTGTTCTTAGTTTAATTAAAGAAGTGTCAAAGAGGTGAATGGGTCTTTAGGGAACCTAAAAGGTGACTTAGGCCTATTTGAAATAAGGTTTTGTTTATAAGTGACCCATGCTAGATGCCTTACGGGTGAAGGCATGTGTTGTGGTTGACAAGGAAGGTTGTGATAATAATAATTATGAAGACTCTATAAAAGGTGAAACCAAATGTGATGGTTTCTAGGCTTGTGGAATAGATTTGTGAGACTTGGGAGAAGAGGTGTGTGTGAGTGTTGTGGAATGAAGTAAAGGGTATGTGAATAGTGGATGGGTTATAGAGTAGAGTATATTTATGACTATGTGTATGACTTGTAGGTCATATTTTTGATGTCAGAATAGTGATTTTTTAGGTTTGAAGATTGAGGATGAGAAAAAAGGTCTAGAGTGATCTAAACAATGGTTTTGGATGTTTGTGGTTGTACGAAGTGAAGGGGACTTATATACATTATATATCCATCAAATTGGTAGGAAATTAATGTTCAAGAGATGTTAATTTCATAAGGAGTTGGGAGGGTGATCTACATCTAGGTTATAAGGACTTGACAAATATGTGGTCATAAGGACTTTAACATCTTAGGGGCAGGGGCTCCTTGTGAAATAGGTGTTTCAATAAATCCATTTAGAATGACTTGACCATTAGGTGGTCATAAGGACTTGATCATCCTAGGGGAATGTGATCTTTGTGAAATAGGTGTTTCACTAAATTTTGGTCAGATAGATTTGACCAATATCATGTTTGTGATCAACTTATAGGATAAGTAGGCGATGTTTTTGTAGGATTGAGAGTGGGTTTTATTCCTCAAGAGGGTTTACCACATAGATCTTGTGTTGTGTGTATGTGATCTTGCATTATATATTGTCAATTTATATAAATATATTGAATGTTTCATGACTAGTTATATTGAATGCTTAAGTGTTTAAAGGGTTTGGAAATTGAATTGGATTATTTGCCACCACTGATTCAACCCCAATTCTTAGTGGTTTGTACCTCTAATAGAAACATATTTATATAAAGGATTAAATGTAAATATCCCAATTTTTATTTTAATTATACCTCATTATTGTCAATAGTAATTGTTCACTTGTTTCTATATCCTTTTTCTCATGAGAGATGCGTAACACATCTTGGTTCCTTATATGTTTGAATTACAACTACTTTTTTTGTAAACTTGTATAGTTTTGAGTTATCTTTTATAACTCTAATACATAGTTTAAAATAGCTTATTTCCATTGTTTTTACACTATCATTCACAATACATATGTATTTTATTTATTTATATAGGTTTTAGTTACATACTTTATTTTTTCATGTGAACCATATGAAAACACATTGGAGATAGCCCATGCTACCTCTTTCTTGATGTTGAATTAAATAGTTTGAAGAAATTGCATATGAAATTGAATTACATTTCCATAAATGATAACCTATAGATGCAAGGGTAAAAACAATCAATAGATAATTTTTAAACTGAAAATAGAAGGTTACATAAAATTATATAAAATGTATATATATATATAACTAGAACTAATTAAATGACCAAGGTATATCATGTAGAAGCATAATAAAAAAGTGTGTTTTCTAGATTTAAATTTCTATGTTTGTAATGGGTCTTGGATAAGGTTGTAATTTGGGTTTCAAATTATTTATTTTTAATAGTTTATATAATAATATGGTTGAGATCAATGAGGTATCCTCTGAACATTTTTATTTATGAAAACTATAAGATATGTAAGAAATTTGGTATCATTATAAGTACTAATATATGGAAATATAATCCTATTTGGACCCTTGTATCATTATTTAGATCTTTTCACCATTATTAAAGAAGCCTCTACATTAAATTCCAAATTTACATATCTATCGATATTTTCTATCAAAACATTTTTTACTTCATTACTTTTAGTTTTTGTAGACACTAAATCTAAATTATATATCACCTCAATCTTGTACACTTGGAAAATACCTATCATGGTTGTACCCTTTAGTTCTAAGGCCTTCCAATTATCAAAAGGCTTGCATCCACTATCACTTTATTTCAAATTAATTATCTCCTACTCTAACCATATGGTATTCTGATGACCAAGTCTTAAATACTGTGCAA
Source organism: Torreya grandis (assembly GCA_037957365.1). NCBI lineage: Eukaryota > Viridiplantae > Streptophyta > Pinopsida > Cupressales > Taxaceae > Torreya > Torreya grandis. The sequence goes on from JARHVA010001202.1 coordinate 2,739,319, forward strand.
AATAATATAAACTTTATCATTGTCCTTCTCTACCAGTTTTTGATCTATACCTATTTTATAGCTTCTTAGACACTTACATCCCATCTAGATGCCTATGTTGATACAAGTGTCCCTTTTCTAACTAAGTGTCCAATGCTCAAAATTCATCAAGTTTGAAAATGTAACATGTACTTATGATCAGTCTAAGGGCTTGAGAGTGAGATATTTTCAAAAGGGATTAGTATATATACAATATCAAACCTCAATCATTCCTCATCTATAAAATATTTGGAACTCACAAGAAAACTTACCAAGAAGCACTCAATCAAGCATTCAAGTAAGAAAACCTACCTTGTTCATCCCTTTTTCCATATCAGTCATAGGAGTAATATCCTTATAGGTATGAAGTACTAAAGGATTACCCCATGAGACATATTTTTCAAGTTACAAGCTAGGTAATTTTATGTACTTGATTATCATACATTGCATCCTTATGCACACACAAGCTAACATATAAGGGATAACTATATAATTTTGAGGCCCACTTTACAATATTATCTATGTAGGCAATGCCCATTGATGGAGGGGTCCTTGGGGTAGCTTGACACTATGTGCCCACTAACTCATTTTTCCCATATTTAATCTAAGGGCGAGAAAGCTAGGGTTTGATCATTTGATGAAGAGTGACAACTTGTGTGCATGATTTGAATATATTAGATGAAAATAAAAAAAAATGTAGAAGGCTCTAGTTGGTTACATAAAAAACCTAATCAGTATTCTATAGAGGACACTTTTGTCTAGTTAAGACACCAATGTCAACACAACTTTCTAGATATGATGCAAGTATATGAGGCCACAAAGTTTAAATTTCTCGAATTTGATGATTTTTATAGGATCTTGATTCCATACAATTCTAACTTGTTTCATCCTAGATCTATATACACACAAAAAACCAAGTAGTCTTATTTCCATTTCATTTCAATAGTAATCAATAGCTATATTTTATATTTTTGGCAAGGCATAAAATTTGGAATGAAATGCATAGCGTAATGATACCCCTTTTAAGAAAATGACAAACAAAAAAAAAGATTTGATAAATTACTAAGTAAAATATGGCATCAAATTAATGATATAATTCCTCTTCAAACAAAGGATTGATGTGTAAAAAAGACACATTTTTGACATGGTATGTCAAATAAATAGTTTTGACATAAGACCATGCAAGTAAAGAGGGAAAAAATGACATAAACACCTAAGTGTAACATCCTAAATCCTAAAATTGACAAGTTTTCATTGTAATATTGAATTCCATCTATATAATTTCTCTTGAGAGTGTTTTAAGTTTATTAATCCAAAAAGTAAAATCACATGAAAAGTAGGGTTTTTAGGCCCCCTCTTCTCTAAAGAGTTTGTATGGCAACATGAAACTTTGGGATACTTGACCTACATCAATAGTATGTCCAAGATAAGTGGGGTTATTATAAATATCAATTTCCATTTGTTTTTATATGGTACCATACGTATGGCAAAAGCTAAGGCATAATCACATCATTTGGATATGTATTCACTAGTTTGTTATGAAAATGTCTAGTTTTTTTCACAACCACTACATCCATCAATTGCTTAGTGTAATGTGATGTCCAAGTTTCCCCTAAATTCTAAGGCTGATTAAAAATAATGGATATTTTTTAACTACTCAAAACTATAGACACCTAAAACTGGGCACAACTGGCTTTTGATCGGACTTTAGACCGATTCCTACCAATTATTACTAATTAAACCCATGAATCACTAAACATCCTAAATTTACTTATGCATCATTCATAAAATCTTAGAATAATGTTGATGCATCCATAATTGGAGTATATTATCATATGAAACCATAACCTATCATGGATTCATCCCTAAGCACCTTACGACATCACAATAGTCAATTTGGCCTTTGGAAATATTAAGTAGGACACATGAACAAATATCAAATCTTGGAAATGTTAAATGGTTAATTATAATTAATTAATAATATTTAACCAAATTAAGTGCCTAGTTGAATTTTTACATTTTAATTTAATGAATAACTAAAAAATAAAATTCAAAAATTTAAAATATCCTAGCCTTTCATCGTTGCCTTTATGAGTTGTCAATCTCTTTGGAAATATCCTAAAATAACTCATTTTAGAGACCCATGCCTATTCATTATAAATCATGAGTAATTGATACCTATTAACTATAATGCTATTATATTTGACTCACCTAGGTTAGGTTTGACTCATTCCATGTTTAAACTCCACCTTAACTCACCTTGGGTTGGGGTTAGTTCCTAAGCCTATAAATACAATGCCTTGCCTATTGAATTTTAAGCTATTTTGGTGAAAATTTATCATGCACAAATGAATTCAAATATCTTTTGATATAATTTTATAATTCCCATTTTATTACAAGAAAGGTTATAATGCCAAAATCTTGAGCCAATAATAATACACATCAAGCCACATTGGTGCCAAGGAGAAAAGGAACTACATAAACTCCATTGCCAAAGACTCTTTGAGCACAAACCAAGCAAGCCAATCAACAAAGCATTTAGAGATCTCAAGGAAGGTAATAAATTATGTGTCTTTTCATTTTAGTTGTGTTTTTACTTGCATTTTTTAATTAATCTCACCCCTAATATCTAGGATTGTAAGTGTTAGTTTTAGTGTGTTTTTATTGAGTTTTGTTTACTTGTTCTAACACTCTACTAACCTCCCTTATTGGATTCCTATGATCACAATTGGTATGCCCTGTGGGACATAAAGAATCCCATATAACAAGGAGATCAAATTGAATCTCTTAATGTTTTAAATGAATGGTTGATCATCTTAAAAATTTGAGTTTTTACTTTGATTTTTTGTATTCTATTTTTTAGTGTTACACAGATTTACATAGAGACTAACATCAGTTTTCCCTAATCAACATCAGTCCTATACTAACCAACATTGATCCTATATAAATTACATTGGTATCTATGTGAATCACCCAAAATTGACATTTTTCTATTTGTGTATCACCTAGAATTATTTGTGTAGAATAACATGTTGATAGGCCATCTTTTAGAGCTTCGTTTGGGGTCATCTAGACTCCATTTTTGATGTTTTTTTTAAACCACATATTTTCTTATAAATTTTAGAATATGATATTAGTTTACCTTCAAGTTTCATAAATGTTTCAATTTAATTTGAAAACTCCCTAACACTTTTTGAAGGACCCAAAGGCCACAAGGAGACATTTAAAACACTTCTAACTTGTAATTTTCACATTTCAAATTGGTGTTTTAATAATATTTTTATTTAAATCATTTTTTTATTTGAATCATTAAAAAATAAATGCCAAGGGGAAAAATATCATAAACATTTTCTTTTCATGCATTAAAATAAAAACTCACACTTAGATTACATACTCTTAAGAGTGTTTTGTTTTATGCTTGTTCTTTCAAAGTTGTTTATTTTTACAAAATGATTAAAACATGTATGCTCTGCCCCCATCCCCTTTAGGTAACTTAGGTGACCAAAATTTCTCTTTATTTTCATTTTTCCCTTCTCCAAAGGAATGAAAATAATTTCATTAAGGCGCTCCTCAAATTCATATGGTTTGAGTAATCTAAATGCGACCCTAAAGTCTTTTCACTAGTCATTTATTTTTATGTAACTTGGATTATGAGTGGGAGTTCATTGCATCCTCATAAGTTATTTAGGGGTGAGTTGACCTAAGGTTTCATATCCTATCATTGTACCAACCCTAATCCATGGTGGGGTATATAAACTAGGGCACATATACTATTATTGCCAAGGGGTTGAGTGGCTAGCCTCTCTGATCATAATGAAAATTTGAGTTAGGTCTGGCTAACCAAGGGATTACAATAACAATTACATAGATGGAATAATTATGTGAAGGAATAAACCATTTAATATTAATTTGAATAGGTATAAAATCAATTGATGTGATTAGATCTGTAGTGTTAACCACACTTGGGACCATCTAGATGCATAAAACCTATAGTTTTAGAATAACCCTACTTGACATGGAAATATTATTAATGCAGGGTGAGTAGCCAAAAGTTTCATGTCACCATAAAATATATAGGGAGATGAGGGACCTTTAAACCCCTACTTATTCATGTGATTTTATTTTTGAATCTAAACTATCTATTTTATTTTCTATGCCATGTTAAAATGACTTTTGTGTCCACATCACTCTATTATTTGAGGAAGAATTACACCATTTATTTGACACCATAAATTTACCTTGAAATTTTTTGAAAAAACCATTGTTTATGTCACTTGATTAGAAAGGGTAACATTACACTTCCCAATCCATTTCAAGTTTCATGCCTTGGAGTCTTCAAACAAACCATCGATCACATCTTTATATCAAAATAATGTCATTACACTAGTTGATTCATTTGATAGACTTGTTTACCTTGTTTCCAAAAATCCATTTTTGAAACCAAGTCACATGTGTCTTTTAGATCTTTGTCTAGTGTCATTATGTCATTCACCTTTGTCTAGATTTTTTGGTCAAAGAATCCTAGTTTTTTAAGTTGAGTTTTTAATTAACCTTGACAAGTTCAAATCCAAACATTGATTGATTTCTATTTATGCCTTATGCAATTTAGGCCTAGACACTAATCTTTATATTTTGGGCTGTGTAACTTAGGTTAATTCTTTACCCAATTTGAAAACTATTATTTGTGCCTATATTTAGGATAAATGACCTATCTCTCCAGATTCCTTTTATTTCATGCCTTATACCAATTAACCAATTTCATGTCTAAAGTTAAATGCTTATTTTATGCTAAAGTGTTTTAGATTTACTAGATTAAATATCTCACCTTGTTTTTAAGTCTAGCTTTTATGGTTGTTTTTCCAAAAGTCTTAGGATATGCTCTGTTTAATCCTAACTTTTGATGCCACATTTATCTAAAAGACCTTACAAATTTTGTTTATTTATATTAGACTTGTTTGGAACACTTTGAACCTAGAGATTGGCATTCTAGTTTTCATTCAAATGATTGACATTATTATGTGAGACATTTAATGTTGGACATTTGACATTAGGTGGTTTGATACCAAGTTTTAGAATAGACCATTTTAAAGATATAGCTCCCCTAGACCAAGTTTGAACTATTTGTCCTTTGAATATTATTTTTCAAATTTTGTAAAACTCAGCATTTTGTGGAATGTTCATCACTAATATAGATATGTCTCATTACACTTATGGTGGAAATAGGTAAAATCCAAGTTATGATAGAATACATGCTTAAATTGACTTTGTACAAGACCCTTGTGGTGAAGAAGTGGCTTGTGAGATGGATTCTTATCCTCCTTATAATCCTTAATTTAGGAAACAAATCCAAGATCATCAAGTGTAGTATTTATTGATACCTTCCTTTGGTTGGATGATGTGTAATATTCTCCATCTTACCAATAATGATGACCATTCCTATACCTATATTGTTAACCCTATTTTGGAATTGATGATCCACCAATCTCCACAATATCCAAGGAATACCATTTCTATACTAGGACCATGCCCTTTATCTTGTATAAGTAACTAAACTCCATAAAACCCTACCATTTTTATCAGGACCTATCTTTTAGCACATGCAAGTAAAAAAGATCCATAATTCTCTACCATTTCTATACCTACATTTCAGAGACCAACAGCCCTTGCAGGGGGCAGGGGATGAGCAAATGGACCATTGCAAAAGTCTAAAGGGTATCCTTGGACTTGATTTGCCCTTGCAAAAGGCAGTGTGTTCCTTCGGGAAAGTGAACAAGGCAGAAAAGGAACCAAACTTTGAAAGATTATCCTTCGGAAGGAAATCCGTGGCAAATTCAAGGCAAATCCTTACAAAATGCCCGATGAAATTATCGGACCAGGACCTCATCCTATAGCTTATGTGAGTAACCAAGCGAGCTACTAGCCGTTGGATGCCCTACCAATTGCCCTACCATACCAAGACCTCATCTTTTGTCTTATGTAATCAATTAAGATCTATAATGCCCTACCATTTCTATTCCAAGATCTCATCCTTTGGATTTTGTGAGTAACTAAGCTTTATAATTCCCTACCATTTAAATTATAGGACCTCATCTTTGGGTTGTTTAAGAAACCAAGCTTTGTAATTCCCTACTATTTCTATACCAAGACCTCATTCTTTGGATTATGCAAGCAACCAAGCTCTATAATGCCTTATTATTTCTATTCTAGGACCTCATCCTTTGGCTTGTGCATGTAACCAAGCTTCGCAACACCCTACCATTTATATTCTAAGACCTCACCTTTTGGTTCACAATAGCAACTAAACTTCACAATGACCTATAATTTTTACACCAAGAACTTGTCTTTTAGCTTGCGTAAGAAACCAAGCTTTGAAACACCCTACAATTACCATTCTTGGCCATTCCAAGTATGGTAGCTCATTATCATAACCATGTTATCTAACCAAAACATGATGGGTCAAAATTACTATCATAAAACATAAACCAACCTTTACTAAGCCTACCATTACTCAAACACCAACCATTATTCATCCATTTCCATCCACTCCCCACTTTAGAAAACCCCTACCAACCAATTAGCCATGAACAAGGCAATCAGTACCTCTCCAATCAAGAATATCATTCAAAGACCAAGATGTATTCAAAAATGGTAGTTTATAATTTCTTGTAAACTAACACCAAGAAAACCAACCAATCCAAGATGTTTTTATTGAACCAATGATTTGTGACAAGTTAACTTATGATGAAATACCTTTTGATCCTTTAGCCATTATTGAGGAGTCTCACTTTGATAAGCTATTCTTTGATGAGTCACTTCTTAATGATTATAACTACCTTTGGGTAAATCATTATCTCAACCATATGATTATTTTTAAAGAGCCTCCCATTTGACAAGCCAATCTCTAAGTAATTATCTCTTGACCTTTTTCTCATCATGGAGGAGTCTCACTTTAAAAAACTAGTGTTTGTGGATCCCATTATACCATGATAGACCATTACTTATCCAATACCAAACATTCAACAAAACCTCATTATAACAACATCCATAACAAATGAAAAATCAACATTGAAGTTAGGTTTTATTATTGAACTAACATCATATTTATCATCAAAATCAAAATCAATGTTAGTCTCAACATTGGATTTAGAGTCCTTTGAGTCAGACTCAACTTCAAAATTAAAATATGTTTATGGTTGTTAAAATATTGGTTACACATGCCTCACTGATCAATTTGAGTACATTTGTGATCCTTTCATGGTTTTTGGGGGTGATTACTTTAGCCTTGACATAAGTTATCCTACTATCTTCTATGAGGATTGTGCTACCTCTTCCCATTATATTACCATTCCACATGCCATTACCACCAACCAACCTAGCCATTATATTGACCTTCCACCTCCCACAAGTGTCAATCAGAACTAGTATAATCATACCTTATTAAATTGCATCCATGGTGACATATTAATTAAATAATATTTGGGAGGCCAAAACCACATTCATGTACAAGAAGAGCAATCTCATAGTGAAACATTTTTGGAGGCACAAAGGGATAATCAAAGTTCAAACTCATCTTCTTCTAGTGAAACCTTTTCAGAGGCACTAGAAGACAATCAAATTCAAAAGTTAATGTTACTTAGTGAAACCTTCTTGGAATTTCTATGGGATAATTAAGATAAACTCATTAGTGAAAACGTCTTCTAGGTGTCAATTACTAAGTACAATAGTCCTTTACTACTTGATGAAGACATTATAAAAAATGACATCAATACAACTTCCACTCTACAACATAATCAAATGCCATCTGCTCTCAAATTAAAATAACAAAAAAAATTAATGGTCTTATTGAGAGCATATTCAGAAGTCTTTGGCCCCACCACATCCAAAGTTATGTTAAATTTAGATCAACAACATTATATGTGCCTAAAAATATTGATCTTCATTTGTCACCCAACAATAATACATTCCATTATCATCCACCTTTACATTTCCAAATTAGACATATCATCTATTTTTTATTCATATTTACCATCCCTAACCATACTTTCCTTTACAGAGGCTACAAAAATACCTTGTCTCGATGTTTAAAGGAAATGTAATTAATGACCAATGAAGATCACACCAACAATCTTGGAATCCAAATCTATATAAAGTTCTTGATAGAGTAGCTATTTAGAAGAGGTGTGGGATATAAATTTACATGATTGATTATTTTTGTTGTATCATATGTTGATTAGGATGTGCATATCCACATTATCAAGAACAAAATAATCATTTACCTTAGCTAAAATCATGAAACTATACCTATACCTTTGCCAAAAACCATATCTTAGCCAAAAATATTTACCTTACCTTTTCATTTGCCATTCCATTTCCCTTATTTTTTACCTTTCCATTTGTGATCATATAAATTTGACAATAGAGAGGAGGTTAGATCAAGTGTTAGTTTCATAAAAAAATGAAATAAACACACTAACATTCTAACATCTCTAAGCCTAGATTTTAGGGGGAACATAATGGATAAAATACAATTGAAGACCTAACTAAAATGTGAAGAACAATAATCCTTACCTTCCTTGAGAGCTCTATATGATTTATTTGTGGCTTGCTTGGTTTGTTCTCAAAGAGTCTTTGGCAATGGAGTATTCTCTGCTCCTCTCCTTGGAACCATTATGGCTTGTGGCTTGATGTGGGGCTTGGAACAATATTTTAGAATTATAACACTATGGATATAAATCATACTACAAAACCTGCATTATAACTCTACAATTTCCAAGCTCTCAAATGAAGAGGCAAAGGCTTGCATTTATAGGCTTAAGAACTAACCCCAACTCAAGGTGAGTTAAAGTGTAGTTTAAACATGAAATGGTTTCAAACCTCACCTAAGTGAGTTAATTAACCCCAACAGAGTTAAAAGGTGTCAATAATTAGTGATTTATAATGAATAGGCATGGGTGAGATATTTTGAGATATTTTCCAAAGGCTTCACAACTTGCAAAAGGTAATCATTAAAAGCTATGATATTTCATATTTTTGAATTTCCTTTTTTAGTAATTCATTAATTGCACATAGATAATTTAACGAGGTATTTAATTTGGTTTAACTTTTTAATTAATTATAATTAGTCATTTAACTCTTTCAAGATTTGATTTTATGTGTGCACTTGCCCCACTTAATAGGTATATACGACATATTACATGTTGTGATGACATAGGATGATTAGATATGAATATATGAGAGGTTTTTGTTGCTTATGGTAGGATACCCCAATTAGGAATGTCTTAATGAGATTATAAGCTTTGATGAATGATTCGCAAGTGAATTAGGAATGTTCAGTGATTCTTAGGTTTAATTTACAAAGGTTGGTAGGAATTGATCTGAAGTCTAATTGAAAGTCATTGGTGGCTAATTTTAGGTGTCTACAATTTTCCCTTATTTGGGAGGGTGTTGCAAGTTACAAGTAGAGTAATGTCTTCTCAAAGATGAAAAGATCTTGTATGCTTAAAAATTTAACAATAATGTATGAACTATAGGTGCTTCCTTGAGGGAGCAATTGGTAAAGGGGTTGGTAATCACTCCCTCAAAAAGAGGAAATAATTGGACCAAAAACATGAAATGGGGTAGAAAAGATTGATTTTCCCATAGATAGTTAGAATCAGTGGCATATTGAGGTACCTCAGTTAGGGTAGACATATAGGATGATTTGCCCATAGGTGGTTATAAGCATGATTTGATCATTGAAAAAGGCTTAGCGTAACAAGAGAATGATTTTCTCAAAGGTGGTTATAATCATCAAAAAGGAAAATAATGATTTTCCCAAAGGTGGTTATAATCATTAATTGAATAAAAATGTACCCTAGTTGGGCAAATAGAGATAATGGTTTGCCCAAAGGTGGTTATAAGCATTATTTCAATGAAAACATACCCTAGTTGAGCAAAAGAAAGAGAATGATTTACCCAAAGGCAGTTATAATCATTAACATTCAAATTGATGGAAACCTAATGATTTTCCCAAAGGTTGTTAAAATCATAGGCAATGCAAGTGGGATGGTATACAATTATTTGCCCAAAAAGTGGTTATAATCATTACACCCTGATATTGGAAAACATTATGTGGAATATGATGGCAAATTAGTATGAAGAAGAAAGATGAATTTGGGAAAACTTCTAATAGGGATATGCTCATCCAAATTGACAAGGGATAATATTATTTCAAGATTTAATTACTCTATTTAGGATATGATTTGGATTTAGATCGGGAATTTTATTAGTGTCAAGGGGATATATCATTACTGCATTGTTGTGTAGAATTCTGGAGCTGATTTTTGTTTTAGCATGTGATAGTAGGAATCATGATAGAATACCATGTTAACTTGGTTAAAATATACATAAGGACTATCATGTGATCCAATACTCAATTGAAAATAATGCACCAATGATAAAAACTATGATGATAATGTTGACACATGAATATGGATTGATTTAAGAAAAAATCATAATGAATCACCTAATGAATGCACATAAACTAAATCAAGGCACAATAGAAAAGAAAAAAAATAGGAAAATAAATAAACAAACAAATAAAACAAAGAGAAACTACAAACAAACAATGGTTAATCACAATATTTGTATGAATACATCACAAATAAGATAACCAATAATGCCCCTAGACAAGAAGAGACAATGAAACAAAGAAAAAGAATGGGTGAATAGAATAAAAGGAAGGGGATGGCCAAGCTAGCTCTAAATGCACTAGGTAAGTAGATGTTTCTTACATAGTTCCATAAACACAATATCCAATAAAAAATTTAAACCAAATGTAATTCTCCCTAGGAATGAGATAGAAGAAAAATGATGAAAATAAGAAGAACATGATGGGTGTGATAGAAGAATATGGGAATGGGATAGAAAAATAGTGATAGCATGAGATGAAAGGAAAATAAATATGGGGAAACTAAATGATAAGTGATTTCTTATGACTTAATGAGGGTTCCCAAAATCCTTATGGTTAAGAAGAGGTCAATGTGTTTGTATTTTTGAAATCGAATTTACAAATGTTTTTGGAATTTTATTGGTATCTCAACTTGATAGAGAATGATGAGATACCAAAGGTTCAAACTCACAAATTAGAGAGATCATTAAAACTAAGATTGCTCATAAAAGAGAACATGCCTTAGGTTAAACACAAAATGGTAAGAGAAGTCAAACTTAAGAATTGCTCTTAAAATGGTGAGAGTATTGAAAGGGTGATTAAACTAACCTCAATGAATATCAAATGCTGCCTACATAGTCTTAGGGTGGGACCTCAAGTTATGATAGTTTTGACTTACAATAGAGGAATCTGACTAGTGTAGTAGCCAATTCAAATAAAATAGGCAAACTAGGTAAATGGCATAGTACGATATAATGAATGACAAGGTGGTACTTCAAGGCATGATAAGTAAGTGTTGTCCCTAATTTTCCCATAGGTAGTTATAATCAAGAAATAATGACATAATGTTAATGATACTAATTTTCCTATAGGTGGTTATAATTAGTAGCATGATGGTGAGACACTGATTTACCCAAAGGGAGTTATAATCAGGGACACTTGGTATAGAATATAACAAGAAATTAAGGATGTAATTACCAAACCATTATTATAATTCTCCCAAAAATATGGTCTCTATTGAGATTACTTGAAACAATTACTAAAATGTGATCTAAATCATCTTGATGAAAGTAGTCATGGAACTAGTGAAATAGAACTCAAGTCAAAGTGTTAGGGTAGGATGGTGTAAAAATAATTTGGTTGATAAAAATGACATGGTAGAATGGTATAGTATAAGGAATAAAGTTGATATTATGATATAATTGAAATAGTCCTCATAGACAATAAACCATGTATATCAAGAAGAGTAATGCTTAAGGTGTATAATGTTCATCAACTCATCATGTTCATCCCCATTTGGTGTAACGAGCTTGTATGCTCTAGTGCCAGTGCCAATTTATAACAATGATGAAAGGACCTATCTAGTTAGGTTTAAACTTGCATTTATGTTTCTTCTCAACCACGGTATTTTGTTGGTTTTATTTAAGAACAAGATCACCCAGATTGAATTCTCTATGTTTTATGTGCTAATTGTAGTGGTCACATAGTTTTGGGATGCTTGAAGGTTATTAACTTGGCCATGAATTTCTCATAAAGTAACTCCAACTTTTATAGGTGAGTTACTCGATAGTATTCATCATCCAAAACATGCTTCAAATAGATGTGAAAATAAGGTAACTCAACCTCAATGAGAAAAATGGCCTCAGTTCCATAAAAAAATGAATATGAAGTAGCTCTTATTGGAGTATGATGGTCGGTACAGTATGCCCAGAAGGTGTATAATATTTGAAGGTTCAAATCATAGATGACATCCTTGAAAATCTTTTTTAGGATGTTGACAATGGTTTTTCTAGATGCTTTAGCTTGACTATTACCTTACGGGTAATATGACATGGAAAAATGTTGAATAATTTTATACTCAACATATAGCGATTTGAAATCTTTGTTTTTGAATGATCCACCATTATCATATATAATGCAGAGGGGATAACAGAACAACAAATGATAAAGATGAATTTGGAAATTTGCTTTTCAATCACATAAGTGAGGTGTATAAATTTAACCAACTTAGTGAAGTATTCTATGGTGGTAAGGATATGTTTGTGGCCATCAGATGAGGTGGGGTTTATCTTCATAATGTGATCAAGGCCCATGTATCAAATGATCATGGTGTAAGAATTAGTTTCAAATTCTTGGCTGGGACATGAATCATATTGGCATGCCATTTACATTTATTGCACTTTTTCACATATGTAGCTATATCTTCATGCATCATTGGCCAATAATACCTAATACATAAGAAATTTTTAGATAGGATGTCCTTGATTATGTGGGTTACACATACTCCATCATGAAATTCTTATAATGCTAATGTAGATTCTATCAAAGTTAAATAATGAAGTAAAGTTCCATCAAAACTATAGTGATATAGGGTTGATCTAAGTAAGGTATAATGTGCAACATGGTGGATAAAGGTTTTGGATTATTTTTAGGATAGGTCTAGTGGAATTATTTGGTCATGAAGATAGGTGTAAAGGTCTAATTACTAAATAGAGATGGGACAAACAATATCATAGATCATTACAATGGTTGAAGGTTCATGATCTAGCACTAGTAGATATTCAACAAGGAATTGGTAGTCTTTCACTATATCTATATGTTGAATGAAAGATCTAATGGTGTCCATGGAATATATTATTCTATTACTATCCATTTGTAAATGTTCAAATTATACATCAATAATCTATTATTTGAGAGTGTCAACCATGGCCTTGTATGGGACTAGTTTGTCATCCTTTGTCTAAAAATGGTTTTTAGCCTAATTGATGATTAACTAAGAGTCACCATAAAACTTTAGATGATGTTTGTTTCATTTTACTACCTATAAAATCCCTAAAATAAGTGCTTAATACTAAACCATGTTGTTGTTACAAAGAAAGCTAATCCTAAATGACTTAGGGATTTGATACCCATATGGTGTAATGAACAAAAGGTCTACCCTAAATCCATGTGATGTGAATGATCCATCAAAATAAAAATTCTAGTGCTTCTCCTCAAGAGGTTTTTCAATGATGGTAATAATAGATTCATCTGAGAATTAGAATGTTAGCATCCCTTTACCTATAAGGGGTGCTTTAACAAGTTGATCTACAAGAAATTATCCCTTGATGGAGTTATGGTTAACATATTCTATCTCAAACTCACTTAAAATCATGATCCATTTGGACATGAGGCCTTGTAAAGCTATTTTGGATAGCGTATACTTGAGTGGATCTACTTTTGAGATAACCATGGTATTATTGTTTAACATGTAATGTTATAGTTTCTAAGCTATGAAGACCATATCTAAACATTATTTTTCAATGGGTGTATAATTGTGATCATACTTGATCAGTGTATGGATTAAATAGTACATAGCATGCTCCTTTCCATTATCATTATGTTGAGCTATAAGTTTCCCCAAGGCTCTATCTATGGTTGATATATATAATAAGAATGACTTTCCTAGCATTAGAGGCAACAAAATAGGTGAATTTACTAGATAGTCCTTCAATTGTTGAAAAGATTTTTGGCATTCATCATCCCAAAGAAATTTAGCCCCTTTCTTCAATATATGTGTAAATGGGTGGCATTTATTTTCCAATTGAGAGATAAAATGTCCAATGGATTGTATTTTGCCTTACAAATTATGGAGCTACTTCAAATTGGTCAGTGGTGGCATCTCTATAATGGCTCATACTTTGGCTAGATCGATATAAATACCTTAATGAGACATAATGAAGCCAAGAAATTTATCTTAATTAACTCCAAAAACACACTTTTTAGGGTTGAGCTTGACTTTGTATTCACACAGTCTCTCAAATATCCTCCTTAGTGCTGCTAGATGATTGGCCCTGGCCTTCGATTTACCTAGTATGTCATTAATGTAGTCTTTGACAATGTTATTAACCATATCAATAAATATTATTATCATGGCTCTTTGGTAGGTGGCCATATAATTATTGAGACCAAATAGCATAACTTGGTAATAGAATGTTCCCCATGGGGTGGTGTGTTGAAGAAATGAAGGCACAAGTTTATCTAAGTCAGTTTTGAACTCATTAAACTCAGGTGAAAACATGGGATTTTCTTTCTATGCTCAACATTTTACACTCGACAATGCCAACATAAATTCACATAAGGCATAGGATTTATGTACTCACTTTAAGTGTAGCAGAGAAAGAACTAGGGCTCACATTGGGCTATTTATGCCATGGTGCAAGTTATCAATTCTAAGACTTGGTTAATTCTAAGAAGGTTTTAAGTAGATTCAAAGGCACAAGCCTTTCATGGGCTAATCTTGGTGGTATATAGGTATAAGCCTTTAGGTGGATTATTCCTAGTCATAAAAGTGCAAGCCTTTTTTTAATTATAGCCTTGCATCATATTAGTATTTGAAGGGTCAAGGCGCTGCTTTTAGTTAACATGATCATAGTAAGCTCATGATTCTTAGCAAGGGTAGGACCACTTTGTGTATGAACCTCTCTACACCTAGTCTCTTCTTATAAATATGGATGACATCATCATTTATCTAAGGGATGCCATTAATGGTGCAGTCATAAGCATGTATAAACATTGCTTAACATTAACACATGAAAATTATAACATTAAAATTAACAACACATTCAAATATCAATGAAAAGGATGCATAAACTAGAAAAATCATGTTTACTTCAAAAATTAATCACAATTAATCAAATATTAAGTAATATAGAGTTCATAATAGGAAATATGTTCAAGTGTATACTATTTAATGGCCCAAAGGCTCACAAGTGAGCTTGGGCATATACAAACAGAGCCTTCATGGCATCCGATCTAGTCATAAGTCTAATAAAAATCATTATAATTCATATAAAACCAATTTAAATTATATAGAGCTTCATTACACTAAGTTTTCATCCTCTACTCCACTAGTTCAATCTGCTTTTATAACTTTATAGGCATGCCTCTTCCAGGGTGGAATATGCATATCAGGTTTCAAGTTGGAGCCTTAGTGATCATTTTTATGACACCATCACCATATGAAATTTGCACTAAAATCACCACATATCACCTAACCTAAAATATACCCCATAAATCTTGGAATTGGTTAGTTGCCTACAAGCTAACACAAGGTATGCATGAATCCCTCCATCTAGAGCCAAGATGACAAAATATCATCATCTACCAAAATGATACCTCAAATCGATGTGTCTATCATGCTGGTGTGAATTCTTATGTACTTAAATAAGGGGACCAACTTTACCCCATACAAAATTTGTAGTCCATCCTCAAACTATGATATTAAGGTCTTTGGGGCACATAACTTGATTGCACTCTCCTTAAGCTCAATGATAAAGTATTCAAATCCCTTTATGTCAAGATTGATTTATTTAGTGAAATTGTCTATTTTGGTAGAGGCCATACTAATTACAATCATGTTAGTCTTGTCTATCTCTTTTCTGAAGGCCTCTAGATTTGCCTTAGCCTTAGTCACACTTTCATCTAAGATTGATCCTTGCTCATAGGCCTTAGTATGTAGAGCAAGGAAGAGTGATTCTAGGTTTTGTTCTTGGTCCTTAATTTGGGTTCTTAGTGTATTAACACTCCCCATGATCTATGCATGATTTGACCTACTCATTGAGTATACCTATGTCATCAAATTCTCCTTCTCTTCCTTTTCATGCTTGAGGCATGCATCTATTACTGACACTCAGTTAGAGAAGCTCAATAATATGGCATCACTTACATCTACACCCTTCTGTAGATTTACAAATATGTCTTCCACCTATTTAAGCTTATCATCAATATCTTTCTATAGAAATATGTAGGGACCTTCTTCTTCTTCATGAAATGGCCCAAGTTTCATCCTTGGGAGCATCTTTTCTACTAGCACATAGATCTTATCAACCTCAAATAGGTTTAAATAATAAAAACTAGCCAAAAGGGATGGTTCATCCATCTCTATATACTCACATAGCTACTACATATTGAACTTAGTGGCTTGTACTTCCTCTTGGAATTCTTTATGGAGTTGTTTCCATTTTTTTCCCTACCATCATTGATTATATTTTAGCATGCAACCTTAGTGGCCATCCTAATAAGCACATTCAAAGATAAAAATGGGTTCATGGAATGAGGGTTTATGATGAGGGATTCATTCCCTTATTTGGGTTATTCTATGCCTAAAGTATCCACTTTAGGTGCCTCAAAGTGAGGCTCATCCAAGTAATGATCAAACACAAATGCAAGTTGTTCATGCATCTTAGTAGTGATGGCTTGGGAGGGCATGGTGTCAAACATGTATAGGTCTTCATATTAAAATCCCTTCTACATCCTCTCTCTTATACTTAGTTCTTGGTCATTCTTATTGATGATGACCACCTCTATTTTATCTTCTTCATCTTCATTGACACTAACACTTTCTTCATCACTTTCCTCAGAGGACTCTACTATTTGTTCCTTAAGGGTTTATTCCTTAGAATTTTCCCCTTCATGCATTTCTTCTTCCTAAGGCTTCTCAATGTCGACCTTTAGTTATATTCCCTTGGTTCTAGTATCACCTTGTTCTTACTAGGGTTCCTTAGGTGTCTCCATTTGTTGTTCTAAGGCACTAGTATCACCTTCCTTTTATTCAAGTGCCCCTTCACTACTTGGGTTTGATTTCCATGTAGTTTCTTCTACCTTCTTAGTGGGGTTGCTAATAAATTTATTAGTTACTTTAATGTTTAGTCCCTTGCCTTTGGGAACTTTCTTGGAATTCTCAACATTGGATGCTTATTTTTCCTTTGCACGTCTACACTTATCTTTAAGCACTAATGCCATCTAAATTTATTCCTTGTTTAGGCATATTTTATTCCACACCCTTATCTTTTCTTCTATTTGTGAATAATATGTGTAGGGTTCTTCTTTGGATGAGGATCTTGATAGGTCCTCTACTTATTTAAGCATTATGGCTATACCACTTTAGAGGGCCTCCTATATATCCTTAGCACTGGGATCCTCTTCCTCTTCAATCTTCATAATGTAGGTCCCTATGCTTTATTCCTCTAGACCACATGTGAGGGTCTCTTCCTTTTCCATTTCCACCAAAGTTATAAGTGGTAGCACAACTGGTCCCATAAAATTCTTATGTTTACTTCTTATTGGAAGAAGTAATTTCTAGCATGAAGGTTACATGCTTCTTGATAACTAGAGGTGTAGCTTGTTTTCCAAAGGCAATATTCAACTTAATGTGCTCTTTGATCTCCTCAGTGTCTCCCCCTGATTCTTTTAGGGGTCTTATCTTATGTCTTTAGCGTTGGATTCACTTCATCACCTATTAAGTGGGGGAGATCATCATCTTTATTTATAATAGTTCCCTTCTTGTGTAGCTTCATCTCATAATACAAATTGAAGATATGCCCAGTTATTATTTCCCTTTGGACAAGATAGAGTTCCATTCAGTTAGAGTTATCTTCTTCATCCTTTCTATCCTTAAACCTAAGGTTCACATAATATCATCTTAACCTACTCCTTTCTTGATCCATGGTCTTCACTAAGATCTCTAGCTATTACACATTTGGAGTCCGCCTTAGTGTCACCATGAAAAGTTTAGTAGAAAATGCATAAGTTAACTTTAGCCAATTATATAGGCTTCCATCTATGAACACTAGGATAACTACATATAAATTATGTATGATAGAGAAGGTTTTCATTCCTACCATGTGTTGGGGGAGTTCTTATAGTATATGTCATTCAATGCCAAATACCTTGGTGCAGTAGTCACACCACCCCTATACTCTTGTATTATATTTTTAGGAGAATCTACATGGGTAGATGAAGTCTTGCTCCTTTAGTTTTGAGGATTCATTTTGAGGTGGGAACATCTAAAGGTTGTTGTCATCTCTATTAGTCACACTAATCTCCACCATCACTATCAATATTAGCATAGATCCCCACCTAAATATCTTGCACACCTTATGGAAATACAACATGTTATTAACAATATCATTCACAATAAACTTGGAGATGTTGAAATTTTACCCTTATGTCATGTGGTGGGTGATGCACAAATAGGTCTTGTTGACATCATACCACTATCCATTAAGGTATATCTTAGAGCTCACTAAACACATTGTGGCCCTCATGCTAGGGTCCTATATATCATTAATGGGGAATGTGAACCCTACCTTATATACCTCCCTTAATGGGGAATGTGAACCCTACCTTATACACCTCCCTATAAAATAAAACCTATCACCATAAATGCATGAGAGGAGGAATTTCACCAATTACTTTAGCTTGATAAAAATTAGTAACTCATATAATTGGGTCACACTTGTCACCAACTTGTCTCAAATAGAGACATAAAATAGTGCCACACTCACTTTGGTCTTCATATTTGTATTAACCATCCAATCCTAGATGAGTTATTACACATTACTTAGCATTTGATGGTTGTACTCCTTCAATTTCCATATATGTTTGAAGGATACCCATGTCTCCCCTACTATGACCTCTAGGAGAACTACATCTCTTTATATGCAAGATTTATGCTTACCTCAGGGTCAATCACTATGATGCTAACACCTTCTACCAACTACACCTCTTTCTTTACAGTGGTTTCTTCTTTTATTGGCCATGCCTTCTTGGCATCCTTCTACACCTATGGTATACCTAAACTTAATCATTTATTTCCCATTCTAAATTACCTACTATTAAAACATAGTCGATTAATCTTTCTAAAGCCCTTAATCTTGCTTAGCACTTATTCAAAGTGGTCGGGTCTGTGTCTATGACTTAGGATCTCAAACTTCTAGCATTGTTAATGGTAGTCTTGACATTTTATAGAACTTCTCCTGCCTCTTTTCTCTCTCAATTCCTCTCCACTTGCCTCCTCAATTCAAAGTATAATATAATCTCTATCTTTTCTCAACCATTATCACCTGGGGGATCTAGACTCTTTGGTTTTCATTATGGTATCATTTTCTTGGTTCAACTCTAGTTTGGATATGTGTTCAACTCAGTGTTCAGGTCTAATTTTTCATAATGTTTGTAACCTATCAAAGTTTTCCATTCACCTCTTTATACCTTAGTTTTAGATACCTCATTAATGGTTGGTGAGTAATGACATGGTAGTGCATGAATTTATTGAAGTCTACTAAACCCATGAAATCCATGAAAAATTTGCCACCACATTTTCATTTATTGAAAATCTTTATGCCTTCACCATCACCACATTATATTTTATTAATGATGTATTCAGTGAAGTGATAGGTTATTCAAATAGTCACTTCCCACCAATCATTGGGTGGGTATCAGTGATCTCGATGATTTATCTCTTGTACTTCATTCACCTTGGCATGACCTTTGAATTTATTATGGTAACCTAGGTGTATAAATTTTCATGCACCCAATTTAGCCTCCTTGATTCCATCTTTCCTTCATGTTATGCTTCCTTTCAAGGATCTTCCATTTCTTAATTAATTTCTTGAACTTTCATCTATTCTTGCTTCAACCTTCCATGCACTATACACATTATTACATTGGTCTTCCAATGCTTCATTCTGTAAATTTATTATGCACTAGCATCTTATGTGACTCCCTTTGCCAAATTTGTACTCACTTTTTAAAGATGGCAAACTTCATGCACCTAGAAACTTAGGTGTCTAGCCTTAGGTGCTTAGAAAGCATCAATTCTTGATTCCCCTGATTGGATTTATGCATGTAAGAACAAAAAGAGCTATATTATGGGCCTAAAAATTCCATGCTTATTCACCTCAACATAATGAGATAAATATAAGGAAATATTTTTCTTGAACTAGGTCTTATTGTGGTTAACACAAAGAAATAAACTTGTGATCAGGAAGTTAGTGTTTGATAGTATAAGAGCCATCCTATTGACTATAGGGCTTAAATCTATTTCAATTGAAATAATCAAGGAGTATCTCACCTGTCAACATACATAGCTTGCATGTGTCAATCTCCAATATATTATGGATGACATAAGGTCCCATCAACCTAATTTATAGCTTGCCTGGGTGCTTAAGGTACTTTGAGTCATATAACAAGACCAATGATCCTTCAGTAAGTACCTTACACTTGATATGCTTATCATGCCATAGATTTAAGCATGTTTTTTATACTTGATGGCTCTATCTTTCTTGGGCTCATGTTTCATCCAAGCAATCCAAGTCTTTTAGGTGTGTACTCAAAGATTCTTGGTCAACTAATTGACCAATACATGTGATTTATAGTGAGGGAACTAGAAATTCCATGGGTAAAATATCCTCTATGCAAGACACCAATTGAAATGGTGTAGTCTTGTTCAAGTGCTTATATGTAGTGCCATAGGCCCATAACATTGTTGACACATGGTCATCCCAATATTTGTGACCAATGGCACATATATTTATGAAGCATGTTCCCAATATCTTATTGAATGCCTCAGTGGTGACATTTTATTAGGGATGATAAGGTATCATCTTATGGTGTGCCACCATGTAATCAAGCAACATGATTTGAATGGTTTGGTTGATGAAATTATTGCCATGCTCACTATTCAAGCTAAGTGGACACCCATATCAACTAATGATATTATCCCAAATAAACCTTAATGTAATGATGGCTATGTAATCTTAATTTGGTACTACCTCATCCCACTTGGTGAAGTAATCTATGGCTACTAGAATATATCATGTGCCTGTGTGCCTCGTAGTGGGAGTAATAGGCCTAATAAAGTCAATAGCCCATTTTTTGAATGGTGCTTAGGCAAGGATGGGAATGAGAGGCACCTCATCTCAATGGTTAAGCTTTCCCATGAACTAGCAGATGCCACATGCCTTGGCATAATATTTTCATCTTAGAATAGAGTTAACCACCACAAGCCTTATTTTAGTACCTTTCAAACTATAGCATCTCTAGTGCAATGGCCTCCAACAATCCCCTCATGTGCCTCTTTCAAGATTGAGCCCTATTTATTATCTAAGACACATCAATACATGACCTCATCATGTCTTAACATGTATAGTTCCCCACCAATGAGTTGAAAAGGGGTGACATGAACTGTGAGTTACGTCTTCTCCTTGGTCATCATAGCCTAGGGCACAACTTTGGAAGTTATAAAGGAAGCGATCTCTACCAAGTATTTCAAGATGTGCTAGACATTGTATAGTTATGCATTAGGAATATAATATTTTATAGGTGTTATCACATCACCAAAGTTGATGTAGGATATATGGTCTAGGCCCAAGTTTTGTTTTCTAGGTTTTACTATCATAGAGAACTATAACTCTTAAAACAAAACTATCCATTGATAAATACACCTATCGAGAATGAGCTTGTTCACCAAGTAATTAAGCACCTTGTGATTAGTGAAGAATATGAAGGGGGTTGATAATAAGTACTACCTAAAATTTTATAGGGTGTAGACCATGGTAAGCACATCATGCCTAGTTGTGGTATATTTCTTCTCTACCTTGGTCAATTTTTTTCTTGTAAAAGAAATGGGATGGTCCATTTTGCCTTCACATAGTTGAACCAGAATAGAACTGATCATAGTACCTGATGCATAAACATGGGCATGAAAGGGAGTCATCTAGTTAAGAAATTACAATATTGGTGCATTTTTGAATTTGAGCTTCAAGGTCTCAAATGCATCTTACTACACCATGACCCAATATAATGGGCCATCCTTGCACAAGAGATCTTCTAGCAGTGCTAAAATCTTGGCATAGTTCCTTATGAACTTTCTATAGTACCCATAATGTCCAAAAAGGGTGCAAACATCCTTTTGTATTGATGGGGTATGGATCTAAAGGATGATGGTGATATTTTCTAGATCATTGAGTAAACCATCCTTGTAGATGATATGCCCAAGCAAAGTGCTAAAAGACATTGTAAAAACACACTTCTTGAGGTTTAAAGAGATCTGAAACTACTTGTACCTCTCAAACATCACATGTAATTTATCATAGTGATCCCTCACTAATCCATACATAGTCTAACCATATAAGTACACTTAGAGTAATTTGTGAATAAAGTCTTTAAAAGTGGTGATCACCACTTGAGAGAATATGTCTGGCATATTTTTGAATCCAAATGGCATCACATTGTATGCAAAATAACCTCATTATATCACAAAGGTAGTTTTGGGATCATCCTCCTCCTTAATATTGAATTGATGGTATCCTATGAGCCCACCCATAAAAGTTTATATCTTACAACATATAACACCATCCAAGGCATCATTGGTGAATAGAGTTTGAAAGGGGTTGGTTATGTAGGTGACATTTAATAATCTATAGTCAACATAAATTTAGATGCACCATGACGAGTGTCGTTTAACTCCTCATTTAATCAATATTCAATTGATGTCTTATCAACTAGGGCTGGTGTCCAAAGCTATCTGCAGTAAGGTATAGGATGGTAGATTTAGAAGTCTACTTATGGGGGTGTTTTGATGATCCTATTATAACTTTGAATAAATAAATAAATGTATCTTAAACTATGTGATTCGCTCTTTTTATTAAAAATGAAGAAATCAAATCAATCCACTTTTTTGCTAAAAGTAAAAATCACACTCCTATTTATGCTTGCATAGAAAGTAAAATCACACTCTTCACTAATAAAAGGAAATTTACTTCACACATCTGTTGTAAAGGAAAGCACACTTTGCTTAGAAAGAAAATGATTTTTGAATAAGAAAATGCTTTTTAAACTATGAATTTATTTTTATGTTTTTATGAATAAATGTAAATATTAACAATATTCTATTAATTATAACAAGTTAATAGAACATAACATAAATATTGTACACAGGTCCTGGTTCCAAGGAGAGTGGGCCCTTGCTCCTCTCAGACTTAGGAACAAAGATTAATCAATGTTAGAAACTAAAGTATTAATTCATAAAATTAAAATGATTACAATATATTTGAAACTGGTAATATGATTATACAAATCTTTTCCTCTATTATCTTCTCTCTTATCATCTGATATCTATATATCATTATATATGAAAATCTTACATTTTATACTAATATAATCAACTCAAAATATGATGCAAAGGAATATGATTCCTTGGTCAATCCATTTATCCAAATATAGGAGATTGGATTTCTAAGAGATCTAGTTATTTTGGTAAAATAGATATCCTATCCTATAATAGTTCTAAGATCCAAATATATATACAACTTTATCAAAAAAAATCCTATAAAATAATAGGCAACTATTTTCCTTATTTGATTCCAATTGGAATGATTCTCTCCTATCCTATCTAGCCGCCAGCTTCCCCATTTGTAACTTTGTCCTTATAGAATTATCAAAATTGACCTTGTAGAGTCAGGAGGAATGAATCTATGGATTTCATAGAAACAAGCCTATGGAGTCTAGAGAAGCAAGCCTGCAGAGTCTGTAGAAATGAGCCTATAGAGTTTGTATAAACAAACCTGTAGAGTCCATAAAAACAAGCCTGTGGAGTCCATAGTTCTGCTAGATGGAGATTAAAATTACACGTTCACTATACATCATCTGTCTCTTTATCCTAAGCATTATTCACAACAAAGATCACTAAAACATGCTATGTATTAGACATTAATGACAAAGTAAAGGTCTAGTCTTTAGTTCAATATAAACAAGAAAAATATCTATTTTCCATGTAATAACTATCTAACAATCTAAGATTTTCATAAGATAATATCCATCGAGAGATGAATTAAGAGAAATAACATGTCAATAATGAGCCATATTCTGAGCTCATCATCTCCCCTAAGCTTTACCTTTTTCAAGTCCCATTGCAAACATTTATTGGCATTCATAACTGTAGCTTCTAATTTTCACACTCTGAATCAAATCATATTCATCAAATTTTTCTATTATATGATTGTATGAATTGTTTATAAACCCCTGATGCTCTTGAATCATTTGTTTCCATATATTGAATTACTCGTTTGATTGTGGAGCCCAACTCTACCATCTTGGAATAGGTATGATCAATAAAGGGGGTCTATATCTCATGTCAATCCATTTTTATTCTCTCCCAGAGTTGATTACTTATATTAAGATTTATAAAATTGAGGATTCTCTCCTCATACTCCATCTTAAGTTATTTGGAGACATGATCTCTCATTTTTTAAGAGGAACTGAAAGTTGGTCCCATCTATTTACACTTGCAGCCACCACTAAATCAAAACTCTATCTTGAAAAAAAATCAAAAGAAATAACATAATCATATAAAGCTTGTAAATAATGCATTTTCACCTCATCACTTAACAAAGCATAGTTAAAATTCCATTTGATCAATTGGGAATAGGAAAGGCTGGTCTAACACATAATCCCATAGTCTTAGCATGATGTTTATAGTCCTCAAATCTACTTTTCCATGATATTTGATTTTTAAATGTAGAATGTAATGCCCTCAATTGAACTTATCCTACATGAAGGTTTATAAAAAATTTATTGTGCTCATGGTTTCCTAGAATCAAATAATGCAAATAAAACTCACAAAGCAAACCTTGCTGATTAGGTTCACCACTATAGAAAATTTCTGAAAATGTGGTTGGCTGTAAAATTTTGTAAGGAAGATGACAAGAGATCCTCAAAAGCTGCCATCTATAAAATTGTTCAAATAAAAAAAAAATGTATGCAGGAGAAGGATTCCTACATGCCAAAATAGATTCTCCTAATTTTCATGCATCCTATAAATTTGCTTCTAAATTTTGGACCTTAGATTCTAATTCTTTCTTTTCACTTTCTAAGAGTTTATTTAAAGAAGTTACATCTTTGTTTTTCTATTTAAGTAAAGAATATTATTCTTCAATTTGATGTATTATTTACAAGGGAGGAATACCTGGATCACTTCGTTGACAACTGTGGTCAACAAATAACTTAGGAGGAGGAGGTGTAACATCAGGTGCTTTGGAAGAGTTTACCAAACTCTGTAATCTCCTATTTTCCTTATTCAAATTTTATACATATATCTAAAGATCTATTTGTTCACTTTCATGTTTCTTTATTATTTCCTCTAATCTGTGAACTTATACTACATGATCAACATATGTTGTATCTAATTTTTACACTAAAAATGAGTTAAGATAATCCTTGTTCTGCAATTGACTAATCAAGTCATTAATATCAGTTATTTGTTATTGCTCTAGAGCTTGAGCTTGAGAAAGCTACAAAGTTAACTACATAACAAGATCATTTAGATTAGATTATTTACCTTTCTCATTGGTACATATAGTTTTCCATTTATCCATTATAGTTTCAACTAGAATAGGGGGTTGTTCCACCATACTTGATTCCTCTACTGTGTGTGGCTCTTCCTCTAGATTCGGATCCTCCATTATGATTGGAGAGTTCCTTTCGAAAGGAATTTATTGAATATCTGTAGGTTTAGGGATATCTTAATGTGTGGGGGAGTGAAATACCATTTTAAAACTTTCTATAATGTCTACAGCCTCTTTTTCATCTTTATTTGTCAGAATGAGCTTTCTCCTTCTTTTATTCACTCTCTAAGCTACACTCGGTTGGATTTTATTCTCAACCATCAAACCTTAGATATTCTTAGTTCTATAGCAACCTTTCATCTCAATTTTATTCTTCCTGAAAATCAAACTAGTTGCACTATAGATTCATGAGGTTCTTGTGGGGACCTTAAAACTTCAAGGTTTTGAGATCTTGTGATTTTTATTGAAGAAGAAGAAGAAGAAGAAAGAATTTTTGTTGAGACTACAGTCTATGATTTATTCCTTAGCATTATTTTCTCAATTTATGCAGTAGGTGGAGATGAGCATTCCTATGGTGAATTTGGGGTTTCTTGTGTAGGCAAATCTAGAATTTGTTGTGTTATACTGTTCTGAAATTCATCCTAGACCTCTTATCCTTGCTAAAAGAAGTGATGTTAGATAATGAGATGAATAAGGCCATGATTCCTAAGAGCAACATTAGGGGTTGTAGACATAACTTGTATAGCACCATATAAGAAGGATGGGAGGTTAATTTTATATTAACGGTTTTGTCTCCCATGCTTAAGATGTATTAATATTTTCATAGCGTCTCCTCCTAAAAGACTCTGTTGCCCCTCACAAATGATATACTTGAGTACCCACTAGTCTACAGACTTCCAGGGTTCAAGAAGTGAATTTATACTAATCACTTTTGATTTTCCCTTGAAATCTACTAGACATGAAGTCCCAATCTGGTCATTACCATTAAACTGACTAATTAAATCACTAAATGAAATTTTTCCTGTAGCTCTCATTCCCTCTTTTCGAGCTTGTATAATTTAGCTTATAAATTGAGTTGTAACAGGGATAACAATACCTTTCACAATTGATAATTTAGGAGTGAGATTAGTGATGAATTCACTTACCATTGTTTCATCAAAACCCTAGAACTTTTCAATGAAAGGTAGTTAGCCATTGGCTCTAAACATTGCCATAGAAGCTTTGTCTTTATAAAACTTTGTTGCATTCTTTGGCTTTGATCTCATCTTCTATCCCATTTCTATGTAAATTTATATTCAACTCTGATTGAGGTGTAGACCAGTCTTTTATTGAAATTGATAGGCAACAGTCACTAATGATTGGTAGGTAACAATCATGGAGGATCTGTAGACCAACTTCTATTAAATATTGTAGAAATGAAGTGGTTCATATAAAATGTTATAGTTGTATGAGTTTATAGTTTGGTATGATTACTTAATATAGTTATGCACAACACATTTCTATGAAGTGTGCCAGCCATTTTGTCTCATTAATACAAGTTGGGTGAAATGATGGCATGTCACTTTAATAGTGACAATGATTCATTAATTCATTTAAAACCTATTTTTATGATGTCCCATCATTATCATAATTGATGACTCAATTGATTATATCAAAACTGCACATTTATCTATACACCTTTGGTGGCTTGATTACATGCTTTTTCATTATGGCATGTGTCATGTCATTCCATTGTGGAAGATTTAAATTTGGGTCATCTTCATAGAATATGTCTTAATTAAATCAAAGATAATTAGTTAACTAAACATAGATAAATAAAATATGTCTTACTTACTTTGACCTTAGATGTATCCTTTGATCGCCATGTGTCCTACATAAATAAGTTTGCATGAATTAGTTTATTGAATGGAGATGGAAAATCATAGTGACATGATGAGTTTCTCTATTTTTTTTTATAAATTTATTTTTTGACCTTTGTCCAGCTATTGCTGGTTTTCTAGCCAAAGCCCTTTTTACAATGCATAGCCAACCAACAAGTTGGTTTTCTGGGCATGCATTGTCAATAATATTCTTGGAAGGATTTTTGCTATTGAAAGTTTTTTTTTTTTTGATGGAGGATTATCAAGGAGCATGTTCTCTAAAAGAAGCACAACTCTCTAGAATAACTAATTGATCCTTTACCTTTTGAATAAATTCTTCTTTATTGAGAGGTTTCTGATAGAGCTTTAATCTATATCCATTGACTAACAGAGCTCTTCTACTGTCATCAATAGGTATTAGCTTAACAGAATAATTTTTAAAGACCTCCTCAATCTGATAAGGTCCCAACCACCTTGTTTATAGTTTTCCTTTAAACTATTGAAATTTGAAATCAACAACAGTGCCCAATCTCCATTCTAAAACTTTCATTGCTTGATCTAGGAATCATGCCAAACTTTTCTTTGATATTGTACCAATTCAGTTCTTTGTAATGCTTCCATCCTTATCTCATCAAGTTGATTAAGTTGTAAGAGTATGTATTTCTATATTTATTTTAATTTAATTATTACTTCTACAACTATTTTTAAAGTTTGTAATTCAAATTCAATAGAGAATAAAGGATTCTTACCATAAACTAATTCATAAGGTGAAAATCTAGTTGTTATTTTCCAAGTAGTATTATAGGCCCAAATATCTTCTGGTACCTTATCTGCCCAATCCTTTCTACTAGAATTAACAACCTTGGTTAAAATGGTTTCCAGTTCTCTGTTAGTGACTTCAACTTGCCCATTAGCCTGCTGATGGTATGGAGATGCTTTTCTATGCTGAGTTTGATATACTTGTATGAAGTGCTTTATCATGTTTGACATAAACTACAGTCCTTGATCTGAGACTATCTCCTTTGGAGCACCAAATTTTTGCATGATTTTGAAATATAAGAAATCAGCTACCATCTTTTGTCTAGCATGAGTTAATGCTTCCACTTCTGCCAACTTGGTCACATAGTCTGTACATACTAGGAGATATTCTTTTCCTCTGGAAGGAGGATCTACAAGACCTATAAAATCAATTCCCCATTTCTAAAATGGTTCTACAACTAACTGAGGATGAGGGTGCAGAGCCATCTCTGTTGAAAGAGTAGGCTATCCAATTCTTTGACAAGCATCACAGTGTCTGATATATATTTTTACTTGCTAATAAAGATGAAGCCAATAGTATCCTACTCCCAGGATTTTATGTATGGTTCTTTGAGCTAAGTAATGACCTCCTCCTAGTTCATTATGACAATCTTTGATGATATCATAAGCTTCACCATTTGTCACACACCTGTGAAACACATGGTCAGGTCCAAGTTTAAATAGCATTCCATTAATCCATTTAAAAGATGTTTTTTATTAAATGTTTCTTTTTTTTAATGAAAATTACAGAGGAAACTTACCTGTGGTGAGGTAATTAGCTATATCAATAAAACATAGAGATTTTGATGAAATAAAAAATAGTTGTTCATCTATAAAGTCATTTTCCACTGGTTCTTCTTCCCCTATAGTGTTCATTCTTGACAAGAAATTAGCCACCACATTAGACTTCCCTAGTTTATCTATAATAGTAACATTAAATTCTTGTAATATCAATAGCCATCTAATAATCCTACCTCCCACAATTGGTTTGTTGGTAAGATATCTAATAGTTGAATGGTCTGTATAGACAAATACCTTGTAGCCTATTATATATTCTCTAAATTTGTTAATTACATAGACTATAGCTAGGAATTCCCTCTTATTTATGGTGTAATTTTTCTCAATAGGTTTCATGTTTTTACTAATATAATATATAGCATACAAGTTATCCTCTTTATCCTTTTGTCCAAGGACTGCTCCTAGTGTTGTATTGGAAGCATCTATGTTTATATGGAATTGCTTAGTCCAATTTGGTCCTCTCAATACCAGAGCATTAATAAGTTTAACTTTGATGGTCTCAAAGGCCTGTTGGCAACTATCACTCCATTCGAATGTACTATATTTTATAAGAAAGGTAAACATAGGGGAAACTATTTGGCTAAACTTATCTATGAAGCATCTATAGTAACTAGAATGTCCCAAAAAACTCTTAATTTTAGTTTGTGTTTGTGGGATGGGTAAGTTAGAGATTATTTCAACTTTATTTGGGTCTACTTGAATGCCTTTTGCAAAAATATGGTGTCCCAGGACTATTCTTTCATCCATCATTAACAAACATTTCTCATGGCTCAAAGATAATTGATGTTCTTCACATCTGATCAATACTCTTTTCAAGTTGGTAAGAGCCTCTTCATAAGTTTCACCATAAATGTTGAAATCATCTATATATACTTTAACACAATCATTTGTAAAGTCAAAGAATATTGCCAAAAATGCTCTTTAAAAGGTTGTTGGAGCATTACAGAGTCTAAATAGAAGTAATTAGTAAGCAAAAGTTCCCCAAGAGTAGGTAAATGTGGTTTTATCTTGATCTTCAGCTACTATCATTCTCTGGTTATACCCATTAAACCCATCTCGGAAAGAAAAATATCTCTTTTTGCCAAGTTGTCAAGAACTTGATCAATGAAAGGTAAAGAAAAGTAATCTCTTAGTGTTGCTTTGTTCAGTTCTCTATAATATACACATACCCTTAACTTTCCATTTTTCTTGGGCATAATTACTAGAGGTGAAATCCACTAGCTATTTGAGATGAGGTAAATAAGTCTAACTTCCAGAAACTTTTGGATTTCTATTTTGACTATCTCCTTTAATGCTAGGTTTATTCTTCTTTATGGTTGTCTGACCAGTTTGACAGATTTTGTGTAAATGTAATGAGTGCATATACTAGGGTTAATTCCCTTCATGTTGGTATAATCCCAAGTAAAATCCTTGGTATGTCTTTCCAGTACTTCAAAGAGTTGATCTTCCTCTTCATTTGTTAACCGACTATTGATGTTCAAAATCTTTCTAGGTAATACCATGATTAGTTTTGTACCTAAGTAGTTAGATTCTATTTGCTTGAATTCACTAATAAATGCGTTCAAAGGAAATGGATGAGGAAGTACCTTATGAAACATGGTTACATTATCAACAAACTCTTTTCTAGGAGGAATTAGTCTTGCTAAAGAATAATGGAATGCATCTAAGATATGAGTTTGCTATTGTTTTGCCAATTTTCACACACTTTCCTAAATCAATCTATGATCATATGGTGAAGAAACAATAGAAAAAGTAGAAGTGGAGAGTTTAGAAAATTCTATCTGACCCAAGAATCCTAAACTAAGGCAATCCATAGTTTCTAGACAAGCTAAGTCTGTAGCTTTTAGATTGACAGAGTCTGTAGCTTTTAGACTGGTAGAGTCCATATATTTCAGACTAATAGAGTTCGTAGATTCTAGGTATATGTTTCCATTCAATTCTTCAAAGTGTTTTTTAATTGTGATCATAGCTAATTAAGAAATGTTGTTTAATGTGTTTTCTGATTCATCCACTCAAAGTTATTGTATGCAATTTGTTGATGGTTTTGCAAGAGGATACAAAGAGATTCATTTGGACTTTATCCCATTATAAATGGTCATATCTCCTGACCTACAATCAATTAATACTACTAAACTAGCCAACCATGGTCTACTTAGGATTATGGGATATCTTATATTCTTTGTTTTGGGTTACAAGACCATGAAATCAACTGGATACTCCCAAGACTCTATTAATATTTCAACTTTTTTTATAATCCCTTCTAGTTTAGTTACAAACTAGTCTGCCATTTGAATAATGGTAGTTGTGGGTTGTATTCTCATAAGAGATAATGTAAGGAGAGTATTAGTTGTTATAACATTAATCACTGCTCCCAAATCTACCAAGATGTTAGGAATTTCTTTACCTCTGATTGTGACTGTGATCACTGGGCTTCTCAGATCTACATATTTTGGAACTAATAGTTTTCCTGCTAATAAATCAGTGACTTTTCCATCAACATTAATGGTTCCTAGATATTTTTCTTTCCTCCCAGGTGTCTTGATACAATTTTTTATGATCTTATTTAATTAAGGTATATCCCTAATATCTTATAGAATGGATACCTCAATATTGATCTTTTACAACTCATGGACCAAGTTTGATTCTAGTTTAATATCAATTTCTCTTAATCTTTTAGGAAAAGAAACTACTGGTGTAGTAGTGTTTCCTTTATTTACTTTAGGGCTCATTTTTATTTTGGCTTTTCTAGTGTTTAATTGAGATGATTCTATTTTTTCATTTTCATCAGGTATCTCAAAAATGAGAATTGGAGGTTTTTGTATAGTTTTCCTTGATCTTAAATGTATGTCCGAACACTCAATAGCTCCAACATTGATTATTTCTTCCTGTTCTTTAACATAAATAGGTGTTGGTTGTTTATTTTTTGGATTTGCTATTGGTTATGTAGGTATTGAGGGTTGACTAATTTATCCTTATTACTGAATAACTGGGGGTGACATAATAGTTTGTTGTTGAAGTGGTCTTCTTGGTTGGGTGAATTGTGGATGTGGGTTCCACTACTGATTCCATTATTGATATGGTTGTGGCATCTATTTTTATTGTCATACCCATTGTTACTATGGTTGTGGCACCATCCATGGGGGTGTTGAAATCAAATCTTGTCATACCCATGGATTTTGAATTGATGGAATTTGGGGTTGATTCCAAAATAGTGAAGGAACTGAGACATTCCATGGTGCCATCCATGGATTAACTAGATTTATTGCATTAAACTATCCTTGATCTTGGTTTTGTGGGGAAATTTCTTGTCTTTGAATATAATTTAATTTTTTAGTGGACTAGGCTTGTGTTTTCATTTGATTCTTTAAAATAGGTAGAAGGGTACAATGTTTGGTATCATGATCTGTTGCATCACAGATCCCACATGATGAAACATTGGTTCTATCTAAGGGGTAGTCTCTAAGGGCATGTTTCTATTTGCACTTAGGATAGTAGATTGCTAAGGGTTATATTGTATTTACCTTAGCTTAAAGGCCATCCAAAGTACTGTTTAGTATAACCAGGATATCTATCTTTAGATTAGAAAATTCTTCCATTAAATTACCCACTTCATTATATTTCCCAAATCTTCCTTTCCTAATTTTAGGTTTCATTCAAGATTAGTTGGTACAAAGCTCATAAATTTGATCAAAATCTAACTTATTTATATCTCTTCCTCCCATTAGATTTAAGGCATCTCTAATATCTTCATCCAACCTTCTCAATAAAACTAATTTCTGAACGTCTTCAATGAGTGGATAATTGCTTCTTTTATGAGTGAACATGAATCTATCCAAATAATGCTCTAAAGATTCATCCTCATTCTATTTGATTTTGAAGAAATCCTCTTTTCTTTCTCACACTCGGTAGTAATCTTGGTATTTGTTCAAGAATTCTATTTCCATGTCATCCCATGTTCTAATAGAATCACCAAGTAAACCCATGAACCATCTCATAGCTTCATCTTTAAGTTTAGAAGGAAATAGTTTTAATTTCTAGCTATCTATTGTGTAATCATAGCTTTGACATAGCACCTTGAACTCAAATAGGAATTATCAAGATATTTTGTAGATCTTCCCAAAAAATTTGGTAGATTAGCTGGTAAAACATTTTTTATGGGGGTTTGATCATTAGGATCTGCAACAATAGGAAAGGAGAAAGTCCTTCCTAGTTGTGCAACTTGTTGATTTTATTAGAGAGCCATTTCTTCTGATGATGATGTTTTAAAGCCAAGATGATCTTCCCACTGAATATTTGTGGTATTAGTTATGGGTTGTTCAAGAATATCAAAATTTTCTTCTATTACAGATTTTTGAAATGCTTCTTCTAAATCCTTGGCAACTTCTAAATAGTGTCTTCCTACAAGAGATTGATCTTGAGGAATTTGTCTTATGGGGCTTACTTGTGGTAATGGCCTAGTTTCTACCCAAGTTTTAGAAAATTCTTGCAAATAGGTTTCACTTGTAACTTTTGGTTCACTACTTAGAGATTTGAAGGAGTGTCCACTTGTGTTCTTGGTGGAAACTTTGGGATGAATCATCCTTTAGAATCTCTAGGACTACATCAATTTATTGAATTATTTTGTGATTTTATAATTTTTTTGTATTTCACTCTAGACCAATAATTATTACCTTACTAACACCTTGTGATCCCTGGCAATGGTGCCAAAAATGATGAGTGTCATTTAACTCCTCATTCAATTAATATTCAATTGATGTCTTATCAACCAAGGCTGGTGTCCAAAGCTATCTGTACTAAGGTATAGGATGGTAGATCTAGAAGTCTACTTATGGGGGTGTTTTGATGATCCTATTCTAACTTTGACTAAAGAAAGAAATGTATCCTAAAATATGTGATTCACTCTTTTACTGAAAGTAAAATCACACTCCTATTTACGCTTGCATGGAAAGTAAAATCACACTCTTCACTAACAAAAGAAAATTTGCTTCACACATCTGTTGTAAAAGAAATCACACTTTGCTTAGAAAGAAAATGATTTTGGAATAATAAAATGCTTTATAAGCTATGAATTTATTTTGATGTTCTTATGAATAAATGTAAATATTAACAAGATTATAATTAATTATAACAAGTTAATATAACATAACATAAATACCATACATAGTTCCTAGTTCCAAGGAGAGTGGGCCCTTGCTCCTCTCGGACTCAGGAACAAAGATTAATCAATGCTAGAAATTGAATTATTAATTCACAAAAGTAAAATGATTATAATCTGTCTGAAACTGGTAATATGCTTGTACAAATCTTTTCCTCTATTATCTATTCTCTATCATCTGATATTTATATATCATTATATATGAAAATCTTACATTTTATACTAATATAATCAACTCAAAATAGGATCCAAAGGAATAGGATTCCTTGGTCAATCAATTCATCCAAAGATAGGAGATTGGATTTCCAAGAGATCCAATTATTCTGATAAAATAGATATCCTATCCTATAATAGTCCTAAGATATATATATATATATATATATATATATATATATATATATATATATATATATATATATATATATATATATATATATATATATATAACTTTATCAAAAGAAAATCCTAAAAAATAGTAGGTGGTTATTTTCCTTATTTGATTCTAGCTGGAATGATTCTCTCTTATTTTATTTGGCTACCAGCTTCCCCATTTGTAGCTTCATCCTTACAGAATTCTTGGAATTAACCCTGTAGAGTCAGGAGGAACGAATCTATAGAGTCCATAGAAACAAGCATATGGAGTTCATAGAAACAAGCCTATGGAGTCTATAGAGTCCATAGAAATAAGCCTATAGAGTCCATAGAAACAATCCTATGGAGTCTATAGTTTTGTTGGATGGAGATCAAAATTGCATGTTCACTATACATCGCTTGTGTCTTTATCCTAAGCATTCTCCATAACAAAGATCACTAAAACATGTTATGTATTAGACATTAATGACAAAGTAAAATTTTAGTCCTTGGTTCAATATAAACAAGACAAATATCTATTTTCCATGTAATAGCTATCTAACAATCTAAGATTTGCTTAAGATAATATCCATTGAAAGATGAATTGAGAGAAATAACATGTCAATAATGAGCCATATTCTGAGCTCATCACACCCATATTTCCTATGATAATGACCATGGGGATAACCCATTTTGATTCTTGTATAGGGTAGATGATGCCTATGGCTAGCATACCATCAATCTCTATTTTGACCTTGGTGTAAAGATTAGGGTTCATCTTGTAAGGTCACTTCTTGATAGGTCTTACACCATCAACTAGTTTTATGCTCATCTTCTCAAGGAATGGGTGTGTACCTTTCATGTCTTTGTAATTTTGAGGGGAAAAGTCATGGAATTCATTTAATAGTTCCACAATATATTCTAGCTCCATGTCAGGCTAATATGTGCCCAGAGTAGAAATATTTGGTTATCTTTTTGAGCTAATATCTACTTTTAACATTTTTAATGACACATGGTAGGGATCATTCTTGGTGAAAATCCTTGACATATTTGGTTCCCTCAGTTATTTCTATCTAAAAGTGGCTAGGGTGTTCTTCTAGAGTGCTATCCTCAACTTGGTGTACTAAATTTTGTTTGCTTATCAAAATATTCTAGTTGGGTGCCTTCCATGTTTCATCATCCTCATCACTAGAGTCAATATTGAGGGGTTTCTATTAAAATAAAGTTGGGAGAACCAACCCTTTTTCACCTAACATGTCTGTTATATGTTCCTCTAATATTACAATGTCCTCAAACATTGACCTTGAAACTATCTATAGTGGATCAATTAGTTCAAGGTTTTACAAAGAAAAAGATAAGGTATGGACAAAATGCTCCTTAAGTGCATCCTATTTGGATATCTTATGGTGCATCTCATTGACAATTTACCAAGACCACACCCAAATTTTCAAGGTCCTATAAAAGGCATACACCCATAGATTCCTTGGGGTAATTTTTTCATAGACACTCCAAGTTTCTTTATAAAGGCACACATACACTATATGGTCAGAGTTTTTAGAGTAGGTTGAGATGTCCAAGTCCTCATTACTATTCCTAAATATAGTATAAATATCTCTTTCACATATTTCTAAGTTTTCAAGCTAGTACTTTGTGTTTCCCACCAATGAGTGGCAGTGTTCTTCAATGTATAGATTAGTGCACCCATTCTATCTACTTCTTTTGGGATGCATGATTCAAGGTCATAGGCATAGTCTTGCACTAGATTACTCCCTTCATATTTTAGGAGTACTACAAGTTTTCCATTACTAAGGAAAAACACCCTCTTTACCTTCTTATTGGCATAAGGGACACACCTTTTAGAATCATGATCAATATGGACCCAACCTATCTTCACTAGTTTTGTCACCTTTATGTGTACCAAGTGGCATTTTAAACCAATGGTCTCATATGATTCCTTGACCCATTAGTCACAATTAACATCAATAGTATTTAAGGCTGATTGCCCATATTCTCAAAAAATAACTCCTTGATCATTGGGGTTTAGTGTCCCAGTGTCTTGTACCATGATATTATATATGTGTTTGATCTCATCCTTGAGGTGCACACTCTTGACATGGGGGGTCCTTGGTCTTGTGAGAGGGGTATAACTACCCTCTCCTTTCCATTCTCAAATTTCATGTAGCACTTATTAAATCACATATCTATATAATTGCATAACACCATGTCCTTCCTAAAATAATTAGGTAGTTTCCCTATTCTTCCAACTTAATCACCTCAAAGTCAACATGAAATTTAGTGCCCATGATGCCTACAACTGAACTCTTCAAAAATTTGGTAGGTTGGAGTTAGATCTTGTTTTCCATGAAAATTACATGAGGGGAAGGCCTCAAGGATGGCCTAACTATTTTTTGCCAAGAATTCTTGGTCAAGATGTTGACCTTGGTGCCTATTTATACAAAGACCTCACAAATAGACCATCCATCAATTTTGGCATCCACAAGGAGTTCTTGGTCATACTCCATATTTTATGTATGATGCATTTCTCATGACCTCTTCATGTGTGGCACAATGACTTCAACTAGATTCTGACCCACATTCTCCAATATCAAGTTATTCAATAGGGGAAACATTCCCTCTATTCATAAGAGGTAAATAATCTCCATTAATTCTTGTATCTCCACTTCCTGGCTATCCATCTTTTGAAAGGCAACATCCTATACTTCAAGATCTTATGATAATTAAATCTCCCCTTGTAAGTTTTGGATGACACTCATAACCTATTGCAATACATCTTTCTAGGATTCTAGTTTTGGGTATAACATAACTTTGGGTTCAGGCCATATTATGCACTTAGTATGACCTTATCCTAATATTCTAAGCATAACTCAGGTATTGGTATAACTAGTGGTTGACTGGTGAATCCACTATGAGTACTCACCTGTAATTTAGCCATCTCTATGTATATAAATTACACTTTTAGGGTCCACTTATCCATATCCAACTTAAACCTAATCATTCTTGCACCCTTATTTGCATCAGGGTTACCTTGGGTTAATGTTTTGTACAAGTTAGGGCATTCTTTGATCTTATGAGACCCTAAAAAATATCCACACATGGGATGTGCATGGAATTCACACTGATAATGATCTATTGAGCCACACTTATAACATGATCATGGTGGGAACCTTCCACCATCATGTCCTCCACCTCAACCTTTAGTGCCTTGTTGTATCCCAAAGCTTCTATTATATTGACTATAGCCTTCACTTCCTTGGTTAACTTACCCTCCAAATATTGCAGTGACCTATTTTTCACCTCTTTTCATGTTCTCATGCATTTCATTAATAACTTGCTAATTAGTTGTGATATGGGTGTAGGCATCACATGATTGATAATAGATGGTTGTGTTTACCTAGTTTGTGTGTTTCAACAAAGGGTAGTTATAAACATCATGTGCATCTCAACAAACCTAACAAATTAGAAGTAATGTGCACAAATTCCTTCATGGGTATTTATTCCTATTATGGCCTTTCACTCACAATTAGTGTATCATAATCCACTTCAAGCATCTTGAAATGAACTAGTAGTAAGATTTTAGAGTTAGGAGGCCATAATGCAATCCCCACCTCCATAAATGGGAAGATACTAATATATGCACTTCAAAATGCTTGAACTTTGAGCTTGACTTCAAGCACTTCATGAGGGTCTATAAAAGTCTTCATGAAAAGTAGTCTTTAGAATGGCATTAGAAACCCTCCAATGAACCACTGTGCATGTTGGGAAGGGTGAATATCATATGGAAGCTTTGATACAAGAGTTTTTAACCTTGAATCACATAGGCACACACTTTATAAAAGTCCTTGGGTAATCTCCTTAAGCATGGCAATGCTTTGCTATTCAAATCTTGGAATGTCATTCCTTTAGGAATGCCTCCTTTAGGGTGTCATAATCAACCTTATCTTGGTTAGGGTCAAATTTCCTATACCATATATGGGTAAGATCAAGTAGAGTGGTCATAAACTAGGTTGACTTATGATCCAATTAGGTTATGGCCTATGCATTCCATAGTAGCTCACACTTTAGTACATGTTATGTGGCATTTTTCACACCATGATACTTTGATAAATACATGGCCATTTCATAATAAATTTGCTATAGGGGGTAGCTAATATCTGAGGCTCTTTTCCCCTATTGTCTATCTTGGTGGTAGCAATTTAATGCCTCTAACCACTAGGTTAAGCACTGGTCCCATTGTCACTACTGGTGCCATTGATTTCAATGGAACTTTACTACTTATGGTATTGGACCAATTCCTATGGGCTATTTCCCACTCTACATTAATGACATTGGCTAAGTTATTATACTTGTGCTCAAGTTCTATTGTGATGAGTTAACACCCAATGGTCTAGGGGTAGTTTCACTCACCTCATGGTATGGAATGATATGTTCAATTCTGAGTTCTAACTCTAAGTCTATAAACTATCAAATATCTATGTTGATAATAGGGTCAATTATCACTTTTGTACTTTCTTTAAGTGGGGGATCTAGTGCATGAGCACTTACCATAGGTACAAAAGGGTTAGGTACATGGTACATCTAGTGTATCTGTAATCACCAAGTCCTATAAGAACCCAATAAATTCTACACCTATCAAGTTTTGAAATTGATCCATCGCTTAATTATATATCTCATCCTCATTCTAATGTATTTCAATAGATCTTTCCCCATGACCTTCCTTCTTATTATAAGTTCTTTTAGTAATTCCAAGTTCTAAATATTCCATCAATATGTGTTGTCTCTTATTATAGGTATATCTTTTAAGCTCTCAGGTGTCAATCTTCTCATCCCCTCCCATTACGCTTCACCCACACATTCCCTTTTCCCCATTTGCAGTACACATATGTAAAAATAATTTATCCTTCCATCCAAAAAATTTAAAAGTCATAATATACCATTAACTTCTTGAGCTCTACACTAAATTCCTTCATAAATGTGCCTTTAGGCTCACATAAAAACTAGTACTCTATTTCCTCAAGGCACAAGTATGTTGAGACTACAAACTCAAGTATGTAGTTGTTTAGTGATCCTTGACACCATTTATATACTACTCTAGTTCAAATGGAATCTAGGGTCTCAAGCCTCTCTAATAACTCATTCATCCACTCATAGCATTATCCATATTTTTGTCTTCTTTGGGTTTAATATGCATCCAACCACTAGTATACATGCTAAAGCAATTTTTAGAAAAAGGCCTCATATAGAGCATCATATAGGTTTTTACGAACTTAATTTAATATATTTTATCCTCTATAGGTTGTATGCTTTAGTACAAATCTATACTCAATTTGTTTCAGTGAGCACTCAATGTTTTTGAGGGAGATTTGGTACATCATTATGTTACACCATTGAAATAACAAAATTCAACATGGGTCTCAACAAGGAATCAAAATGTTGTAAAAATGGGGGCACAAGTTTGTCTAAGTTAGTTGTGGACTCATTAAAACCAGGTGTAAACATATTATTATCTTTCTATGCTCAAAATTTTACACTTGATTATGCCAACATCAATTCACATAAGGCACAAACCTTATGCACTCACACAAAATGCAACAGATAAAGAATTGAGGCCCATGTTGAGCTAGTTGTGTCATGGTACAAGTCATCAATTCTAAGATTTGGTCAATTATAATAATGTTTCAATTAGATTCATAAGTGCAAGCCTTTCATGGGCTAAGCATGGTGGTCTATAGGTGCAAGCCTTTAAGTGGATTATTCCTAGTTATAATGGTTCAAGCCTTTGTTTAACTATAGCCTTATATCATATCGATGTTTGAAGGGTCAAGGGGATAATTTCAGTTAAAATGATAATAATAAGATTTTGATTCTTAGTAAGGGTAGGAATACATGGCACATGAACCTCTCTACACTTAGTTTTTTTCCTATAAGTATGGTTGACATCATTATTTATCTTAGGGATGCCATTACCAATGCAACCAGAAGCATGTATAAATATTTATTATCATAAATGCATGGAAATTACAACATTACAATTATCATTGCATTAAAATATCAATGCAAAGGATTCATATACTATAAACAACCTGTTTACTTTAAACATTCATCACCATTAATCAAAGCTTAAGTAATATAGAGTTCTTAATAAGAAATAAGTTCAAGTTTATACTACTTAATGGCCTAGAGGCTCACATGCAAGATTGGATGTATAAAAATGGAGCATTCATGGAGTTTGATCTTATCCTAAGTCTAAAAATAGTAATTATAATGCATATATAACCAATTTTAATTCTTTAAAGCTTTACTACACTAAGTTTGCATCCTCTACTCCACTATTTCTAGCTTCTTTTATATCTCTATAGGATCACCTCTACTAGGATGGAATGCAAAAATTGGGTGTTGAGCTAGAGCCTTAGTGATCATTATAATCACTCCATCAACTTGCAAGCTTATGTTAGAGTCTCCACATATTACCTACCTTAGAATATGCCCTGGAAATTCTACACTTGGGTAGCCATTTACCAATTCATACAAGGTATGCACAAATTCCTCCTTATGGAGCCAAGATGCCAAAAATTCATCATCAACCAAAATGATGCCTTGTTCCAATGTGTTTATATTATTGGCATGAATCCATACATACTAAAATAAGGGGCCCAACATGCTAAATGCTATTTTGTGTTGGTCTTCTTGCATAATTCAGATTTGGTTATAGCCTAAGATTCTGTCCATCTATGAAAGCATTTCATAACCCACTATGGAGTCAACTATCATATCAATGTTTGGTAGAATAAATTTGTCCTTTTGGTAGGCCTTATTTATGTCTCTAAAATTAGTGCATATTTTGATTCCTTCTAGCTTCTTATTGACTAGCACAATATTTGAGATCCACTTTGAGTAGTCAATCGGTCTAATACATTCTTCTTCCAAGATTTTTTATAACTCTTTATTTACTAATAAAATAATACTAGGATGCATCTTGAAAAATTTTTGTTTCACAAGTTTAGCATTATGATGTACCATAAGGTGGTGTAAAACCAAAGGTGGGGTCCAAACTAAGCATGTCAAAGTAGGACTAGGCAAATACATTAACAACTTCCCTCAAAAAGATGGTAAATACTTCACATTCCTCCTCAGTGATGAATAAACCTAACTTGATGCATTTTGGGTCATCTAGAGTCCTGATGTTAACTTTTGTAGTGTCCTCCATAAGAAGAGTTGAACCATCTTTGAGAATGGTTGGTAAAGATTTAAACTAGCCTATAATGGTAGAGTCTTCTGTTAAGACTGGCTCTTCAATTTCTCTTAGTAATGATGAATCAAAACCCCCTAATGGTAGGAATGGCCATGTGATAAATACTATTAGAAAATATTAGATGATTCAATAGAAATCTTTTTGTTCTTTAAGATTAAACTCTGACCCATAGGCAAGTTTGTTGTTGGTGGTCTCCTGAGCTATGTTTGAGTAAGGTTGAACACCCCCATCTAATTTCACTTGTAATAGGTTTTTACCACTAGATTGGATTTTCTCTTTACTATTTCCCTGGTCTAAAAGTTCCACAAAGATGTTTTCATTTTGGGACATGCTAACCAAATTTAACTTTAATATAATTTGTTCAACCATTTTCAAGGAGAGCCGAATAGTAGTTACAAGAATAGGTCATTTCAGAGGTCCAAATTTGCAAGTCAAGGAGGCTAAAGTGTTTTGGCTCCATTTTAGTGTAAGTTAGGTTCTCCACAAGTCAAGTCTTGGTCCCTCGTAAGCCCAAGTTACTCCTCAAGACCAAGTCAGGTTTTTTGAATGACTTAACTTATAAACATGAGTAGAAGTAAATTGGGTTTACAAACCTAAATTTATCCTTCCAATGCTTTGTGGATTTTCAACGATGCATGACTTTGGGTTTTCCAAGGAGCAAGTCTTAAATTGATTTATAAGTAGTGAGCAATGAAAGGTCTGAAGTGAGTAAGTAATAGGACTTAGAAAACTCAAACGGTCTTGATAATGCCTCTAAAATTTCCCAAGGTAAAATTCTTAAAAGTTTTTGAAGGGCACTCCATTCTTCTGAAGGGTAGTTTAATTCTTCTGAAGGATAGTTCAAGTTTTTGAAGGGTAAATCCATCCTTTTTAAGGGTACATTTTTAGATTTTTGAAGGTCTCTTACCCTTTATAAGGGAAATTTTCACAAATCTAAAGGGTCTTTCTTGGTAAAAGTGTCCTTCAATTTTTTTTTGAATGAACTTAGTGAAAACTCAAAAGAATTATTTTAGACATTCGAAAAAATCTTTCTGAGAAGATATGATTCACCATCATGTTCAAATAAATGAGAAGCTTCCATGTGGCATAAGCTAGAGCAGAGTTAGCTTGTCAAAGATAGATGGAGGATGATCCACAGGCATCCATGCCTAGTAGATCAATGACTTAGAATCACCAATTCAAGTCATTCCTTGAGGACCAATCAAAAGGGAAGGACAAAGCCAAACAAAATAAAAATAACTTCTCTCCATGCCATTATGCATCATGAAAAGACAAGGAGAAGTAGCTGGGTGCCAAAACAAATATCCAATAGGCAGCTCCATTAACAACAACCATTTTTGGCACCATCTCCACATAGGTCTATTTTTTTAAGTAGTGATGGAAAAAAATCTCCAAGAGGGCAAGCCAAGGGCATTCAGGAGGGTGACATGAATCAATCAAAATTCCCTAATGAACATCATTGGTAAATTCAATTACATATGAAGATGGAGACTTCCAACAGAATTGATTCCTCTCCTTGGTGCCAAAATATTTACTCTCTCTCTTTCTTGCTATATATATAGTCTCTTGGCTAGGGAAAAGAATAATACCCAATACGATAGAGCCCTACGGGAATGAAATCACATTCTGCCTTTCGACATTAGCATAGGTCTATTCTTTCATGTTTCTAGATGATTATTTGAGTGTGTGAGTGATGTATGGTGGCATCTTGTAATGTTTTTTATCCTTTTGCCCCTTCATTCTTCATTCTTGAATAAGATTCCTCAGTCTATCTGGTCACATAGTGTGTGTCTAAGTGTATTGCATTTTTTCATGTGTACTATTATTTTGGAATGTGTAGGGTCTACCTTTAAACTCATTTAGTTTGTGTTATCTTACACATCTCACCTCTATGTTGAAACACTTTTCTTAGACTCTTTAGAACTTGGGAATATTTATGTTTTGCTACATTGTGCACATGAATGTGATACTCATGTGGAATGTAGTCTTGGTGTATCACCCTTGTTAGAGTAATATCTCCCTTTATATAAATTTATAACTCTTTTCCCTTCAATAAATTTGGTCTAGTAGTAGTGGTTTTATAGAGACTCATATACAAAGAGCTATCCCTTTCAATCTAGAGGTTCATTTCTTCCATAGGCATACCCACATGCCTATAAATGTTTCAACATTGCCCAAATCTAGGAGAGGAATAAACACTCTCTTCTAGGGTACAATATTTGGAGATAACAGTTTTGGCATACCCAATGGGACCAAGTCCAAATAGTGGGAAGATTGTTAGTGTGTCTTCTCTCTTATCAACTTTTAGAAGCATCCAAGTGAACACCAATGGTGACTCCAAATGAATTTATGGTTGAAATCAACCCAAGTATCTATTGATGAAGATTTTGGTCAGTCCTTATTTTATAATCTGAATTATGAAGTTGATATGCATGGATATGGGGAGAGTCCTTACCATACACCTC
The DNA here is from genome assembly GCA_037957365.1 of Torreya grandis. Taxonomy (NCBI): domain Eukaryota; kingdom Viridiplantae; phylum Streptophyta; class Pinopsida; order Cupressales; family Taxaceae; genus Torreya; species Torreya grandis. The sequence continues at coordinate 2,783,845 of JARHVA010001202.1, forward strand.
TGTATCATGACCCTTTATACCCTTCTCAACTATCTTACCAAGAATACCATCCTCCTTATGAGTCATAATATTCCTATGGTCAACCTAGTCCTTTTTCAAATAATTATGTTGTTATTGACCAACCATATGACCCATCTTCACCTCAGTCTTGTCATGATGAGTTAGACAACACCATTAGTTTGGAGGTAGACTATGGAGCTTTCAAAGCCTTTCTTGAAGAGGTTAAACAACCTATCCACTTTTTCCAAGATTACTACCTCTCTCATTCTCATAATGTGTGGGTAGTTATGACAAGATTTCTAGAATTGGAAGAGCATATGATTGTGCTAGATAAGTGTAATGATGGAACTCTTGGTGGTTTTGAAGATTGGTTAAGGTTTTCAATTGGGTTGTTAATGGACATGTGGGGTTATGTTGAAAAAGATAACCATTATGTCATTGGTAAAGGATTGTCTAGGGCCAGAAGAGCTTTTCAATGGTGGATTGATAGATTAGAGAAATGGGAAACCAAAGAGGGTATAAAAACATAGGAGGGTATGGAACAAGTTGTAGCTATAAGAGAATATCTAAAAATCTATGAAGAGCCTCAAGAAGATGAGGAGGATGATGACAACTTGTATGAATAAGATATACTTCTTATTTCTCCTCTTATCTTACCTCTCCCACAAGAGCCCATTCAAAAAGTTTCACCTATCTCCATGTCCATCCTTGACCACCACTCTCCATCCTCAACCCATAAAACCATATATCTCTCTTCCACCATCCCTCCAATTGAAGAAGAGACTCTTTCAAGGGAAGCATCAAAATAAGAAACCACCATATAAACTCATCTTGGTGAAGACAAGGATAACCTTGCCTCTTTGAGTGAATAAAAACATGTTGAAGACTATTTTACAACTGTCCATGAGGAGTGTGACCTAGACATGGAAGGAGAGGTATTTGGAGAAGACCCCATGTTTAATCCTAAGGTTGTAGAGGACCATCTCAAACATTAAGTGAAGTGCATCATCAAGGAAGACTGCCAAGGTACTCCTCAATAGGTTACAATATTAAAATAATATCATGAGATCAAAATTGAAGACATAGTACTTGAGGATGACTCTATACCTCTTTCTAATTTTGAATCACCCTCAGATGAATTTTAGCCTAAGAATAACAACTTGATGATCCTATATATCAAGAAGAAAAGAGAGAATAGGTAGTGATCTAGGATGTCAAAGAAGACAAAGATGATTGGAAATAGAAAATAGAGCTCTTTTAAGAGCTTGAAATCCTCTGCCAAGCTGAGGGATAAGTTCATGACAAGGTGAATGAAATCTTTCCCATGGAAGATAAGGACCAAGATTGGGTAGACTATGTAGAGCTCCTTAGTGATCTTGAAGAGATTACAACTGATGAGAAGCCCAATCTCACTAAGAATCCCATGGAAACCAGGAATACAAGCCTTGTTAACTCACCATTAGAGGTCAAAGTTGAATAATCTTGTGAGGGGCTTGAAGTTGTTGAGCTGTAGGAAAAGTTCATTTCTATGGCTAGCTTGTTGGAGCTTCTTGGTTTTTGTTAAACACCATCAAGAAGATGGAGGCCTTGATGCTAAGGATCAAAATGTTGCATGATTCATCCATCACTCTATGTTATGAAGCCATGAAGGTTTATAGCTACCCCTTTGATCTAGGAGGAAGTGTTCATCTCAAGTATCTTCTATAAATAGTAGTTTAGGTGTGATTATTTTAGTTTGCTATTATGTTTCCTAAGTGCTTTGAATCACAAGTTTTTTTCCCTTCCCTTTATTTTTTGTACATGTGATCATCCCAGCTAGTGTGTTTTTGAAATAAAGCTTGTTCAATTCTCTTTGAAGTGCCTATATGTGTGACTCCATACCCAATGGAGGGATTTAGGTGACTGGTCTTTGACATATAAGACATGCCTCCCCTCATAATCACCAAGAATGTTGACCAAATTTCATGTCAGTATAATTTATTTAACCATTTTCAAACAGAGTTGAACAACAGTTGCAAGTCAATGAGGCTAAAGTGTTTTGGCTCCATTGTAGTGTAAGTCAAGTTCTTCAGAAGTCAAGTCTTTGCCCTTCATAAACCCAAGTTACTCCTCAAGACCAAGTTGGGTTCTCTAAATGACTCAACTTATAAAAATTTCATGATTAGAATTAATTTGGGTTTATGAACCCAAATTACTCCTTCCAATGTTTTTTGGGTTTTTAATGATGCATGATTTTAGGTTTTCCAAGGAGCAAGTCTTAAATTTCTTTATAAGTAGTAAAAACTGAGAGGTACAAATTGAGTAAGTAATAGGGATTAGAAAACCTAAAATGGTCTTGATAATGCCTCTCAGATTTCCCAAGGTAAAAGTCTTAAATTTTTTTGAACGGTAGTTTAATTCTTCTGAAGGATGCTCAAGTTTTTGAAGGGAAACTCCATCCTTCTGAAGGGTAAATTTCCAAATTTCCAAAGGTCTCTTACACTTCGAAAGGGGCATTTTCACAAATATGAAGGGTCTTTCTCAGAAAAAGTGTCCTTCAAAAAGTTTCCAAAGGGACACTTAGTGAAAACTTGAAAGAATTATTTCAGACATTTTATCTAAAAAAATATTTTTGAGAAGACATGGTTCACCGTCATGTTCATATAAATGAGAAGCTTGCTCATGGCATGAGCTGGAGCAGAGTCAGCTTATTAAAGATAGATGGAGGATGATACATAGGTATCCATGCCTAGTAAATCAATGACTCAGAATCACCAATCTAAGTCATTTCTTGAGGACCAGTTAAAAGGGAAAGATAAAGCCAAACATAATAAAAACAACTTCTCTCCATGCCATTATTCATCACGATAAGCCAAGGAGAAGAAGTTGGGGACTAAAATAAAAATCCAATAGGTGGCTTCATTAGTAATAACCATTTTTGGTGCCATCTCCACATAGCTCTATTCTATTAAGCAATCATTGAAAAAACATCTCCAAGAGGGCAAGGCAAGGGCATTTAGGAGGGTGGCATGGATCAGTCAGAATGCCCTAATGAGAATTATTGGCAAGGTCAGTTGTAGCTAAAGATGGATAATTCCAATAGAATTGATTTCTCTCCTTGGTGTCAAAATCTTTCCTCTCTCTCTCTCTCTCTCTCTCTCTCTCCCCTTATTGCTATATATAATCCACTTGGCTAGGGAAAAGAAGACTACTCAGTATGGCAGAGCCCTGTGAAAATGATATCATATTCTATCTTTCAACATTAGCATAGGTCTATTATTTTATGTTTTTGGATGATTTTTTGAGTGTGAGAGTGATGTATGGTGGTAGCTTGTGATGTTTTTTATCCTCTTTCCCCTTCTTTCTTCATGCTTGAATAAGAGTCCTCAGTCTAGCTGATCACATGGTGTGTGTCTAAGTGTATTGAATTTTTGCATGTGTACTATTATTCTAGAATATGTACAGTCTACCTTTTAGCTCATTTACCTTATGTTATTTTTCATGCCTCACCTCTATGTTAAAATACTTATGTTAGAATCTTTAGATCTTGGGAATGTTTGTGCTTTTACTGCATCATGCACTAGAATGTGATACTCATGTAGAACGTAGTCTTGGTATATCACCCTTGTTAGAGTAGGATTTACCTTTATGCAAATTTATAGCTCTTTTCCCTTCAAGAAAGATAGTCTAGCAGCAATGGTTTTGCAAAGACTCATATACAAGGAGATAACCCTTTCAATCTAGAGGTCCATTTCTTCCATAGGCATACCCTCAAGCCTATAAATGTTTCAACATTTCCCAAATCTGGGAGAGGACTAAAAACTCCCTTCTAGGGTTTAATATTTGGAGACAATAAGACCTTAATGTTTTATTTAATTTTATGTGGCTAAGGATATTCACCCATTCTCCAAAATAGGCTTTAATATCTAGTTTGATCTAGAACCCTTATTTGTGGTCTCCCAACAAAACATTATCCCTATGTCCTAAAAAATCATAGAAGGATTCATCATTCTAAAACTCATCAACTAGCACTATCGATTCTTTTTGGTCCTAGTCTATTATTTAAGGATAATATAATGGAAGATGATTATGGTTAATGACTAGTCAAAGGGTAAAAATGGAATTAGTGATAAAAAAAATTGGTAGTGGATAGGTCATCAAAAGGGATATGATCAAACACTATTTTTTCATCAACATAATTATAAATAATCATTAGAATTAGAACATGAATAAGGTACATGGGTTGACCCCCATGTGGTTTAAATCCAAGACCATATGTTCTCTTGTATCAAGTTATAGAAATTAGATCAAGTGGACCTTGTTGATTCAACCCAAGGCCTCCTCCTTCATAAGAATCTCTTTACATGATTTTGTTTTAAATGAGATATTTGGAATTTATATAATAGTCATATAGTTTATCATTATATAACCAAACTACATCACCTTCAAGTGGGTTCTGTTCTTGGCTAGTGACTAGTATGAAGATAATAGTTATGGGACTATGTAGTTAGCCTTTGCCCTTTCTTTTCCATTCCATATAAGGTGGTTTGGATTTAGGTATTCTAAAGGACTTGGGGTTCTTTGTAAGCTTGGTAATATGGAATGTATCATGGGTCAAGTATTCTCTTGGGACATTAGCCAAGATGGTATAATGATTAGATATTTTAGGAGGTGACATGTGGGAAAGTGAATAAAGAGTGTTAGTATTAATGCAGTTAGCCTCTAGTGAATCAACAAGTATTTATTTCCCTTTGTTTTTATTAATAACTAAATTTAAGCTAAAATGGTAGTTATAACTTTGGTACCTAGCCTCCAAATGTTTTTAATGCTTGTATGGTTGCAAATATCCATAAATAGTAACCTCCATACCTGAATGGGAGAAATTGATACATTGGTGTAATGTTGAAGGAATTGCATGAATCTCATGTATCTAAGGTCTACCCAAAATCATATTATATGATAAATCAAGGTCTAACACATGTCATAGTATATCATGGGTCAAAGGCCCAATGATAAATGGCAAGCTGATTGTGCCTTGTGATTCCCACTCTTTATTATTATAGGCCTTGATTGTAATCATTTTTGGCTGAAGATTAGTCATGGTACACCAAAGAAGCTTGATGAGATTTAGAAACAAAATATTTAGACCTGATCCATTATTTATGAGGACACACTACACTTTGTGCCATGTTATGAAAACTTCTATGTACAATGGATTATTATGCAGAGGGCCAAGGGATGACATATCACTTTGATCAAAGGTAAAATATTATCTTGGGGCTAAATGTCTAACCAAAGATTGAAATTTTTCTAGAGATATGTCATTAAGAACTTTATATTAGCTTAATAAATCTCTCAAGATGTTTTTATGACTAGTAGATTTATGCAACAAATCTAAAATGGAATTTTGTGTAAGCATCTTCTATAATTATTCCATAATATCAAATATATTTTCTTGTACAATGGTAAATGGCTTGTTCCTAGCTAAAATGGTTGGTGGGATGGGTGAATTGGTAGATGGATGTGGGCTTGGTATCATAATATTCAACCATTGAGTTATGATTACACAATCATGATTAGATACAAGACAATTATTGCTAATAAATGATAGTGGTGGGGGATTAGATAGGATAAGTCTCAATTGCCATTACACTTGTCCATTATCAAAGGCCAATGATGAGTTATTGATATAAGGTCCAAAAGTGAGAATCCCTACTTAATGTTATACCTTTATGTGGTCCTAGGTCAAGGAAAGATCATCGGCATGAGTTTGTTGACTGGGAATGATTAGTAATGATCTTGTTTGATTGATACTTGGTATCAAATTTATGGAAATGGTGGAAACATGAACTCCCATGATATGACCTACAACCTTATTGTAGTCATGTGAAACTACATGGTAGGTTTATTAGTTGTTGGCATTGTTATGGCATTGGTTATATTAATTTGGATGACATTATTAGTTCTATTATTATTTTTTTGGGTTCTATATTAGTTGTTGATACTACTATTCTTATTGTGCTAGCCATTGTTGTTATTGGTTGTTATGTTGTATAAATGGGTTATGATAGATGTTGAGTTCTAATTAGATGTAAAATTTCAATGATCCAATGTTATCTCTACATTTTCCAACATATTCTTAATCAAATTTTTAATTTTCACACAACATAGTAAATTATGTCTATTAACCCAATGATACTCACATAATTCATTTTGCTTGTACGAGTATGGATAGTCAATGCCCTTAGGATAGTGTTTCAGAATAGGCAAGTTAATCATATTATTTGAAGAGAGCTTGCAAAACATATATTCAATGGGTTCTCCAAGGTCACTAAAAACACAATGAGTGGATACATTTCTCCTTGGAGGAGGAGTTTGTAGAGGAAAAGGTTGTTGCATTTGTTATGTTGGTCTAGGCTACTATACGTGCTATGTTTACTGAAGAGGTTATTGGTTAGGAGTAATTTTCATATGTGGCATATACTAAGAAAATGGTTTTTTCACTATTTAGATATATCATGAATCGATAAATCCATTACTAAAAGCATTTTGGTTATGATTGAACTACTTGGGTTTATCATAATTATTGGCTTGTGCTGATTATAATGCTTACACTTATACTTGGTTCTAGTTTTGGCTATTGTTCTAGTTTTGATTCTAGCTATGATTCATTGAGGTAAGTTTAATGATCCCTTTTTAAATAAGATCTATTTTGATCAACAAAAATTTATTAATGATTTATTTGAAAGTGTGTGTACACTACAACTCTAAATGGTAAGAGATCTCACTGTGTAGATTTTTGGTAAACACAAGAACTAGTTACTTGTCTGGTAGAGTATGGGTAAATCAAATTTTAAGGGCTCTCCATCAATATAGTTAAATTGTAAATTTTTCACAAATATTTTATAGGACTTTGTCAATTCTACCAACAAAATCTCATTTTCAAGATTATAGAAGTGTTGCACAAACTTGTCTAAAAGATCATCAAAATTAAAAACTAATTTTTTGGGAGATTTTAAAAACCACTCCAAAGCTTATCCTGCTAGGCATCTTGGAAACAATAGTAGGAGGTATATGTTGATATAGGCCACTAGTTGGCAAGTAACAAATAATTTCATCAAGTGGGCCTTGGGCTCTCCTTTCCCATTGTATTTGTCAAATTTTGGTGGCTCATACCCTAAAGGAAATGGTATTTACAAATAATCCATATTAAATGGGTATGAACACACATCATCCAACATAAAATTCTTGGTATGTTTCCTAGCTTGGATGATAGCAATTATATCCTTCATTTTCTATAATTCTTGGTATATAAAACTAGAGGGAACATTGGTCTGAGATGGAAGTTAGGTAGTCAAAAGTGGATTCCTTTGACCAGGGTATAGAGGAGGCATTTGTTGAGGAATGTTGGTTTGGTTTAAGAATTGACTAGGAATATTCATATGTAGATTAGGTATGATTTTTGTGCAATATTCTAGTTAGGATTTGGTATATGGGCCTAGTTTTGGAGAAATTATGGTTGAGATGGAAGGATATGGCTAAGGATCAAATACTGTGTCTTTTGAGGTTAATTAGGGACTTATTGTCAACTAGCCATACCTTGATGATTACGAGGACATTGTGAACCAATGTCCTATCATTGATCTTATGGCACATTTGGAATGAAAGGTAATTATTGCCTAATTAGTACTTGTGGAACATTAAAACCTCTTAGCTATGAAAACCCTTATTAGGAAGTAGAAAAATGTTGAAGGTTTGGAATTTATCATTGACCAAGACTTCTAAGTTATTGATTAGACATCATTTGTGATTGGATTGGTATGTTGGTCTATGATTGAAGAGGTATGTTCATCACTACCAAGTGAGGTCAAAAATTGGTTTCCCCCTATTTAGGTGGTAGAATGTTTTACCTCTATTACATGGGTACATTGGATTATGCCTATTATTATGGAACATTAATCATCACCTATTGTGATGGAGTAATATTCATCACATTTTGTGGCATGGCACTAGTTATTTCTTGAATATTTAATCTTTGAGGTTGGGTGCTTAAAGAAGCAACTATTTGAGGATTAGAGGTAGTTGTTTGAGGTTGGGAGGTATAAGTTCCTACCCTTTTCATTTTTCAACCACTCATGGTGTTATCTAAAGGCACATTTTGTTATGGACTACTTTTTTGTGCATTGACACCACTTTTGTTTAGATTAGATGACACTTACACATTATCCACTATGTTTAGCTCAGTATGCTACATAAAATTAGAATATACTTCTTCAATGGCATGGGCATTGAACATGTTTCCAACCAAAGTGATTTGTGTGAATGGGTCTTGTAGAATAAATTTGATACAAAGTTTTGTTTATTCTAAGGACTCTCATTTTTTCTTTTGGATAAGTGCCATATAGCATTCTAAGGTTTGAGGCTTAAAAAAACTAAGTAATGAAGCATGCAGATATGTCCATATGTCACTTCGATACTGTTTATAGCTCAAAGGAATGGAAAGGAGCATTTATCTTGCACATGATAGACACATGGTGCAACAACGGTCCTTTTTATAAAAGTAAAAGTCTCAATAGAGATTCAAGTGGTAGGCACTAAGCTTCATGGAGTCCCCTTTTGATAAAGCTTAGAAAAAGGTTTCAAGATTTAATTGAACATGGATTAATGCCACTTATCACCTTGGCACTTAGTCAAAGAAAAAAGAGTTTTTACAAGCCTCCATTAAGTGAAAGATAACATGTGGGTAAAGGACATTTTACTTCGAGTTAAAAGGCAAAAAGAGAGTAGTGAAGCATGCAGAGGGTATCCATGTGTCACTACTATGCTCCTTAGATCCAAGGCAAATATCAAAGACCTCCCAACTTGTGGAACAATTCCACGTGTCCATGTTTGGGGAGACTACATGTTTAAGACAAAAGAGGATCAATAATTAAAATATATTGAGAGGGATAGTTAGGAGAAATAATAGAAATAAGTCCTAAGTGGTTTAGCTCCAACATCATGTAGTTTCTTATATCCAAAAATTAAAGACAAGTGGTTAGACCCCAAGCAAGTGCCAAAAACTCATGGTGGATAATTTGTTTGGATATAAGTAGCTATAAAATAGAAAAATAAGGAGAATCATCTAGACCATATATAGAGTTTTAGGAGATAGTTATTCAAAAGCATTTGACTACCTTAGCAGTTGCCTTTATTAAGAGTTTGAAGATTGTATTTTGTGAATTTTTGCCTTATGTATTTTGTTCATATATAAAGAAAGAGTGGTGTTCTATGCAATAATAGTCTACTTTTTAGTATTGCTTCTCATTTTTTATTATAAGACTTTTGTAAATTTCACATAATTACTAAAAATATTAACCATGTTGAATACTCTTTAATATTTTTAGGGAAAAATATTGAAACTAATACTATGTTGTTAGAGATAGATGATGATCTAAGTTACTTTTTATATTATAAGCCTTTGGTTGGTATATAGTCTTTAATAGAATTATTTATCATGTTTTAAACTATTTAATCTTTTAATAAATTCTATTATCACTCTTCACTATCCCTTTCAGTAAAGGAATTCAATCTTGGCATATCACCTTAGTAGTTAAAATACTCCTTTTATGCATTATTTTCTCTCCCTTTACACCAAACCCCAAGAGAAGAGCTAACTTATTTAAAATTTGGAGGTTTTTTTGAGGGTCAAGTCCCACATCTTATAAACTTCCTATGACTCTGGTGATTAGTTTCAAAATTAAGCATCAATAATTTTTTTGGCATGCCAAGTAGGATAAGACCTAATTTTATTTATAAGTGTATGAGAAGACATCCTTTAAGGAGGGAGAATCATGGGATGATTATAAGATCTCAGTATATAATAAACCTAGGACTCTTAGTAACACCTTTGGTGACTACTTCAAGGAGAAATTTAATTCAACAAGTTACTTTGGGAGGTTAAATGGCTATTCAGGTGCCACTTAGAAACTTTGTCAATTAGAATGATGGAAGTCCACTTATCCTACCAATGCCTCTTGATACATGGGATCCCATTCTAGCTAATGATCTAAAATCATTATCTAAATTCACTAGAGAAGACTTCAAGACTAGATAAGAGTATCTTCAAGATATGGCTGATGTATGTACCATCCACTTTATTATGCAACAAAATGTAGCCTTGAGACTACTCACCACCTCTTTAAAGGGAATAGCTCTTGACTGGTATAGATATTTAGCACCAAATTCTATTACAAACTAGGACCAATTGGGAACTAAATTATATTATAGATTCAATGAAAAGGGAGATAGATCATCCCTCCTATAGTAATTAATCACTGTTAAGAGATCCCCCAAGAAGCAATGACCAATTTCAATACTAGATTTTAGAAGACATGACAAAGAATCCCAATCTTAGCTCGACCACTTATAGGTATGGAAATCATTTTCTATCTCAAATATTTTAATTTTGATATCTCAATCATGATTCAATCACTAGGAGGGTAGACTCTTATTGATGCTTATGAACTCACTATAAGAGTAGAGAATAATATGATAGATGCCTAGAAATTACCCCCAAGGCCTCTTATGCTTATGTTCCCTAAATTATCCCTCCCAACTCAAGAAGGGCTTCTTAGTAATTCCTAGGCTAATACTTCTCTATATACTTTTCCTTCATCTCAATAAACACTAGTCATAGCTACATCTTCTGCCTCATCAGAGATGAATGATGTCTACAACATACTTAGAACCTTCTATAATGAAAGTATCAATCTTAAGAGGAACCAAGATTCACACCAATGACCTCTTTATCAAGGTTTCCAAGGGATAGACCCCCTTATCAATCAAATTAGTACTAAGGGACTCAAATATTATCTTTTTCACAATAACCTAACTAGATTTCCCTCATACCCCTACCATTTCAAATGGTTCTACTAAGCTGAGGAAGAGAGCTAGTCCCTAGCCAAAACAACTTGGCAAAAGAAACAAATGCATGGTGCTTTCCTTTTAATTACTCTCACATGCCAAGATATTTCCCTATGGGAAATCTACAATAGAGAGTAGCTGAACAAAGAAGAATGGGAAGCTAAGAAGTGACCTCATTAAGACCATACTAGTCACCTAGAGTTCAAAATACAACCATGGTGGCTCAAATGAAAGTCATGTCACTAGAATAGGAAGGAGAAATTTTCCTTGAATATGTTTTGTTCTCATAGATTAAAGATGAGGAATCTATGTTCATTAATGAAACATGTCCCTTTAAAAATGTGGTTCAATCTAGTTATTTCACATGGTCAAAAAGGAGGATGGTTGAGTCTATTGAGGTTTTCCCTACTATCAACACTAAACCAAGAAAGGTGTCATTAGCCCCAAATTTTCAAGTCCCCACAACAAGGCAAGAATTTCCAATAACCACTCATAAATAAGGGATCTCCAACATGACAATTGAAAGGACAAGGTGTCCATAGTACTCTAAGGCATAGCCACTCAGACTAGTCAATATGGTGGAATAGCTAAATAAAGTCCCTACTAATATTTCATTATGGGATATGTTGGCCATCCTTGAGCAAAAGGAACTATTTCAAGAATCACTAAAGGACTATATTGACCCAAATTCTAGTACCACAAAGGAAACTCCATCAAATAAAGGCAAAGAGCAATTGGTAATACCTTAGCCACAACAACCAATAATCCTAGTGAATTCAAAAAAAGAGGTAAGAAAGCCTAAACCTAACCCCCTTTATATGAATCTTATAGTGGGTAAAAATTTTATTTACAACTCTATGATAGACTCAGGTGAAAGCATTATAGTCATGCCTAAGTTAATAACCAATGACTTAAAGATCAAATATGAGCCATTGATTAAGGGAGTCATGAAACTTGATGGAAAGTTGATACAGACCATTGAGATCATCAGATCTCTTCCATTACAACTATATTCTTTCCCAAACATAATTATTTCACAAGATATAGTAATTATAGACATCCCTCCTATCTTTGGATTGTGCCTATCTAGAGACTTTACAACAAATATTAGAGGATATATGTCCCTTGATCAGTCAAATCTAAATTTAAAAACCAAGTATGGTTCTAAGATGAAAGTGTTATCAAAACCCTTATGCAAGGAACACATTATGAACCAAATGGAATCAAAGTGTGAATCCTCCCATGCGATGATCACAAGAGAAGAAAGAAGTTGCATAGAGGAATCAATAAAAGTTGGTGAACATGAAGGTAATAACTATTTGTCAGTTTTGACATTAGAAGATCCTTTTGGAAACTTTGATTCCACTAGTTTAATAACTTATATCATCTATGATGAGAATCCTAAAATACCTAACATAATGGAGGGTGAAATCATTAAAAAGGAAAGCCCCATATAAAATTCTTTAATATGGACTCTAAATTTTGATGGAGCAAGAAGCAAAAAGGGATTAGGGTTAGGTATATGCCTCACTTCTCTAAAGGGAAAAAATATCCTTAAGGTGTTGTGTTTTCAATTTGGTTGTACTAATAATGAAGTAGAGTATGAATCTCTAGTGCATGACCTAATTCTTGTTCATAAGGAAGGGATCAAGAATCTAAGAGTCCTTGAGGACTCAGAGTTAGTGGTCAAACACATTAGAGAATCTTATATAGAAATGAACCCAAAGATGAGGTCTTACCACCATAGAATTTGGGATTTGATCAAAAGTTTTGATGTTTTCAACATTGAAGTCATCCCAAGGACTCAAAATGTTAAAGCGGATAGAATGGCTCAAATAAGATCCCAGTTTGATTTGACCAAAGATATACTAACCAATAAGGGAGTTGTCAAGGTAATCATTCAACCCATTGTACCTAAAAATGAGGATAACTGGTAGGTATTTAAGAGTGATCAATAGATCATACTTTTTCTACAATAGTCAAGAGAGTTTGTAGACTAATTACAACCTAAAATTGAAGAGGCATATGTTAAGCAAATCATATAATTAAGGTCCAATAAGCTTCGAAAGGGGTTAATAACACTTGAAATTTGTTTTGATCTTGATGATGCAAACATGGATAAAATAAATTTTGTGGCAAGTAAAGAAGACTATTCTGAACTTGAAGTCTCTAATGGGAGAAAGTTGAAAGTTGTGAAGGTGACCACTCAAAAGTAAAAGGAAATATTGGTGGATTTATATCACAAATAGAATAAGGTAATGGCATGGACATACAAGGATCTTCACAGTTATAAGAGAGATATTTTATAACATACTACTAACCTAATTGAAGGATCAAAACATATTTGCCAAAAGCAAATACTAGTTAATCCAAATATAGAGTCTCTCATGGCTGAAGACCTCAAGAAATTATCAGAGTCTAATATTATCTTCCCCATTAATCACTCCACATGGGTTTCTAACTTGGTCCTAGTAAGGAAAAAGAATAGAGAGATTAGACTCTATGTGGACTTTAGGGATCTCAATAAGTCCTCTCCTAAGGATCACTACCGCTTACCCTCAATGTAATAGATTTTATAGACTGTGGTAGGAGTAGATAAGCTTTCCTTATTAGATGGCTTCTTGAGTTATAATTAGATATGGTTAGTAGAAGATCAACACAAGACCAATTTCACAACAAAGTGGGGAAATTTTGCTTACACCAAAATTCCATTCAAAATATCTAATGCAAGGGATATATTTCAAAGAGATATAGACATTACCTTTAGGGAATTAATAAATAAATCAAATTTGATTTATCTTGATGATCTCACCATCTTCACTAGGTCAATCAAGGATCATTTTGATCAATTAGAAGCTATTTTTCAAAAGTGCCAAGAATATGGGATATCTTTAAACCCTAAAAAATGTGTGTTTTGAGTACCCCAATAGAAGTTACTTAGACACATTATCTCAAAATAAGGGATCTCCATAGATCCAAAAAGAGTCAAGGCAATATTGGATTTATCCCTACTAATAAACAAGAAAATGGTACAATCTTTCCTTGGGAAGATTAAATTTATAAATAGATTCATTTTAGACTTTGTCAGAATGGTTAGACCCATCACCCTAATGCTTAAAAAGGACCTCAATTTTAAATGGATGGTTGAGGGGTGATAGGCTTTTGAGAGTATCAAAAGGGAAATTACATCTACCTGAGTCCTATACAACCTTGATTTCTCAAAAGATTTCATCATGATTGTCTATGGGGGAGAACATAACATAGTGTCAGTGCTAACCCAAAAGGATAAAGAACAAGGAAAGTATTTGATTGCCTCCTTCTTAAGAATTGTTTAGGATTATGAATTAAAATCTAATTTTTTTAGAGCCAATCTTATGCTATTGTTAAAGGACTAAAAAAAAATAGGTAGTTAAGTACTAGAAACAAGATCACAATATTCATAACACATTCAAGTGTTAGGGAATACATAATGGAGGGTGAAATCATCGAGAAGAGAGCCAAATGGATAACTAAGATATTGGAATATGATATCAAATTAAGCCCACTAAATTAATAAGAGGGAGGGGCATGTGTTAATACCTTGCTTAAGATTCTAAAACTCTAATATAAGAACAAGTCATTAAAGATACTATACTTCAAATACAAGAAAATGAATTAGAGTTTTGGGTGACTGATAGGGTTAATTTCATATAGACTAGATAATATCCAAGTCATCTACCCTATAAGAAAAGAAGATATTATTGACAATATGGGTCTATATTTGTCCTAGTAGACCTTTTACTTTTCAAAAGGAATTTTTATGGGATCCTACTCTGATACATAGAGGGGGAAGAAACTAGAAAGGTTTTACATGAAATGATTTATGGAATTTTTGGAGGCTTTTTTTGTAAGGACCATAACTATCAAGATACTTCAGGCAAGGTATTTCTAGCCCACTATGTTTTTTTATTTTCATACTATGGTTAGTAAGTGTCAATCTTGTTAGTTTCACATTGGTAAGAGAAGAAATATTGCATTGCCACTCAGGCCTATAACTGTTGAAGAGCCTTTTTCACAATAGGGCTTGAATTTTATTGGAATGATTAATCTAATTTTGAGCATGGGACACAAGTGTATCCTTACCAAAATATATTATTTCATAAGGTGGATAGAAGTAATACCCTTAAAAGAAGTAATAGAAAATGTGATTCTAGATCTCCTATAGGAAATTCTGACCAGGTTTGAACCACCTCACACTATTATATATAATAATTCTAAGGCATTCCTAGGGTCCAAAGTGTCTGATTTTGCATTAAAAAATGGTATATACCTAAAGACTTCATCTAACTATTATCTACAAGGGAATGGTTTGGTAGAGTTGACTAACAAGAACCTGATTAGACTCATCAAGGGAATGGGGAATGAACACAAAAGAAGATGTCATGAATACATAAAGATGGCTTTATGGGAAAATAATATAACACCTAAGTAGGTAATAAAGGCCTCTCTGTATGAGTTGGTATATGTAAAAGGGGTAGCAATGCACATTTCTATCAAAATTCTAGCCTTGTAGTTGATAAATCAAATAAAAGTTGAATAAAATGGTCCAATGCAAGTTAGACTAGCAAAGTTGTTGGAGATTTAAGAGAAAAGAGAATAAACACATGATTCAATGATAAGTTGACAAACAACTATCAAAATTTGGTTTGATAAAAAAAAATCAAAGCTTGATATTAAAATTGGTGCCTAGGTCTTAAAATGGGATGTGAGAGTAGCTAAACCCAAAAATCATGATAAGTTTGATTCCTTATAGATAGACCCCTTCAAAATAATTGCTTGTAAGAAACACAATGCTTACAAATTAGAAATAAAGGAGGGAGAGTCTCTAGGTATTTTTGTTAATGGGATTTTCCTTAAACTCTTTGTATAAAATCATGTGACCAATGTATCATAGCTAGGCTAGTTTCCTTTCTATTTTCTTGTTTTGAGATTGTTCACCCACCTCTCTTATTTTATGTTTTCTTCAAGAATGCGTTAAAATTAAAGAGTATCTAAAAATACCTTATGATTTTATCTCTTATGCCTTTATTAAAGGATGCATATTTAATGGTTTCCCAAGGGTCTTTAATGTTAAAATTTTGAATTTTGAATTGAGAATCTCAAAGATTTATTTTTTCAGTGAATTGATGTAATTTTTAATGATACATGACTAACCATCAAGGAAAGTCATTAATTATCACTCATGTGAGCCACAAAGTCAAAGGAGAATTTGGGTCTTATTATTCTTCACTGACAAGCAAATTGTTTACTCAGAGCTAAGTGAGGATCTAACATCTAAGTCCAATCAAGAATAAGAAGTGAGTCAAAGAGTAACAAAGAGTATTCTCACAATAGAGGTTTTAGTTGAAATGGACACCACATCAACATCATTAAATTTATATGCCTTAGCTCTTACATAGCCCAAAACAATATACCCAAGAACCAGAATAATGCTGAAAGGTGTCTCTCAGGACTCTTTCCTCATCCTTGACTATGTAGACAAATTTTTTGATCCCATTTTAACAAAATATACTAAATACTTTAGAAAGGTGGTGCATGCCAAAATGCTAAATCAAAAGATTCCCAAAAACTTTCTCATGAGGATTTAGACCTCAAGGCTGGCTCAATATCTAGTACTCATAGTGCACCCATACCCTAAATTGATGGAATTATGTGCACAAAATTATAATCCCTCAAGCATGATGATTCAAAATGGATTAATCAATGTAGTAATCACCCCTAGGCTACCTATGATATGTTAGGTCTACAACATGACCCTTTTTCTATATTTTATGACATGAATTAGTTGAGGCATGTTTGATCCTAGGTACACCAATAGTAGGAATTTTTAAATAAGGAGCTATGTCTTCTTTGAAGATAGTACTCAAACTCTATCCCTACCCTTTAATAAAGGTAAGCTTTATCTAGACTCCTAGGACATACGTTCAATACTCACTTTCATTTTTGGGGAGAATAGTGATGGAATGGTGCATGACTGGTAGCTGGTAGCCAATATTCATCTAAAAACCATCTTTAAGTAACAACCATACATATTCAATTTTGAAGAGAACATTACCTACAACATGATCTAACAACTAGATAATTTCAATGTTTACCCTACCTCCAAGTATTATTCATATCTGTTCCACCTTATTTTTTATCAAAATACGCAATATTTATAGCATCATATAAATTTGAATCTATGAGACTTAGAATTAGTAGACCCCCGCAAGGTTATCCCCATGTTTACATGGACTCATGTGTTTCTAGAGTCATCAGATACCTATGAGTTTGTTGAACATTTTGTGGTATCACTAATGGGGGAGATTGATTTGAAGGGAATAAATAATAGAATTAATGACTCAATTAGGGAGATCTTTTTTTATGCCCATCACCCCTATGATTTCATTTTTGGGGTCCATCATTATTTCATTAAGGTTCATGGTTTTGGAGAGGAGCCCTTTTTGCTTCCCAGAGTTTTGAATAACATAATAGTAGGCTTAATAGTGGCATGGAAATTAGTGGTCATTAATTCTAAGTTTAGAGTAGGAATAAAGAAGAGGGATTTTCATGACATCTCACTGATTAAGTTAAGCATTACTATAGTAAAGAGACAAGTAGAATTTATCCTAAATAGGAAACTAGCCATTTATGGGTTAGTTTTAATTTAGGATCTATGGAGATATGACCCAAATGGCTTCATGACCTCTTAGTTTTCCAAGAGGAAGGTATATACTCCTTTCAAGCATGAGAACATAAATTTTTTTTGAGGACAAGAGGTCTCCCAAGAGAGATACACCTAACTTAGATGTGGAGCTGTAGGATATCCCAGCTACCCCATGGGAGTCTTTTTGTCAAACCATTTAGACTTTTGGCCTAACAAAGGTCATGAATAAGGGTTTGAGATAGGATTTAATCAAGATGGACTGGAGTCAAGATAAAATAGCTACCTACTATAGGTATAGGCAAGAGATCATTGAGTTTACCTAAAATTTTGAGGCTATACCCATAGATGCCCAATGGGAGACCCTATGGGATGAGTCTCATATCAATTTGGTTTTTAGTCTAGATACCAACAATATTATAGAGCCTTAAAGGGAGTCTTAAGATGTAGAGGCATTTACAGTAGTGCACACTACTTCAACCTAACCACTACCACTCAATGAAGTGAAAAGTCAAAGGATGACCCAACTTACTTCAGAACCCCCTATAGTAGATGCTCCTTCAGATCCTCTTTAGGAAGCAACTTTCACATAAGGAGTGTTGGAATCATTTTAGTTGGTAACAATACAAATAGTAGGAAAATATCCCTTAAAGAGTCTTGAGAAGAAGAAGTGAAAGAGAATGTTTCAGGAGGGAGACAAAGAAAAAGAGGTAGATCTTGCCTCATACATATCTCTACCTATATATTCAACTTAGACTCTGTTAATTCCACCCTCTTCACATGGCTTGGTACCCTTGACTCAATCACTAATGCCATCTGACTCTCCCTTCACTCTTGCTTCCCAATATTTTAGTTTTTCAAACTTTTATCCTAGGGTCTTGACAAACCCATCTCCCTCACAAGATCAACCTCAGTGGTTCATCTACGTGCCTTATGGTTTACCCCATGGGTATCCTTTTATTGGTGGTATTATGGCCTCTCCCTCAAAATTCCATGCCCAATCCAACTTGGTAAGAAAGGATAGAAAGGCAAGAAAGGAAAAGTAGAAGAATAAAGAGATGAATTCTATGGCCACACAACAAATGCGGTATATTTATGACCACAAGAAGCATTACCTCACTATCTCCCACATGGTCCCTAATGTGAGCAAGCCACTCAAGAAAATGTAGCCTAAGGATTATACAATGAGTGTATTGACAATGGACCTAACTCAGTTTAGGCCATAAGACAAAGTGGAGCTAATGAATGGGAAAACTACTATGGTAGCCACATCTTATTTGAAAATCTCAAATCATCTCTAGAAGGCAAAATCAAGCTTAACTCAAGACCAAAACATAGCAAGCCATCTAATCATAGAGATTAACGGTAAAGACAAAGAAATTACCCAACTCAATAGAGACCTAAAAGGAGCAATATCCAAAGAAGTTTTGAGAACTTTAGAAGAGAAAATAACCACACTCCAAAAGGATATTAATTAAACCAAGGTATTTACCTACCTTTTGGAGCAAGAGAAGAGACTCTTAGAGAAATAGAACAATGATAAGGTAATAGAGGCATCACATCTTCAATAGAAGCTAAGTGTGGTAGTGGCAGAAAAGACTAGCTTATAGGTCAGGTATAAGGCAATAGAGGATAAGGCCACCCAGTTGACCCAATAGTTATCATAGATTCCTAAGACAATAGGTATTATTAAGATGGTAAAAGGGTTATATGTTTCTTGATACCAAAGGATCTACACCATGTTACCCAGCTCAGGCCTGTACTTAGATTCATATCTGATACATAAAAAATATATTTAAGGGTGGAGTTCTCTATTGAGAAGATCTTATTATTGATCTCAGCTAAGGTTCTTGAATCATAGGTGTTGATTCAAAAATTATACAATGTGATAGAAGAGATCCTTTAAGCATCCAGAGTCATCGACAGGAGGATAGTCATACGGAAGGTCAATGAGATTCTGAGCTGCAATATAGTCTCTTTAAAATGCAAGAATCTACTAAATATTTTAAATGAAGGGGTCAAAGTAATGAAGGGGAATGTTAAAGTTTTGGTTCAGTTGAGACTCCCTTCCCCTTTCCCTAATGACACCACTATCCTAATGGAAGACTAGATACACAATCTATTAGTCAAGAAGCAAAATGATTAGATTATTTTTTAGTCTTTGAGTGACTCTTTGGAAATCATTAAGGTGGAGTCATTTTAGTCTTTGATGACCAAACTAGAGTACCAATTTCATTCCATAGTGCAAAGTCTCCAATCCTTTTCCCATAAGGAGATCATCGAGCTAGATAGATATTTTCAAGCTCTACAAAAGTGGGAGTACCCAATAGAGGCAGAATAGACTGGGTACTAGATGTCACTACAAAATTTCTAAGGGAATAGTGATGGGAAACATAAATTTGGGCATTTTTTTTGGTTGGGAAAGGCTAAGGATTCTTCCATGTAGGCATGGATCCCCTGATGAATCACCATAAACTTTAGAATTATTTTATATAAAGTTTTATTTTTTCTTAAGACTCTCATTTTTTCTTTTGGATAAGTATCATACAATATTCTAAGTTTCAAGGAAAAAAAAACTAAGTAAAAAAGAACGTGAATGCATCCATGTGTCACTTCGATGTTGTTTCTACTCAAAATAATGGCAAGGAGACTTTAACTTGCACATGACAAACACATGGTACAATGGTGGTCCTTTTTATAAAAGCAAAAGTCCCAATAACTAGTCAAGTGGTAGGAACTAAGCTTCATGGAGTCCCCTTTTGATAAATTTTAGAAAAAGGTTTCAAGATTTAAATGAACATGGATTAATACCACTTGTCACCTTAGCACTTCCTCAAATAAAAAAGAGTTTTTACAAGCCTTTATTGAGCATGAGACTAACACATGGGTAAATGATATTTTACTTCAAGTTAAAAGGTAGTAAATGAGTAGTGAAGCACGTAGAGGGTATCCATGTGTCACCACTACACTCCTTAAAGCCAAGGCAAATATCAAAGACCTCACTACTTATGAAAGGATTCCACGTGTCCATGTTTGGGGAGACTACATGTTAAAGAAAAATAAGGATAAATAATTAAAATAAAATGAGAGGGACAATTAGTAGAAATAATAGAAATAATATCCAAGTGGTTCAACTCCAAAAACATATAGTTTCTTAGATCCAAAAATTATAGATAAGTAGTTAGACCCTAGGCAAGTGGCAGAAACTCATGGTAGATATTTTGTTGGGCTATAATTAGTTGTAAAATAAGAAAATAAAGAGAATCATCTAGACCATCTATAGAGTTTTAGGAGCTATTTATTTAATAGCATTTGACTACCTTAGTAGTTGCCTTTCTTAAGAGTTTGAAGATTATATTTTGTACATTTTTGCCTTATGTACTTTTTTCATATATAAAGAAAGAGTGGTGTTCTATGCAATAATAGTTTACTTTTTAGTATTGCTTCTCATTTTATACTATAAAATTTTGTCAATTTCACATAATTACTAAAAATATTAACCATGTTGCATACTCTTTTACTTTTTAAGAAAAACTATTGAAACTAATATTGTGTTTTTAGAGATAGATGATGATCCAAGTTACTTTTTCTATTATAAGCCTTTGGTTAGTCTATAGTCTTTTATAGAATTATTGATCATGATTTACACTTTTTAATCTTTTAGTAAATTTTATTAGCACTCTTCACTATGCCATTAATTAAAGGAATTCAATCTTGGCGTATCACCTTAGTAGTTAAAATACTCCTTTTATGCATTTTTTCTCTCCCTTTACACCAAACCTAAAGAGAAGATCCAGCTTCTTTAAAATCTATAGGTTTTTTCAAGGGTCAAGTCCCACATCTTTGTAACTTCCCATGACTCTAGTGATTAGTTGAAACATTAAGCATCAACAAGTCTATACCCTAATTTTATTAGCCTATTAATTTGATTAGAACTCCTATTGAAGGAGTTAGCTCAATAAGAGGAGCATTTGACATGGTCATGTTGTTAACGTTACATGTTAGGTTTAAATAAGTTTGGTGTATTGTTTGTATTTATATGAAATGATCCTCCATGAGGTCCTTTCCTATGATAAGAATACGAGGGTCTAAATATGGCATCAACATTATAATGTAAGGATTGCTAGAAGAGACCTATTCATTATTTTGATTTTAAGGTATGTTTTAATGCACTCTTACTAGACTTGAGAAATTTTCATAGGGAAAGTCTACCATAAACTTATCCCATACCTTTTTAGCTCTAATTAAGACATCATCCTTGTTTGCAATCAAGTGATGATCAAATAAATTAGGATCATAATACGATGGCATTGTAATGTAGTATGGTTTCTGTTGGACTTGTTATGTAACTAAAGGTATGCTAGATAAGTATTATGTCATTTGTTCTTGGTATTTATCTAAGTATGGAGGTGTGCTGACCAAAATAATGGGCTGAATGATTTTGGATTTGTTTCCCCATTTGAATGTTGTAAGGTGGATAAGGATCTATCTCACAAATGACATCATATCCATAGGGGTCTTGAACAAAGTCTTATTATGTGACCACATTACTATATCTTGGATTGTACATGATGCCAATATGTGTATAGTGAGACATGTTTGAATCAATAGTGAATGCTTTATGATAAAAAGATTATAGTTCTACAAAATATGGAAAATTATGTCTAAAAAGACAAAAGGTTAAAAATCGATCTAACTTAGTCAAAGGGATGGATCTATATCTCCAAAATGGTTTGTGAAAAAACTTGGTACAAAAAAATATATTATCAAATATCTAATGCTAAGTGTCTCACATATAAATTTCAAGTGGATGAACTAAAATCAAAATGCCAAACTCTAGGTTCAAAGTGATCTAAATAGGTATAATCTAGGAAAATAAAGGTTACTAGGTATTTTAGCCAAACACGGTGTTTAAATATAGGCTCAAACAAAGGCATGTGCTATGACTTTTGGCCAAATTCAATGTAAAAAACAAGACTTAAAATAAAGGGGTATTTTATCTAACAAACTTGAAATAGTTTGTCATAGATTAGACACTTGATTTTACACATGAACTTGGTCAATTTGGTATGAGACACAAAACAAAAGGCACTTGGAGATAGATTATTTTTTTCAAAATAAAGGCACAAACAATAATTTTCAAAATTAGGTAAAGAATTAACCTGAGTTATGTAACCCAAAAGAGAAAGATTGGTATCTAAAATTAGGGAAGGCCTAAATAGAAATCAATCAATGTTTAGATTTGAACTTGTCAAGGTTAATTAAAAAATTAACTTAAGAAAAACTAGGCTATTTTAATCAAAAATCTAGACAAATTTGAATGGCATAATGACACTAGACAAAGACCCAAAAGGTACACCTGGTTTGGTTTGAAATGTGAAACTTGGACACAAGGCAATACGAGTCTATGAAATGATTCGTGTAGCATAAAACTTTATCACTCTCTAAAGGTGTAAATAATGGTTTGTTTCAAAGACTCAAATATACAAAACTTTAAATAATTTGGGCAATGTAATGTTACCTATTTCAATCAAGTGACACACATAATGGTTTTAACAAAAAGTTCAAGGCACAAGTGTAGAGTCAAATGGATGGTGTAATTCCTCCTCAAATAATGGAGTGATGTGGACACAAAAATCATTTTGACATGACATAAAAAATAAATAGATATTTTTAGACTAAAACAATACCAATTAAGTAAAGGACTAAATGATATAAACATCTACATGTAATGTCCTAGATCTTATAACTAACAAGGTGGCATTGTATCATTGAAATACATCTATATACATGCTCTTGGGAGGATTTTAACTGTTAATCTAAAAATAAAAACACATGAAGTAGAAAGGTTTTTACACCCCCCTTCTCTTTAAAGATTGTATAATGACATGGACCTTTGGGATACTCACCTTGCATCAATAATATGTCTGAAATAAGTGGGGTTTGTCTAAAACTTAAATTTTTGACCATCTAGATGGTCTAAAGCATGGATAACACTAGAGATGTCTCATGTCAATTAAATTCATACCAATTAAATTAATATATAAGGGTCTATTCCTTTTCATAAAAATTCCATCCTTGGATTTTTTAGTGGAATCCCCTATTAACCAGACCTGACTCAGGTTTTTATTATGAAAGGAGAGTTTAGCTACTCAACCCCTTGGCTCTCATAGTATGCATATCATATACCCCATTCTGGAGCAGGGTTGAAACAATGTCGAGAGATGAAACCTCAGGTCAAAAATTCCCTAAATAACTCATGAAGAAGCTATGAACTCCCCTTCACAAGCCAAATTACATGAAATAAATGACTAAGTGGAAAGACTTTAGAGGTTAATTTTATATCACCTAAACAATACAGGTTTTGGGGAAATCCTAGACAACATTATTGTCATGCCTTAGACTAGACACAAATTGCAAGTGAAAAGATACTTTTGGTCACCTAAGTTTCCTACAGGGGATGGGAGGAGAACA
This sequence comes from Torreya grandis, assembly GCA_037957365.1. Lineage (NCBI taxonomy): Eukaryota > Viridiplantae > Streptophyta > Pinopsida > Cupressales > Taxaceae > Torreya > Torreya grandis. Next base: position 2,807,885 of record JARHVA010001202.1, read on the forward strand.
CACACTCTTTGATTTACACACATAAATAAAAACTTTTAAGAATTTTAAATATAAGTAAGTGTTATTTTTATGCACCAAATGAAATATTTGATGAGGTTTTTGGCCCCTTGGCTTAAGTGCAAAACTTGTAAGAAAATTCACAAAACAACTTAACAAAAATCACTTAGGTTTCTTTTAAGCACTTAAAATCAAATTTTTAAGACTTAACCATTCTTTTTAGGCACCAAAATGAAGTGTTGAAGATTTTAAACTTGCAAATTTATGTTCTAATCCCTCCTTAGTCCTACATATGTTAGAGATTTTTCTTCTAATTTGAAACACATTAATGGATTATCAAACAAGTTTTAAAACGATATCTCTAAGGTTTCTTTGTATTTTTGTGCATAGAGATTGATACCAATCACTTGTTACTGATGTTGGTTAAAAGGAAACTGATGCTGATTGGGCATGAAATTGATGTTGTTCGATAAAGACTGATGTTGACTACTTATGAACCCAAAGGCAAAACTAGAATGATGTGAGAAAATTAGTTAGCTCAAAATATGATAAAAACTCCAAAAAAAACTATAATAAAGTGATTAGATAGGGAATATACAAGTCAAAGAAACTAAAAAATAACAATTAGGAATAGTAAAAAGATTCAAAATCCCAATTTTTAAGTTGTGTCCTACCTTACACCCTGATTGATCATGGTTACCCAAAATTGATGTCGGTATTTGTGTAAATCCAAGTTAGCATAAAAAAATAGAATACATCAATATCAAATATAAAACTCAAATTTTGAATATATTAAAGAATTAATTTGAAAATTTTAGAGTTGCATCTTGGTCTCCTTGGTATGTGGGAGGCTTCTAGGTCTCATCGAGCATGCCATTTATGATCATAAGAATTTGACAATAGAGAGGAGGTTAGATCAAGTGTTAGTTTCATTAAATAATGAAATCAACACACTAGCATGCTAACATCTCTAATCCTAGATCTTAGGGGGATTATAATATAAAAAATAAATTGAAAACCCAAAAAAAATGCAAAGAAAACAATCCTTACCTTCGTTGAGAGCTCCAAATGATTCTTTTGTGGCTTGCTCAATTTGTGCTCAAAGAGTATTTGGAAATGGAGTATTCTTTGCTCCTTTCCTTGGCACCAATGTGGCTTGTGGATTCATTTGTCTTATGCTTGCTTGATGTGGAGATTGGTTCAATATTTTAGCATTATAGCACTAAAATCATGTTACAAAAATTGCATTATAACTCTATAATTTCCAAGCTCTCAAATGAAGAGGCAAAGGCTTGTATTTATAGGCTTAGGAACTAATCCCAACTCAAGATGAGTTAAAGTGTATTTTAAACATGGAATGGGTTCAAACCTAACCTAATTGAGTTAATTAACCCCAATAGAGTTAAAATTTGTCAAAAATTAATTACTCCCATGAATCCATTATCTCAAAATAAAGATTTATGTGCATGATGTGTTATATAAAAAATGTAATCAAATAAATTATGTATATAAACATGATAAGGTATGTCATCATATAAATATTTAATCATTGAATCATTTATAAATATTTAATTATTGAATCATGAATAAAACATGTAATCCAAGGAAATGGATATATAAGTGTCATGACAAGTAAATATATAAATTAGGCATGCAATAATAAGCATTATAATAGATGCATGATAGAAGTTATGGCATCACACATAATAAAAGTATGCATGATATAAATTAAAAAACCAAGAAAAATTTATCATATATGTAACCATGTAGATTCACATAATATCATGATCATTAATAACATAATCACTCAATAAATTACTTGAATTTGACTCAACATAGAAACAACATGACCATGACTTAGAATATAGAATAGTCTGACACACATTGACACGTGATGTGAGAAAAATATTATCACTCTGGAGAACACTCTATTTGAAGATGTGCAAAGAAAACCCTCTCTCCAACTGATACAATTAGAACTTCTTAGAGTGTGGGTGACTCTGTATTGAGAAGAACCTCTAGAGGGAGTTGGTTTCCTTAAGATTTATCTCTAAAATTAAACTATTTTGTTTTTTTTGGAATGAGAAGGGAGAAGGAAATTGAAATGGGAAATCCTATCTAAATGGGGTGATGTGCCTAAATGATTGATATTATCTAAAATATTTCTAAAATTTATTAAGACACGTATTAATCTAAAGTAAAAATCTCATTCAATCTTGAACATAAGGGTTTCAGAAGAAGTCCTGAAAGAAGCTTGCGAAGTAAATTCTATTCCTAGCTCTTCAAATGACTTGTAGAGGATGAGATTTTCATAGTAAGTGAGAAAATGAAATGAAAAATAGGGATATATATCTAAATTATATTATGGTGCACAATCAAAAAATACACTCTATCCTAATCCAAAAAATATATATGCAAAAAATCTTCTTTATCTGATAAATGGTGTCAATTACAATTTTTGCTCTACTTCAGTAATTCATCAAAAATGGCTTCAAAAAGCCAATATATAAGTATAAAAACTTAAATGAAACCAAATTGGAATGTAAAATAGAATTATTAGTCTTATTTGAGTTAAAATAATACTAAAATCCTTTTACAATATTAAATAAAGGCTTTAAAATCTTTCAAGTCTTCAAAAAATGCATGTTCTTCATTTTTGGCATAGAATTGAGAAGTTGTGGGCCCATGTTCACTTGTAAACCTTCCTTGAATAAAAATAATGAAATAAATTTGAAGATAAATACATATTAAAAGTTGGTTTAAGTTCTTTAATTTCCTTGTCATACATGAAAAGCATGGAAGACACATGAACTAGTTAAACTAGTCAATCAAAGAGATTTGACTCTTAAGGACTAGTTAACTCAACTTGAGCTCAACTTGCATGAATTATAATTTTTTTATTGAATTTATAATTATATATACACTTAATAAACATATATTTAATGTGTTAACTCCAAAATTAACTCCTTTGATATATTTTGAATGCCATTCTTTACTTGCTTGATTGACCAATTAAGCCTAATAACCTATCTTATTGCATTTGGAATCTATTAAAACTGAAAAAAGATGCCATGAAACCTGAAAAAATAATTAAATATACCTTAAAAAACTTTTTTCATCACAATATATTTGATTTTGATGAGAAAACACTCACCATTCAGTTAACAAGGTTGACTAGGCCTATTTTGCTCCATTTTCCTTCAAACTAGCCAATTTGATTGAGTTGGTTGGGACACTTATGAGATGATTTATAACCAAATTAAAATTTTAAAATAAATATAAAGTATTATTATTTTATATCTATTGATTATATTTCATTAAAGTTTTTGTACTTCATTTTACATGTTTTTTCACAAAAATCATGATTTATTCCATCATCTGTACAATTCCATATATAAAATTGAAATTTATGGAATCCTATCTAAATTTAATTAAAATTTTAAAAGGTTTTAGGTTTATCCAGGATGATTTTATGGAAATAAAATCATTTTTTTTGCAAAACTATTTTTTTTAGGGTTTAGGAGGGCTTTGAAGCTGAATCTTCAAAATGATGGTTCATGAAGTACATAAATCTAAATATAAAAATATTTATATTTATATTTATAAAAATTATCCCCATAACATCCCTTAAAATATTTTATTCCCATGCAAAATATATGAAAATTTATCACATGGAGAAATTTGTGTTGGGTTTTGACTACATTTTGAGTTGCCTACGCTATTAATGATTGTTAATAAATAAAATACTTTAAAATGGTTTTGATTGTTTATAAATTATAATTAAATATGGGTCATATAAATATAATAAGAGTGTTTGTCTAAAATCTACATGTGGTGAAAGATATGAACATCTAAATAGGAGGCTTGGAAGGGTGTCTAGAACTACAAAAAAATAAAAAATTCACCAAAATAAAAATAGATTTTTACCAACTTCCCAATACATAAAATCACCATAATCTCATCTATACCATTCTATCAAAACACTTTGAAATCATGGTTTTCTTGAAAAGTTAGAACACCCATTTTTGGACTATATGCTTGTTTGCTTGCAAAACCCTATATGAGCATGGTTTGATTAAAATTTGGAGTTGTAAAACTCTTTAAAGGTATGATTATAATCTATAAACATCATATCATGTTTTTCAAACATTCAAAAGGACTTATAAGCTTATGTATCACTCCAAAATGATGTATGATCCAATGGTGATCTCCAATGAACATGCTGAGGATTGTTACAAAATAATGAGTATCTCCACATATCCAATAGACATGAATTTTTTTCAAAAATTTATTAAATCATGATGATTTTTTGTATAAAATTTGAGGTCCTGAAACCACTTGTAGCTCTCAAAATCCTCAATTTTCTTCAAAATTAACCCCTTGTGCATGGACTGTCTGCATATTTAAACTTGATAATGCTCTTTTAAAATGAAAATAACCAATTTACAGTCCATTTTTGATATTTTTTTTACCAAAATTAGTAATTTTAGGCCAAAACTGATCAGTTTGACCTAATACAAAGGGATATTGGTGAGATTTAAGAAATTTTCGAATGATAAGGGTAGTAATTTGACCTTGACATGCCAAATTACTAATAAATTTGGTAACTTTTGAAAGTTGACTAGCCTACTAGTGAAAGAAATAAAAAAATTAGATATACATTGAATATTGGAAGATCTTTTGTGGGCAAAGACACAAATAAGACAACTAACACAAATAGCAACAAACATGTGCACTTAGAGGAATGGACAACAATAAAAAAGGGAAAAAACAACAAATGAAAGCATGTGCATATATGCACTTAGAGGAAAGAAACAAAAAGAAGTATATTATGTAAAAATTAACCTCTATTTTTTTGGCCCTTTTAGATTAAATGGAAAGCTATTTGATGCACCATGGAACTTTGAAACATGATTTCTTACTTTTGATAACACTCTTCTGCAAATGGGAGAAATTATATGTTCATGTGTTTTGGATGATGTAGTTAGACCTCCAAATTTCATTTTTAGGTCCATGGATTGAAGATATAGATCTAAGATCCAATCATGTTATTCCCCTATTCTCATTTTTTGCATCAAAAGTGCTATCTCTACCTCATTCATAGGTTGATCATGATTTGACACATTCTCATTCAATGATTGTATTGGCAATTCAAATAGTATACCTAGATTGATGTCTTCATTTAACTCCATTTGAAGTGGAACTTTGTCAAAGTGTTTAGATCCTTGATAATCATATAAAAATGGTTATAATATGACTTTAATGTATTCATAATGAATAACTACAACAATACTCTTTACAAGATATTCATCAATCTCCAATTGGGGTGGATATGGACTATTAGACTTTACACAAAAACTCTTTAAGTCATCCCAAAAAGCCTCTTCATCATGATCAATTGAAAGGACATGAAAATCATTAGTATTATTACTATTTGAAACATTTTGATCACATATTTCTACCTTTTGGATGAAGTCAAATGCAATTTTTTGATCTCTTGCATTTGTCTCATCTTTGTCAGGAAAATTCTCCATCTCAGCACTAGTTCTATGTGAGTTGTCTTCATGGCTACCTTTTGAAGAAATATTTTATTGTACCTCATCTATAATAGTTTCCACAAGACCTTTAGAAACCTCTTATAACTCTTCTTCTTTATCATCATGAAATATTAAATCATATTTGTCCCTACTAAGTGGTGTCTCAACTATGATTTATTTTTATTGATCACTCAAGTCACCTTCTTTTTCTATCTCTTTGGCTGCATCTTCTTCACTTACCTCATAAAGAAAAAGTTGTTGCTCCAAAAGTGTCATGGTATATCCTTTAAAGTTTTCAATAAGATGTGAAATATCTACATAAGTTACCATCTATAGTTTATTTTGCTCATGAGGTTGTTCTTCTTGGATCACCTTCACCTCATCTCTCTGCTACACTTTTTCTTGAATGGCTTTCCGTGAAGGAAAGGATTTAGGCTTCTAAGAAGGAAGGGATGAAGGTTGAATGATACATTTTTTGAATTCAACATCCTGAGTGATGCTTGATTATTTCTCTTTCTTGCTTGACTCCATGATTTGGTTCCAAGATGGGAAAGATAAAGGATATTCTTTGACCTTTTGACTCTAGTTCTCCTCTTTCCTTATCTTCAGCTCTAACTCTCTAATCTAATTATCAATATTCTCTTAGAATATATTATCTTTAAAGTGGTGAGTGGTCTCAATAGTAGTCTATCCCATAAAAACCTCTTTTTTTCTTTGATAGTTCTCTTAGATAGATCTCCAAAAAGGGAAGGTTTGAGAAACATATGAAGAACTTGGCAAACTCAAAGGGGCTCTTGGGATGGTATTTTGAGGATGAATGGGTGTCATAAAAAAAGAGTGAGGTTGGCCTTGTTGTTCTTTGAGGACTTTTAATTTGTCTTAAATACTTTGAATGTAACCATCTACATCCATCATCTCACTAGTGAGATGGTTCCAATTGACGCTCTCAATAGGTGTCCATTGCTCTTTATTTACTACAAAGAATCTCTCACATAATGGATCAGGTGAGTAGGGGTATCTTTTACATAATATCTATATGAGTAAAAATCTAGCACATGATTTTCAAGACTCACTAAAGTTTTTTTAAGTTATAGTATGCATTGGATAATTGTAAAGTGGCCATGACTATGTTAGCTAGATGAGTAAGATGGCTCATGATAGGGTAGGTTATACTGATCATTGTAAAGATTGTATGGATCCATACTAAAATAAGTCATTATAGATTATTAGTAAGATAAATGAAAAAATTAATCAATATTAAAAAGATACTTGATGTTCATAATCAACTTTGAATAGCTCAAAGTGTCACTAATCTTCTTCTGAATGTCTCCAAAAGCTAGTATATAGAATGAAGGTCCCATCGGGTGTGCCAGGAACTGTTATCACTATGGAGAGCACCCTATTTGAAGATGTGAAAGGAAAAACCTCTATTTATATAATACAATTAGAACTTCTTAGAGTGTGAGTGAATTTTTATTGAGAAGAACCTCCAAAAAGGGCTGGTTCCCTTAAGATTTATCTCTAAAACTATACTATTTTAATTTTTTGGGATGAAAAAGGAGGAAACTAAAATGGGAAATACTATCTAAATGGGGTGATGAAATTAAATGATTTATATTATCTAAAATATTTATAAAACTAAGTAATACACACATATGAATTTGAAAGAAAAATTTACATTCAATCTTAAACATAAGTATTTTAAAAAAAGGCTTGTAAGAAGCTTGCAAAGCAAATTCTATTCCTAGCTCTTCAAATGACCTATAGAGGATGAGATTTTCACAATAGGTGAGAAAAGGAAATAAAAAAGGGGATATATATCTAAATTTTATGCTATTACATAATAAAAAATAAACTCTATTCTGATCCAAAAAAAACATATGCAAAAAATCTTCTTTATTTGATAAATGGTGTCAATTACAATTTTTGCTCTGCTTAAGGAATTCATCAAAAGTGGCTTCAAAAAGCCAATATATAATTATAAAAACTTAAATAAATCCAAAGTGTCATGTAAAATATAAGGATTATTCTTATTTGAGTTAAAATAAAACTAAACTCCTTTTACAATATTAAATAAAGGCTTTAAAATATTCCAAGTCTTCAAAAATTGCACGTTCTTCATTTTTGGCATAGAATTGAGAAGTGGTAGGCCCATGTTGACATGAAAAACTTATTTGAATTAAAATAATTACATAAATTATAAGATAAATCCATATTAAAAATGGGTTTAAGTCCTTGAATTTCCTTATCTTGCACGAAAAGCATGGGAGATGCATGAAACTAGTCAAACTAATCAACCGAAGAGATTTGACCCTTAAGGACTAGTTAACTCAACATGAGCTTGACTTACATGAATTAGAAATTTTGGATTAAATTTATAAATATATTTTCACTTAAAAATCATATATGTCATGTGGTAACTCCAAAATTAATTCATTTGATATATTTTCAATGCCATTCTTTACTTACTTGATTGACCAATTAAGCCTATTAGGCCTAATAGCCTATCTTCTTGCATTTGGAATCCATTAAACCTAAAATAAGATACCATGAAACATGAAAAAATAATTAAATATACTTTAAAAAACTTTTATCATCATAATATATTTTATTTTGATGAGAAAACACTTGTTATTCAGTCAATAGGGTTGACTAAGCCTATTTTGCTCTATTTTCTTGCAAAATGGCCTTTTTGATTGAGCTAGTTGGGATAATTATGAGATGATTTATGACCAAATTAAAATTTTATAATGAATACAAAGTCTTAGTATTTGATCTACATTGATTATATTTCATTGAAATGTTTTGTACTTTATTTTACATGTTTTTTTCCACAAAAAACATGATTTATTCCATCATTTATACAATTCCATGCATAGAATTGAAATTTATGGAATAATATCTAAGTTTAATTAAAATTTAAAAAAAAATTTAGGTCTATCCAAGATGATTTTATGGTAATAAAATCAACTTTTTGCAAAACTAGTTTTTTGATGGTTTAGGAGGGCTTTAAAGCTGAATCTTCAAAATAATGGTTCATGTAGTACATAAATCCAAATACTAAAATATTAACATTGATTTGTATCAGTATAACCCCTGTAATATCATTGAAAATATTGTGTTCCCATGTAAAAGATATGAAAAATTATCACTTGGAGAAATCTGCTTGTGGGGTTTTGACTTCATTCTTAGCTGCTTATGCTCTTAATTATTGTTTATAAATAAAATAACTTTAATTGGTCTCAATTTTTCATTAATTATATTTAAATATGTTTCCTTAAAACATACTAAGAGTGTTTGGCCAAACTCTACATGTGGTGAAAGATATGAGCTTGTGAATAGGAGGTTTGGAAGGGTGTCTGAAACTACAAACAATGAAAAATTCACCAAAATAAAAATGACTCTTCAAATAATTGAAAATTCCTAAAAAAACAATCATCAGGTCTGTACCATGCTATAAAAACACTCTAAAAGTACATTTTTCTTGAAAAATAAAAAAACCCTTTTTTAGTTTATATGCCTATTTACTTGTAAAACCTTATATGAACATGGATTGCTTAAAATTTTGGGTTATGACACTATTTAAAGGTATTATTATGATTTAAAAACATCATAACATGATTTTAAAACTTTTACTTGGACTTAGAAGCTTTTGTAGCACTCTAGAACGATGCCTACTGTAATGATGATCTCCAACGAACATGCTGAGAACTGATACAAAACAATGAGTATCTCCACTCATCCAATGGCCATTAAATATTTTCAAAAGTTTCCTTAAGTAATTATGACCTTGTGTACAAAATTTTAGGTCCTAAAACCACTTGTAGCTCTTAGAATCCTCAATATCCTTCAAAATTAACCCCCTGTACATGGACTGTCTACATATTTGAAATTGAAAATACTCTTTTAAAATGAAAATAACCTATTTAAAATCCATTTTTGATTTTTTTTTACCAAAATTAGTGCTTTTATGCCTCAATTGATTAGTTTGACCTGCTATAAAGGGATATTGGTGAGATTTAAGAAAGTTTTGAATGATAGGGGTAGTAATTTGACCTTGACATGTCAAATTACTAACAAAAACTAAATAAATGCACTCATATAACATGTAATAAATCAGACATCAATGATAACACAATAATCCACATCAAACACACATGACTAAATTAATTTTAGTTTTTATAATCAATCAATGTCATCATCTAATATAAAAACACAATATCCATAGGAAATAACACTCTATAAAGTATAAGCAAGAACAAATCATATGTAAGAGTCAACTATGATCAATGAAATATTATAGAAATATATAACCTAATAAATACTCAAATATTCCCCCATTGTAGAAAGGTAACTCATGAGTGTAAATAATGCCATGCCTATATATGTCCATATATCAGATGTAACATGTATGTCCTTCATCACACTCATTTATATCATGAAAAGCATGCGTGTAGAAAATAAATATGTAACCATGTATATGATAAATAACATCAATAAATCATGAATATTAACAAATTATTTCATCCATAGGTCCCAATTTTATTTTTTTGAATATTTGATTTTTTTTTGTATTTTTTTTCTAAATTTTTTGTTTATGTTTTTAGATGTGACATTTAAATGATATAACATTGAATCACATTGAATGTATCACTTGTAACAATCCAATTATCTCATCATAATATATAAAATAAAAAGGGATGAAATCATCTAACCAACCATGCATACATAATAATTCATCTTTACTTATAGTATTATGTTGATTTAATTAATTTAGCTAATAAGAAAGTGAACTTTGTGGATATACATTTGGTTTTGAACTTTTAGGAAAATTTATAATTGAATTTGCATTAGATATTTATGTTAAATCTACTTCAGATAATGCATGTAATGATACTCAACCCATGAGAATATTTTAATACTCCTCATTTTTTTGTTCTTTATGTGGAGTGGGTGTACTTAATACTTTGTTAGCTTCTTCATTTATAATTGGTTTAATTTTTTTGAATATTTGATTTTTTTTTGTATTTTTTTTCTAAATTTTTTGTTTATGTTTTTAGATGTGACATTTAAATGATATAACATTGAATCACATTGAATGTATCACTTGTAACAATCCAATTATCTCATCATAATATACAAAATAAAAAGGGATGAAATCATCTAACCAACCATGCATACACAATAATTCATCTTTACTTATAGTATTATGTTGATTTAATTAATTTAGCTAATAAGTAAGTGAACTTTGTGGATATACATTTGGTTTTGAACTTTTAGGAAAATTTATAATTGAATTTGCATTAGATATTTATGTTAAATCTACTTCAGATAATGCATGTAATGATACTCAACCCATGAGAATATTTTAATACTCCTCATTTTTTTGTTCTTTATGTGGAGTGGGTGTACTTAATACTTTGTTAGCTTCTTCATTTATAATTGGTTTAATTTTCTTTGACATCCATATTTTTGCAATTTGATATGTAATTATACTCTAGTAGGAGTTTGATTTTTAGATGTTCTATCTCTTTGAATGTGAGTAAACCACCTTGGAAATCAAAATAAATATTATTTTTGATGCTACCCAATGTTTTTTTTCATTTTCTCTAACTATGATTATCTAAATATTACATTAAATTGTGTAATGTTACTTTGATTTGACACCCATATTTGTGTTCTTTGAGATGTAAATGCACTCTTAGTAGAACTTTGATTTTTAGATGTTCTATTTATTTGAATGTGAGTAAACAACATTGAAAATCAAATGAAATTGAATTTTTGAGGTTATCCAATGTTGATTCCATTTTATATAACCATGATTCTCCAAATATTGTATTGAATTGTGTAATGGTAGGTGTTATAAAAAAAATGTCTCATGGGTGCTTACATGCTCCATTTTGATTTAATCATGCACTAATTTATTAAGAAAAGTAATTTTTCATGCATTGTATTGTATTTTGTCATCAACAATAATTCCTTTTCTATGCTCACATTGTATAAGAGTTAAAATGACTATTTGGTACTCAAATTCATATGTCAATGTATAACCTTTAGAATTTTCATGAGACACACTAGTCTTATTAGATTGTGAAATAGAATAAGATGGAAAATCTAATCTTGTGGGACACTTGTTAGATTTTTAAAATGTAATCATACTTTTATCCATAAGTTTTTAAATTCCATGTTGAAATGCAAAGTAATAATTATCTCTATACCCATTGATGTAATGATACTTAAAAACTAATCTTTCCCATACTTGTGTTAAACATTGTGTAGACTGACATCAATTAGAGGGCAATGTGATCAAATTATTATCAATTAAAATTTGTAAAACAACACTTGATTTATCCTTAAGCATTTGAAACCTTATGTATTGGTCAAAAATATAAGGGGTAGGGATCATGCAAGTTGTATCCTTATTAATTTCCTTACATGCAGTTTCCTTCTTAGATTGAGAGTCACTTTGGAGACTTGAGTTTTTTTTTTGGAACTTGTAGAATAATAGGCACATGTGCATGCACATATAATAGCATGATCATAAGTTAATATATCCATGTATATTAAATCAAAAATAATTATAGGTATGATATACTTTTTTTCCACTAAGTGGAGGTAAAATACCTTTGCTAAAGAGGCATCACTTCTCTAAATTAGTTGGTTGATAAATTAATAAATCTAATGTATTTTTTAACCTTAAAATATAATATTACATTAGTTCATTACAATCTTATTTAATGTTTTGGAGATTCTCTGAGGGTAATCTATGACCTTTATTTTATTGAAACGATATAATAAAGCCTCTTCTAATTTAAAAATGAAAGCTATAAACCCACTAGGTAACTCATATAACCAATCTAAGGATTTACCTTCAAAACTTAAATGAAAGATTTTTTGTAATACTCTCCCATCATATAAATATTATCCAATATAAGATATAAAGTGTGCAAGGTGGTTATGAGGGTCTCCATATCCATATGTAGACAATATTTATGGATTATACAGCACCTCAATCTTGTACACTTGGAAAACTCAGACCTTGGTTGTTCCTCTTAGTTCAAGACCTTTTCCAATTGTAGAAGTCATGCATATGCTCTATATTATTCCCCTTGGCCTATTTCTTGGTATGACTAGTCTTATGTTACTGATACAATCTTGTTATCTTTCCTAGAATACTTAAAGCTACTTATCTTCCTCATATATAAGTTTTGAGCATGCACCTGCTTTCCTATTCCTTGGACACTAGCATCTCAAATAGACACCTATATTGATGTAGGTATCTTACTCTGGCATAAGTATCTATTTCCCTAAATTCATTCTATTTCAAAATGAAACATATCCTAATGGTCGACCTAAGTGCTTTATTATGAGTTACTTCTCCAAACGGATTGATATAAATACAAGATCAACCCTCATTCATTTCTCACCTAGAAAAGACCTAAGGTAACTTATCAAAACATTAAATAAATTACTAGATTAAAAAAATATTTTCTATTTTACCTTATTCTCATATCAATCATAGAAAACAACACATACATAGGTCTGAAGTACTAAAGGAGTATCCCAAGAGCTATATTTTCCAAGTTACAAGCTAGGTTACTACTGTACTTTCTTTGCACATATTACATTATTGACACACAAGATAAAATATAGGAGATAACTACATCAATTTAAAGTCTTATTTATAATATTATCTATGTAGGTAGTGCTCATTTTCTAAGGGATAATTGGGGTCACTCAACACTATGTGCCCACTAACCCATTTTCCCCCAACGTTACTATAATGATGGAGAACTAGGGTTTTATACTTTCATGAGGAACAACAATCCATAACCTATATTTAAATACACTAGAGCCAAAGTGAGGATAAACCTCAAATCATAGAGGTGGTCTCATCCTTTTCTAGTATATATTATGTATAGAACACCTGCATCATGTTCATATAGTAGTATTGATACAACAATCCAAGGTTGATGCTAGTGTATATAGTTGTAGAAGCACTTAATATAGAAATTGGTGATTGTTCTAGAATCCTTTTCTATTCAGCTTCTTGCCTATTCTAGGTTCAAAATTATGATAACATTAAAATCAACTAAGTAAATTATTTATTTATTATTTCGATATCTAGCATAGTTGTACTTATTATGTTTAGCCTATCTAATTTTAATGAATTCAAAATATGTTATATTCAATTTTATAATCAAATTGGTCTACTATAGAGATATTTTATCACCCTTATAACTCAGGCTATCTTTATCCCCTTTAAGCCTAGATAACCCCAATCTAGATTTTTAGGGTTAAACCTTTAGTGAACCTGATTCATATAAATGCAAACATTTTTTATTCCTAAGTTTTTAGTTAGTTAGGGTTTCATACTATTATACTTTTTCATTTTCTACTTATATTATTCTTCATAAAACCTAGGCATAGCCCTAGATTGGGAGGTATGCCTATTAAAAACATTGAGATTCCCCTCTAACCTCCTAAAGTGTCTCAAGCCAATGAGGGACCTAATCCTATGGATTATTATGATACCAATGTTGAGAATGAAAAACATAATGATGAGTTTATCAAAGGGGAATATTTTGATAATGAAAACCATGATTATAAAGAAACCAATGAACATGAGATAATAGATCATGAGTAAGTGCAATCAATTGAATTGTTTTATGTGTGTATTTGTCAAAAAATTGAAGATCTTGATGAAATCCTAAAATCCATTTTAGAAACTAAGAATGCAAAAATCATAGATGACCAAATAGGTCTATCTATTGATTATGCTATTAGAATTATGGGTCATCCCCATATACCAACAACGCTCCCATGAACACATTACAACCTAATACTTCTAATGGGGGAACATAAAATACATTTCAACCTTTGTTTCCTGAAACTACTATTACTACACCTACCATGTAGCTAACAAATGTTTCAACTCAAATACTAGTTTATATGCCTATTCAAAAAATGATTACATCTCCTTTGGTGACTTCTCAACTTTGTAATATAAATCCCAATGGGTCAAAAATTCACATACTCATTAAAGTTATAAATAACTTAGAGGAAAAATTTACAAACATTAAACAAAATGCTTTAAAGTATCCCCATGCAAATTATTCCCAATATATTCTATATAACCCTCTTGCACTTGAGATATCCTTTCACCCTTTTCCAACTAGTTTTAATCATCTAAGTTCACATTATATAATGGTAAGGGTTATCTTGAGTAGCATCTTTGATTATTTTATGTGGGATGACTTGATTATGCCTCCAATGATAAACTTTTTACCAAATTATTCCCAAGAAGCCTCAACAACTATGCTTTAAGGTGGTGTTTGATTTACCTCTATAATCTATGAAAAAATTCAAACCTCTTGCAAATAAGTTTTTGTCACACTTTTCCATTAATCTTTTTTGAAAGGTTTTTTATGGTCAAATTTCAAAAATAAAACAAGGAACAAATAAACCTATAAATGAATATGTCTTGAGGTACAAGACATTTTTGGCTAAAATGACTAATACTATGGTAAATAAAGAATTGAAAGACATATTCAAGCAAAATTTTCTTGCTCCTTTACATGAGTCCATTATTTTTAATAAGTTCAAATATTTTATTAACCTATGCCATGTTGTATAGGACTATGAAATGAATATTATTTCATTGAATAATCTCAATTATGTAACAAACTCACTAATTGCATCTACATCTAATTCCAAATTTACAATCAAACCAAGTTATAAGGTAAAAAATCCTAAGCCTAAAAAGGAAGTAACCACCATGGTTAACACAGTTTCACAACATCCTAATAAAATTATATTATCTAATGTACCAAGGAAATAATTTTCACTCTTACCTAAGTATCCCACTTAATTAAGCCCATGGATAGTAGAGTGTCATCTTATATATCTCTCTAATCCTATATAGGTTGATATGAATAGACCTTTACCCAAAGGATATGATGTGAAAGATTATTTTGAATATCACTAAGGACTAGTACATTATAGAAAAAAAATGTTTTACCTTAAATAATAAGATCCAAGGCCTAATTGATGACCATAAGATTAAATTTGATGATATTCAAAAGGAATCAGGTCCGCAACCTAGTGATCAATAGAAATAGAAAATATTTAACAATCTTTTTTAAGACCATTCTAATATTGAACCTGAAGTGCAAATGACATATAATGCACATCCTCTTCCATCACATTATGGGCACCCATTAGATGGGATTATTGGTAATTATACATGACACATATCTATTATGGTTGATATACCTTTGATTACTTCTGATGATACTGAGATTAAGGATGATAACTCTAATATTTATTTGTTATTCATTTGAACATTTTTTTATCACCAACTTATACATAGTATTATGATTGATAATGGTGAAAGTGAAAATGTTTGCACCATTACATTACTTGCACATCTGGATTAAACTCATCATGATTTGAATACTTATACTATATTAGTTATATCATTTGATGGGACCTCTACTAAGGTTTTTGTTGAGATTTACCTACCTTTATAGGTCGATCATGCACATGTGGTTTTTACCTTTTTAGTTATACCTTTGATGAGAATATTTGATATGTTATTGGGAATATCTTGGATCTATACTCTTCAAATGATACCTTATATAGTGTATGGGTATGTTAAATACATTCATGTCAATCCGATAATTACAGTTCCAAGAATTCCATATGAGCATCCTCTTGAATGATAAAAAATTATACCCACACAATTAATTATAAAACATACTAAGGTTAATCCATCACAAAAGGTTAATAAATATGGAATACCATTTATTAAGTAGCTAATACTTGAGAGTCCATTGCATTAAAAATATATAGTGGGTTCCAAAAAATCCTCATTTTCTATTACACATCATATACAAACATTTGTAACACCTAAATATATTTCTATTATTTTTATTAGAAAAAAACCATAAAACACATAGAGATGGTTTTCATGAATCCCTATTTCTTCTATTTCTACTTCATAACCCTAGAGTCCAATTACACATACACAAAGCATCATAGACACTATAGTGATATATATTACACTTATACATGATCCTTGACAGTACCACAAATTCCTTGCACTAGGTTTTGAGTGGGGAGATACATATGTCAATTCTTTGGATTGGATCATAAGATGATATTTCCTCTTAAAATATTCTAAAAATACCAAAAAAATTGAAAGACTTAAAAAACTCTAAAAACATTTTTGATACCTACATACTTTATTGGATACTTAACATCTATGTGTTAGTTCTATATTGATTGATGGCATATTAATTACTCCTACATATACATGTGTGTCAAGCTTCTAAAAAAATGTGATACATGCATACATAGATATATGATATATTCCTATTTCAAATTTTGGGATTTCCCTCTACTCATGTTATAAAGACATTAGGAGCATCCACTTATATGATCAAAATATTCATAGGTTATATCATTATATGGTCACTTTACATTATCATGTTTTAAGATCATCTACGTAATTACACATTCCTTTATCCATGATTATATCTTTCACAAGGTACTTGATATGTTATGCACTTGACATTTTTTCTCTAACACATTTTATCCATATTCTACTATAATATGTTTATGTTGTTTAATTATGCTTTCCTTTATGCACTTCCTTGAGTACCTTACCTTGCTATTGTATTTATTGTTCAAGCATTTGAATATGATCCTTTGTTCATGGCCCTTGTGCTTATGTGTGATTTCTTGGACATTTGTATATGTCATACTCACTTTTGTGTACATTTGACTAAGTCATGTCCCTTTGATTATGTGGAATTTGAACATGCCCATTATTTGTGGTCTTTTTAATACCATTGTATCTTGACTTAATTTTATATGATTTTATGTGTTTTCTTGTTGATCTTGTATTGTTACAATCTATATGTTGCCATGATATTTATAATGCATCTTAAGCCATCATGTGATTACATTATTTTAATAATTCAGTGCTACATTTATCTAGACATGCTCTTCTATATAAAAAAAGTTCCATTCATAAATTATTTAATTGTCTTATACTTTTGAGGTGAGATAATTATTGATTTATATTATTCCCTCAACTCAAAGGGGAGCATATCATTGGGGTCATGTCATAGAGTCATGTTCTTCACATTTGGCACAATTTTTAGATTCAGTGGGCGCATTTCATATAGAAATGAATTTCACACATTCATAGTTTCAGATTCAGTGGGGGAATGGCTTGGAAACATGCTCTACACATTTATTTATTATGCAACACACCTAAATTTAGTGGGGGCATGTTTTGGAAACATGTCCTCTACATTGGCAATTCTTTTAGTTGTCATATTTCTCCATATATAGTGGGGTCATGTTATGGAAGCATGTTATCTACACTTACATAGTTTATGAATTGGACAAAGCACATAGTTACATGATTTAGATTCATAGTTGTAGAAAAATTCTATACATTGGTACTATATTTATACATAGTTTCAACACGAGACATATATAAGGTGCATATGTTATGTAATGTGTGCCTAATATTACAAAATCCAAATCAGTTTTAGATTTAAAATCACCCTCAAGGATTGACATCACCCACAATGTTGAAATTTTATAGACTATATTGATATAATATACTATAGTAGTTGGTTTAATTTTGGTATGGTTGAGGTGATTAAATCACTAAATCTTGCCAAGTTTTCAAGTTTGAATTGATTATGTCATCCAACCTCACTATTTTGATAGTGTGATTTAACTTGGTTCACTCATACTCATTAGGTTTCAAATATGATTGTGTTACGTGGTTGAGATAATCTCAATTGTTGGATAGAAACTAACCTTTTATCCAAGGTTTGGAATCTCTCTCTCTCTCTCTCTCTCTCTCTCTCTCTCTCTCTCTCTCTCTCTCTCTCTCTCTCTCTCTCTCTCTCTCTTTCTCTCTCTCTCTCTCTCTCTCTCTCTCTCTCTCTCTCTCTCTCTCTCTCTCTCTCTCTCTCTCTCTCTCTTCTTAGATATATTCACTTTCTAGATTTATAAATGTTTATTAATCTTAGTTTTAGATATTTATAATGATATGTATTTCAAATCAACTTGCCAATAGGCAAGGTGGTTACATATATACAAAGGTGCACTCATAAACCTTCTTCTTTCAAATTTGAATATTTCTAATACTTTTAATTTAAAATTATATGTACTCATTATGTACTATAACATGCTCTTGGTTGCAAGTTAATAATTAGTAAAACACCCAAGTTAGACTCAAGCAAAGGCAAGGTACGTTATACACACCTAGGTAAAAATCTATTCTCCTTTAAACTAATGATTTAATTACTAGATTCAAGGAGGTGAAATGTAGATGATATTTATGGATTATATACCACCTCAATCTTATGCACTTGGAAAAATCAGACATTGATTGTTCATATCAGTTCTAAACCTTTCCCACTTTCATAATTCTTACATATGCTCTATCTTGTTCCCCTTGGCCTATCTCTTGGTCCAAATAGTCTTTTGTTTATGAACTAGACCTATTATCTAACCTATAATACTTAAAACCTACTTATCTTCCTTATTTGAAATTTCTAAGCTTGAACCTACTTTCCTATTCCCTAGACACTAGCATCCTAGATAAACACATATATAGACATATGGATCATGCTATGATAAAAGTGTTTCGTGCCCTAAATTCATCCAATTTTCAAATCAAAATATATCCTAATACTTAGCTTAAGTGATTTAATGTGAGTTACTTATCCAAAGGGATTGATATAAATAAATAATCAACCCTCATTAATTTCACTTAGAAACCACCTAAGGCAACTTATCAAAAAATTCAATCAAGAACTCGATAAATTAAAGCTTTATTATTCTATCATATTCTCATATTATTCCTAGGAACAACACATATATAGGTTTAAAAGTATTGAAGGAGCAGCCCAAGAGCTATATTTTCCATGTTACAAGCTCAATCACTATTGTAATTACTTTACACATATTATAAGATTTACACATAAGCCAACACATAGGGGAGAACTACATCAGTCTAAGGCCCTCTTTGGAGTATTGTATTTGTAAGAA